>OW121742.1:117360506-117960506 GCA_933228675.1 Stomorhina lunata | reverse complement strand
GGGACCTTCCTCTTCTGAATCATCTGAATCGGATTTTAGTTTTTTATGTTCCGTTTTAGAGCTGTTGGGTTTTTTAACTGTTGAAGTGTTTGTGGTTGATGAAGTGGTTGTAACTTGTTTTTCAGCGCTAGTTTTAGAACGTTTAGCAGAGGATTGGTTACTACTAGTGTTGATGTTAACGTTACGTTTGTCTGTTACCTCCACAATTATTTTTTCTCTTTTGCGTTGCTCTTCATCCACACTGTGGCCAGATACTTTACTTTCCTTGTGATTAGTCTTGGCAGCATTGGCCGTAGTCTTTGCTGATGACTTCTTTGATCTTCTACGTTTCTCGTCTTCTGAATCCTCTGAATCACTTTCACTTGAAGAAGTCTGAGGTTTGCGTGATAGAGGTTTGTTAGCCGTTTTCTCCGGCGGCTTTTCAGACTTTTTAAGTGCCAATGCTGCTTGTGTTTTCTTTAAATCCTCTTTTGCTTTGGCCTTTTCTTTTTCGCGTCTTGATTTCTCGCGATCTTCCTCATCCGTGCTGTCATCTTCATCTTCACTATCGTCACTGTCATCTGAACTATCCGAGGAACTTGAATCACTATCTGCCCGTTTTTTATTCAATGCTGACTTTTTGTCCTTGCCAGAGGGGTGATTTTCTACATTAACAGCTGCTGTTTGCTTGCGTTCGTGGGGTTTAAGGAATGGCGAGGGCGTTCTAGATAAACTAACACTATAATGATCTCTCCTACCGCTAGGTGCCGTTGTTTGTACAGCTGGTAACTTCTTCGTTTTTGCTTCTACAGGTGCCATGGATTCCGATTTAGTGTGTTTGCGTGTTGCTTGCTCTAATTCATCTCTAGATAGATCTATAGTTTTAACCTCGGGAGCACAGTATTCCACAGAAGAGCGACCTTTAAGTAAATTAAATAAAAGTTAGTTATGATTTCATCAAATATGCATATTTAAATTCTTTTGGCTATTCCTATTTTACTTACCACCACTTTCCCTAGAACGATTAGCAACTCTTTTAAAACGTTCTTGTGAACGGCTATGGCTACGATTTTTACGTCCCTTTTCTTTGGGCGGTGGAGGAGAGGGTTTTCTCTCTTCACTAGCTCGACGATTACTTGTGTTCTTTTTATCATTATCTGATTCATCTTCCCAATTGGAGCCGGCTGAAGGCGAACGTTGCTTTGGTTTATTAATGGGTCCAGAATTTCTTTGCGATTGATCCCAACGATTAAAACCTCCGCTTGCGGGACCACGTCCAGCACCACGTTCCGGTGAAGATCCTCGTAGTGGTGAGGAAGGACGTCGTTCTCGGGAATTAAGTCTACGCTCTCGGGAACGTCTTGGTGGAGAACCACGCCATTGGGGTGAATATTTGCGAAATTGATTTTGAACAGGAGAAAAACGACGTTCACGTGAAAAGCGTCTTTGGGGTGAATTGTTGCGACGATTATCAAAGCGATTACCGCCACCACCACCCATCATGCCTCTGCCACCACCGCCTCCTCCACGATCCCGACTAAGACTTCTGCGGTTCCAATGATTCATGCGGCCGCGATTGTTGCGATTATTGCCACGGAATTGTAAGGGAGAACGTCGACGATTATTGAATCTATAGAAATAAAATTAAATAATAAATTAATGTTGTAAAAGAATTATATTTGTTATTATTACCTTCTAGGCGAACGTGAGCGATTACGTGAAAATGATCTTTGACGTGATCGTGATCTCCTTCTAGATCTAGAACGTTGCTGACGTTGTCCCCCTGCCCTATCATCAAATCTCCCTGGTGAACGTCTATTACGATTATGCATAAAACCTCTGCCCCTGCTACGAGAATCTCCCCTTCTGCCACCACCACGTCCGTCCCTATCCAAAGAACTAGCCGAAGAGTCACGATTATTGCGATATTGACGTTTATTTTGTATACTATTCTTATTACGCTTTAATTCAAAGTCCTCTTGGGGAGGTTCGGGTGAAAGAGACAGACTAGCTGAACGTGAAGGAGTACGTTTATTATTACTACGCTTGGGACTTTGAGAACGGGCCGAGGAACGCGATCGGGAACGTGAAGATCTTGGCGGTGATCTGGGTTTGGTTGGTTTTCTAGCACCCGGTGATGTGGCCCTACTGCGACTGCGGGAAGTAGATCGTTTAGATTTTGATGCAAAGGGATTGCGTGGATTTTTCGAAACTGAACCTTTCTTTTCGTGACCATTTTGTGCAAGATTTGAATCTCGCGACTCAGAACGTTGACGTTTCGGTGAAGCCGGTTTGGGTGGTGGCGGACTAAGTTTGCGTTTTTCTATTGAATGTGAACGCGACTTACGATTACGAGAACGTGAATTGTCTCTACGTTTTTGAGGGCTTTTTGAACGAGACTTTTGCCTTCGAGCACTGCGATCTCGAGAACGTGACCTTCGTCTTCTGCGGTCTGGTGAACGACGCCTCGGGGATCTCGAGCCACGTCTACGCTCTTTTTCTCTAGAACCATTACGTCGACGCTGTGGTGAGCTATGATCACGGGAAGAACGATCCTTGTTCACAGATCTATCCCTGGAACGTTTACGTGGTGATCTATTTTTATCCACATGGTTATCTCGTGACTTCGATCGAGATTTATCTCGTTTCGACGACTGATTCTCTACATTGTTGCTGATTTTGTCTTCATCTTTTTTTTCATCCGAATTAGAACGATTTTTAGCGGATAAATGCGAACGCACTTGTTCTATGGCGCTAAGTGTACTGGGAGGTAACTGCTGTTCGCGTTCCTTTTGTGTTAAGTCACGATCTTTGCGCTCTCCGCCACTTCCTCCCGTACGCCTATCACTTCTATCCCTAGAACGTGAACGGCTTCTTGATCTATCATTTCTGTCTCGATGTTTTTCTTCTTCCCTTTTGAGAATTTCCTCTTTCTTTTGTTGTATAAACTCTGGCGGTATACCGTTCTCACTTTCCTGAGCCGACAATAGGAGAGCCCATAGTTCACCCATAAATTGTCGTGCATTAGGACCATTTAAAAATCCAGTCATATTTATTTGCATTTTCTTGGGACAAGGAAATTTTTCCTCTTCCAACTGATTGTATACAAACTCTGCAACTACATCATCTTCCATGTGTAGCATATCGGTAATTTTCTTACTAATCCATGGTCTCAACACATCCAATTTGACTTTGGACATGTCAACACGCTTGTTAAGGCAATCGCCGAATTTCATTTGTTTCATAAGTTTCTTTTCCTTGTCGCTAAAGCGAGTGTCTTGTTGTTGTGTTGTGCCCTGAAATGAAAAATGTTTTAGGTATAACTTTATATAGTGATTTATGATATTTTTTATGAAATACACTTTGTATAAAGAAGTCCATGCGGGTTATAAATGCATAATATAATAAATTTTTATGCTTAAAACTTTGTTTTTCGAAATTGTTTTCTTTAATATTTAAAATGCAGTCGGTCTTTTGCGATCCTTAAACATGTTGTTGGTAGAAGCTTACGTTCAACATACAATAATTAAAAAACTTGTGTGCGATAGCTTGCAAGATTCAAAAGTTGTGATTTCTATACCGAAGACAAGGAGATCGCTGGTCAACGGAAAAAGTTTGATGAGGAATTGGAAGCATTACTAAACCTAAATTGTTGTCAAACGTAAGAAGTCAGATAAAAAGCCATTTTAAATTTATTATTTCAAAAGCAAGGATTTTAGGTTCCATTTGCATTAAAGCAGAGAGAGGTGTTTTGTATTATTAGGTGTTGAAATCGGTTCAGACGACCACAGGGAACTAGTACCGACGACATTTGGTTAGTTTGAAGAGAGAAAAAAGAAGAACTGCAAAATTATTAGACCAGACACGAGGACATATATATATTATATATATATATATATATGTATATATTTTACACTTTTTTATTAATGAAATGATAAAAAAATAAAACATCTTAAATAAAACATAGTATTTCATTAAGAAACGCTGGGCCAAATATTGAAAGACAGGTCAAAAACTAAACATTCAAGCGGGGGCTACGTTGGATAGGACTTGTTGTGCGAATGGATGAAAATTCTCGAGAAAGAAAAATGTTCAAAAATTATAAAAAAGAACCTTATTGAAGAACATTTATAGTTTATAATTTTGTTTTTATGAGGGATCTGTGAGGAGATCAAGGTAAAGAAATTGCACTATTTCTAGGGGAAAAACTCACAAATCTTCAGGTATTGGCGTTGTTTTCACAGAAGCATGGTAACATCAACTATATCCAGTTACCAATTGAATGTTATCTTTGGTGGCCGTTACGCACCTATTGCAGAGGAAGAGAGAAGTCAGCCGAGAACTACTAGGGTATTACTGGCACAACTAAGATTAGGTTTTTGTAGTCGACTTAATTCATACTGGTCCGGAATTAATCCTACTATACCCAACACCTGCCCAGCTTGTGGAGAAAGTCCACACACTACCCAGCACCTCTTTCAATTCACAGCAAACCCGACCCTCCTAACTTCTGTTTCCCTATTGACTAACCCTGTTGAAGCTGCGCGTCATTTGGGACTGAATTTGGAGGAGTCCCTTGATTTAGGAGAACATTAATGACATATTTTGATTACAGGTCACAACAACAAATCTTCAGGACTAAATGAAGTAGGTTTGGCGGTGAAGTTGAAAATGGGGAGGGGGTATCATGAGGACCCTGACGACAAGCTGGGTATATGTTGAGGATGCCACTATCTATGCGGCACCAAAAGATCTTTAATCTGTCCATCCCGGTCTCAGTTTCGCTAGAACGACTCTTGTTTTGTATTGCCCTATTTTATTTAATACTTTACTAAGAAAATTGGCCGTTTTAATAATTTGTTTCCAAACCATTAAGATAATTGGATTTATTATAACTACTTTTAAGTAATAAAATTCAGAATTATAAAGCATTAAATCGAGCAATGCACAATATTTATTTTTTATATCCACTATGAAAATGAAAGAAAACAAAAACTATGATAAACCTAAAATACAAAAAAAAAAAAGAAATTGAAAGCAACTTACCGTGAACATCATTTTGTCACCCCTAATTTATGACGAAGACGGATGGATAGAGGTTTGATGAGAAACACAATTTAAAACAAATATTGGAAAACTTTTCACTTTCTGACGAGGAACCAAAAAATGTGTTAAATAGGCAGCTATAAAAAAGACTGCACCAGTTTATGTATATAATTCTTATTTTATAACGAATGCATGTTTTCTGTTTAAATTTATAGTTCTCCTAGCCCCACTTTTTTATTTTTCAAGTGTTAACAACAACAAAATTTGATTCAAAGAACTTTTTTATTCCAAAACACTTTTTTACTGATGACAAAAGAAAATATTTATATTTCTTTATTTTCTTCAACACAAGATTTATTAGCGCTGGGCAGTAATTGAAAAAAAACCGGGTACAACTCCAAAAACGGCGTGGTGCGAAAATTTTCATAAAAAACACAAGGTATGAGAAAAAACAAGAAGAACAGAAGCAGCAGGCACCGCTAAAAAAAATACACCAACTGCCTTATCTCGACGCCGACGACTGCAGCTAAGAAAGCAGCATTAAAATGTAATACGAACAAAAATCAGCAAAGGAAAAAAATTATGGAATCTGAACTTTTTTCGCTTTATTTTTTGCGTATTAAAAACACTAAAAATAACACATTTAATGCTTTTAAGTTAGAAAATTCATTGTTTTCCAGTTTTCTGCCGTCTTAAATGATATTTTTACAAGAATATTGTAATTTTTATAAAAATTTACACAATTTTTTATACGGCTCTATGCAAAATGGAGACGCACCGAAAAGAAAACTTAACGAATAGTTCGTTAAAAAAAAACAGTATTGCTTATTCGTTTTCTTCCTTTTTTACGTGCATTCTTTCAAATACACATGTATTTTGACGCCATCTGTAAATAAGTAGAAGGAAAACACAGAGTTGTATTTATGTTTAAATACAACTCTGTTTGATAGTGATGGCCTTACTGCTACTTACTATGATTTTTTAATCATGACTTTTTCATTTACATTATACTTTTTTTACCTTTCAGCACCATAGGTGAAAGAGTATATTGGGTATGTGATCAGAATCACTTCCTGAGTTGTTTAAGCGATGTCTATCCGGCTGTCTGGCAGGCATGTAAGCTAGATATCAAAGTACTCGTAACTTCAAAATCGGATAACTATTTCGGGTACCTCCCATAGGGATGCTCTCTCGCAATAGAGTTTTTGGCCCTTTAGAGCCCCAAATTTTGTTATATTTAAAGAAAATTGCATTTTATGATTGGAACTTTTCTCAGATAAATATTTTGTATATGTAAATTTGGTCAGATGAATTGAATTACGATCTATAAGTATTTCTGGTATTTAAGTGACTTTTGAGAGTTGGTCTTGGTATGTTTAACTAAGGGATGCTTCCAACAATCAATATTTTTGCTGAAATTTATTTAAATACTAATGAATTTGTGACTGTTACTTGTAAATTTGTGAGCGGAAAATCAATCCCAAGGAAGACACCCGAAATAATGATCCGATTTGGGTCAAAAAGTAAAGGGATTACTAAAAAAATATATATATCAAACTTTCCAACCAAAAAAGGTATACAACACTTTTTAAAAATCAAAATAAAAGTATTTTACAAAAAATTTAGATTTTAAAATTTTCAGTATTTTCTTTATTTTATTATAATTATTTAAATAAATATTAAAATTATTACTTTTTCTGTGTAATATATAAATGCAAAACATTTATAAATTAAAAAATTTCAAACTTAAAATTTAAGTACGTCTTCTTAACCTAAAAAAACTAAAGTTTAAAATTATGTAAATATTCCGAAAAACAAAATTTTTCAGTGATCAAAACGATTTGAAAAATGTTCTTAAGAAATATTTTTAAAATAAAATAGAACAATAATAAATACATATATTTTTTTCGACTTAAAACATTAAATTGAAATTAAAAAAAAAATGAAAGGAAAACAATGTTAAAATTCTAAAATATTTAAAGTTAAAACAAAGCTTTAAATATATATTTTTATAATTTATATAATATTTAAATAACTTGAAACAATTTTGAGGATTTTAAGAAGTTTTTTCTTATAATTAAATACCTAAATCTTTTTACGAAAATGTAATTTTTATTTCGATTTTTTTTTTCATAACAATATAAAAAAATTAACTACATTTGTATGAACTTTTGTGATGTGTTGAATATTTTATAGCTACAAAATTTTAACCCAGGGAATTGGCGTCAAATTTGAAAAAAGTCTGGATCAAAAATATAACACCGATTGACCCCTGATAGGGTTTTAAAACTGCTTTCAATTAAAAGCTATTTTATAAAAATCAAAGTTTTGTTTTGGGAGGTATATAACTTTAAAGCTTGAAAATATAAACCATTATAGCTCAGTTATTTATGGACCCCGATTGTAAAAATTTTAAAGTGATATGAGAAAGTCTTAAAAAATATCTTTCAAATGTGACTTTTCGAAAAAGTAAAGTTAATTTTGAGTTTTTTCTCAAAAATTAGCATATCTCGAAAACTGATCGATATGAGGGTTACCAATGTTATATAGGTTTAAATAGTAAACCCTTTAAGCTTTCATTTGATATAAATAAATCTTTTAAGATTACAAAGATATTCAGAATTAAAGTTGAAAAATGTTTTAAAGCCTCGATTTTTATCTTTGTTATCCTTCATCTCTACTGTGGACATTGACCTCCTCCTGGTATCTCCCTGGGAACTACGATAAAACCCGTTAATGTAGTGAGCTTACATGTGCCGCGAGATCTCCCATAAGAATGATACACATTTGAATTAGGTCGTCGGGCTAGTAACCCACTCTTGGAAAAAAAACAATTACTATGAATAAACTGAAATAAGAATAAAAACGGTCCCCTAATATTAGAAGAGGACGTCCGAAACTTCGATGAAAAGATCGAAGAATCGAATTTTGTTGACAATTGTAATTTATTTTAAATGAAAGCTTAAAAATTTTGCATAAGGTAGCGCAAATATCGATTAGTTTTGGAGATATGCTTGTCGCAGAAAAGTCACCTAATGGGTTAATGTTAAAAAAGGTGTGATACCTCAGTTGTAAGATATTTTGAAGCACTTTCACATTTGGCACATAAATTACTGAGGTATATCGTTTTTTTTATTTCAGAGCTATAAAGCTGTATGTCTCCCAAATCGAAAGTTATTTGCTAAATATTTTCAAAGATTCAAACTTTAAATAAAGATTTCTTTTTAAGCTGTAACAATTTTTAAAATCGGTCGTATTGGAATTGAACTAGACTTAAACCAAACTTTTTTTGTATTGAGTTTTTTACATATAAATAGGGGTATTAATTTTTTAACAAAATAAACTTGGATTTCAATAATTTTTTATTAATGCCCAATTTACAATATCCTTAATCTGATATTGTTATTTTTCAAGATCCGTACTTTTAGTAGTCTCTTTTTTATATTAATTATTACAAATCTTGTATAAATGTTAAGATATTTATAATCCAAAGCATTTTGCCTAGTAAAAGAGTAAAGAAGCAATACAGCAAAAGAGCAAAGAAGATAACGTGAGCTTACTTTTGTAAAAGAATAAAGAAGCAATACAGCAAAAGAGCAATGAAGATAACGTGAGCTCACTTTTGTAATTTACTTTGTCTAGTAAAAGATTAAAGAGTAAAATAGTAAAAAATCAATCTGTATGTATTTTGTTTTCGTCGCATGCTATATAACTTCTTTACTCTTTTACTAGGCAAAGTACTACTCTTGATTATGACTACCTCTATTATAAACATTTTTGTTCTGAATTTTTACTTTTCTGAATTGTTTTCAAAACAATTTTATTCCCCACCTAGACCAATTTTTTTTTTCAATAATTTAACATTTAACTTAATTCAACTATGGTATCATATTAGGTTCTTGAGTCGCTCCCGATGAATATTTCGGTTTACAAACACAGCCACTTTCGACCAAAACATAATCTTGACCCGTTAAGGTAACTGGGCCCAGGGGTATTACCAAAAATAGATACGGCACATAGGTTTGAGTACACTCTCCCCTGACAACATCACATTCAGAGGATCTGTAAAAGAAAGAAAATAATAATAAAACCATAAATTTCTATATATGAGTCCAAAAATTGTCAATACTTACTCGCATACTTCGAAGACGACTTGCTGCAAGAGATCGGGGAACTTTTGAACAATAGTAACCGGTTGGCCTGAGGTCAAGCTGACACCATACATGGGGGCAGTGGTGTTGTAGCGTGTCTTACACAAACGTGCCGGGGTACTTCTGCATTGGTCTACTTGTGGGGTTTGTTTCAAGGAACGACCTAAAAAATTTATATAAGAGAAAAAAATTAATATAACAGTAGTAAAACTTTAAAACCTTAAAATCTCAAATGTTGCTGATAGTTTTTAACTTAGAACAAAATTATAAGAATAGTTAAGTCTTTAACCCTCTTTATAACCCTACAAGTATTGAAACGATTGTAGTCATCTTTTTCTAAATCAAATTTTACATTAAAGGGCTATGTCCGGCACATATTGAAATTAAAATACCTTTTTACCAAAAGCATGTTTCGAACAATTAATCGTAAGCTAATGAGTAAATTTATTTTTCTGTTATCAAAAATACAACTAATACAACATCTAGTGAATTGTACATTTAAATAACAAACTAATTGGTATTTAGTTTGTTGTACGTGTTAAAGCTTATGGAAAACTGGGTTATTATGTTACCAGCCATTTATTTCTATATTTATGTTCTAAAACATTTCAATTCTTAAACGTTTTCAGAATTAAAAAAAAAGTATTCACAACGAGACAAGAGAACATTAATTATAAATAATTTCTTTTTGAAATCGATTAAAATCTCTATATTTTTTTTTAACAAGTTTAGAAAATAAAGAAAGGAATATAGGTAATAACGATTTTTATGGATTATAACTGCATTGTATTGTGTTATAATACATTATAACAGTATTATAATACATTATAACAGTATTATAATTCATTAAAATGCATTATAATTCCCTACAAAGCATTAAATTTGAATTATAAAGTTTTATAATACAAACTATATGGGCATTTCCATGAAATGGTCTACCGTTAGTTAAAAAATCAAAACGCTCGCATAATATTTTTAAGAACAGAAAATTGAAAAGAAACTATTAAGATTTTACTATGTAAACAAATTTTCAGCCTATCATAATCTTAAATGCAAAAAAATGGTATGTAAAACGAAAGGCTCTTTAATTCAATTTAAAAGCTTTAACATCCATTATTTGTCATTGCTGCTGACGAAAATAATATATATGTAATATTGCAGTTTGGTATGTAAGTAACTGATACAACAACAAATGAATATAAAAATGTGAGATGAGAGCAAACTGTGCATCAATAACGGAATATTTAAATGTTTTTTTCGGCAACATTCCTTTGTCACGTGCGTAAGGCAAAAGAACCACATAATGCCACTAGTTGCTCATTATCAGTTGAAGTGTCTTGTTGTTTAGTTTCTAAAGCAAGTTTTTTGTTTGCTTAAATAAATTATTGAAATTAATAGCCTTCTACAAAAAGTATTTTTTTTTTTTTTTGGATTTTTGAACTTTGTCACGTGCGTAATAGTAAGTACGAAAAATTCAATACTGTACATTTATGTCCATTTGATAAATTTTATTTTAATTTAAGACAAGAAAGAAAGTGCTATAGTCGGTCAAGTCCGACCATACGATACCCTTCACCACTAAGGTCAAAGGTGTTCTTCTTCCTGTATAAAGGCTAATATTTGCTAAATTTTGCCATCATAGAAACATTTTCTCAAAACTTATATATTTAAGCTGTTTTTGTCAGTTTGGCTTACATGGGGCCTAGGGTCAAATATGGACCGATTACGTTGAAATTTAGAAAATTGATTACGGCTTTTACAAAAATTATGTATGCAAAAAATGAACTCAGAATTCTCATTATCTTTAGATTTACGAGTGTTTTAGTGATTTTTGCTTCATTTAGTGCGTTTTGACAGAAGATTTTGTATGGGAGCTATGGTCAAATGTGGACCGATTTCAACGAAATTTTGTACAGTGATTCAGTTTTACATAAGGAGTATTTGCTTCAAATTTCATGGAAAAATATTGATATTTGTGGCCAAAATATCAATTCCGAGAAGTGGGACCTATGGGAGGTACCATAAATAATGGACCGATTTCAATAGCCATGGTCCCAATATCAAAACAATGATCTGTGCCAAATTTTTTCTTAAAAACTTCTGAAAATATATGTTAAATTACTAAAATATGTATGAAGGTAAAAAGTGTCACGTGCGTAATGTAACGTGCGTAATGAACAAATTTGTTTTTTCTTAGCCTACCAATGCATACTTGTTTTTGAACAAAACATGATTATAAAGGTCCATTAATAGCCTTTATAAAAACAGTTTTTCCAAAAAAAAAAAAAAAAAAATTTCCTATAATTCGCTTACTTTTACAATATTCCTTACGGCTCCAAAAGGCACTTACTTTTTTTGTCACGTGCGTAAGTCAACTTTGAATGCATGGAACTTGGGTACTCAGTGCTCAATTTTTTAATATATATACTTTTTAGAAAGAACTCATCACATATAATGTACGATTCAAAAATTCATTCAAAAATTCCAATCCATTTTTATTTCCACAATATTCAAAGACAATAAAACGTGTACAAATGTCACGTACATAACCATGGAAGTACCCATATGCATTATGATGTGCTATAATAACCTAAAACTTTTTTTTGTATATAACTGCATTATAAAGTGTAATAATACATTGTCATTGCATTATAATGAGTTATAATTTATTGTAACTGAATTATAATGAGTTATAATACATTATAACCGCTTTAAAATGTGTTATAATACATTATCACCGTATTTAACTGTTAAATTAAACGCATTATAATGCGTTATAATACATTATAACCCCATTATAATACATTATAATCGTATAATAATATAGTATAACCACACTATAATGCTTTATAATACATTATAGCTTTATTAAATGAGTTATAATATACTATAATGTATTATAATACATTATAACAGCATTATAATGCGTTATAATACATTTTTAATGCATTATAACTGCAGTATTATACATTGTAATACATTATACACGTGTTATAATACGTTCTAATTTATTATAATGCGTGATAATACATTATAAACACATTATAATGACTTATAATACATTATAAATGCATTATAATACATTATAACCGCATAATAATACGTTTTAACCGCATAATAATACATTATAACCGCATTTTAATGCGTTATAATATGTTATAATACATTACAACCGCATTATAATGTGGTACAATACATTAAACGCATTATAATACATTATAACCGCATTATGATGCGTTATAATACATTATAAACTCATTATAATACATTAACATTATAACATTATAATGCGTTATAATGCGTTATAATACATTAAAAATGCATTATAATACATGATAACCGCATTATAATGCGTTATAATACATTAAAACCGCATTATAATGCGTTATAATACATTATAACCGTATTATAATGCATTATATTACAATACAACCGCATTATAATGCGTTATAATACATTATAATGCGTTATAATACATTATAAACGCATTATAATACATTATAACCGCTTTATAGTGCGTTATAATACATTATAACCGCATTATAATGCCTTATAATACATTATAACGGCATAATAATACATTTTAACCGCATTATAATACGTTATAATACATTATAACCGCATTTTAATGCGTTATAATACATTATAATAGGTTATAATGCATTATAACCGCATTATGATGCGTTATAGCACGTTATAACCGCATTACAATGCGTTATAATACATTATAGACATACATTATAACCGCATTATAACGCGTTATAATACATTAAAAATGCATTATAACCGCATTATAATGTGGTATAATGCATTATAATACATTATAACCGCATTATAATGCGTTATAATACATTATAAACTCATTATAATACATTATAACATTATAATGCGTTATAATACATTATAAACTCATTATAATGCATTATAACCGCATTATAATGCGTTATAATACATTAAAAATGCATTATAATACATTATAACCGCATTATAATGCATTATAATACATTATAAACGCATTATAATACATTATAAACGCATTATAATACATTAGACCCGCATTATTATGCATTTTAATACATTATGCCCTTATAATAATGCATTCTAATTGTTGTATTATAATGTGTAATAATACGTTATAGCCGCTTTATAATGCGTTATTATGTATTTTAACTACATTATATTACTTTATAAAACACTATAACCGCATTACACTGAGTTATTATACATTATAATAGTATTATAATGTATCATAATACATTTTAACTGACTACAATGGCATAACAATGTGTTGTAATACATTATAATTGCATTTAAATTTGTTATAATGATGTTATAATTCTTTATAAAGAGATATAATACATTAAAATGACATTATAACAAATTTTAGATTTGTAATTTTTGTAATTAGTTATAAAACATTATAATGGCATAATAATGTATCATAATACATTATGACTGCACTACAGCGGCATTATAATGTGTTGAAATACATTATAATTACATTATAATGTGTTATTATACATTATAACAGTATTATAGTACGTTCATATAAATTATAAATGTATATTATATTTTATCCACATTATAGTACTTTATAATACATTATAACAGCATTGTAATGCGTTTTGATACATTATAACTGCATTATAATATGTTATAGAACATTAAAAAAGCATTATAATACGTTATAAGGTATTTTAACTGCTTTTAAATGCCTTTAACTGTATTATAATGCATTAAAATATATTGTTCATATGATATAATGAGTTATAATACATTATAACTGCATAATAAAGCTTTATAATATACTATAACATCATTATAATAAGTTATAATACACTACTGTAATAAATGAAAATAGCATTTAAATTCTTTAAAATACCTCGAACCGCATTATAATGACTTTATAATGAATTTTCTAATTAATTAATTTTTATTGTTCGTTCATCTGTGTCACTTACCAAAACGATGATTGTTGTCAATATCTTCATTATTAACTTCACTGTAAGCCCTCAATAGAGCACTAGTTGTAATGGCGGGATCTAATGTTGATGGTAATTTACTTTGACGGCCACGTCGTGAACTTCCGTTCCAATTGGTAAATGTTCGCGCCACAGCCGCACTTTAAAAGTGAAATAAATGAATGAAAGAATGAAATTATAATAACAAAGAGACAAGGTTATAATTTTATAGCAAAGACAGTTATAATTAATATAATTACTAGTTATTAACTAAGTACATACATCCATCTTTAAAACAAGAAAATAACATTTTACTTTTCCATACCTTGGATACGGTGAATTATTGGGTCCCAAACAATCGGGTGAGTCCGTTAAAGCATCTCCAGATAAATATTTTAAACCTCGGCCTCCACTACACCGGGCAAAACTTAGGGTTTTACTATCACTACTACTGCTGCTGCTGCTGCCGTCATAACTGTTCCATAGTGAGGCACTGGCGAGGTGGAGATTTAAGTTAATTATACAAAATAATGCTAAACTCTAAATTAAGAAAAGAAGAGACAAAAGAGAGTAAGAATGATTAAATAATGTTAATAATAATAATATAATAACAATTTTGCAATTCTCTTTTTGGAATTTCATAACGGTTTTCGATTTTCTAACAACTTTTCTGCATGACTGCGAAAAGATAAAAATTTTTACACAAAACAAGTAAGAAAGTGCTATAGTCGGTCTAGCCCGACCATACGATACCCTTCACCACTAAGGTCAAAAGTGTTATTTTTTCTGTATTAAGATAAATATTTGCTAAATTTTGCCATCATACAAACATTTTCTCAAAACTTTTATATTTAAGCTGCTTCCGACATTTGGACTTATATGAGAGCTAGGGTCAAATGTGGACCGATTATCTCGAAATTTGGCAAATCGATTACAGTTGTTACAAATTATGTATGTAAAAAATAAACTTAAAGTTCCCATTATCTTCAGATTTACGAGCTTTTTAGTGATTTTTGTCTCATTTAGTGCGTTTTTAAAGAAAATTTTGTATGGGAGCTATCGGTCAAATGTGGACCGATTTTAACGAAATTTGGTACAGTGATTTTAGTTGACATAAGCAGTATTTGATTTAAATTTGATTAAAAAATATTTATATTTGTGGCCAATATATCAATTCCGGGAAGTGGGACCTATGGGAGGTACCATAAATAATGGACCGATTTTGACCAATTTCAATAGCCATGGTCCCATTATCAAAAAATGATCTGCGCCAAATTTCATCAAATTATCTTTAGAATTGCGACCTGTAGTTTGATTACAAGGTTTACATGGGGGTCCAGCCAGCCAGCCAGACGGACGGACGGACATCGCTAAATCGACTCAGAAAGTGATTCTAAGCCTATTGGTATACTAAAAGGTGGGTCTAAGACAAATATTTCTATGCGTTACAAACATCAGCACAAACTTATAATACCCTTTCCACCTATGGTGGTAAAGGGTATAAAAATAAAAACAAGCTATCAAGTATTATGACAGGTCTAGCCCGATATGATGATATACTACATTACTAATGTATTTATAAACTAATTAATATATCAGCCGAATTGGGTGAACCTCGTGAAAATGATTCTTAAAATGGGTGGGTACTTTACATACATACATCCACGCAAATGTATATAAGTTTTCTTTCTCATCTGTGTATGTATGTATGTTGGTGTAGGGTATAAAAAGAAAATTGTCATCACAAACGATTTATGTGAATTGAATTACATTCAGTTACTTATCTTGTTTTGGTCTGAAAACATATTATACATCTAAACAAATTATAAACACGCATTTAGGACGATCCAGATCATTAAATGAATGAAACTTTTAGTATCTAACACTTCTATATCTAACAAAACTATAGTTTTCTTTTATAATTTCGAAGAAGAAAACTGTCGATTTCTACAATCAAATATTAGCCTAGATCGTGATCTTATCTATAGTTTTAAAAACTAAACATGGTCTTATTTAGAGGAAACCAAAGACTCTATAATAGAAAGTTGTTGCACTTCCATACATTGATTTGTCGTATGGTCATTGTGAAAAGTCCCATAAAAAAGAGAGTATACCGATTTTATTATAATTCGGAAGCAACTAATGGAGACGATTATCCAATTAGAGAAAGCTAAGGCACATACACGTGCTCATGAAATGTAGTATGTTTGTTTGTGCGTTTATGTTTTTTTATTGTTCTTTATCCACTTTATTTTCACTTTTGGCAGAAAAAAATGTATGAAGTGCTATAAATTTATATCATAGAGTCTTTGGTAAAACATTTTCCATGATTCTTATGTTGTCTATAAAAATTTCAATACAAAAACATCCGAAATCTTTATTTTTCATGGATTAAAAAAAATTCCAAACTTTTGCGTTTTTTAATTAGTTTTTCCGTTTAGATTACAATATATTACAAACGCTTCATCCAACTTGATTGAAAAATACATTTATTGATAAAGAACAACATTTTTTTAAGTCTTGCTAACACAAGATTTTTGTGTGATCAACGATTTTGGAGTTATCATAAATTATGAAAAAAAAAAAATTAAATCAAAAACATTCCTAATAATATGGGTCTAATACAAAAAATGACTTATTTAATTTTATTGAAAATTATAAAAATGGATTAAGAACAAAATTGTTCTTAAGTCGTGCTAACACAAAGATTTTTGTGGGATCAATGGTTTTGGAGTTATCGCAATTTTAGAATTTTTGTTTTTCAAAATCAAAAATATTTTTTTTTTTAAATTCATAAAAAATCGTCTAATACAAAAAACGTGAAAATATCAACTTTAGCAAAATTTTTTTATCTTTTTGTTTTTCATTTTTTCTAAAATTTTGGATTTTTGAATAGGACAACCTAGTTATATTGCTATAATTCAAAAAGGACTTATCCAATTTTATTAAAAAATATATTAATGAATTAAGAATAAAATTATCCTTAAGTCGAGTTAATACAAGATTTTGTCTGATCAACGGTTTTAGAGTTATTTACATTGCAATTTTAGAAATACAATTTTTTTTGCAAAATATAAAAATTTTTTTATTTTAAAAATTCATAAAAAATAGAAAATGAACATAAATACTTGACTGTCGTAAAAATATGAATATTCTTAATAACCCAATTTTATTGGAAAATATATAAATGGATTAAGAACAAAATTATCCTTAAGTCAAGCTAATACAAGATTTTTGTCTGATCAACGGTTTTAGAGTTATTTACATTGCAATTTTAGAATTTTTTTTTTTCAAAGTCGAAAAATTTTTATATTTTTAAAAATTCATAAAAAATCGAAAATGAAAAAAAACAAGTAAGAGTGGTATATTCGGCTTTGCCGAATCTTGGATACCCTTCACCAATGGTGCTGCAAAAGTACTTAATGTAATTCCTAGCAAAATTTGGTTATACTAGTATTATATGCAAAGAGTCTTTAAAATTAAGAGTCGGAAAAAGAAAAGCTTTTCGGTGGCGTCATCATCTAGGATAGTTATGCACCCAAAGGTTAGGTTGGGCAGGTGGCTAATGTCTAGGGAAGCTTCACTTGGGTTCTAAAGTGGTCCCTTTGTGAAAGATAATGATTACTAGACTACAAGTAGAGAATACATATTTAAGCCAGCCAGTAGCTTCGAAATAAAATATACACATATTTTACGAACATTTAATAAAGTTCGATAGACCAGATAAACCATGCAGAAAAGATGCTTCAAAATGTAGATGCCCTTACATTTGCAATAGCACATCGATTTGATGAAGTTTAAGTATTCTGGCATGCAACCCAAAAACGCTGTGCCCAGTGAGGGTTGTGCACTTTAATTCGTACGAATTATCCAACTAGTAAAAGTTCTTGATTAGTTATGTAAAACTCTGAAGTTAGCGGACTGATTTAGGTCAAAGCTTTAATAATGATTGTCAATGTATACAAGCCTTAAAATTAAAGGGTATACACTCTTAGTTTTAGATACATACGTGAAATATATAGCTTTTGAATGGATGGTTATCAGCTTTGTCGGAAAAGTTTACTTATTAATTTGAAGTTAGTTAATTAATTAAAATGAACACTTCATCAATAATATTTGGGATGTATAGTTCTTTCGATCTGTCCGATGGATGTTTGGAAAGTTTTGCTCTAGTTCTTTGTGCAATTTTAATGTGATTTAATTTATCAGCATTAGATCGATTTCCGGTCGGGTTTATATGGGAGATTTCACTAAATGTGAATAGAGCTCGCCCATTTTCAATATCGAACTTTTCAAGAGATCAGAAATACTTTTGTCAAATGTTGTCCCTCTAGAAAGTTTATTTTAGGCGCTATTGTCCTGAATATCAATATTGTACAACGTCTTTATACTAAATGTCATCATCGTATCTATTATAATTTGTCATTTATTAGCTACTAAGAGATTGCCTTAGGCGAAGTTATATGGGATCAATTGTCAAACGTGAACGGATTTCTCCCAATTGCAATTAAAAAATTTAAATTTTTGTTGATATGTGAGATACTTACATACATATGTAGGTTTTGAACGGATATCATGTAATTAGCTGCATTTTTGTACTTCCTAGGAAGATTACCTATAATTTGATATATAATACATTCTCAAATGTTATCATAATGTTCAAAAGTCAGACACAAAATTAAGATAAATGCAGTGTGTCTGTCTGCTAAAACCAGATTTGTGGAGCTCCTGAATTGTCCCACCCTGAATTTCAACATTGTCGATCAAAACACCATCGCTTAAACGCTAAATTATATCTACCACAAATTACAGAATGCATCAGGATTTAGATAATCCCCTGCGAAGGACGCTATTAAACTTCATCAAAATAAACATCTGAGATATCGACAAAACAGGAGCTCCAAAAACTTGACTACAACAGAAAAAAGGACAGACAGGTAGACGGACGGACATGTAGACGGACGGACAAACAAACAGACGGACGGACAGACGGACGGAGGTCGCGAAATCGATTCTTGTGCCGATTCTGAGTTGATCGGTACAATTTGAATGGTATTCATAATCAGATTTTTTTTTTGGAGTATATATATCAGATTTTAGAAAATCCTCCCATAAAGAACGATGTCAAATTTCATCACAATCGGTCCATAAACACCTGAGATATCGCTGAAACAATACTTACAAAATGTAAACAAAATTTCTTAGACACGTACTTTGGGCAATTTGCTGTACATCAAATGTAGTGTTATTGCGATATCTCAATTCTTTACGGACCGCTTTTGATAAAATTTAATAACGTGCTTGGTGGGGGAATTTCCTAAAATCTGATATAAAATTTATGTAGGTCCGTACTAAAGGAGGATAGTTTTTCCTATTTCTGCATTTAATTTTTTCAACAAACATTCTCTAATGTGTACTTTGGGCAATTTGCGATACATCAAATTCAGTGTTTTGGCGATATCTCAGTTGTTTATGGACCGATTTTGATAAAATTTTACAGAGTGGTTTGGGAAAATATTTCCTATAATCTGATATATAACATATTATCACATGTACACCAGGAGTATCTTTTTTCTCTTGTTATTTAAAAGTGTGTTTCAATCAAAAATTTTAAAATTTTCGTCTAATTTTTGGTATTTTTTCGATATTTTCGGTGTTTATAAACCGATTTTAATGAAATTTAATAGCGTTCATTGCGGGAGAATTTCCTAAAATCTGATATATAATTTATGTAAGTCCATCCTCCAGGAGCTTCAGAAACTTGATTTCAACAGACAGACAGACAGACGGACGGACAGACAGACAGACAGACAGACAGACGGACATCGCTTAATCGATTCTCCTCCCGATTCTGAGTCGATCGGTATAATTTTTATGGGGTCTACGATCACTAATAAAAAAATTACAAACGGAATCACAAACTTATAATACCCTTTCACCTATTGGTGAAGGGTATAAAAATACCAACATTATTCGACTACCGTAATAATATGAACATTCTTTTTTTTCTAAAATTTAGGATTTTTGAATAGGTTGTCCCAGTTATATTGCTCTAATTTAAAAAAGGCTTATCCAATTTTTTTCGAAAAATATATAAATGGATTAAGAACAAAATTATCCTTAAGTCAAGCTAATACAAGATTTTTGTCTGATCAACGGTTTTAGTGTTATTTACATTGCAATTTTAGAATTTTTTTTTTCAAAGTCGAAAAATTTTTATATTTTTAAAAATTCATAATAAATCAAAAATGAAAAAAATACCAACATTATTCGACTACCGTAATAATATGAACATGCTTAATAACATAGGGGTATTTTATATTTTTTTTCTAAAATTTAGAATTTTTGAATAGGTTGTCGCAGTTATATTGCTCTAATTTATAAAAGGCTTATCCAATTTTTTTTCGAAAAATATATAAATGGATTAAGAACAAAATTATCCTTAAGTCAAGCTAATACAAGATTTTTGTCTGATCGACGGTTTTAGAGTTATTTACATTGCAATTTTAGAAATTTGTATTTCTCGTGCTAATTATAAAAAATTTTATATTTTTCAAAATTAAAAAATAAAATTGAAAATTTTATAAATTTTAATATAATTTTGCAAAAATATAGCTTATATAAACGGAAATCACAATATTTGTATAAACAATCTGTGGACCGATTTAGAATGGTTCCACATTTGAACCCAGTTCCCATATAAGACTCATTGACGAAAATATAAAATTGGGTAGTTTTACTTTTTTGGACATAAAATCACCATTTATTCATTGACTTTCAGTAATTTTTTCAGTTTTAATATTATGCAATAAAAATTTAAGGTTTTTACCATTTCAAATTTTTTTATGAGTTTTAAAAAATTAAAAAATTTAAATTTTTAAAATTTTTTTTATTTTAAAGTTCATAACTCAGAATCTGTTAAACATACAAAAAATATTTTGTAGCGACTTAAATATAGTTATATTTAATATTCTTTTCTGCAACTTTTATCAAAATCAAACATCTCGTTCCAAAGATATGATAGAAATGACAGACCAGCCTTTTCAAAAATATTAAATTTTGTAAACAAAAAAATTGTCATAACACTGTGCTAGTTGCCGACAAGAGGCAAACCTAGTGAGTAAAGATAATTCAAGTACGCTGAATTCAATGTTTTTTAGGTAAGCTCTAGTTTTTGAGATATAGCGTTATTTCAAAAATGGAGGAGGTAGCTAAATAAATATTCGCATAACTCGAAAACTGTTTATTTTCTTGAACTAAGTAAAAAAATTAAAGCAAAATAAAATAAAAAACAAAATTATCTTTCAGAAACATTAACTATATTTTTAATTGGAGTAGTCGCTTTGAAAATAAATTTTTTTGTTTCCAAAAAAAAATATATATTTTTTTTAATCACAAAAATTTCAATTTTCAATTTTTTTTCAAGCAAAAAAAATTTATTTTCAAAATGATTGTTAAAAAGATATGTTAGAATCAATGGACTTGCCTTTTCAAAAATGTCAAGTTTTGTAAAATAAAAGTTGTAAAAATCAATCAATTAAAAAAATTAATCCTTTAAGTAATCCGAAGACTATAATGAATAATATGTTAAAATAGGCTTTAGAGTAGGGCATCCATGCCCATGTCATAGATGTCATCATCTTCTATATTAGTATCCTCTGGGGCCCCAATAGTATTGATAAAATCTTAAGCAAAACTTTGAATTTTGTTGACTAGTGTAATTAGTAAATCTCAAACCTAATTACATTTATATCTACTCGTACTTTTTCCTCTTAATTTATAGGCTTTTTTCACAAATTTCTCTTTTTTTCCAACAAACTCCCATTTCTGTGTTTAACATTAGCGACAGCAAACTGTCCACACTCTTAATGACACTTTTTTTAAATATATCAAATATAGCAGAATCTTAAAAGTCATGGGCCGTGAACTTAAATGTTTAATAAATTATAATGTTGGTGGGTAGTAAAATGACATTTGTAGCATAATGTCAATGGTATTTTATTGAATGAATATCACGGATGATGATCAGATGAAAGTGACTGAAGTGTGTTTCAGCGGATCGTTAGTGAAAAGTAATTATCATCAGGGAAATGACATAAAAAATAGCTTACAAGTTATATACAATATGAACAAGTAAGAAAGTGCTATAGTCGGTTAAGCCCGACCATACGATACCCTTCACTACTTAGGTCAAAAGTGTGTTTTTTTTCCTTTATAAAGACAAATATTTGCTAAATTTTGCCATCAAACAAACTTATATATTTAAGCTGTTTCCGTCATTTGGACTTATATGAGAGCTAGGGTCAAATGTGGATCGATTATCTCGAAATTGAAATTGATTACAATTGTTACAAAAATTATTTATTAATAATCAGATTTACGAGCGTTTTAGTGATTTTTGTCCAATTTATTGCGTTTTGAAAGAAGAGTTTGTTTGAGAGCTATGGTCAAATGTAGACCGATTTCAACGAAATTTGGTACAGTGATTTCGGTTTATATAAGCAGTATTTGTTTTAAATTTCATGAAAAAATATTAATATTTGTGGCCAAAATATCAATTCCGGGAAGTGGGACCTATGAGAGGTACCATAAATAATGGACCGATTTTGACGAATTTCAATAGTCATGGTCCCACTATCAAAAGAAATAATCTATGTCAAATTTCATCAAATTATCTTTAGAATTGTGACCTGTACTTTGATTACATGGTTTACATGGGGGTCCAGCCAGCCGTCCAGACGGACGGACTGACATCGCTAAATCGACTCAGAAAGTGATTCTAAGCCTATTGGTATACTAAAGTCTAAGACAAATATTTCTATGCGTTACATACACCAGCACAAACTTATAATACCCTTTCCACGTATGGTAGTGAAGGGTATAAAAAGAAACATTTTTTATTGATATTTTCAAGGAAAGTCTAACGATCGAAGATGATAGGTGATCAAAAACTTGTTCATAAAAATCTAAAATAATCCCCAAATTTTATTTCGAAAACTAAGGCCATCACCAATTTCAAATTTTCAAGTGATCTTATGACGATCTAACTAGTATTAATTTGAAAGTAAGTTTTGCTCCCTAAATTTAAATTAATTTCTATTTAATGACTAACTAAATTAGCTTCAACGCCTTCTTATGGCCTTAATTTTAATAAAAAATTATAAAGTTAGAAAGTAAAAATTTGTTCCTATGTTTGTCTTTCTTTATTTGAATTTAAAAAAAAATTCAAATTTTTTTTTTACGTTAAGCTCAAAATCTAAATATGGCTGTAAGAAAGTGAAAAAGAAGTTCAATATTATAGAAACAAAAACTATGTGTAAAAAAACTTATAAACAAATTGTTATAAAGTCTAGAAATATTAAAGCAAATAAAACAGCAAAAAAAAATTTAAATGGTAAACGACAAATATGGCAAAAAAGACTAAGTGATATATATGATTTTACTTTCTCTGAACTTTTTTTTTATTTTGGAATTTATGGTAT
Organism: Stomorhina lunata; assembly: GCA_933228675.1. Classification (NCBI taxonomy): domain Eukaryota; kingdom Metazoa; phylum Arthropoda; class Insecta; order Diptera; family Rhiniidae; genus Stomorhina; species Stomorhina lunata. The sequence continues at coordinate 117,936,887 of OW121742.1, read as the reverse complement.
TTATTAATACAATAATTTACAACAAAAAAAAAGTTCAATAAAAAAGAAGAAGAGGTTATAAAAACCATATTTGTTTAAGTTAATTTAAAGAAATTTAGTCTGTGAATAGTAAATTTTTTTCAATGAAATATAAAGAAATTTTTAAACAAATTTTATATAAAAAGAAAGACGATTTAATTAAACCATTTCAATTGCAATTAAATCATCTTTACTAAAAAACTTATAAATAAAAATAATTAATTTGTAAAACGTCTTTTATCTTAAGCAAAAAATTTTATGCAATTCATTATTCATTCACATAAATTCACATAATAGCTAACAGAAAACGAAAGACTTAAGACACAAACTTTCTTTTCATTACATTTCAACAACACGAGCTTGTATGTTAACAACAACAACAACAAAACAAGAAACAGAGAGAGACAAACAGAAATGGAGTACAAAACTCAGAGCTTAACAGAAATCATTAAGAAACTAGAAATCAAGTGTTAAGACGAAACATTTTAATAATTAATTTTATTCAATTTTAATTTTCTTTTTAAAATAATACACAAAAAAGAAATAAAAAACTTGAAAACAAAAAAGACCCTTAACAGTAATGGGAATATGAAATGAAAGTGAAATTCTATTATTTAATTCTTTTTTCCATTATAAGCTAATGAAGGAAAACAAACCAAAAAAACTTGAATGAATAACGACAACTGGTATTTAGCTAATAACATTTTTAGAGTTCATAGTAATATTATTTAATAAAATAACTTGTAGCCATAAAATATTAACACATCAATAGCAAAACCAAAGATAAACACATTGTACTATATGGAAAACTAAGTGACCATTGTGAACAAGTAGTTTTCCATAAAAAAAACTCAAGAGATAGTCAACTAGAAAATAGAAAAGTTGACGATAGGAAGACATTTCAGTAGAAAGGTTAACGATAGAAACCCATTTCTATAGAAAAGATGACGATAGGAAGATTTTATTATAGAAAAGTTGACGATAGGAAGACTTTACTATAGAAAAGTTGACGATGGGAAGACATTTCTATAGAAAAGTTGACGATAGGAAGACTTTACTATAGAAAAGTTGACGATAGGAAGACTTTACTATAGAAAAGTTGACGATAGGAAGACTTTACTATAGAAAAGTTGACGATAGGAAGACTTTACTATAGAAAAGTTGACGATAGGAAGACTTTACTATAGAAAAGTTGACGATAGGAAGACTTTACTATAGAAAAGTTGACGATAGGAAGACTTTACTATAGAAAAGTTGACGATAGGAAGACTTTACTATAGAAAAGTTGACGATAGGAAGACTTTACTATAGAAAAGTTGACGATAGGAAGACTTTACTATAGAAAAGTTGACGATAGGAAGACTTTACTATAGAAAAGTTGACGATAGGAAGACTTTACTATAGAAAAGTTGACGATAGGAAGACTTTACTATAGAAAAGTTGACGATAGGAAGACTTTACTATAGAAAAGTTGACGATAGGAAGACTTTACTATAGAAAAGTTGACGATAGGAATACTTTACTATAGAAAAGTTGACGATAGGAATACTTAACTATAGAAAAATTGACGATAGGAAGACTTTACTATAGAAAAGTTGACGATAGGAAGACATTTTTATGGAAATGTTGACGTAATTTTAGCCAAATACTTAAGTTTTTGTCCATTCTTGTTGAATTTTTTATACTTATACGTAACTGTCATAAAAAGAGTTTCACACAAATATATTACGCGTGTCATTCAAAACCAGTTTAAATTATTATAAAATATTTTGTTTAAAACATCAAAATAAAATTTAAATTACTTAAGTAGCAATTTTCTTTTAACTATGATTAATTAAAAAGTTTACTAAACCAAAAACTCACATAACCATGATTCATGCGAGTATGTTGTAAAAATGAAAGAAAAGAGCTTTCGTTTTGGATTTGCATAATACAATAAAATCAAAATTTCAAATATATATGACTAAAGTTAAATATTTTTGTACAAAAAATATTAATAGATACATATATACAATCATCACTCTCACCTGAAGTATTAGTAATGACGAGAGATGGAATAAAAATTAGCTATGAAACATAAAATTTGTGATAGTTTTGTAAAATTTTGATTAGATGGAGAGATTGACAATGCCAACTTTTTTTGTAAAAATGTCTTCCTTTCATCAACTTTTCAATAAAAATTGGTTTCTATTGTCAACTTTTTAATAAAAATGTCTTCTTTTTATTTAATTTTCTATGGAAATGGATTCCTATCGCTAACTTTTATACTAAAATTTCTTCCTATCAACTTTTCTTTACGAATGTATTCCAAAAGTATTAATATATATTCTTAATATTTTAAAGATAAAACAGTCGTTTTCGACAGTCATAATCTCAAAATATAAAAGTCAACCTTCGTATCTTTAAAGTTAAATGAAAAATAGTTATCAGATTCTTGTTTGTTCTTAAAAAAAAAGATCATTGTCATAAAAAGAATAAAATTAGTTTTGACCCATATTCAAATATGCTTAACTTTTAATTGCTCCATTCATAAGTATTTTAAAAGACAAACTAAATATTTAAATTTAAACTATTAATCTTTTAAATGTGATGAATGGAGTTTGTAAAACATAGAAGATTTTTAAATAAAGTATAATAGCGGATAATTAAAACAAATGTTTACTTACGAAATACATGTGTATAATATGTTCACAAATTATGAAATTTAGAAGCTATTTTGAGTTTATTATCGGTTATTACTATTTTATAAAAGAAAAACAAAATCATTTTGAGATAACAATTCTATGGAATATTATAGTTACTTTTTTCAAAATAATGTCTGTGATAATAACATATCAATATTTTTGTTTACTATTTAAAAGATACCATTAATTTCCTCTTAACGTAAAAAAGTTCCAAATAATGTTTGCTTCTTAAGTATTTTGATATTGTTTACAATGTTCTATTTAAAAGGTTTGGTTCTTAAGTCTTTCACTTTACTGGCCTTTTCAATAAGTTTGGTTCTTAAGTCTTTTATTTAAATAACCTAACATAATAATACTAAGTTAGTATGTATCTTTAAAAAAAAGTACCACGGTTTGCTTTTTACGTTTCGAGATTAGAAAGAACAATCAAATATTTATTATCGAAAATATTTACCATCGAATGGCATCAACATATTTTCAAAATGTTCATTAAATTGCCAGTTAATTTGGAATTATTAAAAGAACCTAACGGCTTATTTAGCTGGCGCCGTAGCTAAACTAAGCCACAAAATTTCTTAAAAATCTTCCGTATAATTTATAAGATTTATTTCCAACATGTTCTTTTCTTTATTTAACACAAATCAATCAAATGATTAAAAAACAAATCGAAGATATTTTTTTTCTGCAAAAACCAGAACTAAAACGCTACTGGTCTTATTCGCAAAACGAATGATGTTAACACATTAAATTTAAAATATAACAAATTTTAATAATAATGAACACTTTCGCATAGCTATTAATAAATTCTGAACACCTGATACATCTAAAACAACATGACTGGGGCTGTAAGAGGCTACATAAATATTGAAAAATTTTATAAAAAATCTTATTATGAAAAATAACTAAAAAAGAGAGAGTCATTTACAAAAAAGATACAAAAAATAAAGAAGCTGTTATGAGATTTAAACAAAAGTCTTAAGTTTTCTTTTCATTTTCTGTTTGTTTTTGCTCCAGTGTGTTGGCAACACGAACAAATCTTAACCAATCATGCAGAAGTAAGCCGTTATTGTATTAAGGTTGTTGACCTATTTTTTTCGGGTTCGGTTGTCTTGTACATTCACAAGTATTATCCAGTATTTTGTTCGTGATAAAGTGTAAAAGAAAGATTTAAGCATTTATTTTGAAATTAAGAAGATGATTTGAATTTTATGAGTTTGAAATAGAGGGGATAAGTGATTGTCATTGTTAAGTGTGAACCATTTTTTCTATAGAGAGAAGTCAAAGATCGTCAACTTTTCAAATAAAAAAGTCTTCCTATCTTCAACTTTTCTATAAAAAGGTCTTCCTATCGTCAACTTTTCTTTAAAAAGGTCTTCCTATCGTCAAAGTTTCTTTAAAAAAGTCTTCCTATGTTCAACTTTTCTATAAAAATGTCTTCCTATCGTCAACTTTTCTATAAAAAAAAAGTCTTCCTATCGTCAACTTTTCTATTAAAAAAATCTTTCTCTTATCAACTTTTCTATAGAAAAATCTTTCTATTGTCAACTTTTCAATAGAAAAGTCTTTCTATCGTCAATTTTTCTTTAGAAAAATCTTCCTATTGTCAACTTTTCTTTAGAAAAGTCTTCCTATCGTCAACTTTTCTTTAGAAAAGTCTTCCTATCGTCAACTTTTCTTTAGAAAAGTCTTCCTATCGTCAACTTTTCTTTAGAAAAGTCTTCCTATCGTCAACTTTTCTTTAGAAAAGTCTTCCTATCGTCAACTTTTCTTTAGAAAAGTCTTCCTATCGTCAACTTTTCTTTAGAAAAGTCTTCCTATCGTCAACTTTTCTTTAGAAAAGTCTTGCTATCGCCAACTTTTCTTTAGAAAAGTCTTCCTATCGTCAACTTTTCTATAAAAAAAAGTCTTTTTATCGTCAACTTTTCTATAGAAAAGTCTTTCTATCGTCAATTTTTCTTTAGAAAAATCTTCCTATTGTCAACTTTTCAATAGAAAAGTCTTCCTATCGTCAACTTTTCTTTAGAAAAGTCTTCCTATCGTCAACTTTTCTTTAGAAAAGTCTTCCTATCGTCAACTTTTCTTTAGAAAAGTCTTCCTATCGTCAACTTTTCTTTAGAAAAGTCTTCCTATCGTCAACTTTTCTTTAGAAAAGTCTTCCTATCGTCAACTTTTCTTTAGAAAAGTCTTCCTATCATCAACTTTTCTTTAGAAAAGTCTTCCTATCGTCAACTTTTTTATAGAAAAGTCTTTCTATCGTCAACTTTTCTTTAGAAAAGTCTTCCTATCGTCAACTTTTCTATAAAAAAAGTCTTTCTATCGTCAACTTTTCTATAGAAAAGTCTTTCTATCGTCAACTTTTCTATAGAAAAGTCTTTCTATCGTCAAATTTTCTATAGAAAAGTCTTCCTATCGTCAACTTTTCTTTAGAAAATCGTCAACTTTTCTTTAGAAAAGTCTTATTATCGTCAACTTTTCTTTAGTCTTCCTATCGTCAACTTTTCTTCCTATCGTCAACTTTTCTTTAAAAAAGTCTTCCAATCGTCAACTTTTTTTTAAAAAAGTCTTCCTACCGTCAACTTTTCTACAAAAAAGTCTTCATATCGTCAACTTTTCTATAAAAATGTCTTTGAAAAATAAATCAGTAATTGGCTCTAGTAAAAAGATCTAGTTTACCGGCCACAATTAGTTAAAATTATCAACAAAGATTAATTGGGGTTTTCTACATTACACTCTTATCGTTTCAATTAGTTATTGTACATTTCAAATGATTTCTATCTATGAGCAAAATACCTCAAACAGAAGCAAGTCATGCTGTTTTATTGATTAATTTTTTTAATTTCTTTTATATATTTTTCTATTATTTTTTCTTTATAACTCTTAAACAAGTGCTTATGGGTTATGTCCAGATCATGCCTCTAAAATGATCTCATAATTGTCTTTATTTCCAAGAAATCATGACAACTCAAATAGTGAAAACTCTTTAAGTTTTTTTTTTATTATTTGTTTATAACGTTTAAATTACTTTTGTCTGTTGGAATTTATGTTTCTTGTGAATACAACAATGTTTGCATTTTAAATAAAACTATTTGAATTTGAATTTCTTTGGCGCAAAAACGGTTAAACCAAAACGTAATTTCTCAAAAAAAAAAACATTTCTTACAATTGAATGCACTTGATGTCATGGAATATAAATATTAAATTAATTTGAATTTGACAGTAAAAAACGAAATAATTTCAATAAAAAAAATGAATATTTGAATATAAAATTTTAGTTAACACTTGAATTAAAAAGAAAAAGTTAGTGCATACAAATTTTATTTGAATCAATTAATTTTATTATAATTTATATGCAAAAAACAAATGATTAAAAAATAACAATTATGAAAAGTTGACGATAAGAAGACATTGCTATAGAAAAGTTGACGAAAGGAAGACTTTGCTATAGAAAAGTTGACGATAGAAAGACTTTTTGGTAAAAAAGTTGACGATAGGAAGACTTTACTATAGAAAAGTTGACGATAGGAAGACTTTACTATAGAAAAGTTGACGATAGGAAGATTTTACTATAGAAAAGTTGACGATAGGAAGACTTTACTATAGAAAAGTTGACGATAGGAAGACTTTTCTATAGAAAAGTTGACGATAGCAAGACTTTTCTATAGAAAAGTTGACCATAGGAAGACTTTGATATAGAAAAGTAGACGATAGGAAGACTTTGATATAGAAAAGTTGACGATAGGAAGACTTTGCTATAAAAAAGTTGACGATAGGAAGACTTTGCTATAGAAAAGTTGACGATAGGAAGACTTTGCTATAGAAAAGTTAACGATAGGAAGACTTTGCTATAGAAAAGTTGACGATAGCAATACTTTGCTATAGAAAAGTTGACGATAGGAAGACTTTGCTATAGAAAAGTTGACGATAGGAAGACTTTGCTATAGAAAAGTTGACGATAGGAAGACTTTGCTATAGAAAAGTTGACGATAGGAAGACTTTGCTATAGAAAAGTTGACGATAGGAAGACTTTGCTATAGAAAAGTTGACGATAGGAAGACTTTGCTATAGAAAAGTTGACGATAGGAAGACTTTGCTATAGAAAAGTTGACGATAGGAAGACTTTGCTATAGAAAAGTTGACGATAGGAAGACTTTGCTATAGAAAAGTTGACGATAGCAATACTTTGCTATAGAAAAGTTGACGATAGGAAGACTTTGCTATAGAAAAGTTGACGATAGGAAGACTTTGCTATAGAAAAGTTGACGATAGGAAGACTTTGCTATAGAAAAGTTGACGATAGGAAGACTTTGCTATAGAAAAGTTGACGATAGGAAGACTTTGCTATAGAAAAGTTGACGATAGGAAGACTTTGCTATAGAAAAGTTGACGATAGGAAGACTTTGCTATAGAAAAGTTGACGATAGGAAGACCTTTTTATAGAAAAGTTGACAATAGGAAGACTTTTCTATAGAAAAGTTGACGATAGGAAGACTTTTCTATTGAAAAGTTGACGATAGGAAGACGTTTCTATAGAAAAGTTGACAATAGGAAGACTTTGCTATAGAAAAGTTGAAGATAAGAAGACTTTATAAAGGTTTTTTTAAAATATTTTTTATTTAAAAAATGACTTAGGAACCAAACCTTTTAAAAAAGTTACGGTGGCCAATATCAAAAGACTTAAGAAGCAAACATTTTTTCGACAACTAATAATAACTTTATTATTGTAGGAAAAAGATGTTGGTGACTTTAATATCCTAAAGAAACACTATCGATATGTTATTATTAGATAAAAATGTTACTGATAATTATTATTATTTCGATAAAAATATATTTGTTTTTGTACTTTCATAAATCGCCCAATAAAAGTAAAATTTTTCCCATAATACTTGTAAATAGGGTCTTTTATAAAACGCACTTAATCATGGTTCTCATGCATTTCGATGTTTTTATATCGTGATAACCTGGGGCCAACCCACAACAAAATCTCATTCATTCTTGCTATGAAAAAAATTTCAAGAAATGTACAAAACATTTGTTAAAGATTAACTATAAGATATTTATTTTCATGTTAAGCCATGTTTTTAAAGAAATATTGAAAGGGTAAAATAGTTAAACTTTTTGTACGTTTTGAAAACCTCACTAAAGCTTTTGCATTCAATATTTCCAGGGATATACACAAACACTCTTTTAATTTCTTTCTATTTGTTTGAGTAAAAAGAAAATTATCTTCAAAGAGTTGACCACAAAAGAAATTTAGTGGTAAAAACAAGAAGTATTTACTATAGAATATTTTGTGGGAATGACAAAAGTTTAATACAAAATAGTTGAAATATAAATAAAAAAATCTTTTAATTTTCTGTTAAGCTAAACCGCAAGTTTTTAATGTTTTTAAACGAAATCAATTGTTTAAAAATGGCTAAATAAAATAACTTTTTAAAATTAACAAAAATTACATATTTTTTACTCCTTTCTACTTAAGCCGTCATCTTTAGTTAAACTTAAAATTAAACTAAATAAAAAAAGTTGCAAATAAGTCAAACAAATTAACAAGAAAGTGAATAAAGACATAATTGAAAACAGTAAAAAAATTCCCAAATAACTAACGGTGATTTTTATTGTAAGAAAAAAAAACTTAAAACTAGAGTTTATGGCGAAAAAATCACTTAAAATTGGAAGATGTTGATGACTAACTAACCGTAACTCTTATTTATTTAAAGACAGCAAAAAGTATATGTCTATCATAAATATACTTCAAGCTAAAACACAAGAAATATCTCTGCTGCTGCATTAGTATCACTTTTACTCGTTAAGTCCCAAAAGAAATGACCACAATAAGTGGGTGTGGGAATTTGGAAAGAGATTTTTATTATGGCGTGAAAAAATATAGAAAAACTTATTATTTTTTTGATTTTCTTTACAAGAAATTAAAGAAATTGCCATCAGGAAAACAATATACTTATAGCAAGTCTTTTACCTCCTATCGTCAACTTTTCTATAAAGACGTCTTCCTATCGTCAACCTTTCTACAAAAAAGTCTTCCTATCTTCAACTTTTCTATAAAAAAAAGACTTCCTATCGTCAACTTTTCTATAAAAAAAAGACTTCCTATCGTCAACTTTTCTATAAAAAAAGTCTTCCTATCGTCAACTTTTCTATAAAAAAGTTTTCCTACCGTCAACTTTTCTATAAAAAAGTCTTCCTATCGTCAACTTTTCTATAAAAAAGTCTTCCTATCGTTAACTTTTCTATAAAAAAGTCTTCCTATCGTCAACTTTTCTATAAAAAGTCTTCCTATCGTCAACTTTTCTATAAAAAGTCTTCCTATCGTCAACTTTTCTATAAAAACGTCTTACTTCAACTTTTCTACAAAAAAGTCTTCCTATCGTCAACTTTTTTATAAAAAAGTCTTCCTTTTGCCAATTTTTCTTTAAAAAAAAGTCTTCCACACAAATTTTGGTGAAATTCTTTAAAGTTGACAATTTCTTTGTTTTTAACTGGAATAATATCAATTAAATTTCTTTTTTTTTTTTCTTTAAACAATAGAAAGTTAACACAGTTCTCAGTACTTTTTGGCAAATCAAATCATGTCCAAATAATTTAGATTTTTATCTTATTATACTATTTTTTATTTTACTATTTTTTTCAACCTGTCCAAAAACATAAAAATGAGAGTAAAACCATAAAAAATACAAATTTGTGTGACTGATTCGATATGTTAATGAAAAGAAAACAAATTTATTTAAATTTATTTTTTGTTTTACAAAAAAGTAGGCTAAATATATGCAGAATCTAAAACAAAATAACCCAAAAAAAAGTAAATGTTTAAAATTTATTTAACGAAAAAGAAATTTTTTGTGAGTTTTTTTTTTCAAAAATAAAAATTTATTAGGTGAGACCAAGAGAACCTATCCCAGCGATGAAAAAACTGGATTTGTACCCTTTAAAATGTTTAGAGTTTTTTAACATAACTTTCAAGATGATTAATACAAGTTACCAAATTTGAGATGATGATAACTAAATTAAAATGGTTGGCACGAGAAATATTACTACTATGTATTGGCTTCTAAAAAAAGGAAAGCAGTTTTGCTGACAGATGTCAAAATCTTGAGAAAAGTGATTAAGAAGTCAACAAATTTCAGACGCCAATTTTGTGCTCTATAAAATGTCTAAGAAGTTCGATTTTATCTTAAAGTCCCCTAAAGGCTTATCCATTTTGGTAAACTTCACAATTTTAATATTTTACTCACATTTTTAGCGCTCACATAACTGGCGTCGTCTACATACACACCTTAATAGTTAGTTAAAATATTTAGGTCTTTATTTATTATCGTGTTAAATTCTGTTTTTCTTTTTATTTAAAAAATTTTTACATTTTGTTAAATATTTATTCAAGTTATTGAAATTTTTTCGTTTTAAGTAATGTTAAAATTTCAATAAAAAATGGGTAAAATTTAAAATAAAAATATAAATTTTTCAAAAATTCTTTACAAAAACAAAAGACTTAAGAAGCAAACGTTGACATCAAAAGACTTTGCTGTGGAAAAGTTGACGATAGGAAGTCCAAAGTTGAAGATGGGATCATTTTTGTATAGAAAAATATTTTTTCTGAAAAATTTTCTATAGAAAAATATTTTTTCTGAAAATTTTTCTATAGAAAAATATTTTTTCTATAGAAAAATATTTTTTCTGAAAATTTTTCTCTAGAAAAATATTTTTTCTGAAAATTTTTCTATAGAAAAATATTTTTTCTGAAAATTTTTCTATAGAAAAATATTTTTTCTGAAAATTTTTCTATAGAAAAATATTTTTTATGAAAATTTTTCTATAGAAAAATATTTTTTATGAAAATTTTTCTATAGAAAAATATTTTTTATGAAAATTTTTCTATAGAAAAATATTTTTTATGAAAATTTTTCTATAGAAAAATATTTTTTATGAAAATTTTTCTATAGAAAAATATTTTTTATGAAAATTTTTCTATAGAAAATTATTTTTTCTGAAAATTTTTCTATAGAAAAATATTTTTTATATAAATTTTTCTTTAGAAAAATATTTTTGTGAAAATTTTTCTATAGAAAAATTTTTTTATGAAAATTTTTATATAGAAAAATATTTTTTATGAAAATTTTTCTATAGAAAAATATTTTTTATGAAAATTTTTCTATTGAAAAATATTTTTTATGGACATTTTTCTATAGAAAAATATTTTTCTGAAAATTTTTCTATAGAAAAATATTTGTTCTGAAAATTTTTCTTTAGAATTTTTTTTTATGAAAATTTTTCTATAGAAAAATATTTTTATGAAAAATTTTCTATAGAAAAATATTTTTATGAAAATTTTTCTATAGAAAAATATTTTTTATAAAAATTTTTAAATAGAAAAATATTTTTTCTGAAAATTTTTCTATAGAAAATTATTTTTTCTGAAAATTTTTCTATAGAAAAATATTTTTTATATAAATTTTTCTTTAGAAAAATATTTTGGTGAAAATTTTTCTATAGAAAAACTTTTTTATGAAAATTTTTATATAGAAAAATATTTTTATGAAAATTTTTCTTTAGAAAAATATTTTTGTGAAAATTTTTCTATAGAAAAATATTTTTATGAAAATTTTTATATAGAAAAATATTTTTTATGAAAATTTTTCTATAGAAAAATATTTTTTATGAAAATTTTTCTATTGAAAAATATTTTTTATGAAAATTTTTCTATAGAAAAATATTTTTTCTAAAAATTTTTCTATAGAAAAATATTTTTTCTGAAAATTTTTCTTTAGAAATTTTTTTTATGAAAATTTTTCTCTAGAAAAATATTTTTTATGAAAATTTTTCTATAGAAAAATTTTTTTTATGAAAATTTTTCTATAGAAAAATATTTTTTCTGAAAAATTTTCTATAGAAAAATATTTTTTATGAAAAGTTTTTTTATGAAAATTTTTCTTTAGAAAAATATTTTTTATTGAAAAATATTTTTTATGAAAAGTTTATTTATGAAAATTTTTTTTTAAAAAAATATTTTTTATGAAAATTTTTCTATAGAAAATTATTTTTTATGAAAATTTTTTAATAGAAAAATATTTTTTATAAAATAGTTTTTTTTAAGGAAGACTTTACTATAGAAAAGTTGACTATAGGAAACACTTTTCTATAGAAGAGTTAATGACAGGAAACACTTTTCTATAGAAAATTTGACAATAGGAAGACTTTGCTACACAAAAGTTGATAATAGGAAGACTTTTCTATAGAAAAAGTTGACAATAAGAGATTTTTCTATAGAAAATTGGATAGGAAGACTTTTTTTTAATTTAAGCAATGCCATAAAATTTCAATTAAATAATAAAAATCTTCATTTTAAATTTTTAGTTTAAATAAATTGTTGTGAATTGTTAAAGAAAAATTTGCTTAAAAAGAATATGAATCCACTTAAAACTTTTAAAAAATCATAATAAAGTTTATGGTCGATCGTAAAAAAAATTGCACAAAAATAAACCACATACAACAAAAACAGCAACAAAATTAATCATTATTAAACGAAAAAGCACCAACAAAAGCAAAAACAAGACAAAACTCAAGAAACACATATTTGAACCTGAACTTGCCACAATTTAAGATACTGGTTTTAACAAAACATAACTTTTTTTCTATAAAATTTATTTTACTTAGTTTTTTCCCCTGTTTTCCTTAAGAAAAAAATCATGCAAAGTTTGTGTATTTGTATTAGTGTTAGGCAAGTGTCTGTGTGTGTAAGTTGTATCTTGGTATCTTAAACATTGGATATTATATTTTTATGGGACGTTTGGATGCTGCAGTTGTTTTTTTGTTACTGCAGAAACACGATGTTTTCTTATAAAAGACTTAATGATACTGGTGGAGTGTATGATGGAGTTGGATGAAACAGAGTAAAGAAAATATGAAGAAGCTTATTTCCAATAACGACAAAAAATATACACAATAAGTATAGAAATCCCATTAACGTATATAGGGATGTGCATGTGTAAGGTGGACAGACAAATAGTGCGGACAGACAGACAGTTGGTGTCTAAAGAAGAAGCAAAAGGTGCTGTCTGTAATAGAGTTGCCGCTTTTAGATAAATAAAAGCTAAAATTTTCTCGATAACTTCAATTTTCTTCAGAAAAGTTATTAAAACTTTAAAATTCTGCTAGCAAAATTAAGAGTTTGTCTCCTAAGTCTTTCGTTTTCAGCAATAAACCATTAAATAAAAAGGCATTTCTATAGAAAAGTTGACGATAGGCAAACATTTCTATAGAAAAGTTGACGATAGGCAAACATTTCTATAGAAAAGTTGACGATAGGCAAACATTTCTATAGAAAAGTTGACGATAGGCAAACATTTCTATATAAAAGTTGGCGATAGGCAAACATTTCTATAGAAAAGTTGACGATAGACAAACATATCTATAGAAAAGTTGGCGATAGGCAAATTTTTGGAAGACTGGAAGACTTTTCTATGGAAAAGTTGACGATAGGCAAACATTTTTATGGAAAAGTTGACGATAGCAAAACTTTTCTATAAAAATGTTGTTTATAAAAAAGTTGACTGTATCAAGACTTTTTTATAGAAAAGTTGACGATAGCAAGACTTTTTTATAGAAAGGTTGACAATAGTAAGACTTTTCAATAGAAAGGTTGGTTATAAAATAGTTGACTGTATCGAAGAGTTGAAGATAGCAAGACCTTTTTATAGAAAGGTTGAAAGTTGACTATATCAAGACTTTTCTATAGAAAAGTTCACGATGACAACCCTTTTTTATGGAAAAGTTATTAAGACTTTTTTAAAGAAAAGTTAATATCAAGACTTTTCTACAAAAAGTTGACGATGTCAAGACTTTGTTATAGAAAAGTTTACGTTATCAAGACTTTCCTATAGAAAAGTTGATAATATCAAAACCTTTTTTAATAAAAGTTGGCGATATCAAGACTTTTCTAGAGAAAAGTTGACGATGGCAAAATTTTTTTATAGAAAAGTTGACAATATCAAGATTTTTCTATAAAAAAGTTGACAAAAGGGAGACATTTCTATAGAAAAGTTGAGGATAGGATGATATTTCTTAAGAAAAGCTATCGGTGACATTATAACATAAAACAAACAACTATCGCAAACTTTAATATTTTAGATAGGAAGACATTTTCATAGAAAAGTTGACGATATTTGACGATGGCAAGACTTTTCAATACAAAAGTTGAAGATGACAAGATTTTTCTATAGAAAAGTTGACGATGGAAAGACTTCTATACAAAGAAGATATGAAGTTGGCAAGACTTTTCTACAGAAAAGTTGACAATATTAAGATTTTTCTATAGAAAGGTTGACGATGGAAAAACTTTTCTATAGAAAAGTTGACAATATAAAGATTTTTCTGCACAAAAGTGGACTATGTCAAGATTTTTATATAAGAAAGTTGACGATATCAAAATTTTTCTATAGAAAAGTTGACGATGGCAAGATTTTTCTATAGAAAAGTTGACGTTGACAAGATTTTACTATAGAAAAGTTGACAATATCAAGATTTTTCTATAGAAAAGTTGACGATGACAAGATTTTCTATAGAAAAGTTGACAATATCAAGATTTTTCTATAGAAAAGTTGACGATGAGAAGATTTTCTATAGAAAATTTGACAATATCAAGACTTTTCTATAGAAAAGTTGACGATCGCAAGATTTTTCTATAGAAAAGTTGACGGTGGAAAGACTTTTATATAGAAAAGTTGACGAGGACAAGATTTTTCTATAGAAAAGTTAACTATGGCAAGACTTTGTTATAGAAAAGTAGAAAATATCAAAATTTTTCTATAGAAAAGTTGACGATAGAAAGACTTTTCTATAGAGAAGTTGACGATAGAAAGACTTTTCTATAGAGAAGTTGACGATAGAAAGACTTTTCTATAGAGAAGTTGACGATAGAAAGACTTTTCTATAGAGAAGTTGACGATAGAAAGACTTTTCTATAGAAAAATTGACGATACGAAGATTTGTTTATAAAAAAGTTTATGGTATATAAGCATTTCTATAGAAGTGTTGACGATATGAACCAATTTCCATGAAAAAGTTTAGGAGATAACCTAAATATCGATAACCTAAATATTCCAAAGAAAAGATATCGATATATATTTAATATTGCATAAAAAAGTAATCGATGTCTTTTATATTCGAGAGTAGTTGTGTTTATTACTTAAAGAAGCTATTGATAACTTTGAGTAGAAAGTTATCGAAGACTTTAATTTATTATGAAGCAATTTTGGATATAGAAAAGTTATCGGTGATTAAAATATACAGAAAGGGTTAGCAAGATCTAAAGAAAACTTAACGATTACTTTAAAATCGTTTGGATGAATTATAAAATTACCCTCTAATTCATAAACGAATTATAAAATTATCAAAGTCTTATAGAAGAAATTTTTTATGGAAAATTTGAAGTAAAAGCTTGTCATAGTTATTATTTTTTTATGAATCAGAGGGTTATTATATAACTTATTTTTCTTTATAGAGACATATTCACTTTTTTCGGATTTCAGAACTTGAAGAGAAATAGTAAAGTTAAAAATAACTTCTTATATATAATGGCGACATTTTCGTTAATTTTCTTTGAATTATTATCAGAAAGTTATCGATAACTTTATTATTCATTTGAAAATTTTGAAATCTTTGTTTGAAAACTTTCTACAACTGGCAGCTCTGTTAAATGAACATCCACCATCCAATAGCTTAAGGAATTTTATTGTATAGATTTTTACAGCTTCTTTGTTTAATTGACTTTTATTTTATTTTTTTCTTTTTATATTTATAATTGTTTTTTTTCTCGAAATTTTTATTTATTTTTTCTTGATTGAGGTCACACTTACTTTGGCTATTAAACTTCTCGAGCACCGGTATTCCATTGTGTTTTGAGTTATGATTTTTATTGAATTTTTTAAATTATAGAAGATAATATAATAGCTTTATCTTTTGTAAATTCTTATTGATATTGAAATTATTTAATTTTTTTTTTTAATTTCTTTAAAAAATTATATCTCAGCACTTTTTTTCAAAAAATTTTTTTACCAACTTTTTCTATGAAAAAAATCTTTCTTTTGTTTTAATTTAAATTTTAAAGTAATTATTTTTTTTTTTCTTAATTTTCAAACTCCCGTAATGTACTCTTTTATTTTTCATATAATTCAACAAAACTTTTCTTGTCTTTAAGAAATTTTAAACCGCTTTACTCGAGAGTTCACCTTAGACTGGCCATCCAAATATTTTGTACCGTTCCTTGAGCACTTTCGAGTCTTTGAACAACATAAATGTTTGTTGTAGTCTTAACAATGTTAATATAATAAATACAACAAAACTTCTTTGGCTGTTGTTTTGTCTTCTTAACACTTCTCTTAACTCTTTTCTTTATTTCTTTTCTTGCACGTTTTCTTTTTCTTCTCACCTTCTCCTCCTTCTCTTGTTATATAGTTTTTGCTTTTGTTTGTCTGCTTTCTTTTCACTTTATTTTTGTGATGATCTTCACTTGCCACACATAATTTAATTTGCTGCTTTTGTTGTTATTGTTGTTAAGGCCAAGTTTACAAATTCAATGCACCGAGAGAAATTATAGGGATAGGGCTCAATTATATTTTATTGATTTCTGTATTGTTCCATTGAAAAGTGTGTAATAACTTTAATATTCTAAAGAAAAGTTTTCGATAACTTAAAATTTGTATATACTCGACTCGAACTTACTCACTTAAATGGCCTATATTTACAACCTGTTAAGGTCAAAGGCATACCTGTTAAGGTCAAAGCATATTTTAGAATTTCATGTGCTTTGATCTTGTGCGCATATTCTCCAATTTCGTAGGCCAAGTATAAAAGATGATGATGTTACGTCCAGAGTTAGATCTGTCTGATTTCCAAAGCCACCAAAGCTAGAGATTGTTCTGAACCGGAATTGATATCACAGTGATCTCAATTTTCGAATCAGTCAAGCTATACACCCGTAAAAACCTGGGTACCTCCAATGGTAAATCTGCAAGTATTAGTAAAAGCATTAGTAAGAGTGTTAGTATTGCTTATAGTTTTGGTATTAGAATGAATTTCTTTTAAATTTATGCAGTTCATATATATATTCACCTGATATTAAAATTTCCTTAAAACTGCTAAAGGTCATGACCTCGCCTTGAAATATGCTCTTGTTTTCTTTAAAAACCCTCTGAATTCAATAAACTTTTTAATAAAAACCGATGTTTTTCTACTGAAACCTGCATTTTAGTGGAAAACCTAATTTTTTTTATTATATCTTTACTTTAAAGAATCTAACAAATTAAAGAGACTTATAGACTTTCAGTTGGTCTTTGCTTAACCAAAAATATTTTACACATTTAAAGAAAACAATTGTTACGCAGCAAATGATGTAATCTTTTTCTAACAATTTTTGCACTTAGCTTCCTATTAGGGTGAGCGATAAGTTAAATTTTTTTAAAACCGGGTTTGTAGCTTATTCGAAAAAAAGTTTCTATAGAATTTTTTATGAAAATTTTTCTATAGAAATTTTTTTTTTTTTTTTTGAAAATATTTCTATAGAAAAATTTTTTTTCTGAAATATTTTCTAAAGAAAAATAATTTTTCTGAAAATTTTTGTTAAGAAAAATATTTTTTCTGAAAATTTTTCTAAAGAAAAATATTTTTTTCTGAAAATTTTTTAATTTAAAAATATTTTTTCTGAAAATTTTTCTATAGAAAAATTTTTTTCTGAAAATTTTTCTATAGAAAATTTTTTTTCTGAAAATTTTTCTAGAGAAAAATTTTTTTTCTGAAAATTTTTCTAGAGAAAATTTTTTTCTGAAAATTTTTCTAGAGAAAAATTTTTTTTCTGAAAATTTTTCTAGAGAAAAATTTTTTTTCTGAAAATTTTTCTGGAGAAAAATTTTTTTTCTGAAAATTTTTCTAGAGAAAAATTTTTTTTTTACTGAAAATTTTTCTAGAGAAAAATTTTTTTTCTGAAAATTTTTCTATAGAAAAATTTTTTTCTGAAAATTTTTCTATAGAAAAATTTATTTTCTGAAAATTTTTCTATAGAAAAATTTTTTTTTCTGAAAATTTTTCTATAGAAAAATTTTTTTTCTGAAAATTTTTCTATAGAAAAATTTTTTTTCTGAAAATTTTTCTATAGAAAAATTTTTTTTTCTGAAATTTTCAGAAAAAAAAATTTCTATAGAAAAATTTTTCTATAGAAAAATTTTTTTTCTGAAAATTTTTTATAGAAAAATTTTTTTTCTGAAAATTTGTCTATAGAAAAATTTTTCTATAGAAAATTTTTTTTTCTGAAAATTTTTCTATAGAAATTTTTTTTTTTCTTAAAATTTTTTTTTTTCTGAAAATTTTTCTATAGAACATTTTTCTTTCTGAAAATTTTTCTATAGAACATTTTTCTTTCTGAAAATTTTTCTATAGAAAAATTTTTTTCTGAAAGTTTTTCTACCGAAAATATTATTTATGAAATTTTATCGAACACCCTAACGGCTATTTACGACTCAGGTTGTGTTCTTTTTATTATTCTTGCTCGTCTTAATATTAATTTGAAAAGCAAACAACAAAATTTTCTTGGCAATTAACATAAAAACTTATGAATGGAGTTTAACAGAAAAAGAATGAAGTTCATCCATTGTTTAAATTATGCGAGCTAAAGTGTTGATAAAAGTTATTAACGTTCTATCTACAAAACAAATAGGAAATCTATAGGTTTTTACAAAAGAACTTAGAAATCATATTTCTTTTGAGATAAAATGGTTGGAATAACATTTTTGCAAATTTACTTAAATCCATTTAAAGTATCGCTCAATGAAAGTTTTTTTTAATAATCTAAGCATCTTTTTATATAGTTTTGCCTCTGTGTGCTCTGTTAACTGTTGACATTCACTTTAATTAACAGAGATTTCCATATTTAACATTCGTTTTTTTTTTTGTTACTGTAACATTCACATTCGTTTTTGTTTTGTTTATGTAAGTAAGATTAACATTCATTCGACTAACATGGATCTCATTAGTTAACATTCGTTTTTCAACGGTAATTAATATAAATGATGTTAGCATCTGATGCTAACATAAATAATGTTAGCTGCTAACATAAATAATGTTAGCATCAGATGTAACACATACGTGCATATGTATGTTACAATGTATGAACTAAATTAAAAGTTTAGATGTTATCGCATGTAAGTTTTTGGTTAATTATGATTATAATTTCAATAAAACTCTTTATTTTCAAAATTTAATACTTTCCATTTCATTTTGAAAACTATTTTAGCTTTTTTATTATTAATGCTAATGCTGCTTCTTCACTTATTATAAGACATATTATTTCTATACTCCGTTGCACAACTATAAAGTCACTAAGAAATATTTTAGAAAAATTTGTATATGTACTATTTTATATGAAATCAAAATACTTCTCGGTTTCGGCGAATACCTCTTCAATGAAGCTCAATTTCTTTCCGATCGAGTATTATCTTGAGCTTTAAGAGCAAAAAAAATTTGATGGTGACAGATCTGAAGTCTTTATAGTCGCGCCACGGAGTGTATTTAATGTATTCGTAAATGTTGGGAAAAATATTTTAATGTATTTATTGATGGTGATTTAAAATTTTTTATTGAACTTTTTTTTTCTATTGTTATTGCTTTTATTAATACACATTTTTTGTTAATATTTTAATGTTGCTTAAGAAAACAATACAAAAAAGCCAAACTACACGCTACTACGTTTAAAGTGAAACTTTATTTTGAAAATTGTAAGAGTTCCAATATTTGTTTGTTGACAGCATTAAATCAATTTTATATGTATATCAATTAAATTTATATGTGTTTAAATACAATTAATATTGGCCATTGTTAAATGTAAAGAAATGTTTATATAATAAAAAGCTAATGCAATTAATAACGTTTTGTTAAAAACTATTTAAGAAAAATTTGTAGTTCCGTCATTTGAAAATAAAACAGTCTAGTCTTAGTTTTTATCATAAAAAAAATTCCGATAAAAACAAAAATTTTCTATAGAAAAAATTTTGAAAACGAAAATTTTTCTATAGAAAAATTTTAAATAACGAAAATTTTTCTATAAAAAGAAATGTAATAACGAAAATTTTTCTATAGAAAAATTTTTAATAACGAAAATTTTCCTAGAGAAAAATTTTCAATAACGAAAATTTTTCTATAGAAAAATTTTTAATAACGAAAATTTTTCTATAGAAAAAATTTTAATAACGAACATTTTTCTATAGAAAAAATTTTAATAACGAAAATTTTTCTGTAGAAAAAATTTTAATAACGAAAATTTTTCTATAGAAAAAATTTTAATAACGAAAATTTTTCTATAGAAAAATTTTTAATAACGAAAATTTTTCTATAGAAAAAATTTTAATAACGAAAATTTTTCTATAGAAAAAATTTTAATAACGAAAATTTTTCTATAGAAAAAATTTTGAATAACGAAAATTTTTCTATAGTAAAATTTTGAATAACGAAAATTTTTCTATAGTAAAATTTTGAATAACGAAAATTTTTCTATAGTAAAATTTTGAATAACGAAAATTTTTCTATAGAAAAATTTTGAATAACGAAAATTTTTCTATAGAAAAATTTTGAATACCGAAAATTCTTCTATAGAAAAATTTTGAATACCGAAAATTCTTCTATAGAAAAATTTTGAATAACGAAAATTTTTCTATAGAAAAATTTTGAATAACGAAAATTTTTCTATAGAAAAATTTTGAATAACGAAAATTTTTCTATAGAAAAATTTTGAATAACGAAAATTTTTCTATAGAAAAATTTTGAATAACGAAAATTTTTCTATAGAAAAATTTTGAATAACGAAAATTTTTCTATAGAAAAATTTTGAATAACGAAAATTTTTCTATAGAAAAATTTTGAATAACGAAAATTTTTCTATAGAAAAATTTTGAATAACGAAAATTTTTCTATAGAAAAATTTTGAATAACGAAAATTTTTCTATAGAAAAATTTTGAATAACGAAAATTTTTCTATAGAAAAATTTTGAATAACGAAAATTTTTCTATAGAAAAATTTTGAATAACGAAAATTTTTCTATAGAAAAATTTTGAATAACGAAAATTTTTCTATAGAAAAATTTTGAATAACGAAAATTTTTCTATAGAAAAATTTTGAATAACGAAAATTTTTCTATAGAAAAATTTTGAATAACGAAAATTTTTCTATAGAAAAATTTTGAATAACGAAAATTTTTCTATAGAAAAATTTTGAATAACGAAAATTTTTCTATAGAAAAATTTTGAATAACGAAAATTTTTCTATAGAAAAATTTTGAATAACGAAAATTTTTCTATAGAAAAATTTTGAATAACGAAAATTTTTCTATAGAAAAATTTTGAATAACGAAAATTTTTCTATAGAAAAATTTTGAATAACGAAAATTTTTCTATAGAAAAATTTTGAATAACGAAAATTTTTCTATAGAAAAATTTTGAATAACGAAAATTTTTCTATAGAAAAATTTTGAATAACGAAAATTTTTCTATAGAAAAATTTTGAATAATGAAAATTTTTCTATAGAAAAATTTTGAATAACGAAAATTTTTCTATAGAAAAATTTTGAATAACGAAAATTTTTCTATAGAAAAATTTTGGTTGTTTAAAATTTTTCTATAGAAAAATTTTCTTTTTTTTAATTATTTTTAGAAAAATTTTCTTTTTAAAATTTTTTTTATAAAAAAAAAATAAATTTCGTTATTAAAATGTTTTCTATAGAAAAATTTTCGTTATTAAAATGTTTTCTATAGAAAAATTTTTGTTATTAAAATTTTTTCTATAGAAAAATTTTCGTTATTAAAATTTTTTCTATAGAAAAATTTTCGTTATTAAAATTTTTTCTATAGAAAAATTTTCGTTATTAAAATTTTTTCTATAGAAAAATTTTCGTTATTAAAATTTTTTTTATAGAAAAATTTTCGTTATCAAAATTTTTTCTATAGAAAAATTTTCGTTATTAAAATTTTTTCTATAGAAAAATTTTCGTTATTAAAATTTTTTCTATAGAAAAATTTTCGTTATTAAAATTTTTTCTATAGAAAAATTTTCGTTATTAAAATTTTTTCTATAGAAAAATTTTCGTTATTAAAATTTTTTCTATAGAAAAATTTTCGTTATTAAAATTTTTTCTATAGAAAAATTTTCGTTATTAAAATTTTTTCTATAGAAAAATTTTCGTTATTAAAATTTTTTCTATAGAAAAATTTTCGTTATTAAAATTTTTTTTATAGAAAAATTTTCGTTATTAAAATTTTTTCTATAGAAAAATTTTCGTTATTAAAATTTTTTCTATAAAAAATTTTCGTTATTAAAATTTTTTCTATAGAAAAATTTTCGTTATTAAAATTTTTTCTATAGAAAAATTTTCGTTATTAAAATTTTTTCTATAGAAAAATTTTCGTTATTAAAATTTTTTCTATAGAAAAATTTTCGTTATTAAAATTTTTTCTATAGAAAAATTTTCGTTATTAAAATTTTTTCTACAGAAAAATTTTCGTTATTAAAATTTTTTCTATAGAAAAATGTTCGTTATTAAAATTTTTTCTATAGAAAAATTTTCGTTATTAAAATTTTTTCTATAGAAAAATTTTCGTTATTAAAATTTTCTATAGAAAAATTTTTGTTATTAAAATTTTCTATAGAAAAATTTTTGTTAGTAAAATTTTTTGTATAGAAAATTTTTCATTATTAAATTTTTTTATAATTATACTAGTTTTTTTTTATATGTTATCGCATACAATATTTTTCCTAACACCAAATTTTGACCCTCGCCTAGATGTGATTTTTTTTTATTGAAGATCTTATTTATTTAGCGTTTTTTTTCTCAAGTTTTTTATTAGTTTGTAAATCTTTTTATGTTTTTGTTATAATTTCATTAATAAATGCGATAATACGAGTATTAATGTTCACGTTATCGTCACTTTTCCACTAACTTGCAATTAGCGAAAGTCACTAGACTAGTTTCTTTACAATATTTCATTTTTTTCTCAAATTTCTTTTAATTATTCAGATATAATACACTGGTATGTCATAGTTTTTTTTTTGGAAATAAAATTAACCCATTGAGACGAGAAATAAGTTTGAAAAATATATGAAAAGGGAAAGTTTTTCATATTTATAGAAACTAAAAGTCCAATCGAATTATTCCTAATGTCGAATTTCCCGCGGAATTTTGTTACTTTCGTATTTTGAAGATATCAATAGCTTTTTTTGATTTCGTTACAGTTATGCCGTAAGAGCTAACGATTGTACGAACTACTATACAGAAGATGAGCCATGTATCCCAAAGTAGGTTTCCTCAATATGTTGTTATTCCTCATACAATTTTAAAGATCTCAATGGGTTAATATCTTGTAATAGTTGCCAAAATGTATCGTATATAAAGGTAATTAAACGTTTTATTACATTTTTCACCTGTGTTTTTTTATTGGTATTTTTTTTTTTTTTTGGTTTTTTACACGTTAATGTCAAATGCAACCGGATTTTCATTATTTTACTGATATTTGTGGCAAATAAACATTAAAAGCGAAATTATTTTAAAGTTGTACATTTATGTAAATAACTTAAACAATTGCTATTTTTATAGATATTTTTATTTGATAATAGTTAAACCAAATAAATTGAAATTTATTAGTGAAGTAAACAAATGTTTTTAATATTTAAATATTATTATCAAATGCATATGACCATAAAAAAGCGATTTCTTTTATTTCCGAAATTTCCCTTTTTTTCTTGCCAACGCGAAAATAATGTAATTTTTATTTGACATCTTACCTCACACTTTCTTTGAAAGGGTGATCAAGAGTTATGGCAACAGGTTTTGTAATGAAAAATTACAAAATCATGGAAAAGTTTGATTTTTTAACCCCAAAACCAAGGTACCAAATTTTTCATTAGTTAAAACGTTTTTTAATTTTCGTATCGAAAATTATTCTATAGAACATTTTATTTTGTTTCTAAAATTTTTGCTTAAACATTTTTTCTATAGAAAAATTTTTGTTAAAAAAAATTCTATAGAAAAATTTTGGTTAAAAAACTTTTTTCTATAGAAAATTTTTGTTACAAAAATTTTTCTAAAAAACGTTTTTCTATAGAAAAATTTTCGTTATAAAATTTTTTCTATAGAAAAATTTTCGTTAAATTTTTTCTATAGAAAAATTTTCGTTAAATTTTTTCTATAGAAAAATTTTTGTTAAATTTTTTCTATAGAAAAATTTTGATTACAAAAATTTTTCTATAGAAAAATTTTGGTTACAAAAATTTTTCTATCGAAAAATTTTGGTTACAAAAATTTTTCTATAGAAAAATTTTGGTTACAGAAAAATTTTGGTTACAAAAATTTTTCTATAGAAAAATTTTGGTTACAAAAAAATTTCTATAGAAAAATTTTGGTTACAAAAATTTTTCTATAGAAAAATTTTGGTTACAAAAATTTTTCTATAGAAAAATTTTGGTTAAAAAAAATTTTCTATAGAAAAATTTTGGTTAAAAACATTTTTTATAGAAAACTTTTCGTTATAAAATTGTTTCTATAGAAAAATTTTCGTTATAAAATTTTTTCTATAGAAAACTTTTCGTTATAAAATTTTTTCTATAGAAAACTTTTCGTTATAAAATTTTTTGTATAGAAAAATTTTCGTTGTAAAATTTTTTCTATAGAAACATTTTCGTTATAAAATTTTTTCTATAGAAACATTTTCGTTATAAAATTTTTTCTATAGAAACATTTTCGTTATAAAATTTTTTCTATAGAAACATTTTCGTTATAAAATTTTTTCTATAGAAAACTTTTCGTTATAAAATTTTTTCTATAGAAAACTTTTCGTTATAAAATTTTTTGTATAGAAAAATTTTCGTTGTAAAATTTTTTCTATAGAAACATTTTCGTTATAAAATTTTTTCTATAGAAACATTTTCGTTATAAAATTTTTTCTATAGAAACATTTTCGTTATAAAATTTTTTCTATAGAAACATTTTCGTTATAAAATTTTTTCTATAGAAACATTTTCGTTATAAAATTTTTTCTATAGAAACATTTTCGTTATAAAATTTTTTCTATAGAAACATTTTCGTTATAAAATGTTTTCTATAGAAACATTTCCGTTATAAAATTTTTTCTATAGAAAAATTTTCGTTATAAAATTTTTTCTATAGAAAAATTTTCGTTATAAATTTCTTTCTATAGAAAAATTTTCGTTATAAAATTTTTTCTATAGAAAAATTTTCGTTATAAAATTCTGATCAGTTTATTCATTTTATAGTTAAGCGTCTCTGTAGACCATCTTTTGAGATAAGCCAACTTACTGTCCCTTTGAAGATAAGGGGACTTCCAGAGTCAGATATACTTAATCACTGAAACCAGAGATCTCGGAGAGATCTAGGTGGCCTCAGGGGTTTCGACGGAGTTTTGTAAGCTGAACTCTTCAACCAATTGTCTCCGAAGTTGGCAGTAATGAGTGGCTAATTATAAGAAAGCTCAATAATGCAATTTAATTCTGCGTTTTTTGTTTTACAAAATATGTAGTTTTATTTTAGTTTTCTAAAGCTATGTTTTATTTTTGTTTTAATTATTAAATGTATACTTATAATTGTATATATTGTGTATAATAAAAATACATTAAATTTCTTAATAAAGAAATACGTTTAAATAGGGCGAATTCAATTTAAACAAATAGAAAAGTATGATGGAACTAGATTAGTACAAAAAAATAAAAAAAATGAAAATAAAGAACCTCTAATGTTGTTTTTTTTTTACTAAATTTCATATAAAATTGTCAATAGTCCATTTTTTGTTGAAAAAGTTTAAAGGTCTGTAATTTTTAGTTTCATTTGTTTCTCTTTTTTATAATTATAAGCTTATTCAAATTTTATGGAATTGACTCCCATATCAATGGCTCCACCACGGTAACTACCACGCTTCTTCTTGGTTTTTTCATGTTTGAACGATTTACCACGGGTGAATTTTAAATCTTTGTTGGCTTTGTCACCCCAGGAACCAGCGGCATTTTTCTAACAAAATAATATTGATGGAAAAAAATCAATAACGCAAAAAAATTGCAAAATGCAGAATATGTCAAAGACTCAAACAAAATTAAGGAATTAAAAAATGTTTGCAAAACCAAACAACGCATAGGAAGAAAATTGAAAAAATTTAAAAATATTTTCAAAACTTAAAACGAACAAACTAAAAGGTGGGAGAGGTGAAAGGTGAATAATTTACACTAGATTAAAATTACGTTTTTAATTTTGATTAATCATCAAAGGTAATCTTCTTATTCGCCCCCGACGAGCCGTCGAAAGATTTGTTAAAAGGTTTGTTTGATCCGCCAAAGCCACCACGTCCTCTACCGCCACGATCACCGCCTCCAAAACCACCACGTCCTCTACCACCACGATCACCACCTCCAAAGCCACCACGGCCTCTACCGCCTCGGTCACCACCTCCAAAACCACCACGACCTCTACCGCCACGATCACCGCCTCCAAAACCACCACGTCCCCTACCGCCGCGATCGCCGCCACCACCTCGACCACGTCCACCTTTATCAAAGCCACCAAATGATTTGCGATCGCCGAATTTCTTAAAACCACCATTGGCCGTGCCTCCATTTTGATCTCCTTCGTTATCCTGAAGTTGCACATGAAAAAGAAGAAGGTAATGAAAAACACAAATTAGCCTCTATTTGTTATTTGAATTTTCAAAATTAAAGAAAAAAAAACTTATTTAGCTACAACAACGCCAAAGCAAGTGCCTCAAATGTTTGTTTTTTAAAGAACAGGAAAAATAAAATTATGTTTGTTTAACTTAAGGCTGCTAATTTGTGCCTTTATCATTCAATCCTTCTTCTTTTTCACTTAAGTCTTTCCTTTATTTCATTCCTTAATTTGTTGAAACGTTTTTGCAAACATATTTTTAATTTTTTGGTTTCTGAGGCACTTACCTTGGCTTCAAAAGACATATCTTTAACTCTTTCATCGATTTCTACCTCTTCATCACGTACTCTTCTAAAGGGTTCGTTTTTCTTTTTTTCACCGGATTGTGGTGTAAATTTATTTTTATTTTGGAAACTATTATTCTTTTTATTAGCTGGAGTTGAGGCAAATCCATTTTGCTGCATGGAAAAGCAAGTTATTAAAGAGAGAATAGAAATTGAATAAAATAAGTCCTACAACCTCAAATAAAATGTTATATTAAAGATAAGAGATGTTAATATGTTTATAGTTTCAGTAGTAGTTCAGTTCTAGTTCAGTCTATTTCAGTTCTAGTTCAGTTTTAGTTCAGTTCTAGTTAAGTTCTAGGTTAATTCTAGTTCTAGTTCAGTTCTAGTTCAGTTCTAGTTCAGTTCTAGTTCAGTTCTAGTTCAGTTCTAGTTTAGTTCTAGTTCAGTTCTAGTTCAGTTCTAGTTCAGTTCTAGTTCAGTTCTAGTTCAGTTCTAGTTCAGTTCTAGTTCAGTTCTAGTTCAGTTCTAG
This sequence comes from Stomorhina lunata, assembly GCA_933228675.1. Classification (NCBI taxonomy): domain Eukaryota; kingdom Metazoa; phylum Arthropoda; class Insecta; order Diptera; family Rhiniidae; genus Stomorhina; species Stomorhina lunata. The sequence continues at coordinate 117,909,667 of OW121742.1, read as the reverse complement.
TTCAGTTCTAGTTCAGTTCTAGTTCAGTTCTAGTTCAGTTCTAGTTCAGTTCTAGTTCAGTTCTAGTTCAGTTCTAGTTCAGTTCTAGTTCAGTTCTAGTTCAGTTCTAGTTCAGTTCTAGTTCAGTTCTAGTTCAGTTCTAGTTCAGTTCTAGTTCAGTTCTAGTTCAGTTCTAGTTTCAGATCTAGTTCAGTTCTAGTTCAGTTCTAGTTTCAGATCTACGTTCAGTTCTAGTTTTAGATCTACGTTCAGTTCTAGGTTCTGCTCTAGAATAGCTGCAAAGTTCTTATGCCAATAAATATATATTTTTTTTTTTCTGTATTTTTTCGATTAAACTTTTTAGAAAATTTCTTAATATTTCATATGTTATACCTTAACTTCGCCGGATTTAACAAAATTACTGTATTTGTTATTGGGAGTCTCTGCATTTGATTCGCTCAATTTTCTCTTCTGTCCTGCTTTAACTACAGGAGCACTTTCGGGCTCTTCTTCGCTGCTGGAGCTATCATCCGATGATTTGGCAGCAGTCTTTTTCGCAGGAGTTGCAGCTACAGGTTTCTTAGCGGGCTTTTCATCTTCATCCGATGAACTGTCCTCACTTGAACTTTTAGCTTTAGGCTTGGGGGCAGCAATATTAGCTTTCTTTGCTGGTGGTTCATCATCAGAATCCGAAGAATCGTCAGAACTAGATTTAGCTTTCTTTGTTGGAGCTGTTTTAGCTGGGGTCGATTTAGCAGGGGCTGGTTTTTTATCTTCTTCGTCCGAGGAGGAATCATCCGAAGAAGAATCGGCCTTCTTTTTGACAGGAGCAACAACTAAAGGTTTTTTGGCTGCTGGCTTATCATCATCGGAAGAAGAATCTTCTGAAGAGGAATCGGCCTTCTTTTTAGTAGCTTGGGTAGTTTTGTTAACTACAGGTTTTACTGCTGGCTTTTCAGGTTCTTCTTCACTAGAAGAATCTTCACTGCTAGATTCTGCTTTTTTAGCAGCAACAGGTGCAGGTTTTTTAGCAGCTACTGTTGCTTTGGGTTTCTCATCTTCTGAGCTGTCTTCTTCACTACTGGAAGAGGCGGCCTTTTTAGCAGCAGCTGCAGGTTTTACTGGAGTGGCTTTGGCTGCTGGTTTAGCAGCTGGTTTTTCATCTTCGCTACTGTCATCGGAAGAATCATCAGAGGATTCTTGTTTCTTGGCCTTAGCTGGGGCAGCAACAGTTTTAGCTACTGGTTTGGCTGCTGGCTTCTCATCTTCACTACTGTCTGAAGAATCATCGGATGATTCAGCTTTTTTAGCAGCAGGAGCAGCCGCTTTTTTAACAGGAGCAACTTTAGTTGCTGGCTTCTCATCATCGCTGTCATCGGAAGAATCATCTGAGGATTCTGGTTTCTTAGCCTTGGCAGCTGTAGCAGCAGGTTTAGCTACAGGCTTGGCGGCTGGCTTGTCATCTTCACTACTGTCTGAAGAATCATCAGATGATGCAGCTTTCTTAGCGGCAACAGCTGGTTTAGCTGGAGTAGTCTTAGCTGCAGGTTTTTCATCATCACTACTGTCTTCCGAGGAATCGTCTGAAGATGCTGGTTTCTTAGCAGGTGTAGCCTTTGTGGCTGCTGGTTTAGCTGCACCATTTACCTTTGCAGCAGGTTTCTCATCTTCACTATCTTCTGAAGAATCCTCTGAGCTCGAGGCCGCCTTTTTGGCGGCTGGTTTTCCATTGCTCACAACAGCAGAGGGAGCAGCCTTTTTAGTGGGTTTCTCGTCTTCTGAATCGTCACTATCGCTGGAACTATCATTCGACGCTTTTACTGGAGGAATTTTAGTTTTACTATTTTGTACATAGTATTTGAAAATGTCTTCCAACTTAGGGGAACCTTTTGCGGCATTTGCCTAAAAAAAATAAAAGTAGGAATAATTATTAAATTTATTAAATAAAACCATGCTTATTTTAAATAAACATGTGGGTCTTATGCCAGCGAGACTCCCCGGCCGACCGAGCACATTGTTTTTTTTTAGTACATATTTGCTCCGTTGTGTGTATACGAAGATGACTTACAGCTTTGGTTTTGTGTTGGTAAACTTGTGCCAAAGTTTTATCTTTTCTTTGTAAATATTCATGTAATATTGCAGCCAATAATTGATCGTTTGCTGCCATTTTACTATTTTATTTCGTTAATAATACTTAGAATATGTTTTAATTAATCTTTAATTTTTTCCTCTTGCGTCGTCCAAAAACACGTGTTGGTAGTGTGAAAAGAAAAACTATAAAGAACAGTGATGCCAGCACTGTAGTCATAGCACATGTTTCGACGATTTTTAGTACTAAAAATTCTTATTGACAAAGTAGCGTTTAATATCGGTCTTGGACAGGTTAATTTAATTTGAATGTTTCAAAACACAAGTAAAAATGCTAAAGTCACTCAAGTTCGACTGTTTAATACTCTTCAGTACTGAAATTAATTATATATATTTATATTTTAATTTTTAGAGCCATATGTGCATTATTTTTTTTTTTTCAATGAAAAATGTTAATTATAAAATTTTTCGATATAAATTTTTTTTTAGAAAAGTTTTCCATATGAAATTTTTCATTATTGAATTTTTTTTATAGAAAACTTTTAGTTAAAAAATTTTTCTATAGAAAAATTTTTGTTAAAAAAACTTTTTCTATAGAAAAACTTTCGTTGAAAAATTTTTCCTATAGAAAAATTTTTGTTAAAAAATTTTTTCTATAGAAAAATTTTCGTTAAAAATTTGTTTCTTTTGAAAAACGTTCGTAAAAATATTTTTTCTATAGAAAAATGTTCGTTAAAATATTTTCTTCACAAAAAAATGTTCGTTAAAAAAATTTTTCTATAGAAAGATTTTGTTCGATAGAAAAATTTTCGTTAAAAAATTTTTTCTTTAAAAAAATTTCTTTCGTTCAAAAATTTTTTCTTTAAAAAAAATTTAGTTAAAACATTTTTTTTTTTAGAAAAATTTTCGTTATAAAATTTTTTCTATAGAATAATTTTTGTTAAAAAATTTTTTACATAAAAAAATGTTCATTAAAAAAGTTTTTCTATAGAAAATGTTAAAAAATTTGTTTTATAGAAAAATTTTCTTTCTGTTTCTACAGAAAAATTTTGGTTAAAAAATTTTTTCTATAGAAACATTTTCGTTAAAAATTTTTTTCTATAGAAAAATTTTCGTTAAAAATTTTTTTCTATAGAAAAATTTTCGTTACAAAATTTATTCTATAATAAAATTTTCGTTAAAATATTTTTTCTATAGAAAAATTTTTGTTAAAAAATTTTTTCTATAGAAAAATTTTCGTTAAAAAATTTTTTCTATAGAAAAATTTTCGTTAAAAAATTTTTTCTATAGAAAAATTTTCGTAAAAAAATATTTTTATAGAAAAATTTTCGTTAAAAAAATTTTTCTATAGAAAAATTTTCGTTAAAAAAATTTTTCTATAGAAAAATTTTCATTAAAAAAATTTTTCTATAGAAAAATTTTCGTTAAAAAAATTTTCGTTTAAATATTTTTTCCATAGAACAATTTTTGTTAAAAATTTTTTCCATAGAAAAATTTTTGTTAAAAATTTTTTCCATAGAAAAATTTTTGTTAAAAATTTTCGTTTAAAAATTTTTTCAATAGAAAAATTTGCGTCAAAAATTAATTTCTATAGAAAAATTTTCGTTAAAAAATTTTAATTTTCGTTATAAAATTTTTTCTATAGAAAACTTTCATTAACAAATTTTTTCTTTAGAAAAATTTTATTTTTTAGAAAAATTTTCGTTAAAAAATTTTCGTTATAAATTTTTTTCGACAGAAAAAATTAAATTTAAGTTTTTATTATTTTCTCGCGTTTAAGAAAAAAAAACAATGTAGCGTTTTTAAAAATTTCGTACTAAAACCTTGGACAAATTAATGAATCTGGCAACCTTGCGCTATAATTATTACAAAACACATATTTTAGCAAAACAATTTTTGTAATTTTGTTTTGTACATTTATTTACGTATTTCTAAAATAATTTAGAAAATTTATTTACTAGCATAACCCTTTAACAAAATGAGTGACAAGGACCTGATGTCTAAAGCCAAAAATTCTGCCCGTGTAGCGGAACCTGGCGAGGGTATACGACAGGTTAGAACCACCAATGTGTTTCGTTTATTAAATTTTGAATTGTACACAAAGCCGGTAAGTTAATTTTGAAAATAAAACTTGTTCAAATATCCTAAACTAATGCTAATTATCGTTTTAATAGAATAAGATAATAATGGCTCTTGGCTTGGCATCCATAACCGGTGTCTTTGGCTACATAACCTATTGGAGATGGAAATATGAGGGTATGGGCTATTATACGGCCGTACAAGATGACGGTAAAGAGATTTTCATCAAAAAGGAATCTAAATGGGATACCTAGGATAAGCTCGGAACTAATCTAAAGCAACTGCATATTACCGAATTTTATTAATGTTTCCTTATACGAGTTTAAGACTTAGGTTAAAAACTCTGTCATGGACCTGGAGCTTTTGGTATAAAAATATCTTGAAATAAATATATCTTTGTTATTTGTAAAAATATTGTATGAAAATGTATGTTTAAAATGAGGTACTCACTTCCCTCAACATTAGCCCATTAGTGAACTATTAAAAAAAATCTTACCAAAAAGTTTTCTATAAGCTATAAAAATTAAAATCAACCTTTAATACTTCTACTAGTCCTAAGCCATAACCTGTTGTCGTGTGTTGTTGTTAAAATAGTTTTTAAAAGTTGCAATAAAAATATTTTTCAGAAGGATTTTACATGTTTTTCAACGATCTAAATTTTTACATAAGGATAGATGACTGGTGATTTCCTCTCTCTCTCTCTCTTCCCACGCTGTTAATGCTTATCTTTTAGCTGGAACGAAACTGAACAGAACTAAAATACCATTCGTAAGAGCTGATTTTTGAAGCATCTAAGCAACATTTTCGAGATGTAAAATCACCTTTCCACGTCTTTCGGCTTCAACTCATATAGGGGCCAATATCGTTGGGCCCCAAAAGAAAATCACAAGAGAGAAAAATCGGCAATGAGCAACCCTTAACCTCGAATAAGTCGCCGTATGGCAACCCTGATATACCAGGGTTGCCAGACGGCAACAGGATTTCTCTTTGCTATCGTATTCTCTCGTCTTTTTGAAGATGCCATATGTTTCCCAAAAAAAGTATTGTTCCTGGCACTTTAAACCGTTGCTCAGTCTGTCTTCAAAGCCCTGTTACGTGACCGTTTTTGATGCTGAGTGGCCATTAACTAGCTCAGAAGCATGGAGCCGTTTGGGAGTGGATTGATTGACCCCCCACTCAGACCTCTGGACCGTACCAATAAATTGAATGGAATCAAAATAAACATACATTACTTACACAAACAAACGACACCTACATAAAGGGAAAAGCTGGAGTTTTCCTACCGCCCATTACCCAACCATGGTCACGTCCATCCGGGAGACTTTTGTTCATGACCCCGTATCCCGATTTTCTTTTTATTATTCATAGTGGTATTTGTCTTTGCTATTATATTAAGTGTCTTAAGCTCATTTATATTAATTTTAAATTTAAGTTTATATGAATAAATAATGTCTTGAGTGTTAACATGAATATGTTCGAGTAAAAGTTACTTAGAAGGGGAAGGAAAGGATAGTAAGTGGTAAAGAAAATCGGGATACGGGGTCATGAACAAAAGTCTCCCGGATGGACGTGACCATGGTTGGGTAATGGGCGGTAGGAAAACTCCAGCTTTTCCCTTTATGTAGGTGTCGTTTGTTTGTGTAAGTAATGTATGTTTATTTTGATTCCATTCAATTTATTGGTACGGTCCAGAGGTCTGAGTGGGGGGTCAATCAATCCACTCCCAAACGGCTCCATGCTTCTGAGCTAGTTAATGGCCACTCAGCATCAAAAACGGTCACGTAACAATATGGCGCCCAACTTAATGAAACAACATTTTTTTTGTGAGCGATAGCACTCAAAAGAAAAATGTAAGATTTTTTTTTTGTGTATAATATCTAAACACAAGTCAATAATATATTAAATTTTAAAGAAATAACCCAAAATTAGATATGTATGTAGAGATCGATAACATTTTAAAACTCGCTGTTCCTGTTCCGGACAACAATGTCCTGAAGCCTGTTGTACAGAATGAAAAATATAAAAGATATTCATCTGTATATGCATATCAAATAAGTTTTCAACAAATACATTTCATAGAGTTTTGAAAATGAGGCCTTATCTGTAATGTATTTTTTTTTTGTAATTGTGTTTTCAATTAGAGTTTTCATGATAGTTACAAAACTTGTGCAAATAAAAATATATTTTGTTAGCCGCTCAGGATTACATCCGGAGGTCAGATGTAACAAATATATTTGATTTTGTATAGGCCTTTGAGTGTTAACTAAGGTAACACCAATGTGTATCTATTCCAGCAAATATTTTGAATAAATATGATTGAGACACCAAATGCATAATGCTCCAAGTAAGAGTACCAAAAATTAAACCGATAACTTTACCACTTTCTTTCTCCACCCCTTTATCATTATATATTCAAATTCCATTTCCTAAAATCTTAACTTATGTTTTGTTTTTTTTTTAATTTTTATTATTTTTATAATATATTTTATTTAACTTACGTATATTTGTATGAAATTAGTCTTAGGTATTTATTTTTGTGTTCATTCTAATTTTATGTTTATTAACTTCTTTTTATGTTTTTTTTTTACGATTTAGTCTCTTTATATAATTTTTTCTTAGTTTCTTTATAGTTTATGTTCGAGTTATATTTTTTTTTAAGTTACCATAAGTACATTTAGTTTTTTTTTATATTAATTAAAAAAATTCAATTACGTACGCTTGTCTGGCAATATCCATATAAGCTGATTCGTTTTTCACTTTCGAGTTTTGGTGATGAATATTCAAACCCGAAACCAAGCTAAAAAGAAAGAAATTAGCACTGAATTCGGTAGAAAATCTTTAGAAATTCAAACTAATAGAAAAAGAAACCGGTTACCTGAGTTTGACTTGAATAGGTCCACATTTCCGTCCGAACCAAAGTTGCCAAAGTTTCCAAATATGTCAAATCCGAACAATAACGATGTGGGAGCTCAATTCATTGACTTATCGAATACCATAATGACGTCATCACGTCCTACGAACGCTTCGCACCAGCAACCTGGAATAATTAATAATATTCCTCAGCCGAATGGTAGCTTGAATGAGAATATAGGCCCGGAAGTGAGAGAGATGGTCGCTGATGAAGCTCTTAGTGTCCAACGATCATTAGAGGACAAAGTTAGAAAAATGGTTCAAGAAGAGATGGCTGATGTTAAAAAGACGATGGGTGATTTGGCGGTGGCTATTCAGAGCCTATCAAAAATTGCTGCTCCACAGCCTTCAGCGCCAAACACGAATCCAATCGCTACCAATAATACTGGAAATGTGGATAGTAATAATCAAGTTCCAGTTTTTCCACCAAACCATGTTGTTGCCGACAGGATAATACCGCGCAATCCTTTCCCAATTTATAATTTTGTGCCCAATTATCCACCCCCTTCAGTGAACCCAACTCTCGTCAACAATAATAATCGTCCAAATTTGACCGGAAATGAAAATTTTGACATCCGGCAAATTCGTATCGACAAGTTGGGATTGGTTTTCGACAACAAATCAATGTCGGTCGATGATTTCATCTTTCGCTTGGATCATCTAAAGACCCATTATAATATTAGCGATAGGGAAGTTGTTAGGGATTTCCACTTGATAGTTGCAGAGTCTGTGAAAGATTGGTACTGGTCTTTTATAGGAAACCATGGTTTGACGGATTGGCCAGTCTTGCGTCATGCGTTAAAATCTCAATTTCAGACGCCGCGTTCAAATTTTGAGGTAATGCGAGATCTAGTGGAGAGGAAACAACGAAACAACGAGTCAGTTGATGCTTTTTTTCAAATAATGAACAAATTTAGATCAAGACTTACCCAGCCCATGCCTGAATATGACATGATTAAAATCATGAAAAGAAATATAAACCCCAATTTGGCCAGAATAGTTTACCCGATATCCGTGTCATCCGTGGAGCAACTGCGAATCGAATGTAACGAGGCGGAATTAAATTTTCCTAGAAGAGAGGGGAGTAATATAATGCACCCATCACGAGCGGCGAACCGCCAAGTCAATGAGATTTATTTTGATGAAAATACGTACCAATATAACGAGCCCAGCCAGGTCCGCGAAGTTATTGAAATTGAAGCTCTACAAGTACAAAAACAGGCCCTGGTTTGTTGGAATTGCCGAACTGCTGGTCACGTATTTATGGAATGTCCGGTGGAACAGCGGTCACTCTTCTGCTACAGATGTGGAAAGCCAGGAGTGGTTACTCCAAAATGTCCGGTTTGCCAACAAAAAAATGTGAGGAGTGGCGTGGGAATGACAGGGGACTCACGTCAGAAGGAAATCCCTGCTCCATCCAGAGTATGAGCCCTTCAAAATTAGAAAAGAAAAATAGTGATATAGTTAATGATGAATTTAGAACTGATAGTAGTTTTTGTAACGCTAAATCTAGACACCATCTGCCATTAGAAATTAGAGTAAATAATTATGAAAAAGTTAGGACCAAAATCTTTGGAACTAACTTAACAAACTCCTTTACTTCAGAAAAAATAAAGAACTTAAGAACTAGTTTTAAGAAACGTCGGGAGAAGAGAAAAAAGATCGTTGAATCTATAGATAGAGTCAGCAAAATTAATAATGACCCGAGAATTTTTGTTAATGTGTCAATATGTGATAGCCAAATTCGAGGATTACTAGATTCGGGAGCATCCGTAAGCATATTAGGTAAGAATTGTAGAGAATTAGTTTCAAATTTAGGGTTGCCAATTCAGCCAATGTTGACCAGTGTGAAAACTGCCAGTGGTCATCATCAAAGACTATTAGGCAAAGTAAAAACCAATGTGCGATATAAAGATCAAGAACATGTTATGTTGTTATATCTTTGCCCTGATTTGGAACAACATCTGTACTTAGGAATAGACTTCTGGGAGTTGTTTGGCCTAGTACCGGATGTTGATAGAGTCGAAGAAATTAATTTGGAGAATGTACATAACTTTATAGATAATCAAGAGGAATATAAATTACGTCCGCATAGTCTGTCCGAGCAACAACAACAACAATTAGATCAAGTTATAAAATGTTTTAAGACGTTTGAAGAAAATGGTTTAGGAATAACTCAGTTAGAAAAACATTCTATTAAGCTAATCGAGGGAGCAGTGCCTGTGAAAGATCGCCACTATCCAATTTCACCTGCTGTACAGGAAATAACATATAAGGAAATAGATACGATGCTTAAGCTAAATGTCATAGAGGAGAGCGAAAGCCCGTGGAGCAATCGGACAACGGTAGTGCGTAAACCGGGAAAGAACCGATTTTGTCTTGACGCCCGAAAGCTTAATAATTTAACCATAAAAGACGCATACCCACTACAAAATATCGACGGCATACTTAGCAGGATAGATGAAACCTATTATATAAGCAGCGTGGATTTGAAATATGCGTTTTGGCAAATCGAATTGGAGGAGGAGAGTAAACCTTACACTGCCTTTACGGTGCCTGGAAGGCCTTTATACCAGTTTAGGGTAATGCCCTTTGGGCTTTGTAATGCTGCTCAACGACTATGTAGACTGATGGATAAGGTGATCCCACAGCGAATAAAAGAAAATGTTTTTATCTATTTAGATGATCTATTGGTTATTTCTAGCTCTTTTGAAGACCATCTGAAACTGCTAAAAGAAGTAGCAGTATGTTTAAAGAAAGCGAATCTAACAATTGGACTTAAAAAGTCACAATTCTGCTTTCAGGAGTTAAAATATCTGGGGTTTATAATTGGAGGCGGGATGCTCAAAACAGATCCAACGAAAGTTGTAGCGATACGCAATATAAAAGTCCCCAAAACGACACGAGAAGTAAGAAGCTTTCTGGGAACTGCCGGCTGGTATAGGCGATTCATTAAAGATTTCGCGACAATCGCTGCTCCGCTTACGGATACGTTGAAAAAGGCCAAGAAATTTGTGATGAATCAAGAGGCTATAGAATCTTTCGAAAAACTGAAAAAAGCGCTTACTACCGCACCTGTGCTTAGGCATCCTGATTTCAGGAAACGTTTTTACATACAGTGCGATGCATCAGATTTCGGAATCGGTGCGGTGTTGTACCAACTCAACAAAAAAGAAGAAGAACATCCGATAGCGTTTTATTCGCAAAAACTCAATTCTTGTCAACGAAAATACAGCGTAACTGAGAAAGAATGCCTGGCTGCAGTGATGGCAATCAAGAAATTCAGGCCGTATGTTGAGATGATGCCATTTACGGTGATCACAGATCATGCTAGTTTGAAATGGCTCATGACATTGCGTGACTTGAGTGGACGATTAGCGCGATGGTCTTTGTTGTTACAAGCATATGATTTTGACATCGAGCATCGGAAAGGTTCGGACAATATTGTTGCCGACATGTTGTCTCGATCACCCATAGAACATGGCATGGTAGTTGAGGAACTAAATAGTGAAGATCTACTAGATTTCGAGACCACAGAATTTGAAAGCGAAGATTACTTAGAAATTGTCAAAAATATTAATGAAAATTCTAATAAATTACCAGATCTGAAAGTAGTTGACGGTAAAGTTTATAAGAAAACTTTCGTAAATCCTACCCTATTAGAGGAATCTCCCTGGAAACTATGGATTCCGTCTAATCTCACCTCTACTATTATTGAGAAGGCTCATTTAGGAAATACGATAGCCCATGGTGGTATTTTTAAAACTTTAGATAGGGTAAAACGTTTTTATTATTGGCCCAAAATGACAATTCAAGTCAAAAACTATGTCAATTCATGCCAGATCTGTAAAGAAACAAAATGCGCTAATCAAAATCTTATGCCCGAAATCGGTCAGGAGGTTATAACTGATAGGCCATTTCAGAAGTTATATATCGACTTTTTAGGGAAATATCCCAGATCCAAAAGTGGAAATTGCTACATTTTTATCGTGGTTGATCACTTTACAAAATTCACTTTTCTTAAGGCTATGACCGAAGCTACTGCTGCAAAAGTTGTCAAATTCCTAGTAAATGAAATATTTCATAAATTCGGGGTCCCGGAAACCATACACTCAGACAACGGCATGCAGTTTGTTTCGAAAACGTTCCAAGAAATGATTGAAGCCTATAAAATTAATCATATAAAAACAGCCTTCTACAGCCCGCAATCCAACGCCGCTGAAAGGGTGAACCAATCCGTATTAAATGCGATAAGAACCTATTTAGAAGAAGATCACCGAGATTGGGATTTGTATTTATCGGAAATCGAATGTGCCTTGAGAACGTCAGTTCATTCGGCTATAGGGGTAACACCGTTTTTCGCCTTATTTGGTCTGCATATGTTTACAAATGGATGTGATTATAAATTAGCACGGAAGATCGCTTCATTGTCTGACCACGAAGTTCGTGGACTAAAACAAAATGAAAAACTTGAACTCATAAGAGAGAAAATCAAACAAAATATGCATAAAGCCTATGAAAAAAGTGCAAAAAATTATAACAAAAGAGCTCGTATTATTAAATTTGTGCCGGGACAAGAAGTGTATAGGCGTAATAATATTCTAAGTGATTTTGGAAAAAACCGCAATGCAAAGTTTTGCAAAAAGTTTATAAAATGTAGGATTGTAAAACCCATAGGGAATAATATGTATGAATTGGAAAACTTGCAGGGGAGGTCAATTGGTATATATCACGCAAAAGATATAAAGATATAGTGATAATGTTGAACAGATCTGTGATAAAATTTACGAGTTAATACAATATTAGGCTATAAGAAATGCCATTTAACGAAAAATAAGAAAATATTAATGTTCTCTTGTGTTTTTGGTAATGTCAATTTTGTGTTTTAAATAGTCCTAATGTAAACGCTTGGTACCTGATTTTATCACGTTGTTATCCGTAATTTTACACAATTATCCTCATTGAATTATACAGTCACACTTTTGTTTGTTATATATGTTGTACTAGCTTTATAACCCGCTACGTCGTTAGCGGTACAATTTGAATTGAAAAAGTTACAATTAAAAAGTAACAAAATTTATCAAAATATTTTTTTTTCTTTATTGCACTATACTTGATAAATTTCTAAAAAGTACCATACACGTGTATCTTGAAGCGGATTTAAATGCTTTTAAAATTCTGTTCTGTTAACTTGCTGGACATTTTTTTTTATGTTGATCGATTCCGATATAAATTTAATTTAATATATATTGATTCTAAAGATATATATAGGTCAAATAACTACCAACCCTCTATTAGTGTAAATAAAAAAAAAAAAAAGTACTTAACACGCCCTTTTTATTTTCTTAGCTGATCCAATTTTCATTGCTAATCCAATTTAAATTTTGTCCTTGTCACTTTTGATTTCGAATATATAACGTTACAAAAGTTTCCATTTTTAACCGTTTTGTACCTCTAGACAGCCAAATTAAAAAAAAAAAAAATATATACTGATTACGTATTCCAATATTTGAATTGCTGATATTAACTCCATTTTTGCTTTGCTTTTATTCCGTTTGGTTAAGGAAGTATAATGTTACCAATTTTTTTTTTAACTCCTTAATTAAAAAAAGTTCCCAAATACGTATTTTAAATTTTGTACTCGGCAATCGACTTCCAAATATATTTGTTTTTAGCTTTATTGGTTCAAGTGATATACAAAGATAAAGAAAAATGGACCTACCCCAAAAATTTTCTACCCCCTTAACGACCGAATTTCCGAAAATCCTTTCTTAGTGGTTCTATACTTCAACATTTCAGCTCCCTAGCTTAAGCCGTTTGGACTGTTCGATGATGAGTCAATCAACCAGTCACGTTAAAGTTTTACATATATAGATTGAGAACATACCTTAATTCCATTTGTGCAATATTTTGCCAATTAGATAATTTTTAGCTCTCAGTGTATAGTACCTGCCATGAAATAAATATAAAAGGAAGTGCTGTGTGAACCCAAGACCTTATAATCCGCACAAAATCTTTAGCATTCCGATATATGTTTGAAGGCCTCTGGTCCAATGGGAGTCAAGGAACACAGAAGACGAAAATCAAGAAATATGAAGAAAATTTTTGTGGTACCTGCAAAATAAGAAGAATGAAACACAAAGAAAACTTTTTATGAACCCTTATTCATCCATAAATACTTATCTGACATTGCAAATCTGCTTAGAAACCTAGAAATCCAATTAGAATTGTCCGAATAATCACCGTACCTGAAAAGAAAGAAAATAAGATAAATGTAAATACATGCATAAACAATTTCCAAATTACAATATGAATACTTACCATAGTGTTTTTTTTTTGCCCGGCTAATGAGACGTCAGGGTGTGGGAGTTCCCCACGTTTAATACATTTATCTTTTATGACCACGCACACCATCTTTGCCCACATGTTTTGGTTCAAATCTGGCGTTTTGTTGCGGTGGCCAGTCACTTAGTTTTTTTTTTGTTTATTATTTTTTTGTTTTACTCCGATGTTGTGATCTGTCTAGTGGTTATCAATGTAAAACATGTGCGGTAGACATATTAGGTGTGTTTAGTAAGCATATGTTATAGTGTTGGGAAGCGTTTTGTCTTGTTGCATAGGCTATTGTGAATGACCGAAATATTATGGCGGGTGTAGTAAAAGGTTTTGATCAATGAATTGGCGGTTAGTATGAAAATGTTTTTGAATTTTAGGCGGGGTATGATGAGAAGGTTTGAAGGACAGGGACCGACAGTTTTGATTAAGCTTTAGTTTTTTTTTACAAGAAAGAGAAGAATTTTAGAGAGAAAAAAAAAAACGCGCTTGGAAAACAAAAATAATAAAAATTGCTTATTGGAACTTAAGTACAAAGCCGTGGGGGCTATATAAAGGCCTAGCCGATATAATGAGAAGAGACAAACAAAACAAAAAGGTAGAGTGGCATATCATCAGTGCGAGTGCAAATAAAAAGATTTCTTTTTATAAACGGATTTTTTTAATTTAAATCAAGAAATAATATAATTTAAAAAAAAAACAACAGTCTTTAAAAAAATATAAATTGCGGAAGGAAAAGTAAGACCTTGTGAAGACAGTTTTATTTTTTTTGTGTATTAATTTGTCTAAAATTTTAGATAATTGGATTCCAATTTTTTTTTATGATATTGCAAAGATTCTTAGGGAATCTAAGTGTAGGGAGGGAATTACGAGTCTTGAATCATAAAACAGGAGAACGTAAGTGTTATTTGTTAACTTGAATTATTTGTATAGTGATGTGAATTTATGTTTTGGAAGGTGGAAGACAGCTCCCTGGAGCAGGACCAGAAGGTTATACTTCAAGAAGCTTCCAGAAAAGTTCTCCTGAGTTTCTTTTTATATTGGTTGAATGGGTATGGAACATATCTCAAGACAAATCCCTAAATCACCAGGTAACCCAATTATCCTTATATATTTCGAATGTGCCACGGTATACTTATGTCAATAGCGATAAAAAAAAAAAAAAAAAAAATCTGGAGAATATAAAAGAGTCCGGTGAAATAGTTGATAAAAAAAAAAAAAAAATATATATATAATCATTTATTGCCCCCTATAGAGTTGCGTTTACAACCAACTCAGAAAAAAAATAGTTTTTTTTAAGAATTTATTATCTAGATTAATTTTTAAGAATTTATTATTTAGATTAATTATATATATATAGAAAGTCTTAACTCTCTTCTTTTAATAATCGAGAAAATAACTTTTTGGAATTTAGAAATATTAGAATAAGTATTTAATTTTGAACTTCACATCATAATATATTTTGTGTGTTAAGAGTTTTAGTTTTTTTTTATGTTATAAAGTAAAAACCAAAAATCAAATTGCTACTAAAGAAAAAAAAAAAAGAGATTCCCAGGCATAGACAGTCTTAAGAAAGGTTACTCACTTTTGGTTTTGAAAATAGGTTTTAAGGTTTCGTCGCTGATTTTAGGGAGCTCCTTCAGACCAGTTTTAGATTAAATAGTAACAGCTCTGAGTGAAAAGCGAGCTTAATAGTGAGTAGGTTTTTGAAAAGATTGGTAACTCTTAAAAAAAGAATAAATATTCCCATAGTGGTGTAAAAACGCCTGAATAACAAGTAATTAAATTTTCTTTAAACGTTGTTTGATTTCCGGTTACTTTTGTTTATTTTCTTTTTATTATTCATAGTGGTATTTGTCTTTGCTATTATATTAAGTGTCTTAAGCTCATTTATATTAATTTTAAATTTAAGTTTATATGAATAAATAATGTCTTGAGTGTTAACATGAATATGTTCGAGTAAAAGTTACTTAGAAGGGGAAGGAAAGGATAGTAAGTGGTAAAGAAAATCGGGATACGGGGTCATGAACAAAAGTCTCCCGGATGGACGTGACCATGGTTGGGTAATGGGCGGTAGGAAAACTCCAGCTTTTCCCTTTATGTAGGTGTCGTTTGTTTGTGTAAGTAATGTATGTTTATTTTGATTCCATTCAATTTATTGGTACGGTCCAGAGGTCTGAGTGGGGGGTCAATCAATCCACTCCCAAACGGCTCCATGCTTCTGAGCTAGTTAATGGCCACTCAGCATCAAAAACGGTCACGTAACAGCCCCCACGACACTGTGCACTTATTTAACTGCCAAAATAGACCAACTGATTTGCGCCCAGTTGACCTATCGCATAGGTCGATAGAGATGGCCCAAAACCTCACATATTGTCAAAGATCCCACTAATTAATATACATATCGTCACCTAAAATTCAAAAAGGCGTAATTACTAAGATTTTAAGAGTTATTTCAGAAATAACCCCGTAACTTTAAATAGTTAAAGATACTTAAATGAAATTTCATATAGTTAGAACAAGGGAGCTTTAGGGTTGATCTGTAGACAAACAGGTTAATATACCGTCGGAAAGCTAACTTTAGCTTTTCAAAATTCTTAGTTTCGGAGAATAATATTTTATATAACAAGTAAAAAAACATAACTTTTAAACTAAATGAAATATTAATTTCTAATTTTGAAATTTGGTCAACAATGCAACAGCGAAGACATTCTTAAAAACTAAAATGATAATTTTCGAAATTGCTTCTACACATTCCATGGGATTTACAATAAAATGCTAGGAATATTCCATTCTTAATACAGTAGATGCAAGTAGGCATTTGGAACTCATTGATGTCAAAAAACGTATTTTTTTTTGATACTTATCTCCTCAGCAAGCACATCAGAAGGAGCGGCGTGTGTTGGCGGTTTAAATGTTTTTTTTTTACTTTTTTGTCAGTGGCTTTTGAGGAGCTGGGTTTTGTGTGGGCATTTCAATGTCTTTTCTAATTTTTTTGGCCGACGGAGTTCGGTTTACTTCGGGGTCACTTGTCACATCTTCTTCAATTGAAAATTCTTCATTTTTATAAATTTCTTCAACTTGTTTAGTTGCATTTGAAGTTCCCAATCCGAACGTGAGGGCGACTCATTTGACCGATTCTTTCATGATAATTAAATGGTATATAGCCTCTTTGGTCGCCGAAAATGTTCTTTCCATATCTGGGCCTCCTCCAGTTCCCTTTGAGAATCTCAGATTTTGAGCTGCCTTGTGCCTTACATATTAGTTCTGGTCGCACCAAATAAAAAAAAAATAATAAATTCATAATATAATAAATTCATAATATGCTTCCATAATATGCATCTTCAATGTTTTGGTTATCCTAAGGACCAAATTTATAAAACCTACCTTCTTTCACTTGGCAATACTTTTTGATGAATTTAATACCGTCTCCAAATTGCGCCAAAACCGGTTGAGCTCCTCTTTACCGCCTTTAAACATTCCACGGGCTATATCTGGAGATGTTCGAAAATTTCCAACTCCTTATTTGTTGTTTCGACCTGAAAAAAGTCAAGTGTAATGATATTTATCATATTTTATATCTAAAAAAAATAAATACTTACATTTTTTAAAAACTCTCTTTCATTTTACTGGCACAATTTTCCCCAAAAATCGTTATCACATTTTATAGGGAAGGGTTTCCCTTTTTCGAAATTAGTTTAGAATAAGGGAAAAGATGAAAGAGAAAATACTCCCAGGGAGATTTTTTTTCGGAATGAGGAAACAATTTCCCAGGGAATTGTTATTTAGAATTGGGCCGATATGTTAAAAAATTGGAGATGTCACCTTTTCGAATTTGACCATTCACTTATTGTGTGCCTCTAACTAATTACAGCAAATTAATTGTTTGCCTTTAACTGTCGCAAAATAAATAAATTAGCCAAATATTTAAAAATTTTTGTCAAAATCTGAAATAAAACTTTTTAAAAACTATTTTTTTTTTGTTAAAAATTTTACTACTTAAGTAAATAAAACCCAAAAGCGTTATATTTTTTACCAAAATGTGATTTTTTTATTAATCATTTTTGTTGCAATTATTGCTTTAGTAGTTGATTTTATTTTCTTTAATTATATTTTTGTTTGTAAATATGCAAATATGGTTTTATGTTTGATAAATCACAATTATTTTCCGTTACTTTTGTTGTTGGTTTTTGTAAATAAAAAGAATTATAATAAAAAAATAAAGTTTTAAATAAAAATCTTAAAGAAAACATAATTAAGTTATAAAAATAAAATATTTTGGAATTTTTTTTCTGTAGAAATTATAATAAAACCTAGTTTAAGAGAGAGAAAAACACCAGAGAGGAGGGAGAGAGTGAAACATCAGTTAAATAAAATTATGCAGTAAAAGACAGTCGGTAAACAATTTTCAAGCCAATAATTACAAGTTTTTTTAATAAAATGTTTCAAAACACAATATTATTGATAAATAAGAATTTATGATGAGAAGTTGATAAACTTCTAGATTTTGAATATACAATATTTAAGGAATTTTAAAGGATTTTGAATGAAGACAAATATTGGACATTTTTTTCTTAAAAACACACAATTTTGAGTTGATCATAAAATTTTGATTTGTTTAATTTTTTAATTATAAACTTTCCAAAATATTCTTAAAAGATTACAGATTTTTCTACATTGATTTTGGGTAACAGACATTGGCAAATATTCAATATAGTTTTAAATATTTATATTGAAAAAGTTAAACAAAGTAAATGTATAACTTCCTTTGAAATTTTTGAAAAAGAATTTTTAAATACTTTTATATAGTTTTTTTTTTTTTGATTAAAAGAATTGATATATTTGTTAAAAAAAAGTTTAAAATATAGGAAGTATATACGGTTTTGTTTTAACGTTCTTTAAGGGGTTTTGGTTTAGAAAATAATTACTTTAAAATTTAGCTTAGGCTGACAATTTTAAAGCTTTTAATTCTTCTAAGAATTTTGCCTCCATTGAAATTTTATTCAATTGATTCAATTCCAAAACTTCACCCTGATCTTGACGGGCTTTTAATTTTTTAATGTCTGATAACTTTTTGGCAACATTACGAATTTTCTTTTCCTTTTCAGGATTAGCGGCTTTCTTGGATGTTGGTTGTTGTTGTTGCTGCTGCTGGGGAGTAGAAAAGTGCTGTTGTTGATCCATTATATTTGCTTCATTTTCAACACTTTCAACAGTTCCAGTTTGATTAACATTTTGATTTTGTCTTCTCTGTTGATATTGTTGTTGGTTAAGCGGCTGACGGCGATTGTTTTGTTGGCGTTTATTTTGTTGCATTGGCTGTTGTTGTTGCTGTTCGTTTAATGGCATATTGAAAACAACATCTGATTGTTCCACTCCTTCACTAACCATTTTATTAAGATTATTAGCGCCACCCATTTGTCCGCCGTTGTTGTTGTTACCACCATTACTATTTTCTCCTCGTCCTCCTCTGTTGTTTCTCGGATTATTAGCACCATTGTTGGCCTCATTGTTGTGCTCATTTTTTCGATTTTTGTTATTTTGCTGCTGCTTGAAACCCTTAGGATTTTGTTGTTGCGGATTCTGATGAGATTTTTGAGCACCCTGTCTCTTATTGTTGGCAGGTGAGGAAGAATAACCTTTAAATATTTTAAAAGAAAAACAGAAATTTTATATCCACATAAATTTATTACTGAGTTACTTGAAAACTTAAAACTAAAATGCTTTAAAAAATTAATAGCGTCTTCTTTGCGGCTTATAAGGATTATAACGATTTTGTCCCCGATTAAAATTAGTTCTTTGTAATCCGCCACCACTTCCACTTGTGGTTGGTCCATCATTATTATTTTGATTTTGTTGCTGCTGCTCTCTCCATGATCCCGGTCTGATTAGGGGTTTATCTAAATCATATTTTCGTTCCCAAAATTTTCTAAGATTACCTGGTGGTAGTCCTGGGATAGTGCTTTGAGGCTGTGGTACAAATTTATTTCCTTCACTCTTCTGGCGCAAGTGAGGTGGTGTATAGACCTTCTTACTTGCTTCCGGTTGGCTAGATTTGATGCCCTCATGTTTGACCTTGGTTATAATGGGCTCTTTAAAAGTAGTCTCATCATATTTTTGCCATTCAACGGCCAAGAGCTCTTGACCTTGGGGCCAAACTGTCTCGTGCATTAAGGCGCCCGAATAATGATAGACTTTAAAACTGTAAGAAACAAGTAATATAGAATAAAGAGTTAAATTTTCAACTGAAATGAATAGTTATATATTTTTTTTAATAAAATTAATTTTCATTAAATTTCGATAAGTTCGCAAGATGGGAAACCAGAGATTCAACTGGCAGCCTGGAAATATTTAAATAAATATTTAAATGACTTACCCATTGCCTATGCGTAGTCTGGGAGCTGTGGTTGCTGTTACAAAATATTCCCCATTTGGATTCCATTCAAAGAGAGTAGTATCCGGACATTTCATATTGGCAATTTTCTCCTTCTTCGATACATCCCAAATTTCAACATTTCCTGGCAAATTGCCAAAACCAGCTAAAACGACTAGTGCTAAGAAGTTAAGGAATACCAATGCACAAAATTATATTTTAAAATCTATAAGAAAAAGTTCAGTTCTAGTTCAGTTTCTTGTTCTAGTTCAGTTTTATTGCATTTCTTGTTTAGTTCTAGTTTAGTTTTAGTTCAGTTTAATTCTAGTTCAGTTTGAATTCAGTTCTAGTTCAGTTCTGGTTCAGTTCTAGTTCACTTCTAGTTCAGTTCTAGTACAGTTCTAGTTGAGTTCTAGTTCAGTTCTAGTTCAGTTCTAGTTCAATTCTAGTTCAGTTCTAGTTCAGTTCTAGTTCAGTTCTAGTTCAGTTCTAGTTCAGTTCTAGTTCAGTTCTAGTTCAGTTCTAGTTCAGTTCTAGTTCAGTTCTAGTTCAGTTCTAGTTCAGTTCTAGTTCAGTTCAGTTCTAGTTCAGTTCTAGTTCAGTTCTAGTTCAGTTCTAGTTCAGTTCTAGTTCAGTTCTAGTTCAGTTCTAGTTCAGTTCTAGTTCAGTTCTAGTTCAGTTCTAGTTCAGTTCTAGTTCAGTTCTAGTTCAGTTTTAGTTCAGTTCTAGTTCTAGTTCAGTTCTAGTTCAGTTCTAGTTCAGTTCTAGTTCAGTTCTAGTTCAGTTCTAGTTCAGTTCTAGTTCAGTTCTAGGCCAGTTCTAGTTCAGTTCTAGTTCAGTTCTAGTTCAGTTCTAGTTCAGTTCTAGTTCAGTTCTAGTTCAGTTCTAGTTCAGTTCTAGTTTAAATCAAGTTCAGTTCTATTTTAAATATATTTTTCTTCTAGTTTAGTAATAGCTTTAATCAAGTTCTAATTTATATCTAGTTCAGTTCCATTTATGTTTGCACTGTAAAACTGTAGTTAAAAAAGGATATGATTTCCAAAATTATTAAAATAGGCACAATTGCGTGGACCTTCACCGAAATCAAAAACCACATCACATTTTGAATTATAAAGAGCTGCCTTAGAAGGCATATAACCATAAACGACCACGAATTCAGTGGACTTAGGACTCCATTCCACGCAATGAACAGGACCTTCTTTGGCTGTTAATGAAACAAAAATAAAAATATATTAAAAATATTGTTAAATATTAAATATCTTTTAATTCTAGTAAAATACTCACCTAACGGCACCGAACATGATTCACCCTTGGTACTCAAGAAGTGCAAAGCCTGATTGCCATAGTACGAAGCTCCTGTCTTATCCACCTCTGTACTAGTTAGCAATAATAGTCCAGTTCCACGACGATTCCACATCAATTCAACACGATCGGCATTAAAGAAACTCTTGCAGGCCAACGTTTGATTTTGACCCAATGCTGGAAATTTGTATAATTTACACATAGAAGGACCACCTTTAGCTCCCGGTGTATACACGGCTATAAAGGGGGGACTATTGCCCGGACCAACCGACAATAAACCACCTTTACTGCCACCTATCTTCTTAACACTTGTTGTGAAACCCTCAAGACCTTGGGCCAAATCATAGAATAAGGCCTCACCACCAACGACAATGGCAAATATATGCTCGTCGCTGGACCATGAAGGCTCCCAATCGCTTTGTTTCTTCTGCACAATGCTAAATACCTCCTTACCGCTGGCCATTTCAAATACAAACATATTGGGCGAACCCTCTGGGATGTCCTTAGTGATGACATACAATTCCCAAGTGCACAGATAATTGCCACGCGGTGAGAATTTCAAATAAAAAGCCTTCGGACGTGGCAGAGAACATTGCAGCTGCCAGTCCGATGTTCGTAACACATTTACCTCACGGCCATTTGAATAGGCAAAGTAACGACCGTCTGGGCTGAATGAAATTGAACGAGAATTTTTCGTCTCCTCTCGTGGTAAATTTTCCTTGTGCTCATAGGGTTGCTTAGACCCCGACGAAGCCCACAGTTCGATTCCCACGCTAGAGCGAACTGTAAATAAAATTAATAAAAAGAAATTTTTAGTATGTTTAAAAAAACATACACACAGAAAGAAACAAGGAAAAAATATGAAACACTTGAAACAAAAAAAAAAAAAGTGAAAATTTTCTTTGTTGCAAAGTGGTGGGATGATGAGTAATGAAAAATTCTCAAGATTGTTTTTCTACTCCGAGGCTTAAGAAATTGTCAATTTTTTTATATCAACCTTAATGTAGGCCTTACTAACTACAGATTTTTAACAATTTTGCTTAATTTTATTAAATATTTATTAATTTATTTTAATTATTTACTTGCAAGGGCAGGAGAAACGCCGTCCACAGCCATAGTGTCAAAATTCTAACCTCAACGATGTCGTTGCCAGATTCTTTTAAAAACAAGTCTCTATACAAAATTGTCAAAAAAATCAATAATTTCTATAAGATTCTTTGCCTTTTGTTTTAATTCATTCGTATTTTACAATATTTTTATTAATTGCTAGAAAAAACTCAAAATTTAAAAAAAAATTCTAGCTGACAAAATATCCTAAATGTCTGGTATCACTTGTAATGCCACTTCGCTTAATCTACTACAATTTTTAAGACAGAGTTGCATGACACAAATATCTACACAGGAAAAAAATAAGTTATAAATGAATTAACTTTTAAATGTATATATAAATTCAATTAATTTAAAATAAATTTTAAAAAATTAAGAAAAAAAGTTAAAACTACTTTCTTAATATCTTGGAATACATACATAATTCCTACGATATTCCAATTGGAACAAGGGTTACTTCTATTTTTAGACTCATTGAGAGAGACCTACATGTTAACATGTTAGAGAAGTTAGCCTAATACTCAATAACCAGAGAAGTTAGCCTAAAACTCAATAACCAGTGGCTAGCTGAGTTATGAGGTGAACCTCTTTTTTGAAAAATTATTTTTCCATGCGGCTAGCTGAGTTATGAGGTGAACCTCTTTTTTTGAAAAATTATTTTTCCATGCGGGTCTGGCCAGGGATCGAACTTGGGACCTCATAACCCAGTTAGCCACTGGTTATTGAGTATTAGGTTATGAAAAACTTCTCTAACTAATGCATTTGCCGTTCGGAGAGCCGGCGTTAAAACGTAGGTCAAATGAGTCTAAAAATATAATCGGATGCAGCTCATTGTCTGAGAGATGTACCACTTATTCCAATAGGAATGTTGTCGTAGTAATTATTATTATTATTAATTACACTAGTCAACAAGACTCTAGCTTTTGGGTTACATTTAAAAAACGGCCCAGTTTTTTTTATATCCTTCACCATCATGAAATTTAAAACGAATAATGCTTATGTAAAATAAAATCACTGTACAAAATTTCGTTGAAATCGGTCCACATTTGACCATAGCTCCCATACAAACTCTTCTGTCAAAACGCACTAAATGAGACAAAAATAACTAAAACGCTCGTAAATCTTAAGATAATGAGAATTTTAAGTATATTTTTTGCATTCATAATTTTTGTAACAACTGTAATCAATTTGCCAAAATTCGAGATAATCGGTCCACATTTGACCCTAGCTCTCATATAAGTCCAAATGACGAAAACAGCTTAAATATATAAGTTTTGAGAAAATGTTTGTATGATGGCAAAATTTAGCAAATATTTGTCTTTATACAGGAAAAAGAACACCTTAGTGGTAAAGGGTATCGTATGGTCGGGCTTGACCGACTATAGCACTTTCTTACTTGTTTTTCATGAAATTTTAAACAAATACTGCTTATGTAAACTAAAACCACTGTACAAAATTTCGTTGGAATCGGTCCACATTTGCCCATAGCTTCCATACTTACTCTTCTTTTAAAACGTACTTAATGAGACAAAAATCACTAAACGCTCGTAAACGCTGAATATAATGAGAATTTTGAGTTTATTTTTTGCATACATAATTTTTGAAAAAACTGTAATCAATTTGCTAAATTTTAGGATAATCGGTCAACATTTGACCCTAGCCCCATATAAGACAAAATGACAAAAACAGCTTAAATATATAAGTTTTGAGAAAATGTTTGTATGATGGCAAAATTTAGCAAATATTTGTCTTTATACAGGAAAAATAACCCCTTTGACTTTAGTGGTGAATGGTATCGTATGGTCGTGGTTGACCGACTATAGCACATTCTTACTTGTTTTAAAATAGGCTGAATAGTCAGTAATATACTCTTTGAAGGCCGATATAAAAATTGTACACTGAAATATTTTTATAAAAAAAGTTATACTTGAAATTTTAAAGCAAATGCATTTTATTTTATTTTGTATTTATTTTTTTTTACAAACTTTTTCAGCTTTAAAAACAAATAATAAAACAAATATTTAAATTTTTTTTAAATTAATTACACAATTTTCTTGGGTTTTGTTTTCTTTAACTAACATTTAGTATTAACTTAAATGATATAACATTTGTTTAAGTATTTCAATTTATTTATTTAACTGCTATTAAAAAAAATGTCATATTTATATCAAGTGTATTGTCAAATGTATGTCTCGCGTGTTTAGATATTTTTTATATAAAATTAAAACAATTATTACAAAAAAAAAAAAAAATAATAAATAACAAAAATTTTAAAAAAGTATATGTATAAAATTTTAAACGTATTTTAAAATTTTCAAAAAGCAAGAATGAGCATGTATGAATTAAGAAGAAAAAAATTATAAATTTAAAATCGGAAAAATTTTTTTTAATAAAAATTATTATTTTTTTATTAATAATAACAAAATACTATATTTTTTATTTATAAATTTTAATACACAATTAATAGGCAAAAAGTCTGTCTATCGGTTAAATTATTTGATATATTTCATCTTAGGTTTTTTTTTTGCTAATTTTTCTTGACTAATTGCTTTTTATTTCGGAAATCTTTAAAAAAAAATATTTATAAATAATACAAATTAAAACAAAAATAAATTATTTAATGAATTTCATATTTTTTTTTAAATATATATATAATATTTGTATTACTTAGTTTTAGGACTGTTATACATTTAAATACATATATCTATATATATGAATATATAGTTTTCGAGTTATCAGTTTTTTTTTTTAATTCTATATATTTTAAAATTGTATGTATTTTATGTAAATTGTAAATATAACAAACGTTACAATATAATTATTGTTGAGATTACTTTTGTATTTAATTTTAATAGTTCTTTTTCATATTCGAGATATTAGTTCTTTATTCCTTCATATAGGGATAATTGATATCACGCAGGGGCACAAATGTTTCCTTAATCGCCTGGGGAGAAGTCCAGCGCAAAATATAATGAGGACCTCCGGCCTTGTCATTGGTACCTAGAAAGAGAAATTAATAAATCAAATTTGTATAAACAAATTTCTTTAGAAAATAATACAATTTTTCAAAAATTTTCTATAAAAAAACGAAAATTTATAAAAATTTTCTATAAAAAAACGAAAATTTTCAAAAAAATTTCAAACATTTTCTATAAAAATAGAAAAATTTTCAAAAATTTTCTTTAAAAATAGAAAATTTTTCAAAGATTTTCTTTAAAAATAGAAAATTTTTCAAAAATTTTCTATAAAAATAGAAAATTTTTCAAAACTTTTCAATAAAAATAGAAAAATTTTCAAATATTTTCTATAAAAATACAAAATTTTTGTAAAATTTTCAATAACAGTAGAAAATTTCCTATAAAAATGGAAAATTTTTCAAAAATTTCCTATAAAAATGGAACATTTTTCAAAAATTTCCTATAAAAATGGAAAACTTTTCAAAAATTTCCTATAAAAGTAAAAAAACTTTAGAAAACATTCTATTTTTTACGAAATTTTATTATAAACTTACCAGACATACGACCGCCACCGAAAGGTTGTTGACCCACAACCGAGCCAGTAGATTTATCATTGATATAAAAGTTGCCAGCAGCCATTTTAAATTCATCTAAAGCTTGTTTCAAAAATGTTCTAAAAATAATATAAAATAGAAAATATTACGAAAAAGAAAATATTACGAAAATCTACTCGAAAGTAGAACATAAGGGAAATAATTACAAAAAAAGAATTTGATACCCTCTTCCCTAAGGTCAAGCATGAACACATAAATGTGGAAAGAATGGGGCATAAACGACAACAATGTATTCGGTACCAACAAAAGAGATGATAAATGTATATTACGAATGAAAGAGAGAAAAATGTACGTTTTTTGTTAAAAATATGTTCATACAAAATTTGTAGTAAAAAATTTTTATTATTTAAATTTTTCTATAGAAAAATTTCTCTATACTAAAATTTTGTGTATTAAAAATTTCCATAAAATATTTTTATAATGAAAATTTTTCTATAATTTTTGAACGAAAACTTGTCCATAGAAAAAATTTTGTAAAAAAAATGTTTACTGGGACACATAAATATTTTGTTTACGTTTAGATTTCTGTGAAAGGGTGGCAGCACCAGCTAAACCCAAACAAAAATATACTAAATAACAGTAATAAATAAAATGCAAAAACGTAAATACTTTTCAGGAAAAAATCAAAGATTTTGGACAAGCCAACCAAGTAATATAGAACTGAAAGGTAATTATTTAAGAAATTTACAATTGCTTTAATCGTTCCCACGGAAGTCGGTTCTTTGTACCGGAACGACTCGGAATTCTTAGGAAACCGACCAAGGAAGTTACAACAAAAACAATATTGCTTGGATAAAAAAATGTCCATTGGATAAAAAATAGCCCAAAAATACATTTACTACTCACTCATCTTGTGCGAACACAGCACCCGTCAAAGCGAATTGCGTTGAATTGGGCACCAAATCCATAGTTTTCTTTAGGTCAGCATCCTTATAGACATAGACAGTTAGGACTGGGCCAAAGATTTCCTCAACCATTATCTTATCTTTGGGATCTTTTGTTTGGACAATTGTGGGATTAACGAAATAGCCCTTGGCATCCGAGTAGGTGCCACCAGCAATTATTTCCAAATTGGGACTCTTTTTGGCATGTTCAATGTAGGAAGTAATACGTTTAAATGCTTTATCATCAATAACGGCTGATGTGAATGTTGAGAAGTCTTGAACGTCGTCTATTTTCAACTTTGCGGCTTCAGCAATGAGACCTTCCTTAATCTTAAGTTGAGAAAAAAAATTAAATTTTGAAATCATTGAATTAAAATTATGTTAAGAAAACACTTACCTTAGGCCACAGAGATTCGGGAACATACATGCGTGAACAGGCAGAGCATTTCTGACCACAAAATTCAAAAGCTGAACGTATAGAGGCGGTGACAACCGATTGGGCATCAGCCGTGGGATGTATGAAGTGGAAATTTTTACCACCACATTCACCAATGAGACGGGGGAAATTGATGTACTTATCGATATTATTGCCAACTTGTTTCCAAAGGCGATTAAAAGTGCTAAGAGATAAAAAATAAAATATTAAAATAAGTTAAAGGAATTACACTAGTCAACAAAATGCAAGTTTTTGTGTTACATTTTATTATTATTATATTTTTGTTATTCTTTATGGTCTTTTGTTTCTTAAAACTTTCGAAATTTTCTTTGTTGATTTAAAAAAAATACAAAATTTTATATATTCGAAAAGGCTGATCATGCAGTGTTTTTGTTGAGATAAACCATATTTTTCTTAATTTCAATAAAAAACATACTAAAATTTGTGGTCAAAATCGCAATTCCTGCAAATTGGGCCTAAGGGAGATACCCAAAATATTGTTCTGATTTTGGCCAAATTCAATCCTACTGACAAAAAAAACATATTCCTGGCAAATTTTAAAAAGTTAGAATTAAATTTGTGGCATTGAGGAACGTAAAACTATATTCCGGGGAAAAAATTGTTTGGAAGGTAGGTAACAAAATTTTAAACAAGTTTGTTTATTTTTAACATAGTCATAGTATATGACTTATGTTATTTGGAATATTCATAGTTTTACGATCGTTGAGTAAAGATGGAACATTTTGCCATTTTCGATTTTTCCAGTAATTTTTGAAAAATAAAATTTTTTCGATTTTGCAAATTTTTTTTAAGTTTCTATGTAAATAACTACAAAACCGTTGATCACACAAAAAAACTTGTAGTAGTACGAGTTAAGGCCAATTTTGTTCTTAATCCGTTTATGTATTCTTCAATATAATTTGATAAGTCGTTTTTAATATATGGTGATACACATAACTAGGACAATCTCTTCTTCAAAAATCTAAAATTTTAGACATAAAAAAAATAGTTTAACTAAAATGTAAATTTGGCTCTTGACCAGTCTTACTATAACAAATACTTACGGCACTGAACCGGTAAAGTTAATACCAGCCAAATGAGGTGAGGAGGTAATGGTGTCGCCAAATACAGGGCCATCAGCCGGTACAAAATTGACCACACCATCGGGTACACCAGCCTCACGCATAATATTGAAAATACGCCAATTCGATAATACTGCAGTATCGGAAGGTTTCCATAAAACAGCATTGCCCTAAAAATGAATAAAGTTAGAAACAAATTAATAAACTAATTTTAAACATCTAAATTTAATTGAAAATACCATTAAAGCAGGTGTATAGGCCAAATTACCACCAATAGCAGTAAAATTGAAAGGACTGACGGCGGCTACGAAACCATCAATACCACGATAACGCATAGAATTTTTGGTTACTTTGATATTTTCGCTAATAGGTTGATATTTAGCACATTCTTTTAGGAAAAAGGCATTTAATCTGAAATTAGAATTAAAGATATTAAAGTAATTTGCAATAATTTACAAGAAAAATCTTAAACCCACCTAATAAAATCTATTAATTCAGCTGCCGCATCAATTTCGGCTTGTATTACCGTTTTCGATTGACCCAACATTGTGGCCGCATTAAGTTCTTGCCTATATTTGCCGGCCATTAAATCGGCAGCCTTCTCCCAAATCTTCAAACGTTCACTCAAGGTGGTACGATCCCATTTGGGTTGTGTTTCAACAGCGGTCTTAATGGCACTCTGCACCGTCTTACTATCGGCATAATAGAATTTGGCCAATTTGTGTTTATGATTATGAGGCATCACCTGATGCCGGACATCATTGGTACGTATTTCCTTGCCACCAATAACTATAGGTATATCTTCACAGGTTGCAGCGGTTTTCTTAAGGGCCTCCTCCAAGTTCTTGCGCTCGGCTGAACCTTTTTTATATTCGAGTATGGGTTCATTGTAGGTAGGAAAATCTTTTAGATTTGTATCAGCTACCACAGAGCTAATACTACGAGATTTTGTCATGAGATTATTTGGATTTAGAGAGTATTTGCCGATCAGTGCAGCCACCTGAGGCTTAACACTAGCTTGAGTTGTGCGGGCTAGACTTAACATCATGTTGTATGTCTTTTAGTTGCAGGGGATATTATTTCGGGAATTCGTCTTAAAAGTAAATTAAAAACTTCGAATCTGTAAGGAAAATTAAAGAAAATGTAATTTAATATGTATTTATGTTTTTGGTATAGGCTGGTAATAGGGTATAGTAACATATCTCCTTATCTGATAAACTACGAATAAGCAAAATACGCGTAAAAATTTGCTGCTTTTAGATATTTAAAAGTTTTAATTTTTCTTAGCATTTATGGTTTTGCTAGTGTAAGTGCAATAATGTGGTATAGGCTGATAGGAATAACGCAAATACGCCCAGTTATTTGCTGTTCTTAGAGAATAGGGACAGTAAAGATCAGCACACATTTCTGATAAAACATTGGGGCAAGACAAATTTCATAGGAACACAACATACTCCGTGATTGCAGGTTTACTACAGGGTAAACTTTCGGTCTCACATACATAAATTAAAATCTTGCTTATACTGCAGAGAATATCCGACCCTATTCTTAAGACCAAATCCAAATAATTCTTGTAAAATCCAGAGTTAATCAAATACATACAAAGAGAAACTGAATTTTTCATTACAAATATCGGTGAAATTTCTGCAATTAGTTCAAATTCTTAAGCAAATAGTCATTGGCCTCGAAATCCCAAATGGATACTAACTAGATATTTTCGAGATCTTCAGCATTTGGATGCAATACATACTTTAATTTGGGTATTTTGCCAATAAATAGTACCTATAATGACGAGGATATAAACAATGTTTATAAAAACTTTATAAGAATTTTGGCACTAGAATCTGAAAACCAAATACCTTAGACAGATGTTTTTAAAATATTTGTTCGATTTTAAAACTTTTGCGAAACGTGATTTGTTTTTCGTCAAAACGTTTGTGGTCGCTTGATTTAAAATGTTATTTTATTTTTCAAAATAAATTCAACAATTTATAATACAGTACAACATCGATAGATCGAGAAAAAACTATCGATAAAAAAAAGTTTTTTACACCTAGAAAGACTACTTTCACACCAGTCAGGTTTGGCTTATCAAGTCTTGAGTTTGTATGGGAAAAAGCTGACAAAATTGAAATTGATACAAACCTAACCGTACTATCGAGTTTTCGAAAATGATAGAACGACTACGAATGACATATGTTACTGTCATCTGCAAAAGAGTAGATAGGATTGAAAATTTGACATAGTTCATTATCGAGATCCTGTACCAGACATTAGTGGAACCAAAACTCTACTAAGTCTGAATAGGACAAGCTTAAAAAGATGTAAAGGGATCTTGACGGGACACTGTGTCTTAATTCTAGGCTAAATGTAAATAAGATTATGTCTAGATAAGGATTTGTCTGAATCGGTAGAACACATTCTCTGTCACTGTCCAAGGGTCCAAAACTAAAGGCATCTAGGCAGTAGATTCCATGTTGAACTTCAGGATCTGCAGCGATGCAAACTGAATGATATTGTGTGGTTTATCACTGGACTTAATTGGCTTAGATAGGGAGCTCTTCTTCTTCCTCTGTGTTTGTCTTATCTCTTCCTTTTTCCTCAATATCTACTTTATCGTTAAAAGATCACAATAAGTCCCATGGTCACCATCTTTATAACCTAACCTAATCTAATATATGAAATCTTGAACTTGTTTTCATCTATAACAACTCTATTAGAGCGGTCCCTGAGGAAATTCCACATAAATTGAAAGAAGTTATTACCGACACCAAAAGCAACAAGTTTTGATAAAAGTGCATAATTCTAAACTCTGTCGAACGCCTTGGAAATACCAAAAAACGCCCATAGAGTGTGCCCTACGAAATCTATACTGGCGGTAAGTTGTAAGACTCCAAATATTTTACCAAATGGGGTTTAACCATACTTTCTCCATTACTTTGGAAAGTGCCGAACAAATTGCTATTGGGCGGTAATTTTCAGGGTTGTTACCCTCTGCCTTTTTGGGGTTTGGACTTACATTAGCAACCCTTCAACACAAAAGAAATTCATCATCATGGTATATGGAGCTGAAAAGGTTAGCTAATTTACGAGCTAGCGAACAGCACCGCTTCAAAACCAGTACTGGAATACCATTCGGCCTAAGCAGGCAACTAATGAATATCGATATTTAATGAATCATGAGCTGTATAAACTTTACGCTTACATCGACATAGTTAAACGCATTAAACGGCAGCGCCTGCGTTCGTATGGATGAAAATACTCCAGCAAGAAAAGTTTTCGAAAATAATCCGGAGGGAACTCGTAGAAGAGGACGACCAAAATTTCGATGGAAAGACCAAGTAGAAGAAAGTCTTTCAAAGCTTGGACTACGAAATTGAATTCTAAAATATTCTCGACCTTTGACCTTAACAGGTTGTAAATATTGACCAATTAAGTAAGTGTAAGTATTTTTAAATATTACTAAGATAATGTCAGTTAATAAAAACAAATTAACAAAAATTTTAAAGATAAAATTCAGTGGAAAATTTACAAGAATACAATTTTCAGTGACCACACACTGAACGCGGCTCTAAGTGCCCTATTTTCCGTCCCTATTTTCCGTCTTACTACAAAAATAATAGTAATAAACGCTCAATTATTTTCATTTTGGAAAATTTTTCGCCAAAAAAAATCAATTTATTAAAAAGAAGAAAACGAGAACAATGAGACCCCGCATAACAAAAATCTATTGCTTGAGGGACATCAAAGTACCCTCTTACTTATTGTTTTTTTTTTCAATATTTTTTATTGTTAAATTTCAATACAATTTTTGTTGGTTTTTTAGTTAATTCTTTGTATTTACCACATACATACTTACATATGTATGTATCTAGTCACGTATACTCTTATATGAAGAAAAAAAAAAACCTCTCATGCAAAGAATCTAATGTCAACACACCCTCGAACCCCCATATAGTTCTACGTCAATGCATTTGTATAGAATTGAATTTACCACAATTATGCTGTTGTTTTTGTTGTAGAATTATTAATAATAAACAATAAATATGCTGCCTTGGTAGTTGTGCTTGTATTTGTGTTTGTCTCTTAAATCTCTAATTGAAACTAATTCGTGTTAGTAAAAATAACAGGTTAACCTTCAATTATCAAAAGGTTCATGACTCTAATTTTAGAACCTATATTAAAACTTGAATTGCTTACAATTTGATATATCGCACTTATATATCAGATATCAGGGGGTTTCTAGAATCTGTTCACCAGAGGCAGATGGGCTTTAATCTACTCTGCTATCCATTACAACAGCCAAGGAAACTGGCTGTTACTTTAAAAGTAAAATACGGAATTCATTCTACTTCAGAGCGGAATTGAGCTCTGTGACACGGCTAATATCTTTGGTCAAACAGTCGGGAAATTTTACCTTCACGAAACTACATCTGATAACGGAATAAGGTTAATAGACTTTGCCGTGGCAAAAACATGGTAGTTAGCAGCACCAGATTTCAACATCTCGACACTCATAAGGCCACATGGTCAATTGACTAAAAATCAAATTAATCATGTTGTGATAGACGGAAGGCATTCTTCCCCATCAAAAAATCCCCATCAAAAAACTTATGGTATGACTAGGAGTATTGCAGTGCTACTGAAGCGAAAACGCGGCATACAGTGCAACCTTACATTCAGTAGCAACACGTGAGGAAGAGATATCGGGAGAAAAGGAGAGTGGAGAAACGTGTATTCCACAAAAAAAAAGAAAAAAATAAAAAGACGTGAGTGTGATCGAATCGAAATGTACAGGAATCAGAATGAAGTCCCTAAATTCTACCAAAAAAATCAAAAACCAAACAGGGCTTTAATACGCGCACATTCTCCTGTAAAGATAAAGAAGGCAACCTGGTGACTGATATAGATAATGTGCTGAACATCCAATCCCAAATAATGGTATAGAAATTAAAACACCTAACCAAAGCGAAGTCAAAACTGCTGTAACCCGTTTCAAAAATAACAAAGCAGCAGGAGCTGACGGGTTATCAGCTGAACTTTTTAAGGCCGGAGGCGACAAGCGGGTAAGTCGCATGTATCAGCTTGTTCGTACAATCTGGCTAGAGGAACACATACCCAATGATTGGAGCCTCAATACACTATGTTCCGTACACAAGAATGGATACAAAACATTGTGATATATATTATTTAGTATTATGAGAAAGATTAAAATTAAAAGTTGGCGATTTTAAACCACAGATCAGATATTCACATTACACCAAATCCTGGAGAAATCCTACTAAAAACAGATCGATATATAAAATTTGTTCGTTAATTTGTTCGTTTTCGACAGCCCCATACGTTCAAAGGCGTTTCAAGCCATGTTTGAGTTTGATATCCTTGCAAAACTTATACGTCTCTACAGAATGACTTTAACTGATACTCGATCAGTAGCTAAAATAGGAAAACGAGGTTTCAGGCAAGGAGATAGTCTATCGTTTGATCTTTTTAATATACTGCTGGAAAAAGTAATACGAAAATAGAACTGACACACTATACACGAAACATATTACTGGCCTATGCCAGTGATATTGACATCATGGGTAGATCATCAGCAGTAACTGCCACTTTTGAGAAAATCGAAAAAGAATCTGCCAAAGTAGGTCTGGCTGTAAATGGAGATAAAACTAAGATGTTTGTATTAACGCACAAGACTCTTGAAAGACTCGGCCAGACAGTGGAAGTTGGAAAGTAAAACTTTGAAATAGTTAACGATTTTATCTACCTCAATACCGCCGTAAACATTTTATCCCATGAAAGAAGAGTAACAATGGCTAATAGATGCTTCTATGGCCTAAGTAGATAGATGAAAAACAAAGGCACCTCTCGACTAACAAAAATTACGTTTTACAAGACACTGATACTATCCGTACTATTATATGGTTCAGAACCATTGAAACATGCGAAAGCATATGAGGCAGTACTTGGAGTGTTCGAGAGAAAAATTCTTCGGAAAGTCAATGGGCCAATCTGCGTTTATGGAAAATACTGCTGCCGTATGAACCACGAGCTGTATAAGCTATATTCCGACATTGACATAGTTAACCCTCTAACCGGCCAATTTTTTTTCGCTTTGAAAAAATTATTTATGGATAGTTTTTAGGTAAATAAAACATATATTAATAGTGGAAGTTAAAAAAAAACTTAAAATTATCTTCCAGGTGAGAAAATATGTTGACCGCCAAAAGGCGGACCTGCCTGGTAACGTAATAAAAAAAATTAGTCAAGGGATGTTTAAAAATTTTATTTTTATTGGGTTTTTCATTGTTTTGTGTGATAAATTTGGAAACATTTTTTATTGTTTGATAAGCATAAATTTAATTTACATGTGGTACAGTACATTTGTGTTTCAGACTTACATCCTAGTAGTTTGCATACTTTTTTACCACCGCGGTCCAAAATGTCAGGCATATGCCCAAGCCCATCAAAACGTATGTCATCTGGTGGATTATACCATTTCTTAGGTTTTTTAATCTGTGGGCTTTGGATTTGGGGTCTACCAACAGCTCTTTTGGCGTTAGGGTTCTCATAACGACAAAGTACATCAGCCACTTCTATACGAAAATCTGGTAATTTTTTATGTGTAAGATCGTTACAGTCAATTGCATGTATACGCTGGTAAAGAAGGTATGAATTAACTAACGACATATCAATTAAGTGATAAAATAAACGTAAGGTCCATTTCTTTGTTTTTATTCTGATATGGTACCGACCAAGTAAACTGTCCATCAAATCAACGCCACCCATATGTCGGTTATATTCTTTGATTATATTCGGACAGTCTACATCGACATAGGATTTATTTTTCCTATCATAACGGCATATTTTTAATGGTTGAGAATTGCTGTTCAGTGTTTTAAAAGGTTTAATTCCGGCATACGTAGATACTAATCGTACATATTTTGTATCCTTCCATTGGACACAAGATACATCTACTCCAAAAGCACGGCCAACGAACTCTTCTGAGTATCCACGTTCTTTATCTTTTAATTCAACTTCTTTTGTCAGCTTGCAGTTTGGTATTCTATTAGATCGCACAGTTCCTAATGCATAAATACCTCTACTCCGTAAATAAACAAGAAGAGGCAGAGAGGTATAGAAATTGTCGAAATACAAGATATGATTTTTGAAATCTGGTATTGTGTTTGACAATCTAATGACCACATTAGCTGTTGCTCCTAAGTCAGGGGTGTTAGGTAATACCACATTATCGCCTGCCCCTTTGTAAACCTCGAATCTATACGAAAATCCGTCCGAGTCACAAAGGACAAAAAGTTTCATGCCATATTTGTGGGGTTTTGCGGGCATATATTGCCGAAATTTGGTTACCATTTTTGTGGAACACATTTGTTCGTCTATGCAAAGCCGAGGTGTTTTTGGCACTGCGTCAAATTTTTTATTGAGACTCTCAATAACTGGACGGATTTTAAATAACTCATCATAACCGGCTTCATTTGGTTTCTTCATTTTTGTGATATCATTGAAGTGAAGATATTTTCTGATGGAAAAAAATTGCTTGGATGTCATTACGTTTCGAACTGGCTCAAAGAAATGTTTTGACCAGTAACTCTCAACATTGGGATACCGGTACACAGACATATATATCAAAATTCCGATATATTTTTTTAGGTCACATGTTGTTATGTTAAAATTTGTCGAAACATCTTGTTGCCGTGCATAAAGGTTGCTCTGATATGCAATTTCATTTAGCAAGTCATCATTGAAAAAATATGTAAAACAACAGAATGGTGTGATTAATTCCTTGAATTGTTGGGGTAGTTCCTTGTCTCCTTTAAAAACAACATCTTTCTTTTCAAGTTCAAGGAATTTTTTTTTCCATATAATCTTTTTGAATTCTGGATTTTGGGGAGAAATATCTGTTACATTTCCTACAAATCCCCCTGCATTAGGTACTACTGGACTTTCATCAGCTTCAACTTCTGGTAGTGGAGATCTTGCTCTCTTCGCTTTTCTATTTTTTGATACTGAGGGCTCTTCACAATGCTCAACGTTGGTGTTCTCTTCTGGTAGATTGTTTTCAGAAACATTCATGATATTAGAAAAAACATCGTTGTTTTCTGCATTGTCCCACTCTTCTTTTAATGCAAAAAAATCAATGTTTGGTAGTTGAAAGTCTGGGTCTTCCAAATCATTATCGTCAAAGTCTAAATCGTCCCCTGAATCTGACCCATCAACCGATTCTGCCATGAGTTCTTCAATTTCCTCATCAGTTAATTTTGAAAATTTAACATTTTTTCTTTGTGGAAACATTTTTCCTTTTTAGAATGTCTAAAACCGAAAAACATTTAAAGGAAAATAATACGAATAAAAACGTTATGAACCAAAGCAATGAGTATGCAAAAGTTACTTGTAACCGGCAGGTCCGCCTTTAGGCGGAGTTCACTTTTTACCGGCAAAAAGCTAAGTTTTGCTAAAATACCGATATAAAAGACACTGAACTCAAAAGAATACATATTTACCTTTATGAAAATAATTTTTTTACACGGAAATTTTTAATTAATAGAATTTTATAGTTTTTTTAAAATTCCACCTGATGCACAAATAATTTATTTACACACTTTACCAAAAAAATGACTTTGACACTCAACAATTCGCAATCAACTGACAAATGATTTCTGCTGTTTATCTCATTAAGAGCATCGTTTGTTTCTCAGTAGATATTTACCGTTATAACAGAATTTTTAATAAACATAGCTGCGTAGCAATGTATTTATTGCACACCGTCTAAAGGCGGACCTGCCGGTTAGAGGGTTAAGCGTATTAAAATAAAACGTTTACGATGGCTGGGTCATGTTGTGAGAATGAATGAAACTGCTTCAGCTAAAAAAAATAATTTAAATATGAACCCGGTTCACGCCAAAGGGGAAGACCAAAGCTCCCATGGAAAGACCAGGGGGCTAATTCCGGGACTTGTGATCGAAATAAATTGGTATCGAAATTAATTTCGATCGTGCGAGTTTTTCTGATGATGGTAGTCGTTACCTTGCGAATCGATTTTTTAATAAAGTGTTGTAAAAGATAAAAAAAACCTTAACCAACACTGCAAATATGTAAACAAAAAACATATGCTTACAAAGAAAATTAAAGAATTTGTCAAAAGAATTGCGAATTTGTTTTATAATTTTGAAAGTTTTTCGTTTTTTAATCGCGGTCATTTTATTAAAATTTATTTTTTTATTCTTCGTCATCAGAGTCTGAGAGTGAGTGTGATATAAACGCAATTAGAAGTAACAAGTGATCCATTGGGCTTGCCAAACAATGAGTAAGTATACATCCCATTGATTTGTAAAAATTATGTAAAATTTATTTTTATAGATTTAAGAAACGTTTTAGAGTTTTCAAGGAAGCTTTTAACTATATTCTTGAGGAGTTAGAATTTGCTGGACATTTGACAACTGCCGTACCGGAAAAAATACAATTGGCCACCACTTTATTGCTTTTGGCTTCCGGAGGCTTTCAAAATACTGTCGGCAACGATTTTATTATTTGTATAAGTCAAAGCGCACTTTCGAAAATATTTTCAAGAGTTCTGGATGAAATGAAAATGAAACTGTGTCAAAAATTTATAAATTTCAGTACCGATAGTTGGAATTAAACAAAAGAATTTTTTATGAAGAAGTACAAGCTTCCAGGAGGTAAGTAAGGTATTCTTCGTCATCAGAGTCTGAGAGTGAGTGTGATTTTAATGTAATTAAAAGTAGCAAGTGATCCATTGGGCTTTGCCAAACATTGAGTAAGTATACATCCCCTTATTTGTAAAAATTACGTGTAAAATATATTTTTATAGGAATAAGAAACGTTTTAGAGTTTCTAAGGAAGCTTTTAACTATATTCTTGAGGAGTTAGAATTTGCTGGACATTTGACAACTGCCGTACAGGCAAAAATACAATTGGCCACCACTTTATTGATATTCGCTTCCGGATGCTATCAAAATACTGTCGGCAACGATTTTATTATTTGTATAAGTCAAAGCGCACTTTCGAAAATATTTTCAAGAGTTCTGGATGAAATGAAAATGAAACTGTGTCAAAAATTTATAAATTTCAGTACCGATAGTTGGAATTAAACAAAAGAATTTTTTATGAAGAAGTACAAGCAAAGAAGAAAAGGTGCAAAAAAAGGGATTAATACAAAAAAGTACAAAAATCTATACGAATTATTAATTAATATAACAATTTTGCACGGATGCGCAATAAAAAGTAAAGATATGGCTAATGGAAAACAATTTTATTTTTTTATGATTTATTTTTGGTTTAAAAGTCCAAATAAAAATTTTATGGTTGTTTCAAAAGTACGACTCATGACAATACGACCTTGTGAATACCCTAGTTATTTACAAAGAGAGTTCGCTTCAAGTTAAGTTCTCCCATTTTTCTCTCTTAACATTTTTTTCGAGTAATGTTCCCTCGTGTAAATTGGCTATAAGTCAACACTTTGCTAGTAACGTTGTAGCTTATTAGTAATAGTTTTTAGTTATTAAAAATACATAATTTTTTCCTTGATTTCTCAACAAATATCTTAACTTTCAGCTCCCACTGTACTAACGTTTTGTTTTTCTTTTTTTTAATTCAATAAACACTCACACATTCTTATATTTGTACACAGTATGTGTGAGTGTTTGTTTGGTTATTTTGTTAGAACAGACAGACAAATTGTTATTTTTTTGGTCAATTTTTTTTTTTGGCAAGCATATTTAAAATTATACTATTGTATTAATTTAAAAACCGGAGAGGGTAGGGAAAGAATAAATTGTTTTAAATGGAAAATTTACTGTTTGTGGAAAAAGAAAAATGTACATACATAACAATTGTTATGTAGGAAAAAAACGGAGAAGGTGGGTGACAGACAAATGACAATTGAAATTTTGAGGGCAAGGACGGACGAATGGATAGATGGATGGAGGGACTGTTAAACAACATAAGAGGATAAAGTACAACAACAAAAACACTTTGTTTTTAGATGTTAACATTTTGTCCTTATTCTTATAAGTAATAAATGGATGAAAAATCAATTCTTTTGAGTTATCGATCGATTTTGTTTTATTTAACCCTTCCTTTCTTTATTATAATTATTGAAATTAAAAAGTTTAAACTTCAAGTTTTTTATATTAATTAAATTGATCATGTGTTTTTGATTTTTTTCAACATATTTTATTCATTAATTTGAATTTGAAACGAAAAAAACTTGTTTCACTTTTATTTAAATTATTTGTTTTTTTTCTGTCTATTACTTTTTGTTTTATATTTTCACTTTTTATTATTATGTTGGCTATTTTTTTAATACCTTTTTTTTGAGTATTACGCAATTTTCAGGCCTTTATTAAAAAAAAATATAAAAACTCTAGTATTTTATTGTATATAGTTCTTTCTGCTTTTCGAAAATTATTTTTAATTTTAGCTAATTAAACATTTGTTTAAATTTTTCTTTTACACTTACTTTTTTTCTTTTCAAACAAAAAAACGAAAATTCTTTTTATTTTGTAATATATAGATTTTTTACTTTATAAATATTTTTTTCTTCTATCTTCTGCTGCACCACTCATTCACTTCATTTCACATTCAACTCTTGCAGTTGAATATCGAGACTATATTGAATTTTAGATATTGTTTTTTTCAAAATTTATTTTGTTGTATATTCCAATTCTCGTGAGTGAGTGAATGACGATTTGGGCTGTGAGCGAGTCTGTGTTTTGCGGGTAGGAATATATCCAAATGCATACATACATACACACTGTTCAGGTTGGAATCAGCAGTTTTTGTTTTAAACAAATTTACGTACTATACGAGGGCCTCATAGCAAATACGTGTGATGATTGTGAAACTACCACTTTGCCGAAGAAACACTTTCTTAATTTTAATTATTATGGTAGGAAAGTTTCCGGTACAAAATGTATGCAACTTCGCTAGTATTAAGTTATTCCCAGAGCCTGGTGAAAAAACCTTTAAGATCTGAATGGCGTCAGTGGTACCGATGAAGTTAAACTGATCTGTCTGGTTCTCCCCAACAACTAAAGCCCAATATTCTGATGGTGATCTCGACTTAAGAGTGAGACGTCCGCTCTAATAGTGTGGAAGGAGTCCAGATCATCTGTTATTCCGCCCATCCTGATGGTGATGTCGACTGAACTGGCAGGAAATTGAGATCACCGTGACCTCAAAGTTCGACTTAAGTGAGACGTCCGACCCAATAGCTTAGAAGGAGTTCAGATCATCTATTATTCCCCATATTCTCCTTTGAGCCCGTGATTAATAGCATTAAGTTATTCTTACGTCACTGGGGTCTATGACATAACGATCTACTTTCCAAACATTTGATTAATATAAGAATCTAGTAAACAAACACACAAACAAAATTAACATGGACATGACATCCTTTGGGACAGCTTCAGATTCAGACGAGACACAATAAGGAGAGACATCTTAAATGAACACACTCTTAGCAAATCTAACGCGAACATGTTTCAACAGGTTCGACTATAATAACGGACTTGAAGGAGAAGAGTGAAATAAAATATGGTCTGAACCCCTTCCACACTATTGGAGCGGACGTCTCGCTTGAGTCGAACTTTGAGGTCACGGTGATATAAATTTTCGGCCAGTTCAGTAGAGATCAACATCAGTATATCGGGCTTTAGTGATTGGGGAGAACCAAACAGATCAGTCTAATTCATCGGTACCACTGAGGCCACTCAGATCTCAGAGGTTTTCTCGCCGGGATCTGATCCGGAAATTCAGATTATTGTAATCTCTATTCCTGGTCAAGATATAACAGGATCTTCTCTGAGATCTCTGTGGTGAAGGAGAGTCAGTCTGACATTGGCCATACCTTCACCTCCTAAGGGATAGTTAGTTCGGCAAGACGCTGTGGTGGCAATAAAGGTATGTCCATACCTTCATCTCCTAAGGGACATATAGTTCGGCAAGACGCTGTGGCGTCAAGGACGGAGCTGTAAAGGTAAACAAGGCATCAGTAGGTTGCGAGTCTCTAGACGCGGTTCCTGAAAAGAGGGGGCAAGGGAAAGATTTCAAATTTTTAGTAAATGAGTAATCCTTCATAAATTGGAATCCACAAGGGGCATTGTTTCTAAACTGATATTTTTTCTGGATCCGAAGGGTATTCAAATGAAGCTGTCATTATTTTGACATCGCCTTTCGAACTTAATCTAACCTACATTTGTTCAGCCCACTTTTAGTGCTTAGTAAATTATATAGCTTCCCTCGTATCCACCTCTGTGTGTGTATATTTTTCACATATTTATGTACATAAATATGTTATAATATTTCTGACACACCGCTTTTTATGCATACGACGCGCGCACTCTAATATCCAAATAACAATGAGAGTAAAGAGAAATAAAATTGGTCATGCCGAATTTTATATATCCTACATCAACCTTATATTATTTGAACTAATGGACAGTTTTTCAGCTGTTTACCGAAAGTAACTTATACAAAGTAACTTATACAATTTTTGGGTGAAATATTTTTTAAAGATACAAACTTGTCCGGTTAGCATTTTTTTCATAGAAGTTTTTCGGTTCGATATGTTTGCATAGAAACGCACGCCATCTACTGGATTTTCTATCAAATCTGAGTCTATTGTTGTTCAGGATGTTATGTTAGTTAGTTTCTAAGAAACTGGAAAGTATCAAGAGGAACTGGAAAGTGATCAAAGTACTTTTTCTTCTCTGGTCATGGGTTTACTGAATACGAAAGTATCAAAAGACAATGCCTTCTCTATTCCTGGGTTCAGTGCATACGAAAGTTAGATATCAAAGGAAAAAGGAGTGAATTAAGCAGCTTCTACTCTAGATTGCAAACCTAATACTAGGGTAGGTACATTGAAGTCTCCAATTAATTCGATACTGCAAAACGAATGTCGCCGTTTGTTCAACGAGGCTAAGAGATCCAAAAACTGGGATATATACCAAAGGGAAAAGCCATTTCTTCATAAGTCCTCTTTTCCTAATCTACCAAGAATTGAACAGAAACTGGAAAGTATCTAAAGGCTCATTCCCTATTCATGAGTTCATTGAATTTGAAAGATAATAGGAGTGTATCAAGCTGCTACCACTCAAGCTTGTAAATCTCTTAATACTAGGAAAGGTACATAGAGTACACACTGATGGTCTGTTCAACGAGTCTAAGGACCCCTATAAACAAGGACCCCCATAAAGCTTCGATTGAGAGATTTAAAAATCTCATTCAGAAATGCAAAAAGGTAATCTTTGAGAAATTTACAGCGACGTTTATACTTCGGTTTCGTGGTTCTTACATCTCTGAAGAAAGAAGTCTCTCTCATCTCTGAAAAAAGTGTAGACAGGAGAATGGGAGACTTGCGTCAAAACAATTTTACAACGTCTTCAACATACAACAATGTTCTGCCGACGCCTTTCGTTAATAGCGACTTTGAACCTGAAGGAAATTAGCAAAAATTTTCAAAACTTAACGGCGGCTTCCAAACTCATTAGACAGTGAAGACGGCACTAAAAAAGACGTAAACAACGGTCTATAAGCAAACCAGGGGCGTTTACATATAAAATTCAAAATTAAACCATAAAGTAAAGTTAAAAATGGTGGGGAATATATTGACGATAGTTTAAGGCCGAAAAGAGACAGGGTGGATGATTCATTGGACGAAAAGACTCTTCAAGACATTAACTTGAACATACTTCAACAGGAGCTATAACTACTGTTCCATCTCCTTGGAGAAGTCTCTAAGCACTGCTGAGAATCTGACCCTAGTAGTGCACTACCACAGAACTGCTTTGAAAGAACTAAAGCAGACGAAGGAAGGAGCAAATCGTGGATCAACTTGGCAGAGCTTTAAAAGATGACCGATAGGGATCCTATGCTACTCAATAAAAATAAAATAACATTTATTAAGAAACTGATAAACAGACTCTGGATTTGTCATCCGAAAGGACAGATGTTAGCTTGGCAAAGACTATAATATAAAGATGTACTTCAACACATTGGTTTGCGCTACGGTCGTTTTGAAAAGTCCCATAAAAAAGAGAGTAAGCGGTATACTCTCTTGCTCTAATTCGAAAAGAACTAATGGAGACGATATATATTTAAATTATATTGTCTTTGCTCTGGCATAACTAAAGCAGACGAAGTGAGAGTGGCTGAAACGGATCCTATGATAATCATCGCAAAAAAGGATATTAATCAAGATGAAGAAGAATGTTAATAAGTTCAAAAGAAGGTACTACTTGACCGAAACATCTTGGAAATCTCCAAGCTCCACAGTAAATAAAAAAGTTCGTTATAAGAAAAAACCGGATACTCGAAGAATGGAATACATGGTTTTTGATAATGATGCGCTTAAGTATCGTGCCGCATCATTGGCCAGCCATACCTGATAGGGCTGTGAAACTTTTCCTTTTGGATTTCAGGCAACTGATGTAGTAGATCATAATGATCTTAATGTTAGGATTAAAACTGATATATGGCTGCAGATTGAGACCCGGTTAAGTTAACGTATAGGCCTTTTTAAGGGACTTAATTATAAATCATTTAAGGAAGTAGAATTACTTCGGTTTTCGAATGAAGGTGCCAATTTGCTCGTAATATCCAATGCTCAACCTTAGTCTCAAATATCTCTTAAACATATCTTTATTTTCTTATTTTCCTTTCTGATACTTTTGAAAATCTTAAACACATCAACGTATAATTTTATCAACTATTTTTGTTAGTTTTATTTAAATAAATCCAAATACATTTTTATATATATATAATACTATGTATAAATATTTTCTCAAAAAAAAAAGTTTTATATAAATTTGTTGAAACCTAAAAAACTAAATAAGTGAACTTAAATTACAGTTTGTATTCATTCTTTTTATGTGAAATTTAAACAAAAAAATGACGAATTCGTCCATCATCTTTTTTTTGTTGTGGAAAATGAGGCCTAATAAGGCGGTGGTTGATGTTGGTATTGTTGACCCATCATATTCGGTTGATTGGGCATTTGACGTTGCAATTGGGCCACCAGATTTGGATTTTGTTGTTGGGCCTGATTTTGGGCTTGTTGCATGCCCGCAGAGCCGGTATTTTGGGGTCCCATGCCTGTAAAGAAATTATTTTTCATAATTTTGTTCAAGTATCAAAATATCTCTTTAATCACCTTGCATTTGCATCATTTGATGTTGCATACGCTGTTGCTGCTGTTGTTGTTGAAATTGTTGTTGCTGCTGCACCCCTGGTTTACCACCTGTGGATTGTTGCCGCTGATAGGGTGGCACTGCACCTTGACCCATCATATTATTCATGGTAACATTAGGTGCTTGATTCATATATTGGCCCCTATTGCCTGCCATAGGTCCTGTTGGTCCTCTTTGCTGCTGCTGTTGAGCCATAAATTCTGCGGGATTATTACGTTGATTCATTTGATTAAAGCCTCCCATAAGATTGGCCTGTTGATTGGGTCCTGCTGTTTGATTTATACCCTGTTGGTATTGTTGGAAATTTTGGAATTGTCCAGGTCCAGTAGCATTAACCAAACCCTGATTGACACCGGCATTGCCTACACCTCCTACGCCCACATTTTGTTGCATCATGCCTCCA
This sequence comes from Stomorhina lunata, assembly GCA_933228675.1. Lineage (NCBI taxonomy): Eukaryota > Metazoa > Arthropoda > Insecta > Diptera > Rhiniidae > Stomorhina > Stomorhina lunata. The sequence goes on along the minus strand of OW121742.1, from coordinate 117,864,888 downwards.
GTATTTACCATACCCGCATTATTTTGCCCGCCCATCATGTTATTGGGATTATTGGCATTACCCGTTCCCATCATATTGGCATTTTGATTCATGCTCATTTGTGCATTAGCCTGAGGATTCATACCGGGATTGGACAATTGTTGTTGCAACATGGGATTTTGACCACCCATGCCTTGTCCCGCCATACCCACGGTATTCATATTGGGAGCCATTTGATTTGGTGCCACACCACCCATTTGATTAGGGGCCATAGCTCTCATTCCCGTTCGGCCGAATTGCTGCTGCTGCAATTGTTGTTGTTGCTGCTGCTGTACAGGGTTAAGGGCTCCGGGTTGCTGTTGTGGTTGCATGGTTTGAGCCTGTCTTTGTTGCTGTTGTTGCATGGGATTGAAAGAGGGATTGTTTTGATTGAATGTCGGTTGTCGTTGTCGCAACATATTGTGTAAAGCTTGTTTGGAGTTATTGATTTGAGGACGTTCAAAACGGTTCACTAGAATAACAAAAAAAAAATAAAATTTCTATAAAATTAAATTTCTACTTAAACAAAAAACAAACTTACTTTGCATTCCCTGCTGTTGGGGATAGAATTGCTGCTGTTGTTGTTGCTGCTGCTGTTGCATGGGATGGAATTGATTTTGTCCCTGCCATTGCTGTTGCTGTGGATTCATGCCAGCCTGCTGCATGCCCTGTTGTGGACCTCCAGGACCCATGAAATTCATTTGTTGATTCTGTTGAGGATTACCAACATTCATTTGTTGCTGCATATTGCCTGGAACACCTTGCATTTGTTGCTGCTGCATGATGGCATTAGGATTTTGTTGCATCATTTGATTTGGATTAAACTGTTGCATGTTGACCTGGTAGAAAAATAATTTAAAATAAATATTTGAAACCATCTTTTAGATGAAAACCTTACATTGGTTCCCATTTGCATATTCATTTGCATTTGTCCCATTTGCTGTTGTGGATTCATTTGCTGCTGCTGTTGCGTCACCTGCTGCTGCTGTTGGGGTTGTTGTCCCATTTGTTGCTGCTGCTGCGTCTGCTGTTGTTGATTGTTGGCCTGTTGTACACCCGGCTGTGTCTGTTGTCCTGCCAAAGGTGGCTGCTGCTGAGCGTTTACGGGCGGTGTTTTAGGATTCTTAGGTTTACGTTTGCGGGTTGTGCCTTTGCCTCTTCCTCGACCGCTAACCACGGCACTAGGTGATTGATCTACCGATGAGGGAGTATCAGCCTTCATTTCATCTTTCTGCAAGAAAGGAGTGGGGGTCTTTTAAGGGCCACCATTAAGTAAATAAAAAATAAAATAAATTAAAAAACAAAATGTAAATAAAAACATATAACGAAATAACTAAAATAATAGATACATAAAAATTATTTTCCACTTTACCACAATTTTCTCCGGCACTGGCTCTATGTCCTCCGGCGGCAGGGGTAAGGGCTCATAATAATAACTGCTAGGCTTTATTAAACTGTGAGTATGATATTTGAGATTGCGATGTGCCTCTTCATAGGTCAAAGGTTTACGCTCTAGCTTGACGGCACCAAACCACACCCATGACAAGGGCGCAGGATTTTTGTGACCTTCCAGAATATCCCATACAGAAATGCGTTGTTTATCTGAGATGCGCAATTGCTTCTTATCCATATCATTAATTTTATTGCCTTTTTGGTCAACTCCAGCTGGTTCGCATGAAATAACCTAAAATGTTTGAAATAATTGTAGATTACATTTTATAAAAAAAAAACAATTTCTTTGAAGATCTCACCTCAGTTTGATGTTTGTACAGTGGCAGCAATTGTCGGATAACCTTAATGGAGGCATTGTTCTTTTCGTCAATTTCTTTTTTTAATTTTTTCATAAGATTTGAATAGAATTTCTCATTACGCTCAGATTGGCCATCGGATACTAAAGTGGAATGTACAAGGGTGGTCAGCATATCTACCAAAGTTGTAAAAAGTTCGCTAGGAGAAGAGAAAAATTTCAAGTAAATTTATTTATATTTATTTGATATAACAAGTGTTTTCGTACAATAACGAAAAACTTAACCCAGCCCGAAGTTACCCAAAACCTACACAATTGTGTTTCCGTACACTGCAACGGTTTGAGTCTTTACTGAATTATTAATTTTATTTCAACTCTTACCCAAAACTACACAGAAAACAGACCTTTTACTTGTGTTTCCGTACGATAACGAAAATACTTAAACCAGTCCGAAGTTACCCAAAATTCAACCAATTCTGTTTCCGTACTCTGTTTTGGTTTGAGTCTTTACTAACTTTTTCTTTGAGTGAGTAAATTATTGTAGTTGTGTTTCTGTACTTTTGGGTATGGTTTGTTATTTACATGCATTTGTCCGAGTTTACCCCAGAAAGTAAAGAAACAGACCTATAACTTTGACTTACCGATTTGTGCTTAAATCTATCACGCCCTGACATACCAATTGGGCTAATAGTATAGCCCAATCGGTAATTGAGGTGCCATTCTTTTGTATTGAATCAAACATGCCGCCTACCAAAGAGAAACGCAACTGTAAAGCATCTAACATTTCCTCACGTCCCAAAGGATCATCCACACCACCCATGGTATCAAACTAAAAATTAAGGAAATCATTTAAGTAAAAGCCTTAAATATTTATCATACTACTCACCTCTGCATAGGATTGCAAACATTGCGATAGTTGGGAATATAAAGACACCAAAAGATTTTCCTTATACTCATCCTGACCCTTGAGACAGGTCAATATTAAACCCAAAAATGGTTGATAATTTAAAGGCATCTTTTTGCTGCGCGAGCCACTATTGGAACCATTACTATAACTACTGCTGGCACTGCCGCAACTATTACTTTTTTCCCGTTCGTCGCCGCTGCAAGAACTATTATTGTCAGCTTTGGAAGTTTTTGAAAAATAGTTCATGCTCTCCAATACCTGACCGGCTACCCTTAAAATACGACCCTGCACAGCAGGTGTTAGCTTAGAGACCAGGGGTGCCACCAGCCATGTTGAGGGCTTAGGCCTATGCTCAGCCTTACCACTATTTGGCATAACAACCTCTTCCATGAGGAAAACATCTATGGCAGCACGAGCCACAGTGTCTAACCAAGCTGTTAGTTCGGTTGAATTGTTCATGCTTTGTTTGTGCATTAGCTGTAAGTCCAGCCACGAAATGCGCAATGTCCATTGGCCTAAATTCTCTAGTATTCTAACGATCATAGATTTTTGATCCATCTCGGATATGATACTATATTCAGCTTCTGAATAACAAATCATATGCAGTATAGACTGTGACTGTTTGGGTGTTAACATATCGTCGATAATCATGTCACACAGCTTATCGGCATTTTTTAGGCATCTCTCCAGGACATGCTCCTGGGCACATATTTGTTTGAGCACATGTTGGGCAAATTCTAGCAGAGAAATTTGTTCTCCTGATCCGGTAACCGAGGGATTTAGTGGCGTAGTCGATAGGGGTTGTGACATATCATGATCATGGTCTCCCGTTAGATTTGTCAAGTCACTAGTACCCAATATTTGGCTTATATCTACAGGACGATCATTACTTTTGGGCGTACTGCCGGGATGAACGGGTGTATTGAAACCACTGCCTCTTTTACCACCACTACCAAAGGCTCCTGTCGAGCTATTGCCTCCCATGGTGGGTGTTTTAAGGGCAGTGGTGTCCACTACTATTAGTATGGCCTTCAGTACTGCCAATACCGCTTCCAGTGGTATATTTTTATGGGCTGCTATTAGCAAATGACGATCGCAACTAAGTTTAATGTTCGAGGAGCTGCCTACTGCATTTAGGGGATTGGGAGAAGTGCTTACGGAATACATGCCAGGCTGAGGGATTTCAATGGTTTTGAAGAGTTTCAAGACCAAGTGACAAGTTAAACGGGCTCCTAAATAAAAAAAGATTGAACAATTTATTCAAAAAAGCTTTTGTCGAAATAGAGAAATTTCTATAAAAAAAATTTTGCTGTTAAAAGTTTTTATAAAAAAAATAGTTTTTGTATTTTTATAGAATACCAATATAACTTTCCAAATAAAACATTTTCAAGTTAATTAAGTCGATTTTTGTTTGCTTTTTCCCATCTTTCTGTTTTCTATAAAAAACTAAACACTCGAATAAAACTTACCCGATTCCGCATCTGTTGTAATTTCACCTCCAACTGGATAAGCATTTGCCAATGTAGGCAAAGCTATTTTCATAACAAAATCCGCCAAGGAGAAACAGTGACGTGCCACCAAAATGCAGATGAAAACGGCCAAGGAATTATGTATCTTACTATTTTGTATATCAATTTGACAGAGATGAGGATAGCGGGTCTTCTTCATAGCATGACAAATACTTTGCAATGCAGCAATCCATTCCTCGGATAAAGCATTACAGCCTGCCGTTAGCTCAGCACAAGCTATAGCAATATCATTTAAACGGTCATTATCCGTTTCATGGCAGACGGCAAAAATGACATTCGAAACAAAGCTATAGATATTCGCTGGCGATTCATGAAGTTGCCTTAGCCAAAGGGTGTCAATTTTGCCACCTCGTTTGGGGGAATTTAAAAAATCCTGCATAAATTGTGGATTATATGACTGAGGCACCATGCCTATCTGTTCCGGTTGATTGAAAATGTCTTTAAACTTTTTAATGTGGGACATTTGGAGAAAGAATTCAGGTTCTTGATCTTTGGAACGTAAGATTAAACAGGATTCATATAAATCACTTAAATAGGCGAGAATACAACGCTCGGCAGAGCTGCATTCACAGGGATTATTAACATGTTTAATGATGCGACAAAGGCCCTCAAATACGGATACAATTTGTTCTGGGGATAACAGTAAGCAGCTGTGATATCTCCTCAATATACCCACTATATAAAGACCCAATGAAGTGGTGTAACTCCTGATCATATTTGATTTTTTGGCCAACAATTGATTTTCTACTTCGGGAAGTTCTTTTAATATTTGATCACACAATTCCAACAAGCTGTGTATATTCAAGGCCATTTCCATTAAGTCAAACAAGAAGGCCACATGCTCCTGCACAGGCAGATAGTTGTTGTTGCCCACAGCAAAGCCATTTAGCTGTTCCAAAACAGTGGCTGCACACTGTGAAGTGACTACATGTTGATCAAAATAAGCCATATTTTGACATTTACTAGTTGTATTTTCAAAATTAAATTCATTACGTGAATGTTTTTTCACCTTGCCACCCTCGGCCACATCAATACTAAATTTTTTAGTAAATAACTTGCAAATCTCTTTGGAATTCTTTTTTACGGCGTGCTTCTTTTCGTCACGCTCTTTGCCTACGCCAAAAAGTAAGATATAACGTTGATTTGATTCACTGCTATAGATCATAGCGGGATCATCTTGCGGTATCGGGAAATGTTTAGTGTAGATGTAGTGTCTTGATATAGAAGAATTTGTTTCGGTGCAACCTGTGCTATTATTGTGATCTGGTATTTTGGGGCTATCGGGTGCTTCCGCTTGTCCCTTTTCCTTTATATTCTGTAAAAGTTTGTCCAAATCATCGTCAACATTAGAGTCATCAAATTCATTATGTTTAAAATCTAAACCACCACCAAACTCATCGTCGAAGCCATGATTAACGGCCGGAGAAACAGCTTTATTTGATACTGGTCCCGTAACACTGTTGCCACCCACTACACCCATATTTCCAGCTTTATTGCTATTATTTAAACTACTGGCCATATTTGTGGCCGTTGTGGGTGTGGCTCCCTCCAATAAATCACCTCTTGAAATAAGTGTATGCATGTAGGCGTTATGGGAGAAGACATCGTGTCTGATTAGGGCGCTAAAGAGATGGACCAGATTTGTGAATTGGGTACGATTGGCGACACTACCATTTTCATCAAGTACAGGAGCATCATGATCGAGAAAGTTCATAAGAACTGATTGAAACACTGGTAACCCTCCGATTAAACCAGCTCCAGAGGCTATTGAATCTTTATCATCATTTGGATTGTTATTGGGCCCTGAACCGTTATTATTGTCTTCGGGCGAGGGAGTAGTTACTTCAATTTGACGTTTATCCAAGAGAATAGCCACCACTATAGCACGATGCTCTCCCCATCTGGTAATAATGAAAATTAAAAACAAACTGATTATAATAGTTTTCTTATAAAAGATACTTTATAGTAAAAGCTTTGACATGTTTTATAAAAAAAAGCTTTTCTATACGTTTTTTTAAACCTTTTTAAAGAAAAACTTTTCATAAAATACTTTTCTATTAAAAATTTTTTCGAAAGAAAGCCTTTTATTAAAATATTTGAAACAAAATATTCTATAGAAAGCTCTTCAATTGAAAAATGTTTTAATAAAAAATTTAATAGAAAGTTTAACCGTAAAGTTTTCTTTAAATTAAAAGTTCATTTAGAAAAATTTGTAATTAAAAAAAAAAAAATTGTAAAAGACTTCTACAAAGTTTTTCTGTATTAAACACATATACATAAATATGAATCATTTAATTTACTTTGTAAATACTTACCTTTGACTTGATACCGCCCATTCACACAAAATTTTCACCGTTGCACCATCCACAGCATTTGCTTCATATTCCTGACGTATCTCTTTCGTTTCACCATTCGCCCCCATTTCACGCCTAACACTTACAAACGGTTGGAAGATATGAGCGTAAAGCGAATCTATTGAATTTGTCTGATCCATTAAATCAAAACAATGAGTATCCAAGTGATCCAGTATAGTAAGAACATGAGTATAAGAGTTTTTATTAGCATTTTGCCACTTCTCCGCAAACCAACGGTTTTCCGCGTGCTTTGAACGTAAGACAATTTCAGCTTCAATACACCTAAGCTGGCGCCTTACCTCAGCATTAGTTAGGGTGCACTTGGAAGGCATGGGTAAGGCTGAAGGTGCTACGGGTAAATGGTCCAAAGGACTGCCACACAAAGCGGCTGGTATACGATTCTCGCCTATGCCACACCAAACCATGGCCGTTGGACATTCTATTGTTATTATTTGCAGTATAGTACTTAGATACAAAATAATATCACGATGATGAGGACAACTCAAATACTCATTAATGGCGCTTTCATAAGGATCCAAAACTGGCTTTTTCTTGTCCATATCCTCGTCAATATCCATATGAGTAACTCCAGCTGGCAGTAATTGTTTGCCATTTTGCTGTTGGTCTACAATATTATTCAGAAGATTAGCTAGTTTCTTAGCTACTATATAGGCCATTTTACGACAAAGTCTTTCGGATTGCACAAAATCTTGCATATACTGAAGAGCAAAAGTTAAAATCAATTTCTTTAAAGACTCTTCAAATGTGACCTGTGTACGCATTTTGTCCAAGAGTTCTAGAATCCAGTTGAGGAAATCCTGTCTATCTAAAAGAGATTCTTCGTGCATGTATTTGCTTAATTGCGTGCAATAATTCCAATATTTAAGAGCATTGCGGCTATCTTCAAAGTTACTGCCTATACCAGATATAGAAGAACCTGAACCAGGTATATTGTTAGCACCCGGTAGACCTGGTTGTGAATTGGAACCGCCTACGCCAGGTGTATTATTGCCAGCTAATGAGCTTAGGCCACCACCTCCCGTTGAGGATTGGCTGTTGGCTGGACTGAGCATGGGTACAGGACTAGCTAAGGACTGTGGTACTGTATTAAGAGAGTTGGAAGAATGTGTTGAAGAGGTATTATGAGGTTGGTTAGTGTTTTGTGTGGTTGGTGCTCCATAACCACTAAGTAAAGCTTTTTCCGTTGAAGAACCTAAAATTTGTTGTTATATTATTAATGTAACAGGATTTTTAAAGATAAAATACTTCAACTTACTTTTTTCGCTTAAATGATAGTATTCCTGCAACTTAGGCAGCAGGTCTTTCATGAACTTAATTAAATTACTGGTCCACTCCGGCACTGGATCAAAAGAATTTCTCTTTTTATTCTTCGACTCTGAAACGCTTACCATATACGCCGCACTCAGCTTGATGAACCAGGTAGCCCTTTGCATATTTACCTGATGGTCACAGAGTGTGATTAGTATCTCTTCCTTCTTATTAAAAGAAGGGGCTTTTTTGGCCAAACTCAACAAAGGCTTGTTTCCAGCCAAATCTTTAAACCAAGCATCTAAGGCTCCTTTTGTACGCGGCGATACCGGCCAGAAGTTGTCTTTACAATTGATTTGTTGTTTTTTACGCACTGTATCCTGCAAGGTCATTAACTCTTCCTTTTTCGCCAGAATGGCATTGAAAAACGAGGCAACTTTGCTGGCATTTACATTGGAAGTATGAGCTGTACCGAATTCATCGGCCAACGGAGGCATTGTGGCAAATCCATGTTTGACATTGGATGGTGTCAGCTCGTCTTCCCGTTGTTTGGCCTCCTGCGGATAGACATCGGGTGGGCCCAAACGTGAACGTTTGAGCGGTCGCTTTTCCAGTAGCAAGGAAAGCATTTTGTTTTTGTTTCAAGCTTTTTAGGGCTTTATTTTTTAAAAAAATTTACACAAATTTAACACTTTTTCACAAAATTTATTAAAAAAGAGAGCAACCACAGAAAAAAATGCAAAACAATTGTTTGTTGGCGTGATGCCAGATCGTTTGTCTTTAAAAGAGGGCGTTTCTACAGGGATAAAATTAATCATATGTTAGAAATTAACTCGCTATTTTAGACGGGCCTGAAATGTTCTTAGGCGCATTTTTCAAATGTCGATCATGTATGTATAAGGTCAGTTGCTTACGAAGCCGCAAGTCATGACTCGAGCCAAGAACTGAGTCAAATAGCGACAGATATAGATATTTGCTACTTTTATATGGATATTAGGTCTATGGCTAAAATAAGACATAGTAGGAATAAAATTTTGCTAGGTCTTTGTATAACGAAAATGTAGTAGGATTTTTTATAGTTTTTTTTTATAGTCAACATTATTAGTTGTTTTATAAAAAAAATTTTTATATTAAAATTTTTATAGAAAATCTTTTGATATTAAAATTTTTTTTCAATTTTAAGATTTTTGTGAAGAAAAAATTCAGAAATATTTTTTTTTATTCTATTAATATTCTTTAATAACAAAATTTTTTTATATTAAAATTTTTATATTGAAAATCTTTTGATATTAAATTTTTTTATTTAAAATTTTTGAAAAGAAAAAATTCAGAAATAAAATATTTTTAATTCTATTGATATTCTTCGATTTCAAAATTTTTCGATATAACATTTTTTGTACAGAAAATTTTTGATATTTTTTATTGCAGAAAATTTTCGAAATAAAATTTTTTTCCATTACAATTTTTGATGTTAATATTTTTCTATAGAAAAATTTTTGTACAGAAAATTTATACAAAAATTTTTTGATAATAAAATTTTCTTATAGAGAATTTTTTAATGCTAAAATTATTTTTTATAAAAAATTTTTGAAATACAATTTTTTTATCAAAAATTTTTTAATATAAAAATGTTTATATACTTATATTTTTTTTCGAGATACATATTTATTTGGGTCGAGGGCGCTAAGTGCTGATGACGTCCTGTGGCGGGACAGAAATTGCAATCCACTGAGCCGCGTTCAAAAATAATTTTTTCAGTTTTTCTCCACAATTACTTTTCAAATTTTCAAAATTAATAATTTGAAAGTTAAATGAACTCAAGCCTGATTAAACCTAATTTTTCGATACATATTTAACATTTTTCGAAAAAAAAAATGTTCCATAGAAAATTTTTCGTCAAAAAAATTTTCATATTGAAAATTTTTCGATATTAAAATTTTTATATTGAAAATTATTTTTAGACAATAACCAAATATTATTATACTTTAAAGAATCACTTTCTGAATCTATTTAACGATGTCAGTCCGTCTGTCCAATTCGTACAGGTTGCAATTCTAAAGATAATCATTGATTTTAAAATTATTCAAAGTCTGTCCATTATTCAGAATTGAGTTTTTGGCTACAAATTTTAGTATATTTTTATGAAGTTTAATATAAATACTGTTTATATAACAAAAATTACTGTACTAAATTTCGTTTAATTCGGTCCATATTCGACCATTGCTCCCATACAAACCCTTTTGACAAAGTCACTAAATACCACGAATATAGGAAAAACGCTTGTATTTTATTTTTATTTGTTGCACACATAAATTTTCACCAAATCCGTCCACTTTTGACCCTAGCTCCTATATAAGGACCAATGACGGAAATGACTTAAAATACATATATGTATGTCTTGAGAATTTTTTTTGTGATGATACAATTTAGCCAATATATATGTATCTAAAAAAATAAAAGGCATTTGACCTCAGTTGTGAAGGGTATCATATGGTCGGTCTTAATCGACTATAACACTTTCTTATTTGTATTGAAAATTATTCTTTAAAATATTTTTTGTTATAACATCCGCCTAGCATACCAGAGATCCCAAGTTCGATTCTCGGCCAGACCCACTCGAAAAAATACATTTAAAAAAAGCGGTTCACCTCATAACTTAACTACGGGGTATTGGGTATTAGTATATGTAAAACTTCTGTAACTAATGCACTTGTTGTTCGGAGCCGGAGTCTAAAAATAGAATCGGATGCAGCTCATTTTCTGAGAGAAGTACCCCTTGTTCCAATTGGAATGTCGTGGGAATTATTCAGTATGTATGTAAGTTTTTCTATAGATTTTTTTATTTCAGTATATTTCGGTAGAAATCTTTTCGAATAAAAAAATTTTAAATAGGTTTATCAAAATTTTGGAACATCAAACATTTACTTTAATTAATTTAATTTTACTGAGATCCCAATTATTACAATTATTTATTATTGTAATAAATAGTTTTTTAATAAAACCAAAAAATGTTGGTGGGGAAACCTTTCCTCGACGCGTTTCGATGGTTGGTTAGGCCATCTCATCAGGAGGATTATCCTTAATTTATTATTTGAGGGACAAAATAAATACGAATTATTATTGTGTCCAACAAAGATCAACATAAAGCAAAAATTATCATCTGAACAGAAACACACAAACATTTTTCAGTTTTATCATTTCTTTATTTCCCATTTTAATATTCAAAATTTTTCAATATTGAAAATTTTTGATATTAATATTTTGGTATTAAAAATTTTGTTTAATATTGAAAATTTTTCAATATTAAAATTTTTGTATAGAAATTGTGTTAATTTAAATTTTTTCTTAATTTATATCTTCATATAAAATTACCTCGATATTAAATTTTTCGACATAAAAGTTGTCTATATATAGAAAATTTTTGATATTAAAATTATTCAATAGGAAATTTTCGATTTTAAAATTTCGTTCGAAAAAGCGTCCCACTATCTTTCGACTTATCGTTCTTCTGGGCTTACGTCCATAAACTAACAACATAGACTGAGGACGCAACTGTCAAGTACATTTAAGAGACGTCATGGTACATTTTAGAGGCGCCATATTGTAATAAGTATTACTGTATTGGTAAAATTATGTTTAAGTGGTATTAGTGCATACTAAAATATCCACCACATACTAAAGCAGAGTTGCTTGCTATTGTTGATTTTTAAATTTTTATTTTTGAATTTGCACAAGAAATGCAACACTAGTTTGAATGATTTTTAATTCCCCACAAGAAAAAGAAACTCAACAATAAAATGTCAATAAATTATTTGTTTATAAAATAAACCAGGGACCGAAAATAATAATTATTCTTGAATTTTCAAAAAAAAAGCAATCATATGGAAATATCGCAGAACTAAATTGAAAACATCATTTTGCATGTTTTCCACTATATTTTAAAAAAATGACATGCTTTTTAAATTTTTGATTTTTATTATTTTTCTCAAAAATAATTTTTATTTTACGATTTTTATTTTTTTTTGTCAAATATATTTGTCAAATTCTGACAAATATTTTTTTTGGCAAAAATATTTGTCAAAAATTGATTTTTATTTTATTTGTCAAAAATATTTGTCAAGGTCTGACAAATATTTTTTTTTTGCAAAAATATTTGTCAAGATCTGATTTTTATTTATTTTAAACAGAAATAATTGTTATTCTGATTTAAATTTTTTTTTTGTCAAAAATATTTGTCAAATAAAAAACGCAAAAATGAAAAAATCAATACAGAATTTAAATATTTCCCATAATAATGGTAAATTTTAAAAATTTTCAATAAAAATGAAAATTTTGAAAATTTCCCATAAAAACGTAGTATTTGAAATTTTCCCATGAAAATGGGAAATTTTAAAAATTTCTTGTAAAAAGGGGAAATTTTGAATATTCCTTTTTAAAATGTGAAATTTTGAAAATTTCCTATATAAATGGGAAATTATAAAAATTTTCTGTAAAAATGGAAAATTTTGAAAATTTCACCTAAAAAAGGGAAATTTTGAAAATTTCCCATAAAAAAGGGAAATTTTGAAAATTTCCCATAAAAAAGGGAAATTTTGAAAATTTCCCATAAAAAAGGGAAATTTTGAAAATTTCCCATAAAAAAGGGAAATTTTGAAAATTTCCCATGAAAAAGGGAAATTTTGAAAATTTCCCATAAAAAAGGGAAATTTTGAAAATTTCCTGTTATTAGGTGAAATTTTCAAAATTTTTCATTTTTATGGGAAATTTTCAAAATTTCCCTTTTTTATGGGAAATTATCAAAATTTCCCTTTTTTATGGGAAATTTTCAAAATTTCGCTTTTTTATGGGAAATTTTCAAAAAAAAGGGAAATTTTTAAAATTTCCCATAAAAATGATAAATTTTCCAAATTTTCCATAAAAAGGGAAATTTTGAAAATTTCTCATAAAAAACTCAAATTTTGATAATTTTCCATAAAAAAGGGAAATTTTGAAAATTTCCCATAACAAAGGGAAATTTTGAAAATTTCCCATAAAAAAGGGAAATTTTGAAAATTTCCCATAAAAAGGGAAATTTTCAAAATTTCCCATAAAAATGGGAAATTTTCAAAATTTTCCATAAAAAAGGGAAATTTTGAAAATTTCCCATAAAAAAGTGAAATTTTGAAAATTTCCTGTTATTAGGTGAAATTTTCAAAATTTTCCATTTTTATGGGAAATTTTAAAAATTTCCCTTTTTTATGGGAAATTTTCAAAATTTAACTTTTTTAGGTGAAATTTTCAAAATTTCCCATTTTTACAGAAAATTTTTATAATTTCCCATTTATATAGGAAATTTTTAAAATTTCACATTTTAAAAAGGAAATTTGGGGGAAATAACCAAAAATTAGCTAAAAAATATGTCTGAAATCGATCGATTTGAAAACGAAAAATGTCCATCACATACCTGAATATATTTATTTAATATTATTAAAAAAAAAACAAAGAAAATTTCTTTACTTACCCTTTTCAATTACAAATAATTTTTGTTTGTTTACATTTTCATTTGACAGTTGTCAAAATGACTATGTTGAATTCACAGTACCTGTATGTGAGTTCACCACCTTAGTTAATTTATTCACCACATTTTTTTGGTGCCTTAGTGGAACATATGTTCTCAATCTATGTGTTTTATCTATGTTACGTCTTAAAACGTAAGATATTTGTAGATTGTCAATGTTGCCAAATCGACAGTTCAAAGAATTTTTCAACAAATTAGGAAGAAAAAAAATCGCTTAAATTTGTACATTTTACTACAAAGGTACAACATTGTGTTATTTAATGTAAACAATAAACAGTTATTAATATAGTGAAGAAATGATTTGTAAATAAATAAAAATAATGAATTTATCTGTAGCAGTTTATTTTTTAAACGACAATGAGGAGCAAGAACAGGTGTCTCGCAGACAGTTGAGAGACATTTCTAATGTTCTTGATATGCCAACAAACGAGTAAGTGCATACAATAAATCTACATACTTTTATTATCATGAAATATTATTTTTACAGATTTTTGGCCAATTTCCGAGTCTCAAAGAACATTTTTGTTATGCTATTAGAAACATTGGAGCAAAAATGGAAACCTGGATATCGAAGCACCCAAATTCGGCCCGACATTAAACTGGCAACCTTTTTAAGATTCGTAGCAACGGGAAGCTATCAGTGATCTGTGGGAAACGAAAGCGTTTTGTCAACAGCAAAGTCCACTGTCAACAGGATTATTTCTGAAATGTTATTTCTCTTTGAAGATTGGATTTGCCCCCAATGGATACAAATGCCTAGCACTGAAGAAAAACGAGAAATTATGGAATTTTTTTTTGACGATACCGGGTTTCCAGGAGTAATAGGATGCGTAGATTGTACGCAAATCCGCATTAAGTCTCCAGGCGATAACCTCAAGCATTTATATTATAATCGGAAAGGATTTTGTAGTATAAACGCTATGGTGGTAAGCAAACTGTGATGCTTTTTAAACATTTTAAAAAAACATTAATTTTTAGATTTGTGACCATAAAATGACCATCATGTATGTTGACGCTAGGCATCCCGGCTCCAATCATGATGCATTTATATGGGAGCACAGTGAAGTCAACCATATATATCAACAAGCCTTTGATGAAGGGGAACGAAATGCTTGGTTTCTAGGTAATATTTTGTTGTTTAATATACATATATGTACACATAGCTGAATACCTTTTATATTTGTAATAGGCGATGGAGGCTACAAATTAAAACCCTTCTTAATGACTCCATACAGAACTCCAAGAGACGGTCCGGAAAAACGTTTTAATAAAAAACATGCCAGTGCACGTAACGTGGTGGAACGATGTTTTAATGTGCTTAAAAATAGATTTCGTTGCATACTTGGATCAAGGGGGCTCAACTACAGTCCTGAACAAGCTACAAAAGTTATTAATGCTTGTTGTGCCTTACACAATATGTGCGTAAAATATAAATGTACAGAAGAGAATGTTGAGGAAATTTATGATGAAGAAAGTCCTTCGGACGGTGATCAAAGTGGCGAAGAGGGTGAAGAGGAAAGCACTGCAGTTGCAATACGGAGAAATATTGCAATAAATTTATAAATTACATAGATATGTATATTAGGGTGCACCTTATTTTGCCAAAGTTCGAAATCGACCCGTAACTCCCCCCAGAAATGTTCTTCCCACACACACATGGAAAAAATTGGAGTATTTTCGGTTTTGCCCAAATTTTAACCACTTAGAATTAAACTATTTAAGCAAATTTAATATAAATATAAATGAATATACATTTTTTATTTACTTTATTAATTATTGCTATTAATATCTGTGGCTTGGTGCTAAAAGGGCCAATGTCAAAAAAAAATAGTTTTAAGAAAATTTGATTTAAAGCAATGCTGGGCAAAGTCTCTCTGATTCTCTCTTATTTTGTATTTTCCTACCCCTAGGGTTAGCAAAATACAAAATCAGAGAGACTTTGCCCAACATTGATTTAAAGTTTTTATTTTCCATATAAATTCATACTAACAACCAGAAAGTTACTTATAAATCTGTTCTGAGTTAAATTAGAGATTAGCTGTTGGAGCCAAATAAAAGAGGGTAAAAAAGGGAATCTAATGCCGCGACTAACTCAAAACAGCTGAAAATTGATATTGGAACTTTTAGCACTAAGCCACAGATATAATATAAATTAATATAAGATAAAACACAAAAACTACAAAAAAAAAATTAAATTTTGACTAATTTATCACTTAGTCCAAACGGTTGAAGCTTAAGAGAAGAAGAATTAGGAATTTGGAGCAAGAAGTCATTCCATTAACCAATGCTTACAATTTCAAAGAAATCAGTCCAGTACTTTCAAAAATAGTGAATAAATACCAAAAATTAAACCTCTTGCTCCATCACTGTGAATCGTAAGCCAGTTATTTATTATTATTTTTTGCATAAAGATGCAAAAATGACTGAATTGCAACTAAAATTTTTCCTTGTGTTTCTGCTGTCTCTCTTGCAGCCTCAGCTTGTGCTTCCGCCGCATCTGCCATCCTATCTATAGATACCATTAGATTTTTTGTAGATTTCAAATGCTCTTTGGCAATATCAAGTGATTGCTCAGCCACTCTTATTTGTCGACGAATGAGTGACAACTGATCGTCACTTGTTTTTCTTTTTTTTGCAGAAGAACAGCCAGGTAGTTCGTCAAAAATGTCATCTAACTGTTGCTGTTGAGACGGCGTTTGTTGAGGTGGCTGTGAAATCTGTTGTTGTGGATGAAGTTGAGGTGACTCTACAGTTTCTTGACTATGCTGCTGGCTAATTTCTTGTTGTCTTTTAGGAGTAATCACAGCTACCACTTTGCTACTACTTGATGGTGAGCTCGTGAGAGCAGTGAAGCATCTTTCTACTGAATTGCTGGTACTTATGTCCTTTACCTTTGAAATTCCAAAAACCTTGCCATTGGGTGCAGCAGCTTTAGACAAATGGACTGTGCGATCCACTATTTCCTCTAATTCGGTCAAAGGTTTTACTTTATAAACACCACCTCCAGTTTCGCTTAAACTTCTTTTGTTTTCAGCAATTTTTTTCTTTGTGCGGTCCATTAAATCAGCCCAGGTCTACAAAGAAATAGCAAATGTATTTGCAAAAGAGATCAAATTTAATTCACCTTTTTCCACTGAGCAATAGAACGTTCAGGCGGCCCTAATGAGTTTAACTTTTTAACTATAGTTTTCCATTGACTTTCTATGGACATTTTTGAACTTCCAAATATTACACATCCTCTAGCAAATTCAGGATTTTCTGCCATATACTCCACCAATACCCGCAATTGCTGTATGGTCGACGTTTTGATGCTGGAATGGATATTTTTGTTAATAAGTATTTAGCCTTAAACTTATTTCACTTACCATTTATTTTCCATTTCTTTATATTCAAAGCAAAAACTTTTTTCACTGACAGGTAAATAGAATAGTTTGGCGCAAATTTATAATAAAGTGTTTATGTTATCGTTTGCATTCATTTTCGTTCGACTTGTCGTACTGAAATCTTTTAGTGGGACGCAAATCAGCTGTTTTTCGTTGAGAATGCAAACGATTGAAAACGTTCGACATCGTGGGACAGGCTGTAAATTTATTCTATCAAAAATTTGTTTGATATAAATAATTTTGTTTACAAAATTTTGCTTAAGAAAATATTTATTTATAAATTCTTTTTAGAAAGTTTTTCTTAAGAAAATTTTTCTTTAAAGAATGTGTGTAAAAAACTTTTCTTAAGAACTTTTTTTTGGAACTTTTTATAAAAAATTGTTTCTTTTAGAGTTTTTATAAATTTTTATTATAAAGTTTTTGTTAAGAATTTTTTTTTTAAATGTGTGTAGAAAATTTTTCTTTTGCGATTTTTTTAGGAACTTTTTATAAAAAAACTGTTTCTTTAAGAATTTTTATAAATTTTTTATAAAGAATAAAAATAAATAAAGAAATTTTTCCATAAAATTTTTATAGAATTATATTTTTTTATAGAAAGCATATTTTCCAAAAAAAAATTTGATATCGTTAAAATTTATTTGTGACTTCTGTATTAACATTTTCTTAACATATACAAAAGCTACCTAGCTTTGTAAAACTGTTCACCTACTAATATAAACACTTTCCAACACTGTTATCATTTTATTGTGAGAGGAAAATCTTTTAGATTTTACGCGAAATTTATGAAAGTTTAGATAAAAGTGTAAAAAGTCAATTTATCAATGAAAAACTGTCTTAAATAAGTAAACAACAATCAAATAGTTTAGTTAGTAGAAAATATCATTAATAAATTATAAGAAAAATTTTACAAATTCGTTAGCAACAGCAGAGGAAAAACTTGCTAAGTGAAAGAAAGCCCAGAAAAAATACCAGCATATGTTTAGTACATAGTTTTCTCTTCAACAAAAAAAAAAGAAACAACACAATATTTAAGCGTGTGAATAACTAAATGAAGTGGAAGATAATTTTAGTATTAAAAAATAAAGCAATTGGTTAAGTTTAATTATTTGCACCCAACAAAAGTATTAGCTCTTAAGTTTTGTTTTTAGAGCTAGTGTGTGTGTTGACGTTTACAGATAAGCTGTAATTAACATTAAAATTTTTAAGTGCAAATAGAAAACAAAAAATTCGAAGAAAAATGTGTGATGCACCAGAGACAAGTAAAAAAAGGCAAAAGACGGTAAGTTGTTGTTCTTTTTTCATTTAAAAATGTGTTGAAAAAAAGGTTTTATAAATAATTTGTATTATTTCTAGTCAGTCAACAAAGACTTGTTATTGTATTCAGTGAATTAAAATAGTTTTTACGCTCATAAATCAAACAGCTGTTGACCTAATTTTGTATCTGTCTCGTTAACATTTCTATACCAGTTTTCTTATTGGAATTTGTCCTGTTCTGTTAAGTGGTTTAAAGTATGTGTATGTGTGTCATTGTGCTTTTGTTTATATTAATTCATTTTAGAAATAACGGTAACTTTTGTACACAGAGTGTTGCCGGTGTATTTTAAACATTCCCTGCCAATTATTTAAGGGAATATGATTAGGTTTTTTGTTTTTATACTATTTATTTTTATTTTTCAAAAGACTTATCTTATATTTTTATACCCTTCACCACCATAGGTGAGAATAGAGTTTTTGTTCCTTTACAGCCACAAATTTAGTTGTATTTTAATATTATTCTGCACAAATATTGGATATCATAACCTTAATCAGTGTTCCTAATTTTGTAGAAATCGGCCCATATTTGACCATACCTCCCATACAAGACACATTCTCAAAAGACGTTTATATACACATAAAAGCACAAAAACGTTAATAACCCTAAAGATAAATATTTTATAAATATGAACCAATATCAATATAAAAATTTGGTAACAATCGCACAAGGTAGAGGTGCTTGGAATTCTAAAATATGCTCGGCCTTTGACCTAAACAGGTTGTAATTACAGGCCATTTAAGTAAAGTAACAATCGGTCCAAAATTGTTATTTATGTTTTATAAACGTTCCCTGTTATCAATTTTATTTTTTGGTACAAAGTTTTTAAAACCTTCACTTATTTATTTTTTGAAATTGATAAGACATTTAAAAAAAGTCACATAATTATTAGGATTACTTAACCTTCAGTCTTTTAAATCAAACTTTGAAAAAAATAACGTGATTTTCACATGTGGGCAATTATGACAAGCAAATTTCTATACACATAAAAAAATAATGGGATTGTCGTTTCGTTTGTTATGCTCATAATATTCAGGTATGTGATGGAAATCGATCGTTTTCAAATCGTTCGATTTTAGATACATTTTTGAGGTAATTTTCGGTAATTTTTTCAAAAAAAAAATTCAAACCAAATGAAAGATAAAATATCAGTCGAAAGGGTAAAATGTTTTATCTTTCATTTGGTTATAAAGTTTATTAATTTTTTTTTGAAAACATGATAGGGGCTGAAATTTGACCATAGAGATATACATATAGAGAACAAAGTTTTTATTTCGACAAAGCCGAAGACACAGCCATGTCATAGAACACAATTCCGTTCGGAAATGGAATGAGTTTCATGTTTTTATACCCTTCACCAGCATAGGTGGAAAGGGTATTATAAGTTTGTGCTGATGTATGTAACGCATAGAAATATTTGTCTAAGACCAACCTTTTAGTATACCAATAGGCTTAGAATCGCTTTCTGAGTCGATTTAGCGATGTCAGTCCGTCCGTCTGACTGGACCCCTCTGTAAACCATGTAATCAAAATACAGGTCGCAATTCATACAGGATTTTAATTTAAAAATTCGTGTCTTGTAGAACCTAAAACCATTTCGATCGGAATTCAATTACGGAATGGTTTCAATTCCGAACGAAATTTCTGACATGCCCGATAAACTCTACTTGCTTTAGTTTTGAAAATAATAAATTGGGTCATTTATTTTTTTTTTCGAAATTTAAAAAAAGAATTAAGAATTTTTGTTTATTTAGCTGCATATTTGAAGAGAACGTGTTTACAAAAATTTCTGCCACTTCATTATTTAGGCCAATTAGCATTTTTTTAACAAAAGCACCTACCACTTTAACATTTTGGCCAAAGAAAATTATATACTAAACATAAAATCAAAAACAGCAGCATCATCATTTTCTGTGGCCATTCAACTTAAGACGTAAATAATTTCTAGTTTTTTTTTTTTGTATTATTATTTGTTTTTAACTTATTATTTAACTAAAGAGCGAAATCAAGTTTTAAAATTGAAAAAAAAAACTGATTTAGGGAAAGCAAAGAAATGAAGAAAGGAATTAGACACAAACTTGAACTTCTCAAAAAAGAAAAGGTCAAAAACTGATCTCGAAACGTGTCTTTTAGCAGATGAAGCTCTTGCTTTTTAGGGGAGACTAAAAGTTTAAGTGCAACGACTTAAAAAATTGTACCTATATCTTTTTTACATAATAAAAGGAGTCTTGTCTCTGGGTGGATTTTCTCAAGTTTTTATATAAATCTTCCAGGGGAGGTTGGCAGCTTACCTGAAAGAAATTACCAGAAATTCCCTTATATTTCCGAAGTTATCAGTTGAAAAGTAAGTGGTTTAAACATTTTTTAAATTTAAGATAAAAGTGGGCGTGTTTGTAGGAAGGGATTTTGCAAGGAACTTGCATGGGGGCCTAGCAGTCTACGTGAAAGAAATCATTAAGTTATGTCTTTTATCTACGAAGTTTTCAATTAAGAAAAAAAAATATTTAAAAAATGTATATTCTTTCATAAGAAAAATGGGCGTGTTTGTAGGCGGATTTTTTCAAGTTTTTTGAAGGATCTTGTCTGGAGGCCAATCAGTATACATGCAGGAAATCAACTTTGTACGGCTTGTACTTCCAAAGTTATCAACTGATAAAAAGTTCTAACTGTGGGCGAATTTTTTCTTTGTTAGAAAATGGTCAAGTTCTTTCGCCACTAAAACCGATAAAGTTCTACAATGATTGCATAAAGCTACCCAAAAATGGGCAGTGTTTTAAAAAAACATATATTTAAAAATTTAGAATATTTTAAAATTTAGATTGCCCAAAATTTTAAGATAATAAAAATGTTTTTAGATCTATATACAAAATTCTAATCAATTAATTGTTTTTTTTTTTTTTAATATTAATAGAAAATGCTTGGTAATGCTGATAGTAATTGTTTAAGCATTTTCGCATAGTCATGAGATGGTACATAATTATTGAGGTATATTCTGTCTAATAACTTAAATAATTTCATTAGAAAATAGAAAAAAAATAATTTTGTTTAAAAGCTATCAACAATTTTAAAGAGGTGTGTATTTGTGAATTTTATGAATGTACAACCTTGTTTTAGAAAAACTGTATATAGTACAAAACAAGCAAGAAAAGCTATAGTCGGTCAAGTCCGACTATATGACACCCTTGACTACTAATCTCAAATACGGACCAACAATTTAACAAGTTTTCCTTTTTTAAAAATTTCGAGATTTAAGTAGATTTTTGTTTCCGGCTGAGGGATTAATATGGGAGCTAGGGTCAATTGTTTCGGTTATCGGTTTGTATATACGAAATACTTATATGTGCAAAGTTTTTGTAATAAAATGAAATTTTCGATAAATTTTTTTATGAAAAAATTTCTATAACAAATTTTGATATGAAAAATTTTCTATAAAAAATTTTGATATGAAAAATTTTCTATTAAAAATTTTTATATGAAAAATTTTCTATAAAAAATTTTTAAATGAAAAATTTTTCAACAAAAAAATTTTATATGAAAAATTTTCTAAAACAAATTTTTATATGAAAAACGTTCTATAAAAAAATGTTTATATCAAAATATTTATACGAAAAATTTTCTATACAAAATTTTAAGTGAAAAATTTTCTATCAAAAATTTTTATGTGAAAAAATTTTTATATGAATAATTTTCTATAAAAAATATGTAAATGAAAATTTTTTTTAAAAAATTTTTATACGTAAATTTTGTATATGAAAAATTTTCTATTAAAAATTTTTTATGAACATTTTTTTTTATATGAAAAATTTTCTATAAAAAATTTTTAATAAAAAAACTTTCTATGAAAAATTTTCTATAAAAAATTTTTATATGAAAAATTTTCTATTAAAAATTTGTATATGAAAAATTTTCTATAAAAAATTTGTATATAAAAAATTGTATATAAAAATTTTTTATATGAAAAAAAAATTTTCTATTAAAAATTTTTATATGCAAAAAAAATTTGTATATGAAAATACAAAATTTTAAGTGAAAAAAATTTTTTTTATGAAAAATTATCTAACAAATTTTTATATGAAAAATTTTCTATTAAAAATTTTTATATGCAAACAAAATTTGTATATGAAAATACAAAATTTTAAGTGAAAAAAAATTTTTATATGAAAAATTAATTATAAAAAAATTTTATGTGAAAAATTTTCTATAAAAATTTTTTATGTAAAAAATTTTCTATAAACAATATTTATATGAAAAAAAATTCTATAAAAAATTTTTAAAAACAAATTAATAATATAATTTCGATAAAAAATTTTTTTATGAAAAATTATCTAAAACAAATTTTTATATGAAAAATTTTCTATAAAAAAATTTTTATGAAAAATTATCTATAAAAAATTTTTATATGAAAAATTTTATATAAAAAATTTTTTAAAACAAAAAATTTTTATATTAAAAATTGTCTATAAAAAATACCAGTAATCGCTGAACAAAATATGAAAAGTGTTAGTTTTTTTCGTTTACAAACATTTTTTTTGTGTGCCTACAAAAAATTTACAATCTAAATCAATTGTGACAGACAATGTTAAATTATTGTACTTTTTTATTTTTGTTTGCCAGACATCACAATGTTATTTATAAGAGAATTTAATAAGAAATTAAAAAAAAATATGACAAGTGTTATTTTTATAACAAAAACTATTTGTTTAAAGTAGTAGAAACACTTGTTAAAATTTCTATTAAAAATAAGCGAAAATGATAAAAATTAGATTCGAAAACATCTGATAAAACAAAAATGACTTGTGTTAGTTATTTTTTTTGGAACAAATAATAAAAATACATACATTTTTAAAGATAATTTTTTATTAATAAACGATTAATAAAATTATCGAAGTCTTATTGTACGAATTTTGTATGGAAATTTTGATTTTTAAGCTTGTCATAACTTTATTTTTCGTTTACAAATACGAAGAAGTAGAGACTTTAAGCCAATTTTATTTCTTTTACATCGGCGGCGTGTTAATGCTGTAGGACTTACTTCCGATAATGGTAGAAATTAAATAATAACAGAAATTGATGATGCCGTGAATGGGGCTCGAACCCAGAAATGATTTAATTTATTACAAATTATAGTTTTATCTAAATAATCTCAAAATTATAAATAGAAGGTAATAACTTATATTTTTAATTATTTATCTTACATTTAAAACAATTTTATATGAAAAATTTTCTATAAAAGACTTTTATATGAAAAATTTTCTATGAAAAATTTTCTATAAAAAATTTTTATATATTTTTATATAATTTATATATAAAAAAATTTTCTATAAAAAAATTTTTGAAGAAAAATTTTCTATAAAAAATTATGAAAAAAAAAATTTATAAAAAATTTTTATATGGTAAATTTTCTATAAAGAATTTTTATAAGAAAAAAAATTATTCGATAAAAAATTTTAATATGAAAAATTTTCTATAAAAAATAATATGAAAAATTTTCTATAAAAAATTTTTATTTGAAAAATTTTCTTTAAAAAATTTTTATATGAAAAATTTTCTCTAAAAAATTTGTATATGAAAAATTTTCTAAAAAAAGTTTTATATAAAAAATTTTATATCAAAAATTTTCTATGAATAATTTTTATATGAAAAATTTTCTATAAAAAATTTTGATATGAAAAATTTTCTATAAAAAATTTTTATATGAAAAATTTTCTATAAATAATTTTGATATAAAAAATTTTCTATAAAAAATTTTTTTATGAAAAATATTCTATAAATAATTTTTATATGAAAAATATTCTATAAATAATTTTTATATGAAAAATGTTCTATAAAAAGTTTTTATATGAAACATTTTCTATAAAAAGTTTTTATATGAAAAATTTTCTATAAAAAATTTGTGAAAAATTTTTAGAAAAAATTTTCTATAAAAAATTTTCTATCAAAAATTTGTGAAAAATTTTTATAAAAAATTTTCTATAAAAAATTTTTGTATGAAAAATTTTCTATAAAATATTTTTATATGAAAAATTTTCTATAAAAAATTTTTAAATGAAAAATTTTCTATAAAAAATTTTTATATGAAAAATTTTGATATGAAAGATTTTCTTTAAAAAATTTGTATGTGAAAGATTTTCTATAAAAAATTTGTATGTGAAAGATTTTCTATAAAAAAATTTTATATGAAAAATTTTCTATACAAAATTTTTATATGAAAAATTCTCTGTAAAAAATTTTTATATGAAAAATTTTCTATAAAAAATTTATATGAAAAATTTTCTATAAAAAATTTTGATATGAAAAATTTTCTATAAAAAATTTTGATATGAAAAATTTTCTATAAAAAATTTTGATATGAAAAATTTTCTATAAAAATTTTTTATATGAAAAATTGTCTATAAAAAATTTTGATATGAAAAATTTTCTATAAAAAATTTTTTTATGAAAAATTTTCTATAAATAATTTTTATATGAAAAATTTTCTATAAAAAGTTTTTATATGAAAAATTTTCTATAAAAAGTTATTATATGAAAAATTTTCTATAAAAAATTTTTATATGAAAAATTTTCTATAAAAAATTTTTGTATGAAAAATTTTCTATAAAATATTTTCTATAAAAAATTTTTATATGAAAAATTTTCTATCAAAAATTTGTATGTGAAAAATTTTCTATAAAAAATTTTTATATGAAAAATTTTCTATAAAAAATTTTTATATGAAAAATTTTCTATAAAAAATTTTTATATGAAAAATTTTCTATAAAAAATTTTTATATGAAAAATTTTCTATAAAAAATTTTTATATGAAAAATTTTCTAAAACAAATTTTTTTATGAAAATTTTACGAAAACAAATTTTTTATGAATAATATTCTTAAAAGTTTTTTATGAAAAATTTTCTATAAAAATTTTTTATATCAAAAATTTTCTATAAAAAGTTTATATAAAAAATTTTCTATAAA
Source organism: Stomorhina lunata (assembly GCA_933228675.1). NCBI lineage: Eukaryota > Metazoa > Arthropoda > Insecta > Diptera > Rhiniidae > Stomorhina > Stomorhina lunata. The sequence goes on along the minus strand of OW121742.1, from coordinate 117,839,857 downwards.
AAAATTTTTTATGTGAAAATTTTCTATAAAAAATTTTTATATGAAAAATTTTCTATTAAAAACTTTTTTATGAAAAATTTTCTAAAAAAAAAAATTTATAAAAAATTTGTATATGGGCAATTTTCTATAAAAAGTTTGTATATGTATAATTTTCTATAATTTTTTTTTATGATTTTTTGTGGGTCCACTTAAAACATAGACTTTCAGGACTAAATGTGTTTTATTCACAGAGACGCGAACTTATAGACCTGCCCTCTTTATTATTAGGTAGTGACGTATGTAATCCTCTATTTTGACTCCTTTCTCATTTTGGAGGTAAAAATCTTATAAAGAAATAATACTTATACATTTATTGAATCACGTATAGAATTATCATGATTAATCAAAATAGGTTAAATTTTTATATTTTTGCAAACAGTTGTATTTTTTAATTATTTTGTATCAATACTTTTGTTACGATATATCAAAGTGTTAGTACTTAATATAGCCGTCATTATAATAATATTTTTTTAAATGTATCTTATCTCTTGTAGATACATTTCTAAGTACCCTACTTATATTTTCATTTGTCGCTCATTTTATTTAAATCTCAATTTAAAAGATTGCAATGATAAGCGTAGAACCGCTGTGAGTGATGGGTGTTCAGTGAGTGAGCTTTGGGCTTTAATTGTGTATGAGTTTTGGTACTTTTTGTAGCTATCTGAGTTTGGTACTGAGTTATGAAGTTTGTCATCTAATTATGATACTTTTTTCTTCAAACAAAGATCTCATACTTCAACTATTGCTACGGAGTCAGCGATATTTCAATTATCTATCTATTTATGATATTTATGTGTTTATGGTCCTTCGAACGGGATCTCCATAATCTTCAGACAAACATCTCATACTTCTGCCATTCCAGATTCATTTTGGTACATTTTACGCCACAATTTCGCATATTCAAAACATTTCCCATCACTGACCACTCAAAAAACACAAACAATCTATTTTGCTTTCCATTGCTTTGAACGATCCATCCGATCATTTTACTCTCACTCTCACTGCGGAAGTTTTCAAGTTGCAGTTGAAAAAGATTTTGTTATTTTTTATTTCAATTTACAAAAAAACAAGAAATTCATTAAAAATTTCTTCATACGTTTGTTAAACACTGGATTAAATAGTTGGATCATTTTTTTGTGAAAGTTTTTACTGAAATTTTTTATTTGTTTTGTTTGAAAAAAAGTGGTTTGTTAACTAATTTCATCTTAAATTAAAAGTGAAAAAGAATTAAATTAAACAAAAATGTTGGCGAAACGTTCTCATCTTTTAAACAATCAAAATTTAAATAATAACAATAATAATGATACAAATGGAAAATGTTTGCAAGATCATAAACAATGTGCGGAAACGGTAAGTTTTGGAGCTTAAATTGAATTTGGAATCAATTTGGTGATCATTCTTTTAAGAAAAATAATATAGTCACGTTCCTCATAATTAGAGAAAAAAGACGAACAAGTGAGTTTTTATACAAAAATAATTAAATTAATATTGTCATTCCACTTGTAATTCCTAAAATAATGGCTTAAGACCCATAAATCGTAAAAGGAACATGGGGCCATAAAAAATTATTTTTATTTATTTTTATTTTATTTTATATGAAAATTTTTCTGTAAAAAAATCTGTTACATTAATAAATAAATGTAACAGATTAGGGATCAAATGCGAATACTCTTCTTTTTGAAAAAAAATTTTATATGAAAAATTTTCTATAAAAAAAAGTATATGAAAAATTTTTATATGAAAAATTGTCTATATAAAATCTTTATATAAAAAAATTCTATAAAAAATTTTTATATGAAAAATTTCCTATAAAAAGTTATTAATTATGTGAAAAATTTTCTATAAAAAATTTTTGATATGAAAAATTCTCTATGAAAAATTTTCTACAAAAAATTTTTGTATGAAAATTTTTCTATAAAAATTTTTTTATAATAAATTTTTGATATCAAAAATTCTCTTTGAAAAAATTTCTATAAAAAATTTTTATATGAAAAATTTTCTAAAAAAAATTTTTATATGAAAAATTTTTCTATAAAAAAATTTTATATGGAAAATTTTCTATAAAAAATTTTTATATGAAAAATTTTCTATAGAAAATTATTAAAAATTGTCTATAAAAAATTTTTATATGAAAAATTTTCTAAAAAAATGCTTAAATGAAAAAATTTCTATAAAAAGTTTTTATATGAAAAATTTTCCACAAAAAATTTGTATATAAAAAATTTTCTATAAAAAATTTTAATTAAGAAATTTTCTATGAAAAATTTTTTACAAAAAATTTTTGTTTGAAAAATTTTCTATAAAAAATTTTTATATGAAAAATTTTCTATAAAAAATTTTTATATGAAAAATTTTCTATAAAAAATTTTTATATGACAAATTTTCTATAAAAAAATTTTATATGAACAATTTTTCAATAAAAAAATGTTTATATGAAAAATTTTCTACAAAAAATTTTTGTATGAAAAACTTTCTAAAAAAATTTTTTATATAAAAAAAATTTCTATAAAAAATTTTTATGTGAAAAATTTTCTATAAAAAATTTTTATGTGAAAAATTTTCTATAAAAAATTTTTATATGAAAAATTTTCTATAAAAAAAATTGTATATGAAAAATTTTCTATGAAAAATTTTTATATGAAAAATTTTCTTTAAAAAAATTTTCTATGAAAAATTTTCTATAAAAATTTTTTATAAAAAATTTTTATATGAAAAATTTTCTATAAAAAAATTTCTATATGAAAAATTTTCTATGAAATAATTTGTATATGAAAAATTTTCTATAACAAATTTTTATATGAAAAATTTTCTGTAAAAAATTTGTATATGAAAAAATTTCAATAAAAAATTTTTCTATGAAAAATTTTCTATAAAAAATTTTTATATGAAAAATTTTCAATAAAAAAAATTTTGTATGAAAAATTTTCTAAAAAAAATGTTATATAAAAAAAAATTTTTAAAAAATTTTTACATGAAGAATTTTCTACAAAAAATTTTTATATGAAAAATTTTCTACAAAAAATATTTAAATGAAAAATTTTCTATAAAAAATGTTTATATAAAAAATTTTTATATGAAAAATTTTCTCTAAAAAATTTTATATAGAGAATTTTTATATGAAAAATTTTCTATGAAAAATTTTTATATAAAAATTTTTCTACAGAAAATTTTTATATGAAAAATTTTCTATAAACAATTTTTATATGAAAAATTTTCTATAAACAATAAAAATAGAAAATTTTCTATAGAAAATTTTTATATAAAAAATTTTCCATAAAAATGTTTTATATGAAAAATTTTCTATAGCAAATTTTTATATGAAAAATTTTCTATAAAAAATTTTTCTATGAACAATTCTTAAATTTATTCTATGAGAAATTTTCTTTAAAAATTTTTCTATGAAAATTTTTCTGTAAAAATTATTTATATGTAAAATTGTGTATAAAAAATTTGTATATGAAAAATTTTCTATAAAAAAATTCGTATATGAAAAATTTTCTATAACAAATTTTTATATGAAGAATTTTCTACAACAAATTTTTATATGAAAAATTTTCTATAACAAATTTTTATATGAAAAATTTTCTATAACAAATTTTTATATGAAAAATTTTCTAAAAAAAAAATTTATATGAAAAATTATTTAGAAAAAATTTTAACATGAAAAATTTCTATAAAAAATTGTAACAAAAAATTTTCTATAAAAAATTTTTATATGAAAAATTTTTTATATAAAAAAATTTTCCAAAAAGAAGATTATTCGCATTTGATCCCAAATCTATTACATTTATTTATTAATGTAACAGACCTCCTGAAGAGATGGCTTACCCAACCATCGAAACGCGTCGATTAATTTGGTTTCTTCGCAAACATTTTTTGGCTTTTTATCAATAAATTGGTCTGTTACATTAATAAATAAATGTAACAGATTTGGGAGCAAATACGAATATTCTTCTTTTTGAGTAATATTTATATCCCAACTATTTTGTTATTTTTTGATACAAAATTTTATATGAAAAATTTTCTATAAAAAATTTTCTAAAAAAAAATTTATAAGAAAAATTTTCTATTAGGGAGGGTAACATATGGTCGGGCTTGATTATAACACTTGTGTTACTTTTTTTTTTGTTATTCTTAACTGACACTTTGTCTGTTTTTAAATATTTTTGGGTTCTAGAGTTTATAAACTATTTGTTAAACAATTAATTCATCCATCATCTCGTCTAACAAATGTTCTTAAATTCTATAAGATAATTTTGTTGTTTCGCTCTTTAACTATAAATAAAACAACAACACTATCAATTTAACTTTTTTATTGTTTATTATTATTGTTTTTGTTTAAATATTTATTATTATTTTCTTGCTCTTTTTGACTTAAGTTCAGACTTATACATATTTCTGCAAAAGATTTTCAACACTTTTAGTTGACTATCGAACCTAGACCGAACAAGTCATTCTCGTAATATTATTTTAAAGTGTTTTTCTTTTTTTGATTATAAAATAATTTATTATAAACAATTTTAGTGCTGCTCTTATCTTTAATTACCATAAACAAACCTTGTGTTCTTTTAATTTTTTTTTTCTATATAAAAAATAAATACGAAAAATATTTTATGCAAAAAAAATTGATTTTTAAGATTAGAAGTAGATTTGTGTAATTTTAAGCAAAAATTTTGAAACTTTTGAAATAAATTCCTTGTTCAAAATGCCTAATCCTTCGATTGGTTTTTATCCACATGTTAAGAGAAGGGTAAGTGTGTTAGTCTTAAAACGAAAATTTTATAAAAAAATCTTTAGAATTAATAACATTGTTTAAAGTGATAATACTCGAGGTGATTGGAACCAGCGCCAAAATTAATTACTTTGGAAGTAAACTGTGTATTAAAGTCTATTTTTTGCTCGAAGACTTTGAATCTTCAACTAAAAATTTTGACAAAAATTTTTTAAAATCCGTCCACGCCTACTTTTTTATGTAAAATATATAAAAAATTGTTCAATTGATAACTTCGGAAATCAAAGGCATGTTATGGAGATTTCATGCGCGTAAACTACTTGGACTCCATAAAAGATCCTTGCAAAAACTTGTCCAACCACAGACACGCCCACACTTTTTATGTAAGAATATACAATTTTGAAAGCTGGTTTTTATCAGTTGATAACTTCGGAAATAAAAGGCATATGACGATTATGTCTTGCACATAGACAACCAGACTCTAAAACAAGATCATGGCAAAACTCTAGAAAAATCAGCATACAGACACGCCCACATTTCTTATGTAAGAATATACAATTTTTAAAGCTTTTTTTTATCAGTTGATAACTTCGGAAATAAAAAGCATATGATAATAATTTCTTGTGCGTAGACTACCAGACTTCAACACAACATCATGCAAAAACCTAGGAAAAATTATTTTTTTTTATTTTAAAAATATACAATTTTTAAAGGATTTGTTTTTTTTTTACCAGCTGAAAACTTCGGAAATACAAGCCGTATGAAGGTGATTTTTTCTATGTAGACTGCTTGGCCTCCATACAAGATCTTTGAAAAAATCCGCCCACAGACACGCCCACTTTTCATATGTAAAAATGCAAAAATCTTCGTTAATTGATAACTTCGTAAATAATGGGCATATCATAGTTATTCCTTTCACTTCCGGCTTCCATACAAGATCCTTGCAAAAACTTGGAAAACTCCACCTACAAACACACCCACTTACTTACTTACCTTGAGTATTACAGGAATGGTAAGGGACAAATTGAAGACTTTAGTTAAGTACTTAACTCCCGGTGCATCTAGGTTTTCAAGCATCAACATTGAAGTTCCATCAGGGCTAAGTGCTTTAGATGGTTTAGCATTTTTGACGGCCTCTGCAACATCGCTCGACAGGAAGATTATTGCTACGTCTTAGACTAAGAGATGGTGAACTTTCCTCGCAATTTTTCTCTTAACCATATCTCTTTTAGGGTGTTCTATAAATTAGCGGCCGAAATGGGTCGCACACCTCTTAGGATCTAACAAGTTATTGCAATCCTATCATCTCGCTCCGTAGGATGCGAGATAGATCTGACGGTAGACCAAAGTTTTCTGGCTCCGGAGCTCATGTTGCAGATTTTTAGGTGATCAATCCACTTGTTGCTTCTAAATACGCTTACCAATTTGCTGACCTCCAGGTTAAGTGGTCATAGTCTGGGACTGCTCTGTAAGCTCTGCGGCCTCCGGGGAAGTTGGGTCTCATCAACTGTATTCGACCAGCGGGAATAAAACGGGCAGCTGCTGCCGTGACAATTTGCCGAGACATCTTCTCTGCTGTCTGCGTGTGTCAGGGGAAGCTGGTAGATCACCGTACCCAGTCTGCCTTTTTCTGGTTTATATAGGTACGACATTCGGAGAGTATAAAATCATTAGGTCGGTCTAGGGAAACTTTTATGGGAAGGTGGGCTGATGGAAGAGAAACCACCTCAGAGCGTTGTATCCATTACAACTCTGGAGGCTAAGGGTGTTGTTTAGCATTGTTTCTTGGACCGTCGCGACCTTAATTCCACGCTGATGCATGAAATTAGTGATCTCCATGATCTTGTTTTGGAGATCATTGCAGTTAAGTTGCATGATTGAAATCACCAGAGACTTCGCAACATCAATATGTGCTGTTAACTGCAGCTGCGGATATTGTTGCAGCTGTTATTGTTGTTGCTGCTGCAGTTGTTGACAGTCCTTGGCCGAAGCTTATGAAGCTCCGGGTCGTTTCGACTATCGATGAAACGGTTTATTGTGTCCTTTGCTGTCAAATTGTAATAGTTTGCAAGTTGTCTGTGTAAATAGAACAGGAATTTTTGCTAATCCCCTAGCAGAAAACTAATAGGCATCTGTTTTTTAAAAACATTTACTCAAAATTTATAACCGAACATTTTTGAATACCCAATATAATGGTATTTATATACATGACTGATCAAAGATTTTACTTAGAAACTTTGAATTGAAGTGGCATTGAAATATATTACAAAATCAAGTTTGCAATAAAAAAAAATATTTCAACTATTTTTTCAAGTCGAGAACATGTGCAATAAAACTTTTAAAATATTTAAGAAAATAACTAGTTATAACATTTAAATTACTTGGGTTTTTACACGTTTATATAACGATAATTAGATATTTCTTATAAATATTTTAATAACTATTTAAAACTCTTTTTCATTCTAAGGCCTTCAACCTTTAACTTAAGTTTTCAATTTTAATTATTCATAACTATTTACAAAATATGAAATTGGTGTTCAAAACGTTTTAGCTTCTTCGTTAGGTTTTTTGCTTATTATTCAAAAAATTTCTAAGATAAATTTCACATTTAATTATAAATATTCATATAAACGAAAAGTTCATTCAACTTTTAACACAAATAATCAATCGTAAATTATACGAAATTGAAAAAAGTTAGAAACTAAAATGTCTCGAGGCCAATTAATTACAACAAATGATTATTAGGTTTAGGTTGAGGTCAATGAAAGATTTTCTAATCGGACACAAAAAACACAAAAGCAACCTATCATAATGACGGGCTACCTTTTTCTTTAATACTCGTGCAGAATTATCAGATTTTTGAATAGACAAGAAGAAGTTAAATATGAAATGAGCTTTACTCTTAAACATTGACTAAGACATAGAGTAAGACATAGACTAACACATAGACTAAGACATTGACTAATAGATAGACTTAGACATAAACTATAAAAAGACCAAGACGTAGGCTAAGACATAGTGTAAGGCAAGGTTGGCCATTATTCACGTGGCAGGGGAATAACAACAATTTACATTAAACAAGAAAAAAAATTATAATGAAAATTTTTCTATAAAAAATTTTTATAATGAAAATTTTTTTATACAAAAATTTTTATAAATTGTATATAAAAATTTTTATACAGTTTTATAAAATTTTTATAATGAAAATTTTTCTATAGAAAAAATTTTATAATGAAAATTTTTCTATAGAAAAAATTTTATAATGAAAATTTTTATATAGAAAAAATTTTATAATGAAAATTTTTCTGTAGAAAAAATTTTATAATGAAATTTTTCTATAGAAAAAAAATTTATAATGAAATTTTTATATAGAAACAATTTTATAATGAAATTTTTATATAGAAACAATTTTATACTGAAATTTTTCTATAGAAAAAATTTTATAATGAAAATTTTTCTATAGAAAAAATTTTATAATGAAAATTTTTCTATAGAAAAAATTTTATAATGAAAATTTTTCTATAGAAAAAATTTTATAATGAAAATTTTTCTATAGAAAAAATTTTATAATGAAAATTTTTCTATAGAAAAAATTTTATAATGAAAATTTTTCTATAGAAAAAATTTTATAATGAAAATTTTTCTATAGAAAAAATTTTATAATGAAAATTTTTCTATAGAAAAAATTTTATAATGAAAATTTTTCTATAGAAAAAATTTTATAATGAAAATTTTTCTATAGAAAAAATTGTATAATGAAAATTTTTCTATAGAAAAAATTTTATAATGAAAATTTTTCTATAGAAAAAATTTTATAATGAAAATTTTTCTATAGAAAAAATTTTATAATGAAAATTTTTCTATAGAAAAAATTTTATAATGAAAATTTTTCTATAGAAAAAATTTTATAATGAAAATTTTTCTATAGAAAAAATTGTATAATGAAAATTTTTCTATAGAAACAATTTTATAATGAAAATTTTTCTATAGAAAAAATTTTATAATCAAAATTTTTCTATAAAAAAAATGTTATAATCAAAATTTTTTTATAGAAAAAATTTTATAATGAAAATTTTTCTGTACAAAAAATTTTATAATGAAAATTTTTCTCTAGAAAAAATTTTATAATCAAAATTTTTCTTTGGAAAAACTTTTATAATGAAAATTTTTCGTTGGAAAAACTTCTTTCTATAGAAAATCTTTTATAATGAAAATTTTTCTAAAGAAACATTTAAAACTGAAAATTTTCTAAAGAAAACCAAACAATCAACAACCAAATATCTAAACTCCCACTCTTCATTTATTTTTCATTCCAGTGCCTCCAAGTGGCCACAAATGTAACAGAACAAAAACATCATGTCACCCGTGAAGTTAGAGGTAAAAATCTTGGCATATGCCGTGGCTTCCGAGGCTGTACCATTTGGCTGACCGGTCTTAGTGGTGCTGGCAAAACGTCCATAGCTTTCGAATTGGAAGACTATTTAGTGTCACGCGGTATACCGGCCTATGGTCTCGATGGTGATAACATCAGAACGGGCTTAAACAAGAATCTAGGTTTCACACCAGCCGACCGTGAGGAGAATATAAGACGTGTGGGTGAGGTGGCCAAACTTTTTGCCGATAGTGGTGTCGTCTCCATTTGCAGTTTTGTCTCGCCGTTTGCCGATGATCGTGAGATGGCGCGTAAGATACACAAAGATGCTGGCCTGAAATTCATTGAAGTATTTGTAGACACTCCTTTGTCTGTGTGTGAGTCGCGAGATGTTAAGGGTCTCTATAAAAAAGCCCGTGAAGGTACCATTAAGGGCTTTACCGGTATTACACAAGAATATGAAAAACCGGAACATCCCGAACTTGTGGTGAATACAGATGGTTTCACCATCAAAGAATCCACCCAAAAAGTTATTCAACTCTTAGAGGAAGAAGGTATTTTGCCCAAATCTTTAAGAGATGTAGAAAAATTACCCGAACTCTTTGTGGCTCCCGCCCTGAAAGAAGCCATTCTTAATGAGATCAAATCTCTACCCTCCGTACCCATTACCGAGGTTGAGCTGCAATGGGTTCAAGTATTAGCCGAAGGATGGGCTTATCCTCTTAAAGGTTTCATGCGTGAAGATGAATATCTACAGACTTTGCATTTCAATTCGATTTTAAGTGAAGACGGCGCTTTCAGAGAAAACCAATCGGTACCCATAGTATTGTCCGTAACGACGGAAAACAAAGAGAAATTGGATGGCTCTTCAGCCATATGTTTGACTTATAAAGAGAAACCTATAGCTATTTTGAGAAAACCTGAGTTCTACTATCACCGCAAGGAAGAACGCCTCTCCAGACAATTCGGTACCAGTAATCCTAATCAACCTTATATTAAGGTAAGTCTATCTTCTTATATTAAGATGGGAAATTAAAATTTTGGCTTTTAATTGCTTAAATTCTTCTTAGATGGTCCTGGAATCCGGTGATTATTTGGTGGGTGGTGATTTGGAAGTGATTGAACGTATTCAGTGGAATGATGGTTTGGATCAATATCGTCTGACGCCCAATGAATTGAGACAAAAGTTTGAGGAATTAAAAGCTGATGCCATATTTGCTTTCCAAGTAAGTTTTTTGGAAAAGGAGACTAAGACATAAATAAGGTTGAAGGCTAAGACAAAGACTAAGACATACAATAAGACTGAGACTATGACATATACTAAGACATCGACCAAGACATAGACTAAGGCATAGACCAAGACATAGACTTAGACATAGACTAAGACATAGACTAAGACATAGACTAAGACATAGACTAATACATAGACTAAGACATAGACTAAGACATAGACTAAGACATAGTCTAAGACATAGACTAAGACATAGACTAAGACATCGAGTAAGACATAGACTAAGACATAGACTAAGGCATAGACTAAGGCATAGACTAAGACATAGACTAAGACATAGACTAAGACATAGACTAAGACATAGACTAAGACATAGACTAAGACATAGACTAAGACATAGACTAAGACATAGACTAAGACATAGACTAAGACATAGACTAAGACATAGACTAAGACATAGACTAAGACATAGACTAAGACATAGACTAAGACATAGACTAAGACATAGACTAAGACATAGACTAAGACATAGACTAAGACATAGACTAAGACATAGACTAAGACATAGACTAAGACATAGACTAAGACATAGACTAAGACATAGACTAAGACATAGACTAAGACATAGAATAAGAAGGAAAACTTGGACTTCTCGCAAAAGACATGGACTAATATATTTTTAATATCAAATTTTTTATAGCTCCGTAATCCCATCCACAATGGACATGCTCTTCTCATGCAAGACACCAAACGTCAACTACTCGAACGTGGTTTCAAAAAACCTGTGCTCCTCCTGCATCCTCTCGGTGGTTGGACCAAGGATGATGATGTTCCTTTACCCGTTCGAATGGCTCAACATCAGGCCGTACTCGATTCCGGTGTCCTTAGTAGAGATGACACTGTTTTGGCTATCTTTCCCTCACCCATGATGTATGCCGGGCCCACAGAGGTGCAGTGGCATGCTAAGGCCCGCATGAATGCCGGAGCCAATTTCTATATTGTTGGTCGGGATCCGGCGGGTATGCCTCATCCCGATAAACAAATGTATCCAGATGGTAACTTGTACGAGGCCACTCATGGAGCCCGAGTACTTAAAATGGCTCAAGGTTTAGATAGCATGGAGGTAAGAGATTTCATAGTTTTCTTTGAGGTTTCGAAATTGGAAATAATTTTCGATTTTTTTCGAACTTTGCAGATTTTACCCTTCCGTGTGGCAGCTTACGACAAAAGTGTTTCACGCATGGCATTTTTCGAACCGAAACGTAAGGATGAATTTGAATTTATCTCAGGTACTAAAATGCGCACATTAGCTAAGACTGGCTCAAATCCTCCTGAAGGTTTTATGGAACCTAAAGCCTGGAAAATCCTATCAGAATATTATCAATCCCTAACAAAGCAACAATAGTTAACATTTAATCATTAAATTAGGAACAGATTTTATCTTTTAAGTGCAATGTTTTTTAAGGAACTCTTATTATTTTTTTAATTACACATTACCATTAGCTTCTTAAGTATGTTTTTACAATATATTTATTATTGTCTACATATTTTAAATATTTATGCCTAAAAATTGTCCTGCCTATTCAAAAATTAGTATATTTCTGTTGTATTTTTAAAGGCTTTTATACTTATATGTTAAGTTTTTAAAAAAGAGCAGATAAATAGGTTCACTAAACAAACTTTTTATCTGCTTTGCATCTTTTTAATTTCGAAATTATCAGCCATGTCACAGAACTCAATTCCGTTCGGAAGTGGAATGAATTCCGCACTTTGCTTCTATTGAAAAAGTAAAACGAAAAAATTTTTCGGAATGAAACCACTTTCTATTTTCAAAGTGGAATTGAATTCATATGTTTTTGGTTGTTTATTCAATATTTGAACAATTTCCTCAATTAATCAGTGTTTTTTGTTAAAACAAAGATAGAGTTGAAAATTTCAATTAAAAAAATCTTATTTTGTACTGATTTTGGACATTTAAAATTTTTCGGAATCTATAGAACCTAAAACCATTTCGATCGGAATTCAACTACGGAATGGTTTCAATTCCGAACGGAATTCGTGACATGCCTGTATATAATTATTTCTTTTTAGTAATATTTTTGGGAGTTTTAATTTCTCGATTTATTTCATATTTAAATGTTTAATTTTCAGTTTTTTATTCTAAAGCTACATAAAATATGTAATTGTTATAAAATATATAAATATTTTTTTTAAATAAATGTAAATTATTAAAAAAAATCAATAAAATAATCATAATTTTTTTTTAAATCTTAAAACTGACTGACTCTTTTTAAAATAACTTTTAAAATTTTTTCGAAATGTTAAAAATTTCAGTGAATTATCAAATCTTCTACATCTATAAAACAGGAGGTGTGTAAGTATGTAACGTATGGCCTCCATAACGACTGGGCCGATTTTGATGAAATTTTCAGGCAATCTTTAGTATATCCAGGCGAGTGACACTGTGAAGTTTGATTTTTGACTTTCGGTCTGCGGGCGGAGAGGCGTGGCAAAATCCAATTTTCATATTGTACCACCATAATGTTTTTGTTAAAAATATAAATGTTTTTTGTTAAAAATATAAAGACCCAATTGGAGCAAAGGTAATTCCGCCTAACATCTCTATAAAGCTATCGAAGTTATAATTTTCAAACTTTGGAGATCGGTAAATTTTGATCGGTTCTATAGAAAAATTTTCATTATAAAAATTAAAAAAAAACAAAATTATCAACAATCAAATAACTTAACTCCCACTATTCATTTCTTTTCCTTTTATTCCAGTGCCTTCAAGTGGCCACAAATGTAACAGAACAAAATCATCATGTCGCCCGTGAAGTTAGAGGTAAAAATCTCGGCATATGCCGTGGCTTCCGAGGCTGTAACATTTGGCTGACCGGTCTGGTGGCAAAACGTCTATAGTTTTCGAATTGGAAGACTATTTAGTGACGCGCTGTATACCGGCCTATAGTCTCGATGGTGATAACATTAAAACGGTCTTAAACAAGAATCTAGGTTTTACACCAGCCGATCGAGTGGAGAATATTAGACGTGTGGGTGAGGTGGCCAAACTTTTTGTCGATAGTGGTGTCGTCTCTATTTGCAGTTTTGTATCGCAATTTGCCGATGATCGTGAGATGGCGCGTAAGATACACAAAGATGCTGGCCTGAAATTCATTGAAGTATTTGTAGACACTCCTTTGTATGTGTGTGAGTCGCGGGATGTTAATAGTCTCTTTAAAAAAGCCCGTGAAGGTACCATTAAGGGCTTTACCGGTATTACATCAGAATATGAGAAATCCGAACATTCCGAATTTGTGGTGAATACAGATGGCTTCACCATGAAAGAATCCACCCAAAACGTTATTTAACTCTTAGAGAAAGAAGGTATTTTGCCCAAATCTTTAAGAGATGTAGAAAAATTACCCGAACTTTTTGTGGCTCCCGCCCTGAAAGAAGCAATTCTTAATGAGATCAAATCTCTACCCTCCATACTCATTACCGAGGTTAAGCTGCAATGGGTTCAAGTATTAGCCGAAGGATGGGCTTATCCTTTTACAGGTTTCATGTGTGAAGATGGATATCTACAGACTTTGCATTTCAATTCGATTTTAAGTGAAGACGGCGCTTTCAGAGAAAACCAATCGGTACCCATAGTATTTGGCCAAAAACATAATTTTCAATGCACAGTTCGGACTCGGATATGTAACTAAAATTTTGATTCAACCTGCATTTTAAAAGATCTGAAACTTTGAGTTTTATATTTTTCTTTGCGCCCTAAAGTATGCTAAACAAATTTTACAACTTTTTTTAATCCATCAATTTTCATCAGGAATGGATATTAAATTAAAATTTGTTTTAATCAATACAGCAGTAAATAAAGTGTTGAGTAGGCCTTGGATGATAGTTTTCTGATGTAAAAGATAGTTTTTCATTTAACCAAAATAATTTTAAAATAAAACACATTTTTTTTTTGTTTTTTTGGATATTTTTATAAAATTGTATAAGTATAATTATTACAATTATAAATACTAAATAATTAATATCAAATTGTAGATGTTTTATTATGGTATTTCATTACTTTCATTACGTTTTTTTATTTAATTATTTGTTGCAAATTATTCTTCTTGTATTTTATGCATTTGCTAAAAACTTCAGACATTCTAGATTTATCACACACAAAATAATTAGTATGTGCTAAATTTCGATTCGATTTTTCTTGCTAACTTCAAGAGTGGATTGATTATTTTTTATGATTAAATTAAATATTTATGATATTTTTGCATTAGTATTTGTATTTTATATATTTTTAATTTTAATTTATTTTTTTTGAGATGAGATTTCAAATATTTGTAAAAAAAGTTTTAATATATTTTAAACGAAATTTAAAATTTAAATAATAAATCAAGTGAATTATAAGAAGTTAAGCACCTTAAGATGAAAATACAGTCCGATTCAATTGAATATAACCTTAAGTTTGAATATAACCTTAAGTTTGAAGCCTTATTATGAGTGTCGAAGTCGTTTCTAGAACTGAACTAGAACTGAACTAGAGCTGAGCTAGAACTGAACTAGAACTGAACTAGAACTGAACTAGAACTGAACTAGAACTGAACTAGAACTGAACTAGAACTGAACTAGAACTGAACTAGAACTGAAGTAGAACTGAACTAGAACTGAACTAGAACTGAACTAGAACTGAACTTGAACTGAACTAGAACTGAACTAGAACTGAACTAGAACTGAACTAGAACTGAAGTAGAACTGAACTAGAACTGAACTAGAACTGAACTAGAACTGAACTTGAACTGAACTAGAACTGAACTAGAACTGAACTAGAACTGAACTAGAACTGAACTAGAACTGAACTAGAACTGAACTAGAACTGAACTAGAACTGAACTAGAACTGAACTAGAACTGAAGTAGAACTGAACTAGAACTGAACTAGAACTGAACTAGAACTGAAGTAGAACTGAACTAGAACTGAACTAGAACTGAACTAGAACTGAACTAGAACTGAACTAGAACTGAACTAGAACTGAACTAGAACTGAACTAGAACTGAACTAGAACTGAAGTAGAACTGAACTAGAACTGAACTAGAACTGAACTAGAACTGAACTTGAACTGAACTAGAACTGAACTAGAACTGAACTAGAACTGAACTAGAACTGAACTAGAACTGAAGTAGAACTGAACTAGAACTGAACTAGAACTGAACTAGAACTGAACTAGAACTGAACTTGAACTGAACTAGAACTGAACTAGAACTGAACTAGAACTGAACTAGAACTGAACTAGAACTGAACTAGAACTGAACTAGAACTGAACTAGAACTGAACTAGAACTGAAGTAGAACTGAACTAGAACTGAACTAGAACTGAACTAGAACTGAACTTGAACTGAACTAGAACTGAACTAGAACTGAACTAGAACTGAACTAGAACTGAACTAGAACTGAACTAGAACTGAACTAGAACTGAACTAGAACTGAACTAGAACTGAACTAGAACTGAACTAGAACTGAACTAGAACTGAACTAGAACTGAACTAGAACTGAACTAGAACTGAACTAGAACTGAACTAGAACTGAACTAGAACTGAACTAGAACTGAACTAGAACTGAACTAGAACTGAACTAGAACTGAACTAGAACTGAACTAGAACTGAACTTGAACTGAACTAGAACTGAACTAGAACTGAACTAGAACTGAACTAGAACTGAACTAGAGCTGAACTAGAACTGAACTAGAACTGAACTATAACTGAACTAGAACTGAACTTAAACTGAACTAGAACTGAACTAGAACTGAACTAGAACTAAACTAGAACTAAACTAGAACTGAACTAGAACTGAACTAGAACTGAATTAGAACTGAATTAGAACTGAACTAGAACTGTACTAGAATTGAATTAGAACTGAACTAGAACTGAACTAGAACTGAACTAGAACTGAACTAGAACTGAACTAGAACTGAACTAGAACTGAACTAGAACTGAACTAGAATTGAACTAGAACTGAACTAGAACTGAACTAGAACTGAACTAGAACTGAACTAGAACTGAACTAGAACTGAACTAGAACTGAACTAGAACTGAACTAGAACTGAACTAGAACTGAACAAGAACTGAACTAGAACTGAACTAAAAATGAACTAGAACTGAATTAGAAATGAACTGGAACTGAACTAAAACTTAACTACAAATTAACATCTTAAGTTATCGGCCTTATTATGAGTGTAAAGGCGTATCTTCGACTACGGCAGTTTCGTACTAGATTAAAGAAATCGTGTCAATATTTACTTTATTCTAGTACTAAACAGTCGTAGTAAAAATCACGTCTTCAATTTTGGTAATAAGGCTACCACTTTTAGTTAAATTAAAATATTAGGAAATCAGACAATTTTACCACTTTTCTATAGCCGATTTCTTAATATAGTGACAATATTTAATTGAATCGGACTGTATAATAGTAAACAAATTAAATAAAAAATAATTTATGTGTTAAATATGTATCTACACAACCCCGATTAATATTAAACATGTGATTCTAATTACAACACGGCGATAACAGGTTTTGCTTAAATTGACCTTAGTTTTCGAGATATACATACATTTTTGAAGTATTGAAGTAGTATACAGTTTACCAAATAAATTTGAGTAAAGTAAATTTGAGGTTAGAAAGTAAATTGACGGTCAAATGATAAAATGTCAAAAAATAAGCTGACATTTTTTGAGATTTATTTAGTAAAAGGTTGGAAAATTTAAAGCATTGAACGTCTCACTCTAATAGAGTATGCGACAAGCAAGTAATATAGAGTCAACAAATTTAATCAGATTTGACCTTAATCCATTAAAACAAAAGTCAAAACTATCGCGATTTTTCAGTTATTTTAGGAAAAGTTAGAAAAAATTTAATTTTTGTTAAAAAAATATACCAAGAAAACTAGACACAGCTAGAAAAAACTAAGATCATTTTTAGATTCGATAGACCAACGTAAGCAAATGATAAACCCTAAAAATGTTGTGCTCCTGTGTTATTTAAAGAAAACTTAAGAGAAATGGAGATTTTATGTTTTAAACAAAAAAACTATAAAGTGCTTAAATGTAGTAAAACAAAAGAAAGCTAATAGAGTTTAATGAATTCGAGAATCAAATAATTTTAATATATTGATGAAAAGCTTGTGCGTAATAAAATTTATTTTGTTTTTTATTAAATTTAGTTTAACAAAGCGGTTTTTAAAAAATAAAATGGCAAATTTGATATTGAGATTTTTGTTTTTTTTTTTAATAATTTTACATTTTTAAAAATAACAAAATAAAAGTAAATAAAAATTTAGATTTTTGTATTAAAAAAGGGACGCACATATATTTAGTATAAAAAAATTAACAAAAAACTAGTTAAACAATTTAGTTTTCCACAAAAAAAAAAAATAAAAACAACTTTCAACGAACATTTTTAAAATAATTATAAAATGTAGGTACTAACAAGGTTTACACTTAACTAAACAATTTTTTTTTGCAAACGAATAACTTTAAAACAATTCTTAGACCATTTAGAGGCCGCGTTCATATTTCCAGAAAGATCTAGACTAGAACTGAACTAGAACCCAAAACAGAAATGAAGTCAGAACTTAATACAACCTAGAATTCAAGTAAAAAATAGAGTTAGAATTAAAGCAAGAACTGAACTCAGAACTAATGTTAGAACTGAATTAGAACTGAACTAGAACTGAACTAGAACTGAACTAAAACTGAACTAGAACTGAACTAAAACTGAACTAGAACTGAACTAGAACTGAACTAGAACTGAACTAGAACTGAACTAAAACTGAACTAGAACTAAACTAGAACTGAACTAGAATTGAACTAGAACTGAACTAGAACTGAACTAGAACTGAACTAGAACTGAACTAGAACTGAACTAGAACTGAACTAGAACTGAACTAGAACTGAACTAGAACTGAACTAGAACTGAACTAGAACTGAACTAGAACTGAACTAGAACTGAACTAGAACTGAACTAGAACTGAACTAGAACTGAACTAGAACTGAACTAGAACTGAACTAGAACTGAATTAGAACTGAACTAGGTCTGAACTAGAACTGAACTGGAACTCAAACTAGAACTGAACCCAGAGATGGAACAAAGTTGTTCTTAAACCAATCTAAAACTGATCTAGAAATCCAATTTAAGTTTTATACTGAAAATAAAGTATTCCTTGTTAGTACTTGTGTAATTTTTCATATTTTTAGCTGTATTTCTACCCTATTTTAGACGCATTCCTAAAGTTTTTATTTTCTTTTGTATACATTTCTTCACGTATTTTCTGAATTTCATCTAAATATTTGCTTTTGTTAGTTATTTAATTGCAGTTTTTTTGTAATCTTTGTTGAAATCATGCAGATTATTTATAATTTTAATTTATTTCATATTGACCACATTTCCATTTCTAATAATTGTATGAACTGAATGAATATGGTTTTAGTTTTTATTTTTTATATTAAATAGTCGTTTAATTCGTGCTTCCTTTTGTCAGTTTTATCCTTTTGTGGTAAATTGCGATAAGTTTTTTTTTCTTTTTTTAAACATCTATATTTAATTAATTATGATTAATTTTTTTCCGGTTTTCTTTTTTGTTATTGTTTTTTTTTATAAATTTTATATTTTTTATCATCATTATTATTATTTTTAATATTATTACAATAAAAAAAGTTTAAGTTCTTGTTAAGCTTAACAAGATGTTAGAAAACTACATTCGTCGTTGTATTTACCTCGTCAAAGCAGACTGCACCTTGACAACCAACTTTCTGCTTTTCTATGATCATTTGATTTCAATTGATGACCACCTTTGGGGGGATTGTTGGCCTCCTTTAAAGAAATTTTAAATTTTGATATTACAATAATATTCTATTTTCATGAAGACTTACCATTCGTTTTTCCATTTTTGCTTTTATATCACTAGCTAGGGTAAGGAAAGCCTCTTCAACATTAATGCTGGCCTTAGCGGATGTTTCCATAAACTTAATGCCATATTCGACAGCCAATTGTTCACCACGTTCTCGGGAAACCTATAAAGTAATAAAAAAAAAAAAACAAAATAAAATTAAAACTAAATTTAACTCGATTGGAAAATGAAAACAGAATGGAGCCATTTCTCAAATATGGATAATACTCGGGAACATTGTACGCAAACAATTGTAAAATCTCACAAAAGACGAGAAGGGAATAAAGTTTTCAAATCTAATTTTAAAACCTGCCTAAACGATAAATTTAATTTTTTTCTTTAGTTTTGTTCTAGTGCTGTTCTAGTTCTGTTCTAGTTCTGTTCTAGTTCTGTTCTGTTCTAGTTCTGTTCTGTTCTGTTCTGTTCTAGTTCTAGTTCTAGTTCTAGTTCTGTTCTAGTTCTGTTCTAGTTCTGTTCTAGTTCTGTTCTAGTTCTGTTCTAGTTCTGTTCTAGTTCTGTTCTAGTTCTGTTCTAGTTCTGTTCTAGTTCTGTTCTAGTTCTGTTCTAGTTCTGTTCTAGTTCTGTTCTAGTTCTGTTCTAGTTCTGTTCTAGTTCTGTTCTAGTTCTGTTCTAGTTCTGTTCTAGTTCTGTTCTAGTTCTGTTCTAGTTCTGTTCTAGTTCTGTTCTAGTTCTGTTCTAGTTCTGTTCTAGTTCTGTTCTAGTTCTGTTCTAGTTCTGTTCTAGTTCTGTTCTAGTTCTGTTCTAGTTCTGTTCTAGTTCTGTTCTAGTTCTGTTCTAGTTCTGTTCTAGTTCTGTTCTAGTTCTGTTCTAGTTCTGTTCTAGTTCTGTTCTAGTTCTGTTCTAGTTCTGTTCTAGTTCTGTTCTAGTTCTGTTCTAGTTCTGTTCTAGTTCTGTTCTAGTTCTGTTCTAGTTCTGTTCTAGTTCTGTTCTAGTTCTGTTCTAGTTCTGTTCTAGTTCTGTTCTAGTTCTGTTCTAGTTCTGTTCTAGTTCTGTTCTAGTTCTGTTCTAGTTCTGTTCTAGTTCTGTTCTAGTTCTGTTCTAGTTCTGTTCTAGTTCTGTTCTAGTTCTGTTCTAGTTCTGTTCTAGTTCTGTTCTAGTTCTGTTCTAGTTCTGTTCTAGTTCTGTTCTAGTTCTGTTCTAGTTCTGTTCTAGTTCTGTTCTAGTTCTGTTCTAGTTCTGTTCTAGTTCTGTTCTAGTTCTGTTCTAGTTCTGTTCTAGTTCTGTTCTAGTTCTGTTCTAGTTCTGTTCTAGTTCTGTTCTAGTTCTGTTCTAGTTCTGTTCTAGTTCTGTTCTAGTTCTGTTCTAGTTCTGTTCTAGTTCTGTTCTAGTTCTGTTCTAGTTCTGTTCTAGTTCTGTTCTAGTTCTGTTCTAGTTCTGTTCTAGTTCTGTTCTAGTTCTGTTCTAGTTCTGTTCTAGTTCTGTTCTAGTTCTGTTCTAGTTCTGTTCTAGTTCTGTTCTAGTTCTGTTCTAGTTCTGTTCTAGTTCTGTTCTAGTTCTGTTCTAGTTCTGTTCTAGTTCTGTTCTAGTTCTGTTCTAGTTCTGTTCTAGTTCTAGTTCTGTTCTAGTTCTGTTCTAGTTCTGTTCTAGTTCTGTTCTAGTTCTGTTCTAGTTCTGTTCTAGTTCTGTTCTAGTTCTGTTCTAGTTCTGTTCTAGTTCTGTTCTAGTTCTGTTCTAGTTCTGTTCTAGTTCTGTTCTAGTTCTGTTCTAGTTCTGTTCTAGTTCTGTTCTAGTTCTGTTCTAGTTCTGTTCTAGTTCTAGTTCTGTTCTAGTTCTGTTCTAGTTCTGTTCTAGTTCTGTTCTAGTTCTGTTCTAGTTCTGTTCTAGTTCTGTTCTAGTTCTGTTCTAGTTATGTTCTAGTTCTGTTCTAGTTCTGTTCTAGTTCTGTTCTATTCTAGTTCTGTTCTAGTTATGTTCTAGTTATGTTCTAGTTCTGTTCTAGTTCTGTTCTAGTTCTACAGTTCTGTTCTAGTTCAACAGGCCTGTTCTGTAGTTATCTTCTACTTTTTTTAAGTTTTATTAAAAAAAAACTGCCTTAAATTATTCACCAAAAAACCGCTCCTTTATGCAAATTATTTGCAATTAAATATCACAATTAGTATATATATTTTTTTGAAGCAAAACTACAGTGCCTTTAAATGAAGATAATACTAAACAAACCCTCACAGAAATAAATAAAATAAAAATAAGTCATTACATCATAATGTAATACTATATCCTTTCGATTATCCTTTACTAGTATAAATTAAACAAATTAACTAAATATTTAACACACACACATTTGAAATATGTTTAGCTAAATATAGGAGAAAACTCATCAATAGGCTTGGCTACAAAGATATACATACGACACAAACAATTCTATAAATTCTGATTTTGTATTAACAAATGAATAGCTATAAATTGTGGAAATTTATGTATTTATAACTAAAAACGTAAGGTTTATTTAGATTCGAATAAAACGAGACTCACCTGTCTTTTTTCATTGAGTTCACATTTATTGCCCAAAAGCATTTTTTCAACATCGGCCGATGCATTTTCCTCTATGTTACGTATCCAGTTTTTAATATTCTCAAAGGATTTCTCTTGAGTTATATCATAGACTAACATAATACCCATAGCGCCTCTATAATATGCGGTGGTAATTGTTCTAAAACGTTCTTGGCCAGCAGTATCCCTATCACATAAATAATTAAAATGTTAAGATAAATCTTTCTTGTAAATTCTTTTAATTAAAAATTGTTTATCTTACCATATTTGTAGTTTAATTTTTTTGCCATCTAATTCAATAGTTCTAATTTTAAAATCTATGCCTAAAAATAAAAGAAAAATTGTTCAAGTTTATGAAATATGTATGTACCTTTGAAATCAGTTTAATTTTAAATTATTGAAATAATTTGTTATAAATAATTATCTTCTGAAAAACACGTTACTAGCTTTTTCTTTTGTGTATATTATACAAAGACTTTTGAAATCACGAGAGTTTTGAAAAAACAAATGCCAAAATAAAAAACAAACTAAACGAAAACGCCATCTGCTGTGGTCAGTTGCCAAAAAACAGACAATTCTGTAAACATTGCAAACTAAGGGATCAAAATAATAATGAACTCTAACCTGTTAATTTCTTGCAGTGTATGATCCATCAATATTAAAAAACGTGCACAAACAATACAAACATACGTAATATACTAGACGCAAGTGAAGAAAAACAGAAACGATGATACAATTATAAGAAATACAATCAATCTTTAAACTAAAGGGTACTCCAACGGGAACTTCTGAACTTTTATTATATATTAAAAAACGGTCATATTGTTGAAGTACATCTGTCAAACAAATATCCAAAAGAGAGTTCAATAATGCACCCCGAAAAAGTCACTGTCTTTGAGAACGACGCACAGTGGGACAACTGCGGCAAAAAATAGAAGGAGTCAATGTAGAGCTCTGAAATTTTGCACAGGTTATTTTTAAGACAATTCCAGTAAAAAAATAAAAAATTAAGAAAATCCGCCCACTTTCACGCCCACCTCCCATACAATCGAAAGTTGTAAAATGCCGTATTGTCCGTAATACTTTAGGTATAACTTTCAATTTTGGTACACTTGAATGTTATACTACTACAAACATTATCGGAAAAAAATTTTGAACATCGGCCCACTTTTACCCCCTCTCCCCCAATGCCCCCATCCATACAACCTCATAAAAAGTGACATATTTTCTAATATATTTTAGATTCAACCTTCAAATTGGATATTATTGTAATTTACAATAACCCGCCCACTATTACCCCCGCCCACTATTACCCCCGCCCACTATTACCCCCGCCCACTTTTACCCCCACCTCCCACTAAAATGCATTAAAAAAGAACCATTTTTGTTAATGTTTTTTTTTTTTCATTCTATCAATAATTTTTTAACATCATCATGGTATTCTAATTTTTTCAATTTCATTTTCATTCTAAATGAATTTATATAAGGATCTGATGATATTTGCAAATAGTGCATTACGTCTTCATTCGTAGAAATACGTGAATTTTTACGAGAATGGAATAGCCTGCAGTTTCTATACAAAATAAAGTTAATATTAAATAAAATTTAAAGAAATACTTAAAAAAAAAAATATTTTCTTAAAAAAACACGAAATTTTTCAATAACAAAGTCTGGCATTTTGTTGAATTTTGTTGATATGACACCAACAACAACATCAATATTTTTATTACCATCGCTCCAAATATCATAAATTGAACTATAAGAAATTGTTAAAGTTTCCATGATCTTGTAAATTTTTTTAACACTTTATATAAATTTGTATAAATTTACACTCTCGAAGAGATTGTGAATTAAATATATAATCGCAATTAACGTTTGTTAATTAATAATATTTTAAAAACAGAAACAATGTAATATTATTTTACAGTTTGTTTTTAAGAAGTTTGTAAGCACAAAATAAAATGTCAAATAAGTTCAAAATATGTAAAGAAAATAATTATGTAAATAAAATAAAAAATAAACAATAAGTCAATAGTTGTAAACAATTACAAAAAAAAGAAGTAAAAAGTTGAAAATATGCAATTGCATGCTATTGCATGTTAACATACGTATAGCGACAGAATGTGCGCGTTGCGTTTTTTTTGTAGTTTTTTGTATGTTTAAAGTACTTTTGCAAACTTTTGCTATACTTTCTATACTTCAGCTGAAAGCTGAGACTTCAACCTTTCATTTGATATAAGTATGCACCCAAGGCGTGGGCCTGCTCTATATTTCCCAGTCCATTGAAAATGCAAAATGATCAATTTTTACGCCACAATTCTGTTATTAAAAAAATTTTTTTTAAAAAATTAAAAAAAAAAAAATTTTTTATCTACTTATTCTACAACAACTAAATTAATTAAAAAAATACTTTAAAGTTTTATTTATTATGTATTTGTTTATTAATAAGCTTTTGAATATTACATATTGAACTAACATATTTCAAGCGCGTTGGCATACCTCAACTTTGACTTGCTCTAGGCGAAAAAGTAATGAAGTTATGAGGCTGAAATTTCAGGGAATTGTTACTCATTTACCTGTTAATATACTGTGAAAATTTCATCCAAATCGGACGACACGAAAAAAAAACATTTTTTGCCGCTGCTACTATAGGGCTGTCTCACTGTGCGACGTGGTTAACCTTATAGTTATCTATGGCGAGGGCTATAGGTCAATAATTCCACCTTCTTTGGCTTACCACAGTGTATATTCTGCTAGCGATTTAAAGTCATGGTCATTACGTATTGTAAAAGGCCACATAAATCTTGCGATTAAGCCACAAACCAGTATAATAATATTTTGTTCCATCAGAAAAACACCTGATCCAGTACCTTTTAAAGCCATCTGTGTAGATCGAATTCCCTTGAAAAAGCGATATACGACACTCCCATACGGTTCTATCAGTGATTACGACCTCTGGAGCTATGCTGTGCGACTTCTAGTTGACATATCCTAATGAAGAGGTCAATACTACAACAACGTGCTACCTCGTTAAGAGAGACCAAGAATGAAACTTTATCAACAGCTTCCAACCAAACTACACATCCGTATGTTAGAACAGGCCTTACAATACTTGTTTAAATCCACTACACAACTATTGGCCTTAAGACCCATTTTTTGCTTACGGAGTTCCTCCAGAAGTAGTAAGCTTTAAATCCCTTTCTCATCCTTTCTAGTGTGTTTCTCTTGCAAGATAGCTATTTGTCCAAAAATACCACTAAAAAATTTTGCCAGAGTCATTAGTAATTGAACATTTCGTATGCGATAAACTTAGTAAGATTTTGGCAGACATTTGAACAAACAAACAACTCACAGAAACTTTATTTAAAAGCATTAGGGAAAGACCCTTTAATGAACTTAAATATCCAACAGTTTTGAACAAATTTTTAAATTTAGTTCAAGTTTCAAGAACTGAAGATATTTAGAACAGAACTAGAACAAGGAGTGAGTTAGAACCAAGAAATTAATCAAGAAATTAATCACGAAGAGATTCATTACTAAGTTTCTAAATGAAACTAGAAATTAGAAGAGCAAACTACCGGGTACAACTATCAATAAACAAGTAATAATTTTGATCAATTAGCACAAAAATGATAGACTTTTATGCAAAATTCTAAAACAAAGTAATCAAAAATAATTGAAAAGCGTATAGTTTTCTTTGGAATTTTTGTCAATTCCTCTTAAAGAATAGGAATTTTGTATTTAATTTTTTTATTAGACTTTAATTGTTACATGGAATACATGGGGATAGTTGTGTCTCCCCGTCCTCAATTCAGGGATGGAAAATAGCTTCCATGATTTTGTACCAAATATTTAAAAAAAAATGCCCCCTTTAAAGGGTATCAAATCGAGACTATATCTACATTGGAACTTCTTTAATGTGGGTCTATTTTTTTCCTTTGTATCTAACTATTGCACCTACAGTTTTAAATTATACATTTGCTAAAAAAATTGTTTTTTTATATTTTATAATAAACATCGTGTTAAAATTTTTTTCATAAAATATGGATTGAATTCGTATATTATGGTCGGATATAAACCGGTTCCAACTAAAATGTCTATACAATTTCAGATGAACTATATATAAATTCAGAGAGTGGTGCTGTTAGAAACACTTTAATGTTTTCTATTTTGAATTTCAATGTAAATTCAATATCAAATTAGTTTGAATAATTTGTTGAATATGAAAATATTTTTTCATATTAGTTTGTCAGAAATTTTCATACATGAAATAAGTTTTTATTAATAAATAAATTTGTATATAAGAAATAATATTCGGAAATTTTAACAGGTGCTAAGTCAACTGGAATTCTAGAAGTTCGCCTCAGATCAATTTGAAAAAAAATTAATATTTTGAAAATGTACCAAGTAGGACGCGGTAGTACTACGGTATCAAACGGGTTAAAAATGTATTGAAAAAAGTATAATTGTACCATGTTTGCCATCCCTGCCTCAGATACTAAACACCATGGACAAAAAAGAAGAGATGTTGAGGTTGGGGAGATGAGAAAAATGTGAGTCATATTCAATGTGTGTTCAATTTTAAACGAGTATTAGAAGAGAGCGAGGAGGGCCAAGAAGAGAGAACACATAAATAAAGAGGAAATTATAAATAAAGAAAAGAAGTTCTGTTTTTTGCTTCGGTTGGTTTTTGGATTATCATAAAAAAAGGGAATTAATTAATATACAATAATCATACATATTATTTTGAAGAATACTACAGCAAAAAAAAAAAACAAAAACAAAAAAACTAAATAAAATTGATGACTATTAACAGGCGGTAGTAGTAAGAGAATGTATTAAATGAAGAAATTTGTAAATGCTTTATCAAGTCAACGTCAACAAAATATGAGGAATATAGCTACTACAAAAATAACAACACCCCAAATGAAATATAAACCTTTTTAAAGAAAACTATTCCAAAGGTTAGATGGAAAAGTAAATGATATTTAAAATGAAAAATAACTTTAAGCTATTAAAATTTGTTTGGAATACAATAAGCTAAGCTGAAGGAATCAACCATTAACAAAAATAATTAAAAAATGGCAACACAAGTACAAAAAGAAAACTAAAGAATCTGTTTATAAATGCAAGGTGTCCTAAATCTGTGGGAAAATGGATATTTTTAGATTGAGTACAAAATAAACGAAAAATGCTGGTGTTTTATATTCCTTGATATTGATGATGTTAAATGTTCTCAGATTTTTATCAAATTTTCAAATAGTAATGTACTTTGGCTTTGGGTCTTCATATAGCCAGCCACCACACCAAAAAAATAAAATAAAAAACAACAATAAATCTAAAAGACGAGCCAGCGACCCCTCCTTTCTCTTTCCAAAAAGAAAATGTTCATTTTCAATCACGGCAGACGTTTAATTTATTGTAGTTTAGTCCTGAGACCTTTTATTTAGCCTTACTAAAACTTACCTATTGTCGATATAAATGTTGTATTGAAGGCATCCTCCGAAAAACGAAATAATATGCAAGTCTTTCCTACACCAGAATCACCAATTAGCAATAATTTAAATAAATAATCGTACGTCTTGGCCATTGTTATTTTTTCTATCGCTTTTTATTTGTCCGCGTTAGTTTCTTTTTTTATTTTACTTCTATTTTCTAATTAAAATGTTTTTGTAAATTTTGTTTTTATGTATCAAAAACTATTTTATTTTTTCTTTATGTAGCTAAAAAAAAATTTTAATTTTATTTAAAGTTTTTTTTCTTCTTTCTTCTCTACTTTTGGTACGATTGTCGTATAAAATAAGAGTTGTGAATGTATTGATTACTCTTGGTTATAAGGTACCCAGTACTCTAAGTTTTTGGGGTAACTAAAGCTAAAAAGTAAATACTAAATACTTTCAGAGTTGTATTTCATAAGTAAAAGAATAATAATACCGTTATTTTTAAATGTTGGTGATATGGGCAATTGACCGACTTCTGTCTCCCTATCAAAACGATATTTAAGTGAGTGTAAGTCTGAGGACGCCTTTCGAAACACCTAGAAGCTTGGAAAACAGACTAATTTTAGTTGCCTTATAGGAAATATATTAATTATACCCCACACACAGTAAGTGCGAAGCGAATTACAAGTTTTTGCTGATGTATCGCATATTGATCAGAGTCCCGACTTTTAGTGTGACAGTAGACCAGAGAGAAGATGTTATTTTCGATACAAAACTACTGATTTTCTATATGGGATCACCATCAGAGGCCGGCCCAAAAGAACAGAACAAAAAAATCGTAGGCAGAGTTGCCGTTTTTTATAATTTTAACTTAAATCTATTTCTTTTTTTTAATATTTTTATCAAACATTTTCTATAGAAAATTTTTTTATAAAAAATTTTCTATAGAAAACTTTTTTAATTATTTTGCCAACGGCAAGTGAAAAGATCGAGCAAAACAAGTAATAGGAGAATACACAATCAATTAAACGTAGTGATGTTCGATCAAACTCAATGAGTTAAATTGACTATTATCTCTGCAATTTGACAACTCGACTGTGGTCGAGGGAGCTAAGTGCTGATGACGTCCTGTGGCGGGACAGAAATTGCAATCCACTGAGCCGCGTTCAAAAATAATTTTTTCAGTTTTTCTCCACATTATTACTTTCAAATTAATAATTTGAAAATTAAAACTGAACTCAAGCCTGATAAATCCTAATTTTTCGAAAATTGTTTTACCAAAAATTTTCTATAGAATTTTTTATCAAAAATTTTCTATAGAAATTTTTTTTGCCAAAAATTTTCTATAAAAAATTTTGTTTACCAAAAATTTTCTATAAAATATTTCTATCGAAAATTTTTCTATAGAAAAATATTTCTATCGAAAATTTTTCTATAGAAAAATATTTCTATCGAAAATTTTTCTATAGAAAAATATTTCTATCGAAAATTTTTCTATAGAAAAATATTTCTATCGAAAATTTTTCTATAGAAAAATATTTCTATCGAAAATTTTTCTATAGAAAAATATTTCTATCGAAAATTTTTCTATAGAAAAATATTTCTATCGAAAATTTTTCTATAGAAAAATATTTCTATCGAAAATTTTTCTATAGAAAAATATTTCTATCGAAAATTTTTCTATAGAAAAATATTTCTATCGAAAATTTTTCTATAGAAAAATATTTCTATCGAAAATTTTTCTATAGAAAAATATTTCTATCGAAAATTTTTCTATAGAAAAATATTTCTATCGAAAATTTTTCTATAGAAAAATATTTCTATCGAAAATTTTTCTATAGAAAAATATTTCTATCGAAAATTTTTCTATAGAAAAATATTTCTATCGAAAATTTTTCTATAGAAAAATATTTCTATCGAAAATTTTTCTATAGAAAAATATTTCTATCGAAAATTTTTCTATAGAAAAATATTTCTATCGAAAATTTTTCTACAGAAAAATATTTCTATCGAAAATTTTTCTATAGAAAAATATTTCTATCGAAAATTTTTCTATAGAAAAATATTTCTATCGAAAATCTTTCTATAGAAAAATATTTCTATCGAAAATTTTTCTATAGAAAAATATTTTTATCGAAAATTTTTCTATAGAAAAATATTTCTATCGAAAATTTTTCTATAGAAAAATATTTCTATCGAAAATTTTTCTATAGAAAAATATTTTTATCGAAAATTTTTCTATAGAAAAATATTTCTATCGAAAATTTTTCTATAGAAAAATATTTCTATCGAAAATTTTTCTATAGAAAAATATTTCTATCGAAAATTTTTCTATAGAAAAATATTTCTATCGAAAATTTTTCTATAGAAAAATATTTCTATCGAAAATTTTTCTATAGAAAAATATTTCTATCGAAAATTTTTCTATAGAAAAATATTTCTATCGAAAATTTTTCTATAGAAAAATATTTCTATCGAAAATTTTTCTATAGAAAAATATTTCTATCGAAAATTTTTCTATAGATAAAAATTTTAAAAATTAAAAAAAAACTTATAAAATTGAAGTCCATAATTGACTGCATTGGTGTACATATAATACTTTCTGAAAGGTCTTTGAGTTGAAAATTTAATAAATATATAAAGATCTTCCAGAAAACATTTTCAATTTAAAGATTTTTTATGGAAAATTATGATTAACATATTTTTATTATTTTTGATCAAGTTTTTTTTTTGTTTCATACTTTGTTTTCTTTTAAATACTTTAGCTCTATCTGATTTTTATTTTATAAATAACATTAACTTTTTATATAACAACAAATGCAAAGATAAGAAATTGATAAGATTTAAATAAAACTAAAAGAACAGAAAAAAATCGTTTTTATCTCTTTTGTACCGAATATCTCTCAAGTACAAGCACTCGCAGAAATAATTTCCAGCAATAATAGTCTAAAATACTAATTCCTTTGCTAGAAAGGGTCAAAATTAAGAATAAGAGGAAATTTTGAAAATATCCTTTAGAAACATTTTAATACATATCAAATTTTTTAATTTAAAAGTTTTCTAAAGAAAAATTTTCATAAAGAAATATTTTTAAATTGAAAAATTTTTCTTCAGAATTTTGTTCTAATTAAAAAAATTAGTCTTTATTAAAAATTTTTAACTTAAGATTTTTTCTACAATGAAAATTTTTTATGGAAAATTTTCAACGTTAAGCTTTTTCTAGAAAATGTTCAATATAAAAATGTATTATAAAACATTTTAATATAAAACTTTTAATGTAAAAATTTATTATTGAAAATTTTTAATGCAACAATTTTGTAAAGAAAATTTTTAAAGCAAATTTTTTTAAAAAAATTTTAATGTATATTCTTTACAAAAAATTTTATAGAAAATTTTCAATAAAAAAATTTTCAATAAACATGATAATTATTATAAAAATTTTTATTAAAATTTTTTTTTAGAAAAATTTTCATTAAAAAATTTTTTTAGAAAAATTTTCATTAAAAAATTTTTTATGAAAATTTTTCAATATAAAATTTGTACATAAAATTTTTTATTGAAAATTTTTAATATTAAAAAACTTTTTCATTGAAAATTTTCAATATAAAAATTTGTATATAAAATTTTCTTTATAAAAAATTTTTATAGAAAAATTTCTATATAAAAAATGTTTATAAAAATTTTTTTTTACAAAAACTTTTTGTACAAAATTTTCTATATAAAAAATGTTTAGAGAAAAATTTCTATATAAAAATTTTTTATATTAATCAAATCAAATCAAATTTTCTATATACAAATTATTTATAAAAATTTTCTAAATAAATTTTTGTAAAAAATTTTTTAGATCATTTCCTATGAAAAAAATTATGGGAAATTTTTTAAATAAATTTTTTTTTAAACAATTTCTGTATAAAAATTGTTTACAAATTTATTTTTTAAATTTATAAAAAATTTTCTAAATAAAATTTTTTTATAGAAGATTTAAAAAATAAAAAATTATAGAAAAGTTGTTTTAGAAAATTTCTTTGGAACATTTTCTGTAAAAAAACATTATAGGAAATTTTTTATATAACAATTTTTTATAGAAAATTTTTTGATACAAAATTTTTGTAGAAAACTTATTTTATACAAAATTTTTCTAGAAATTTTTTTTTATAAAAAATTTTTCTAGAAATTTTTTGTTATAAAAAATTTTTATAGAAAATTTTTTTCATAAAAATTTTTATAGAAAATTTTTTTATAAAAAATTTTTATAGAATATTTTTTTATAAAAAATTTTTATAGAATATTTTTTTATAAAAAATTTTTATAGAAATTTTTTTTATAAAAAAATTATATACAAAAATTATAGAAATTTTTTTGTATAAACAAAAAAATATGGAACATTTTTTATATAAAAATTGTGTTTTTGTATAAATTTCAATAGAAAATTTTTTTGTAGCAAATAACTATCATTAAAGTTAGACTGTGCCCCATTTTTCCTAGTTTGGTACTTTTTCATGCCAGCCCCACCGAAAAATTTGTCTGGCAACTCAATTATTGTAAATCAATTTTTTATTGTTTTGGCATCACTAGTCAAATGTTATTCTATTTCTTTTTGTGCAGTGGAAAAAAGTCATAAGATTTTACAGAAGAATTTTCAGAATTTTCCTTTAATTACAACCAAATAGATTACAATTAATTGATGGAAATAAGAGAAATAACTAAAAGGAAATGTGTTATTAAATAGGTTTTAGTAAATTTTTGTTGTTTAAAGGCGAAAATGTTGAAAACTAAAAGAGAAAATTATTAAGTGGATTTTGGTTGAAGAAGAAAGAAATTATTGGAGAAAAAAACAGAAACAGACGTCGTAGTATTGTAACACCTTTTTTTGTAAACTGCTAATAAAGCAGTTTTTAAATACGCTGCATGTAAAAGTGTGTGGTGTATCAGTGGATTGTGACTGAGTGAGTAAGTAAAGTGTCTAGAAAAGCAGTGGAAAGAGTGTGTAACTCGAGTGTGGTGGTGTCTTCGCTTTTGGAATTCCATTGCAGTTAGCTGCTAGTGCAGGCTTAGGCAGACACCCCACTTTTTACGACACACATAACCATTAAATTTAGGATTACATACTGGGTTTTGCTGTTATATTAGCATTATGGGTGCTAAAGAATCCAAACAGTCCTGCATTAATTACGAGGAAGCCGTCAAAAGGGGTAAGCTAAAGTGTTGACTAAATTTAATTAAATTTAATTAATTTTAAATAGTAATTGTAAATTTTTTAATTTCTTAACTTTATGGGTGGGAGTTTTTGTTCTTAATTTTGGTTTTATGGAAAAGAAGAAGGGAAGATATGTTATGAAGTGTCTAGAGGCAGAGGAGGGGGGTCGTTAAAATAGGTTATTTTGCCTTAAAAAGAGTTCTTTCTTTTTATCGATTGTTGTGTTTGCTTTTATAGTTAACTGACTTAGGAGTTGTTTTTGTTCTGTTTTCATTTAATCATATTCTGAAGATTAACATTTAAAAGTTTTATAAATAGTAAATAGCTTTTAAATAATTGCGAAATTTTAGTTAATTTTATTGTGCATTAGATTAGTTGTTTTCTTGTTTTTCAATTAGTGTTTTTTTTTCTTTTCTTCTTTTTGTTGTTGGTTTATTTTCTTTTTGTCATAGTCGTTGTTGTTGTTGTTTTTGATAAATTGTTTTGATTTATTGTGCTCTCGCTCTCCTCTCTCAAAAAGTTTGTTGCCATTTCTTTTGTGACGTCATGGAACAATAACATTCATATTTTCTCTTTAAGATGCAGGAAAGTTTTGTTGTTTTCTTTTTTACAAAATAATAAATTGAAAGTCTTTGTTAACATTAGGTTTTTTATTTTGACCGATAGCTTAGTCGAAGTAAAACAAGTAAGAAAGAGCTATAGTCGGTCAAGCCCGACTATATGATACCCTTCACCACTAAGGTCAAAGGTCTGTTCTTTTTCGTGTATAAAGACAAATATTTGTTAAATTTTGCCGTCATACAAACAGTTTATCAAGACATATTTTAAAGCTGTTTCCGTGCACCTACATACATATAAGACAGCTAGGGTCAAATGTGGACCTATTATCTCGAAATTTAGCAAATTGGTTAGTTACAAGAATTATGTATGCAAAAAATAAACTTAAAATTGTCATTATCTTGAGATTTACGAGCGTTTTAGTGTATTTTGACAGAAGTGTAAAATTTGGATCGATTTAAACATAATTTGGTACAGAGATTTTGGTTTACTAAAGCAGTATATCTTTTCAATATTTTCAATATTCAAATATTGATGTTTGTGGCCAAAATATCAATTTTGATGAATTTCAATAGCCATGGTCCCTCTATCGAAAAAATTATATGTGCCAAATTTCATCAAATTATTTTCAGAATTTTGACAGACGGATGGACTGAAAAAATTAAATCGACTCAGGAAGTGATTCTAAGTCTATTGGTGCATACAGCAAAACAAACCAACTATAGTCGTTCCCACGGCAGTTGGTTCTTCGTACCAAAACGATTCGGAAATCTTAGGATTCCGACCAAGGACTGCCACTTTTTTTTATTGTTAATATAGCAGTTACAACAACAACATATGGTGGTGAAGGGTATAAATAAGTATAATGGTAGGGTCTAACTTACTGATGTGCTTAGCGTCAAATACAAAAAGCATTAAAACATGTATTGGTTTAGACTTTGGAGGTCCGAGATCAGTCAGTTGGCCTATATGTGCAGTTAAACAAGTGCACAATATCGTTGGGGTTTTAAAGATAGGCTGAGCAACGGTTTAAAGTGCCAGGAACAATACGTTCGCGATAACAGTTAAGTATACAGCTATGGATCTTGTTTGCCTGGGGAGTAGCCGTTCACTAGCCGAGATTGGAGGGCGGTGTTTATTAAGGACTTTATTGAATCGGTAGCCGTTTA
This sequence comes from Stomorhina lunata, assembly GCA_933228675.1. Lineage (NCBI taxonomy): Eukaryota > Metazoa > Arthropoda > Insecta > Diptera > Rhiniidae > Stomorhina > Stomorhina lunata. The sequence goes on along the minus strand of OW121742.1, from coordinate 117,805,665 downwards.
TGCCATCGGTGACCGTCAATTGATGCAATGTTTTCTGCGCCTTTGTTAATCAGTCAACGTCCGATGGAATGACGTTTTGGACGTAAGCACGATAGCGTCCAAAGTCGATCCGTATGTGCCGAGGAACCGGATCATCCATCAGTATCTGACGTTTAGGATTATTAGGCTGCTAACATTGTCTAGTAAGAAACACATTATGTTGTCTGACCGGGAGTAAACTGGTTTTTTCATGTAATTGACCCACATTCGTCATTTTGGCACATCTGGTTCCAATTCGGAGTGCCTTATTTTAGATGTCTGCAAGTTTTGCCATTGGATGTCGCTAATGAAAGAGGTCCAAACTGTGGCTGCATAGTTAAGGAGTGAGCGACCAATTTAAGGAACGTGCCAAGAATTGTTTCTTCGCTTCAAAAACGGTTATTTTGACGCCGGCACAGAAAAGGTTTTCGAAGATACATTTTTGGAGGCCTTACTTGTTATGACAACGGGAGATATGATAAAGTGGTTATACATCATGATAATATTCGACCAAATGTTGCGAAGTTGGTCAAGACATACTTGGGAATGCTGAAATGGAAGGTTCTACCACACCTGCCCTATTTTCCAGAAGTTGCTAACTCGGATTAATAATTTGTTTCGATCAATGGCATACGGCCTGGCTGATCAGCATTTCCGGTCTTATGAAGATGAAAAAATTGGATCGATTCGTGGATTGCTTCAACGCGAAATTCATTCGTTGCTCGAAAGATGGAATACTTTGAATAATAAATATATGTATGTAAATACTTAGGAGTTAGATATATGAAGGTGACAAGAATGGTTTCTTCGCTTCAAGAACGGTTATTTTGACGTTAAAGACTGACATGGCAGAGAGAACGTTTTCGGATATGCATTATTGGAGGCCTTACTTGCTATCGAACGCAAATAATGCAGTACAACGAGAGACATGATAAAGTGCTTATACAGCATGATAACCGACCATGTTGCGAAGGTCGTCAAGACATACTTGCAAAAGTTGAAATGAAAAGTCATACTGCACCTGCCCTACTTCCAGAAGTTGATAACTCAGTTTATCACTTGTTTCGATCAATGACATACAGCGTGGCTGATCAGCACTTCCGTCTTATGAAGAAGCAAAAAATTAGATCGATTCAGTAATGGCTTAAACGCGGGCTTCACACGTTGTCCGAAAATGGAATACATTGACACATTATTCTAATAAAGCCTAGAATTTCGAAGAAAAAACTGCAAAACCAAAGTTGTACCAAAAATGTTTACCCTTTATGGTCATTCTCGCAACCAGTTCTACGTACCGGAATCACCCGAGGTTTCTCGGTCAAGGGCTGTCAACTCAGCAACAACATATTCAGCATTTTTGATATTCTTATTATAATGGTTTATCAAAAAAAAAATTTACATTTTGAAAATGCTGATGGATCCATTTGTTTTATCTTTGGATTGTTCGGTTTTGTTGAACGCCACAGAATAATATGTAAATGGAAATAAAATTATCTTTGAAGCCATTTTTAATTTGCTTAAGGATTTCTATAATGTTAATATTTCTCTAATATAACAGTTTTATTTATTAGAAAATTTTGCGATAACAATTGCAATAATTGTAACAGTTTGAGTTAATTAAGATTCAGTTAACAATTTAGCTTTGTTGTATTTAAAATTCTTAGAATTTCGTATTTTTATGTATTTTATCTTTTATTTCAACGTCATCAATACGTTGTGCTCCAATAATACTCAGTAAACTTAAATATAAATAATACCTACCCATATTTTCCTTAGATATCTATGACACCTTTTTATAGAGCACACACCAACAGCTTCATATAATCTAGCCAGAAGTGTTTGATTGAACAAATATAATTAAATTTCTATAAATTTATAAAAAAAAAGAAAACAGATTTAGAAATAGAAAAAAAAACAAAAATTGTTAAGTATTTAAGATAAGATTTGTTTGTTTAAAATAATGAATCATGATATAAAATAATTAAAAAATTCTTATTTTTTTTTGAACAGTTTCCGATTCGGAATTGAGACGTCTGAAGGAAGCCTTCAAAAAATCTGCTGGTGTGGGACGTTTCTATCTTAGTCGTAATGCGTTCCAGCAAGATGTCTTATGTGAGGGAGTACCACCAAATGTTACAGATCTACTTTACGCTGCCTGTGGTGGCACCAATAAGGGAATAACCTTTAAGGATCTATTATGTGGTCTAGTGTTAATAACAAAAGGCTCAGAGGAGGAGAAAACAAAGTAGGTCTTTAATGGAATTCTAAATTGTAACATTTCTTTTATTTGACTGTTTCTTTTTTCTTTTCATTTATATACTTTAAAGATTCCTTTGGAATTTATATTGTAATGACAATGGCACTTATATTTTAAAGTCCGACTTCTCTAAGGCCATCAATTTACATCCCTATGAAAGTGTTTCACTGTTTGCACAAACCGATCGCATAAATTTTGAACAGTTTCAGGCTTGGATTTTAAAAAATCGCACCTCAACAGTTTTGTCCAAATGGCTATTGTCAGATAATTGCATAAGTTTGACTTCGGAACTAGAAACACCCACCTTCTATCAAAGTTTAGCGGGTGTCACACATCTAGAAGAAAAGGTTTATTAGAAATTTTTTTATTTTATTTAAATTTTCTTATATTTTTTGTTTAATCCTTAGGATATTGGTGATTTGGAAAAAGAATTTTGGCGTCTCAAGAATTCTTCTCCTAATGGCCAGTTGGATTTGCAGCTCTTGGGTCCTTTATTAAGTCCACCTATACCAAAGAATGCCTTGCAAGGCCTCTTTAATGCTTTTGATGAAAATCGTGATGGTCATATTGATTTTAAGGAATTATGTTGTGGTGTTAGTGCCGCCTGTCGTGGACCCGGTGTAGAAAGAACCAGATGTAAGAGATTTCTTATAAAATACTTTACAAAAAAATTTAAAATTTTTTTATTCCTTAGTTTGTTTCAAAATATTCGATGTTGATCGTGATGGTGTTTTAAATCATTTTGAAACTTTACAAATGATTAATGTTTTATTGTTTGTGGCCAAAGAAAATCGTAATGCTAACATGTACAAAGATCTAACGAAACAAGAAGCTTTAAGAGATATTGTTAATTTTACCAACTTAAAGGTGGATCAAAATCAAGCAATGGTAAGTTATTATTAGACAATTTGGAATCCTTTCTTTTGATTTAACATTTGGGTTATTACTTTTAGGATTCTCTTTCACTCGAGGAGTTAAATGTTAATTTAAGAGCCGAGGATTTTATGATGTGGAATATTAAGAGCAATTTGAAGCTATTGCAGCCCTTTTTGGATTTGATCTTTGAAGTATGTCATATAGTTTTTGGCCTGTGGCCACAATGTCGTCATATGGAATTTGAAATAGGTAATAAACTCATTTAATTAAACCAGTCGCAACCAATATTTAAAAATTGAGTATATAATTTGATCATTTTGAAATGCAAATGAAAAATCCTCAAATACAATAAGAAAATTCTAAACTCTGTGCTGATGAAGTTTATAGCAGAACAATCTATATATCTTGCTTCCAATCGGTTTAAATCAAAACGTGAATTTTTCAAGTGTTTCGCATGTAGAGAACGTTCCACCCAGATCCTAGAAAACATTAGTCAATTTTTCGAACGCTTAGGTACGAAAGATCTGATGAATCGTTTAAAAGAAAGTTAATCACAAAAGAGGTGGGTTTGGTGGATTTGGTCGTCTTGTTTCGGAATGAATACTGCAAAGTTTGTGCTGTATCTTAGTTGATTATCACGTCGACTACCAAGAGAGTCATATCATATTCAGCCTGGGTCCGAGCCCCAGCCTCGGCAAAGAACAATTTATGCAAATTATCAATCAACACGTCCACGTAAAACGACGTAAAAGAGATAAATCTAAAAGATACCAAACAACCAAACAACAGATGGCGCAACTTCAATGTTCTGAGCATGCCAATACATTGGATATGGTCACTTAGCTTAAGTTCAACCTCGACCAATTAAGGGAGAGTAAATTGTAGAATATATTTTGTAGATTAGAAATACAATAAATTTTGATTTGATCGATTTTTATCTTTTTATTTAATTTTTCAGTTCGTGGCTGGTTGGATCGTGAGGAAAAACGTAAATATCGGGTGGGACAATTTTGGTATCTGATATCCCGTGATTGGTATATTACCTGGCTACAATATGTCGGCAATATTTCCAACACGTGTGAGTATTGCAAACATACTGGCATTCAGCAGCGTCAATCATATTCAAATTGTGGCATTGATGAGGCTTTGGTGTGCGATGAAAGCTTTAATACAAATTCCTTGGATTCTGTGGGAGCTGATGTGGGTATAACAAGTGATAACTGTAGTATGGGTAAGGTTTTTTTTTTCTTCTAATATCTAATACCAGTTTTTAATTTAATTTTTGTCTTTAAGGCTCAGCCAGCAGTGGAATTTCGACTGGACGTCATTTGGGCTCGCGGCCAGGACCCATAGACAATACCAATCTGGTCACACCAAATCCCTTTAAGAATATACGCACTCTGACGGGTGAGGGAGGTCATTTAAAGCGAGACACCCCTTTAGTTCAAAGTCATGATTTTGAGTTAGTACCCAAGTCTTTGTGGAAGGCCTTAAATCGTTGGTATGGCGATAATTTGCCTTTGCCAAGACAGGTTATTCAGCCACCCAATACTACCGAAGTAGAACTGGAATTGTATCCCTTAAATTTGCGTATATTGCTGCATCAAAGTGTGCAGCAAAACCAAACGGCCAATAATTGGGGAGCAGTCTCGGGTAAGATGCTTATAATTTTGAATTAAATTTATTGTAAATGAAATTTATTACAAGGTGGCTATGGTGTTTTGGCTTCTGGAGGAGGTTTTGCTGCTATAACAGCTTCTAGTGTCTTGCAGCCGCCCAAACGTTATTTGGCTTACACAGCTGCTTTTAGCCGTTTGGCGACCCTTCAGCAAGTTGGCAATTTCCTATGCGAACAATTACGTTTACGCTCGGAGGATATACGTTTATGGCATATCCCGACATGTTCTTTAGATATTATTCCCACTCTCTTGGAGGAGGATACCATGACTTTGAAAGAGCTTACAATTAAGGATAATGATCAAATTTTATTGGAAATACGCAATAAAGATCAAACCTGGCCCGAGGAATTGGGCTCCCTAACATTAACTCAAACTGGAGGCTCCTCGTCACTAAATGATCGCAGGCTAACGCGCTCTTCTATAATGTCAGTACAGGCGCCGGGAGCCACAGGTTTACATAATTTGGGCAACACGTGCTTTATGAATGCCGCCCTGCAGGTAATGTTCAATACTCAACCGTTGGCCCAGTATTTTCGACAAAATATGCACATGTTTGAGTTAAATACCACCAATAAACTGGGCACTCGAGGACATTTGGCCACAAGATATGGAGAGCTTTTAAAGGAAGTATGGAGTGCCACAACACGGTCAGTGGCTCCTTTGAAATTACGTTTCTGTGTCACCAAACATGCTCCCCAATTTGCCGGAGGTGGTCAACATGATTCTCAGGAATTATTGGAATGGCTATTAGATGCTCTTCATGAAGATCTTAATCGCGTTATGGAAAAGCCTTATAGTGAGCTAAAAGACTCAAATGGAAGACCAGATAAGATAGTGGCCGCCGAGGCTTGGCTACAGCATCATGCTCGTAATCAATCCATTATAACAGATCTCTTTTATGGGCAATTAAAATCCAAAGTTAGTTGTATGTGTTGCGGTCGGGAGTCCGTGCGTTTTGATCCTTTTAGTTTGTTGAGTTTACCCCTGCCGGTGGAGAATTTTGTTTACTTTGAGGTTTTGGGTGAGTTAAGTTTTAGTTTTGTTTAATTTTAAAATTATTCTTATTTAATTTAAAATACTTTAGTTATTCTTCTGGATGGTACTGTGCCCACCAAGTACGGTTTACGTTTAAATTCTGAATCCAAATACTTTGATTTGAAACGTAAATTGGCCTCTTTATGCTATTTAAATCCCAATTTTATGCTTATCTGTGAGGTATGGAATTCCCAAATACGTATATCGTTCCCGGATGAGGATAAGATCAAACCTTCGTCGGCCAAAGAATTGTATGTCTATCAGTTGCCCGAAGAATGTACCGATCGTTCAAGATCTAGCTCCACACTTGGCATTAACATTGAGAAGGGCTTAAAAGATATACAGAGAAGTTCAGGTATGTTTAAAGCAAAAAGATATATATATATATATATATATATATATATATATATATATATATATATATATATATATATATATATATATTAAAACACTTAAAAAATCCAAAGTTATCTTTGAGATCTCTATTAAAGACCCTTAAAACCTTAATTAACAAAAACTAATACTTACTTTCTCGGTCTCTCTTTCTTCCCTTGCTTTTTACAAACAAATTGTTTTACAGCCAAGTTAACAGCTTATGATTCATATTCTTCCTTGACTTTTTTAAATCATACATCAAATGTTATTGCCAATAATACAAATTCTTATTCATCTAATAATCAAAATAATTCTATTAATAACATCAATAATGAAGCCCAGGATAAACAACAGCAATATCACCATCATCATTATCAACAGCAGCAACATTCTTTTGATGATGCACCACCAACAACAACACCACTGCCAATACAACAATCACAAAACTCCCTAACTAATGCCACTACTACAACAACAACTTCTTTCACTACTTCGGCTTCTTCTGCTAGACTCCATCAACAACAGCTACCACAACAACATCATCATCATAATAATTTTGATAATGTTAGATGCCAAATGTCTCTGGCTGTCGATGATGAAGATGATGAAACTGAAGACGATGATGTACATGTCTCAACGAAGGTAAGGCGGTGCTTTGGAAACACTATGTGCATGCCCCAGAATTTATTATGCTTCAAGGTATGGCTACTATTTTAAGGCAAACACAATTATGTATTTAATATTGTAATTAAGACTCTTAAGAAGATTTTTTACTTCTCTCTACTTTTGTTTTTTTTAATGTGCGCTCTTTAAGCATGAATGTAAATGGAGAGAAAAAAGTATAAGAAATTTTTTGAAATATTAATGATGCAATAGTTTGCGATATATACATATGTTATGGGATAAAAGCTCTACATCGGATTTCTTTGCTTACAGGCACTTGTTTTGTGATTGTTCCAATTTTGTTTTTACTCCTAATAGTTTATGAGATGTGACATACCGATTTTTCAATATTCATTAACCCAAATCGTACCAGTGTTCGATTATTCGAACAGAAAATTTTTATCATTTTCAAAAAAATTATTTTCTCTTTTTAGAAAAGATATGAAACTAAACTTACGTTACCGATTTTACCCTTTTTATTACATAAACGACCGAATTTTCAGTTCTCTAGTTTCAACATTTGAAAGCTGGCTCTTTATAGAAAACTGTTATACTCTGACTTTCTATAGAAAACTATGTTGCTCGAAAATTTTGAATACAAAACTTTTCAAATCAAACATATTTCTATAGAGAACTGTTTGAACATTGTCAAACAGTCGAATTTTTTTGTATAGAAAACTTTGGTACTCGAACTTTTTTATATTGAAAATTTAACATATTTTTAAAGAAAGCTAGTATACTCAAACAGTTTTATTTTTTTATTTTTTCTAGGGAAACTATTATAAAAGATAATTTTTGTATAGAAAACTTTTTGATTCAAAACCTTTTCTAAAGACAAATCTTATACTCGAAAATTTTTCTATGGAAAACTGTTATACTCAAAAATGTTTGTATTAAAAACTGCTATAATCAAAAATGTTTGTATTGAAAACTGTTATACTCGAAGATTTTTACCTAGAAAACTGTTATACTTTAACATTTTTTTATAGAAAACTTTTATACTCGAACGGTTTTATATAGAAAACTGTTACACTCGAAAATATTTCAATAGAAAACTGTTATACTCAAAAATATTTCAATAGAAAACTGTTAAACTTGTAATTTTTCGATAAACAAAACTGTTATACTCGAACATATTTCAATATAAGACTGTTATATTTGTTAATTTTTCTATAAACAACTGTTATACTTGCTAATTTTTCTATAAACAACTGTTATATTCAAACCTTTTTCTATAGAAAACTGTTCTACTTAAGTATTTTTGTATTGAATACGGGTATACTTGAAAATTTTAATAAAACACTTCTATACTCAAACAGTTTTTTATGGAAAACTGTTATACGTAAACATTTTTGTATTAAAAACTGTTATACTGGAACGCTTTTTATAGAAAACTTTTATACTCGAACGGTTTTATATAGAAAACTGTTATACTTGAACATATTTCAATAGAAGACTGTTATATTTGTTAATTTTTCTATAAACAACTATTATACTTGTTAATTTTTCTATAAACAACTGTTATATTCAAACCTTTTTCTATAGAAAACTGTTATACTTAAGTATTTTTGTATTGAATACAGTTGTACTCGAACACTTTTTTATAAAATACTGTTATACTCTATGGAAAACTGTTATGCTCAAACATTTTTGTATTGAAAACTGTTATACTTTAAAATTTTTCATATAAAACTTTTATACTCGAACGGTTCTATGAAAAAAACTGTTATACTCGAACGTATTTCAATAGAAGTCTGTTATATTTGTTAATTTTTATATAAACAACTGTTATAAAACTGTTATACTTAAGTATTTTTGTATTGAATACGGTTATACTCGGACCTTTTTTTCTAAAATACTATTATAATCGAACAGTTTTCTATAGAAAACTGTTATAATCGAACACATTCTTTGGAAAACTGTTATAATTGATACATTTTTTTAAGACAACTGCTGTATTTGAACCTTATTATAGAGAAAACTGTTATACAAAATATTTTTTCGGTAGAAAACTGTTATACAAAATATTTTTTTCGTTAGAAAACTGTTATACAAAATATTTTTGTATACTCAAACGCTTTTCTTAAAAAAAAACTATTATACCTGTACAGCTTTCTATCGAAAACTGTTATACTCGAATATTTTTGTAAGAAAACTGTTATACTCGAACATTTTTATTAAAAAAACTGTTATTGCAAATCTTTTAATCTTCAGTATTTTTGAATAGAATTATTGCATAATTAATATTTTCAACTTCCATTTACATTCTGTTCTAATAAAAGCATTTTTGTATAGGCTTTGCTGTCTGTCATTGTGTGATACTTTGCCAAAAAAAATCGTACCCAAATGAATTGTTTTCAAAATTCAAAATCTGCTACAGTTAAAAGAAAATATCTTTTTTCATGGAAGAATTTTAACTTTTTCCAAAACTTGAAAAGAACACACACATTTTTGGTAAAGAATGTGTCTATGGTTTATAATTTTCTCTAACTACATATTAAATACAAAATCTGTTTTATCAAGCAATACCTCCACCTGTTTTTTAATTTAATTTGTAGTGGTTTTGGTTTAAAAATTTTAGAGATTTTTTTTCTTGTAAAAATTTATTGTAAAAATTTCGTTAGTTTTTGAGTATTTGTTTTTTTATTTTTATTACAATTTTCAAGTGTTAGCATTTTTAATACAACATTTGACCAATTCACAATCTGTTGTAAATAGTCTAGCGTCATCGTTTTGCAAATACTACGATACTAGACTTTGTTTGCAAAGGCTTGTGAATTGGTTTATTAATAATATTGGATAATCTAAGAAGTATTTGCACATTTTTGTGAAAAGTTAGTATTAGTGGTTCAAATAACTGCGAAACTTTGGACAATCAAAACAAAATAATAATAACAGGGGGGTTACTCCGTATCTCGATTCGAAAGAAAATGTTTTCGAAGCACAATGCTTTAAGTGTAGAAATTCGAACAATTTTATTTTCGAATCGAGATACGCAGTAACCCTCCGGGCGATGAATGGCTAAAAACTCGATAACACAAAAACAAAAATTCGTAGAAACATTCGGATTGAAGAATTAACACGACAACGCCAGAACATACCTATCTTTGATGACCCGGAAGTTTTGATCCATATACCGGATACTGTGCCAACTGACCATTAATGCTGCAAAACAGCCATCAGAAAGCCATGCCCACAATTTTTTTTTCGCCTATTAACCACAGAATACTTTTTAGATAAGATCCAATAAATATTAAAGCTTTTGTTTTTTTGGTAGAGCTCCTTTTGTTTTAGAAATAATTGTTTTTTTAATTTAATAGAGCACCCCTTTTAAAAAATTAAATTTGTGTAGCAAAGTATTATTTTTTTATGTTAAAATTGGTCCTTTTTATTAACTCTCTCTATCTCTCTTTATGACTTTATCTCTTTCCCTTCTTCCTTGGTTCTCTCTTTACCTCTTGAGTATTTTAAAATTATATATTTAGGTTGTGGTTCTAGCAAATGTGCTTTTGGTATTTTGTAGCTTTCTTTTTTTTAACCAAAATTATCATCACCTTAAAAGCTTTAAAGCACTTGGCTTCAAATTTTGTATTAATATTTTAAAAATCCTTTAATTTATTGTAATTATAATTAAAACGCTGGCTTTCTTTCCTTATAACCAAAGCACACTTGCTAACTTGAAATAACTTTTTATCTCTTATACTCAATAATTATTTTAAAATCTTCCCCAATTCCTTGTGGGTTTAGCAAACACCCAATATAAGTCGTAGCCCCGAAAATACATTTGTCAATGGTGGCTCCCTGCAAAAGCATATATCCACCTCTAAGCTTTTGCATGCCTCTGAGGCCAATAATTGTTCCTCTTCATCTGTTACTGCTACACATTCCGGTGAAAATTCCATGGAAAGTTCAACATGCGAGCCTATAACAAATCTAAATACCGCCAACACCTCCTCAGAGCCTATCTCGATGTGTGAGGGTTTACGACGCATGAGCGATTGCCCGTGTCGCCTGAATGCCTCGGCCGATGAGAATAATGCTCAGCGTTTAATGGAAGCGGAAATTAATCGTCAGAACTTTATGCAGCAAGACCTAAATGATTCCTTGGCTATTAATACCTCAATCGTCGGAGGAGGAGGATCTACTGCTAATTCAAATTCAAGTGATTCAACAGCCTTAGGAAATGGTATATTCTCGCGGGTCCCCTCGCAGCATTATAAGGTTGGTAAATACTTGATGGCAGTTCATCGTAAGATCACACGTCAGGATAGCTATTTTTTGTCGCATCATAAGACGCGACCCAGCATTTTTGGTGTGCCTTTGATAATACCCAATTTGGAGGGGGGTACAAATAAGGATTTATATTGTGCCGTTTGGCTACAGGTTAGCCGTCTACTAAGTCCACTGCCAGCCTCAACGGATCAGGCAAATCATGCGGCAGATTGGTAAGTACTAAAACAGATATAATTTAGAACTAGAACGCAAAATGAACAATATTCAAAAAAAGAACTAGAACAGAACTAGAACAGAACTAGAACAGAACTAGAACAGAACTAGAACAGAACTAGAACAGAACTAGAACAGAACTAGAACAGAACTAGAACAGAACTAGAACAGAACTAGAACAGAACTAGAACAGAACTAGAACAGAACTAGAACAGAACTAGAACAGAACTAGAACAGAACTAGAACAGAACTAGAACAGAACTAGAACAGAACTAGAACAGAACTAGAACAGAACTAGAACAGAACTAGAACAGAACTAGAACAGAACTAGAACAGAACTAGAACAGAACTAGAACAGAACTAGAACAGAACTAGAACAGAACTAGAACAGAACTAGAACAGAACTAGAACAGAACTAGAACAGAACTAGAACAGAACTAGAACAGAACTAGAACAGAACTAGAACAGAACTAGAACAGAACTAGAACAGAACTAGAACAGAACTAGAACAGAACTAGAACAGAACTAGAAAAGAACTAGGACAGAACTAGAACAGAACTAGAACAGAACTAGAACAGAACTAGAACAGAACTAGAACAGAACTAGAACAGAACTAGAACAGAACTAGAACAGAACTAGAACAGAACTAGAACAGAACTAGAACAGAACTAGAACAGAACTAGAACAGAACTAGAACAGAACTAGAACAGAACTAGAACAGAACTAGAACAGAACTAGAACAGAACTAGAACAGAACTAGAACAGAACTAGAACAGAATTAGAACAGAACTAGAACAGAACTAGAACAGAACTAGAACAGAACTAGAACAGAACTAGAACAGAACTAGAACAGAACTAGAACAGAACTAGAACAGAACTAGAACAGAACTATAACAGAACTATAACAGAACTAGAACAGAACAGAACTTTCTGAACTGATCTAAAACTTAATTATCTTTTTACTTTTAAGTGACGATAGCTTGGGCTATGATTTTCCCTTTTCATTACGTGCCGTTAAAAACGATGGCCTAACATGTGCCCTCTGTCCCTGGTCAAATTTTTGTCGTGGCTGTGAAATACCCTGCAATAACGATTATGTATTACAGGGAAACTTATTTACCAGCAGCTTAAATACAAGTAAGTTTTTTTCTATTCTTGCATTTTGTAAATACAAACTTTTAATATTTCTTAAAAAATCTTTTGTAGGTAATGCCTCTACCCCCAAAATGATGCCAAAATATACAACAGGTTCTTTGCCTAACTTAGAAAACAAGAAATCCACTATAAGCGATAGAGATTCATTACAATCGAACTTAACGCCAGTTACTACTAACAGAAATAATGGGGAACTTTTTACCATTGCCATAGACTGGGATCCAACTGCTTTACATTTGCGTTATCAAAGTACTTTGGAAAGGGTAAGAAGCTCTTTAATATAAAGGAAACCTAATTGATACATATAATCGTTTCTTATATTTCTTAGCTTTGGGTAGACCACGATACCGTATCAATATGTCGTAAGGAGCAAATCGAACCGGTCGATTTGAATCATTGCCTAAAAGCATTTACCTCAGAGGAGAAACTAGAGCAATGGTATCATTGTGGTCACTGTAAAGGTAAAAAGCCAGCCACTAAGAAATTACAAATTTGGAAATTGCCACCGATATTGGTTAGTATGATAAGTAAATACATACGAATTTTATTCTCGACTAAACCGAGTGAAATATCTTTTTCAGATTGTTCATCTGAAACGCTTTAATTGTGTCAACAACAAATGGGTTAAATCTCAAAAAGTAGTTCATTTTCCATTTGACAATTTTGATCCCACACCCTATTTGGCTGCTGTGCCTCAGGAGACCATTTTACGTCACAAAGAATTACTCGAAATGAATGATATTTCTCAACATCTAACAGAAATTACCGAAAAAGATGATTTAGAAACTCAAAGTTCAATTAGACGCTTTACACCCTCGCCAAATAATGGTAATACAACCAACAATATCACCACCAACTCTACCAACGCTTACAACAAACCTCTAAACGGTCTGACCAAAGAGGCGGCTCAATTATCTCTAAACGATCAAGTTAATAATTTGCTGAATTTACACTCAAATCATACTCAAATCTTAGATAACTGCAGCAATATTGTTGAAGCCTCGGCAACGAAAGCTTCTCCTGCTGCCGCAGCTGCTAACCACCAAAACTCTAACAATACCAATAATGATAATTCAACACAAATGGATGATTTGGATGAGGAGGAAAGTGCCGATAAAATGTTGGATAATGACTCGATAATGGGTAATACTCTGCGTAAGAATGAGGGCGATCGTACAATGACCAGAAGAAAACGTTTAATATCCACCAGTTTGACAAAGACGCCCATAATCGATGGAGAATTTGAGGATTTTCATCAGCATAAACTGAAAAGTGGAGAGGATAAGTTTGATCCCAAGTATAAATTGTATGCCGTTGTGGTAAGTAAAAAAAGGAACTATATTGGAAAATAAGAAGACAAAATGGAACCGAACTAGGAAGAGAACTAGAACAGGAAAAGAACGAAACTAGAACAGAACTAGAACTGAATTAGAACTAAACTAGAACTAAACTAGAACTGAACTAAAACAGAACAGAACTAGTACACAACTAGAACAGAACTAGAACAGAACTAGAACAGAACTAGAACAGAACTAGAACAGAACTAGAACAGAACTAGAACAGAACTAGAACAGAACTAGAACAGAACTAGAACAGAACTAGAACAGAACTAGAACAGAACTAGAACAGAACTAGAACAGAACTAGAACAGAACTAGAACAGAACTAGAACAGAACTAGAACAGAACTAGAACAGAACTAGAACAGAACTAGAACAGAACTAGAACAGAACTAGAACAGAACTAGAACAGAACTAGAACAGAACTAGAACAGAACTAGAACAGAACTAGAACAGAACTAGAACAGAACTAGAACAGAACTAGAACAGAACTAGAACAGAACTAGAACAGAACAGAACTAGAACAGAACTAAACCAGAACTAGAACAGAACTAGAACAGAACAGAACTAGAACAGAACTAGAACAGAACTAGAACAGAACTAGAACAGAACTAGAACAGAACTAGAACAGAACTAGAACAGAACTAGAACAGAACTAGAACAGAACTAGAACAGAACTAGAACAGAACTAGAACAGAACTAGAACAGAACTAGAACAGTACTAGAACAGAACTAGAACAGTACTAGAACAGAACTAAAACAGAACTAGACCAGAACTAGAACTATAACAGAACTAGAACAAAACTAGAACAGAAGTGGAACAGAACTAGAAGTGAAACAGAACTAGAACAGAAATAGAACAGAACTAGAAAAGAACTAAAACAACTAGAAGAGAACTGGAACAGAACGAGAACAGAACTAGAAACAAAAAATACCTAGAGTTAAACTAACCAATTCATTTTCAAATCTTTTTTAGTCACATTCTGGCATGTTAAATGGTGGCCATTATGTATCCTATGCTGCCAATCCCAATGGTTCATGGTATTGCTACAATGACAGTTCATGTCGTGAAATATCCAGCCAACCCAATATTGATCCCAGCTCCGCATATTTGCTATTTTACGAACGCAAAGGCTTGGACTATGAACCGTATTTGCCAAATATTGATGGAAAATCAATACCAAATGGTGGTTTAGGTGTTTTAGAAAATGATGAAACCGAAAATGACCTAAAGAAAATGTGCACAATATCATAAAAATTCTGGATGTGGTGGAAATTTTGAAATGGAAATTAAAATTACAAGGAGCGGCTTAAAATGAAATTTAAACCAACTAAAAACGCTGAGCGTATAATTAAAATTGTGATTATTATATAATTTATAGGTATGTTAATTTTTTTTCTTATAAAACTTATGCTACTTTGATTTGTATTACAACTGCAACAATTATCATTAATTAAACAAATGAACATTAATGTAAAGTAAAGAAAATTTAAGACAATTTAGCCAATTAATGAATGGGATCTTTGATCATTTTAAATTGTTTAAGAGAAGGGATTTTTTCTTTGTTTTATTTTAATTTATTAATATATTTTTATTTATAAAATGCTTGTTAATTATGTAATCTTTATTATTATCTTTATATTAATATAAATAAATATTAAGTCGAATTTAGGTTTTTTTTTGTTTAGTTTAGGTGTTATTTTGTTGTATTAAAAAGAACTACTTTAAAAGTTTATCTAATTTTTTTTTTGTTTGCAAAGAAGTTATTTTAGATATTTTATGTTTATTTCCTTTGTTTATTAAATAAATTTATTTTTCTTATTAAAAAAAACAGAATTATAAAAACTTCAATAAGTTTCAAAATAAAAGATATACTAAAGATATTGATATATAAATGAATATTATTTTATAAACTTAAAAAAAAAAATATTTTTATACTTTAAAAACCTAAATTATGTTTTAATTTACCAAAGTCTTAAGAGGGTTCATATAAAATGTTTGGTTAAATGTATGTAATAATTTATTTCTTAAAATTTTTCATAAATTCTCATACGAATCATGCTTTAAAATTGTTAGCAATTGGCCCATGTTTGTCCATTACTCACATATAATGCCTATTCCCAAAAGTCCAACATTATCCACTATAAAAACTTTTAATTTTGTTTTAAGATCTTAATCTTGTCAATAAATAAACTATTCTAAATTCTGAAATATACTAGAAAAAAGCTGGAATTTATTTGAAAAATTCTAAATATAATTAAGAACCTCTGAACAATAATTTGAAAACATACATTGAAATATAGAAAATTCTAAAATTCAATTGGAAATGGTGCATGTCTGCACAAGAATGCCATTTAAAATTCTAAGTACCACAAAAGCAATAACAAAAATCAATAAAAAACAAAGCAAATTCTGTCGACCAATCAAAACAAAGCTCTTTAGTAGTAATAACAAGAAAGCGATAGCCGATGGCATATTCACACACACACAAACGCTCATATATAAGAACCAATGAAAACAAACCAATAATTGGTTATGGGGAAATTAGTGCTGCCAGCTTTTTTTTGGGGAACAAACAAGAAATACTTGTGATTTAGGAATAAAGTAAAATAACAAAAATTTACTCAAATCGATTTTTTTTGATAAAAAATAGCAATTCGTCGGCTTAATATGAAAATCTGCTACATTAATTTCAGAAATTTTACAGGAATGACAAAAAACTTTTTATATTTCAAAGTTATATTAAAGTAAAAGTTTTTCTTTTCAAACTTTTTTACTCTATTCAATACTTTAATTGTTTGAAAATTATATGTTGGTCGATGCGGCGTCTCATTCTCTATCGAACGGCATCAAAATCTCATTTTGTCCAAAATGTGGATATAGCAGGTTTTCTTATTAAGCCGACGAATTGTTTTTTTTTACAAACTTCAAAGTTTTTTTTCGTATTAAATATTTTAACTAAAAAATTATTTTCATAAAATACAAGGCAAGTCAATGAGTATAAGTCTTTTTGAATAAAACACTGGAAAGTTCGGCCACATCGAAATTCAGAATCCAATTTATTATCATGGAAAAACATAGCCTAGTTTTGAGTGATGGAAAAAATAATGATTATTGAGCACACGAACTTTACTTTTTCATTTCCTTGCCAAACCCCGAGATAGTCTGTTATCAACCGCTTCCAAAGACAAACTAAATGACGCAGCTAAATCAAATTCAGACTAGAATCAATTGAAAGTTATACATTGACACGGGCAGTGTTTTTATTACAATAAATAGGTGGAAAATTCAAAAATATACGGACATATTGAGCTACCCTCATATTATTTTTCTTTGGAAAATATTTTCACCATAAAAATTTTTCTATAAAAAATAAAGTCGTCATAAAAAATATTCTATAGAAATGTTTTTCTTTGCAATTATTTTTCTATAGAAAATATTTTCGTCATAAAAATTATTTTATAGAAATTTTTTTAGTTACAAAATTTTTATTTTAAAAAATTTTCTGTGCAAAATTTTTTCTAAAATAAAATTTTATATTAAAACTATAGTCATAAATATTTTATAGAAATTTTTTTCATTACAATCATTTTTATGTTTTTATCATAAAAATTTTCTATTGAAAATTTTGTCATTATAAAAATTATTTTATACAAAATTTTTTTGTTGTAAAATTTGTATCTTAAAATTTTTTCTGTACAAAATTTTTTCTAAAGAAAATTTTTTTGCTACAAAACCTTTCTTTACAAAAATTGTTTTGTCACAACAATTTTTCAATTGAAATTTTGTCGTTCTAAAAATGTTTCTTATAAAAATTTTTTTCTTCACAATTGTTATTTTAGAAAATTCTATTTTAAATTGTCTACAGAATATATTTCGTTATTATAATGTTTCTTTAAAAAAATCTATAGAAAATTTTCAATTGTAATTTTTCCAAACAATTTTATGAACCTAAATAACAAAAAAAAAAAAAAACTTAAAAAATTCCAAAATTTTGAACTATTTTTTAAAATATAAATTTCTTATTGTAAATTTAAACCAAATATCAGGTTAATTTTATAACTTAATATATAATTAAAACGATAACAATTAATATTAACTAAATAAAAAATGGCTGCTTAAACAAAATATTCGCGAAAAAAATGAATTTTTTATTAAAATCAATTTCCAAATTCTGCTAAAGAATACTTAATATTTTAATGCTTTAATATTATTAATATGCCCATTTTATTAAATGTATTATAAATTTGTATTTTTCAAAAAAAAAAAACAGTAACAACGCCATTTTCTTTTTATCAAAATAAAAAAAATCTGTAATTTTTTGTGTAATATTTAATTTTACAAATATTTGTGTATCCATTATAAGCAAAAAATGCCTAGATTTATTAAAACTTTATTAACATATACATAAATATTTACAAATTAAGGTTTTTTTTACATTAAATTAAATGGAAATTATTCTAAAATAAAAATACAAAATATTTTTAATTCCCAAAAATTAAAAAAGTACCACAATAATTATTCGTATTTATTTGCTATTTATGGTTTGGCAATTTGATTATAAAGAAATATAAACCATAAAATTATATATTAATAAATAAAAACACAACGCTTTACAGTATTGAACATAAATTCTAAAATAAAACTGATAACTTTTTTTCGAAAAATAATTAAAACCATAAATGTGAGTATAAACCATTAAACTTTTTTAAAATAAGTATCTGGCAACCGATCAGCCAGATTTGGGGTTTTGGTCTCAAACATAGTAGTATTCAATTCTTTCAATTTTCAAAATTTCCTATAAAAATAGTAAATTTTAAAAATTTCCTATAAAAATAGTAAATTTTAAAAATTTCCTATAAAGAGAGTAAATTTTACAAATTTCTTATAAAAATAGTAAATTTTAATAATTTCCTATAAAAATAGTAAATTTTAAAAATTTCCTATAAAAATAGTAAATTTTAAAAATTTCCTATAAAAATAGTAAATTTTAAAAATTTCCTATAAAAATAGTAAATTTTAAAAATTTCCTATAAAAATAGTAAATTTTAAAAATTTCCTATAAAAATAGTAAATTTTAAAAATTTCTTATAAAAATAGTAAATTTTAAAAATTTCCTATAAAAATAGTGAATTTTAAAAATTTTCTATAAAAATAGTAAATTTTAAAAATTTCCTATAAAAATAGTAAATTTTTAAAATTTCCTATAAAAATAGTAAATTTTGAAAATTTCCTACAAAAGTAGTAAATTTTGAAAATTTCCTATAAAAATAGTAAGTTTTGAAAATTTCATAAAAAATAGTAAATTTTGAAAATTTCCTATAAAAATAGTAAATTTTGAAAATTTCCTATAAAAATAGTAAATTTTGAAAATTTCCTATAAAAATAGTAAATTTTGAAAATTACTTATAAAAATAGTAAATTTTGAAAATTTTCTATAAAAATAGTAAATTTTGAAAATTTCCTATAAAAATAGTAAATTTTGAAAATTTCGCATAAAAATAGGAAATTTTCAAAATTTCGTATAAAAATAGGAAATTTTCAAAATTTCGTATAAAAATAGGAAATTTTCAAAATTTCCTATAAAAATAAGATATTTTTAAAATTGTTTGTAAAAATATGAAATTTTCAAAATTTCTTGTAAAAATAGGAATTTTTCAAAATTTCTTGTAAAAATAGGAAATTTTCAAAATTTCCTGCAAAAATAGGAATTTTTCTAAATTAACTATAAAAAAAGAAAATTTACAAATAAATTTAAATAAATAAATAAATAAATTACAAATAAAAAACCTCAGTACTCCTTATTTGACGAAAAAGTGGGTGAAGCGTGATTCCAAAAATTATCGGGTAATATTTGAGAACCTCATCTGTTATTATTTTAAATTGGGGAAATAAACTTTAATTTTCGGGAATGCTTAAAAAACATCTGGCAGCCTTGTCGAGCTTAAATACTTGCTTTGTTTTGATTGGTGTTCGTATATGAATTTGCCTATCTCTCTCTCTCTCGTGTTGTTATTGCTCATAAAAATAACTTTGTTTTGATATGTTGCAGGGATGGAAAATGACTTTCGTAATTTTAAAACATGTAACCTTTAAAAATACATTCGTGGATATAAAAAAATCAAATCTTATAAAAAAAAACCTCAAAATTTAGGACTTACATTCTTTTAAGATTAATCGTTTATTAATAGATTAAAAATTACATTTTAAAATTTATAAATATTTAAATTACTTTTTCATGTTTTTTTTTTTTTTTTGGGTAGACGTACAAACTTGACCTTAAGCAAACAGCCACGTATGAATTGTTTATTGCTCGATATCATGATTGTGTTGGACACTTGTGAAGCATTTGGAAAAGGAAACTCACTCAACAATCTTAGAAAACATTACGGCAAATGGGGCAAGTAGATTTGGAGCTGGTAGTAAACCATTTATACTGCAGAGAATAGAAATATAAAGATTTAACTTATAAAGATTTAACTTATAAAGATTTAACTTATAAAGATTTAACTTATAAAGATTTAACTTAAATAAATATAAAATTATGGTACATACCAAACAGGGACCATGGAATTTCTTTTTACACGTTTTGCAGGTTAATTTTGGTAATTGACAGGTGTCCTGATGTATAACTGTATAACAAACGTAACATTCCTCAACACCCTCGAATTTCTTGTCCAGGTTATTCTTCCACAAAGCCAAGCCATCAAAGATAGTGCCGTTCTAAAAGGGTTTGAATTAAATTTTTAGAAATTAATGAGTTTTTCTATGGAAAACGAGGACTTTAGTGAGTTTTTCTATAGAAAAAGTGAACGTTAGTGAGTTTTTCTATAGAAAAAGTGAACGTTAGTGAGTTTTTCTATAGAAAAAGTGAACGTTAGTGAGTTTTTCTATAGAAAAAGTGAACGTTAGTGAGTTTTTCTATAGAAAAAGTGAACGTTAGTGAGTTTTTCTATAGAAAAAGTGAACGTTAGTGAGTTTTTCTATAGAAAAGGTGAACGTTAGTGAGTTTTTCTATAGAAAAAGTGGACGTTAGTGAGTTTTTCTATAGAAAAAGTGGACGTTAGTGAGTTTTTCTATAGAAAAAGTGGACGTTAGTGAGTTTTTCTATAGAAAAAGTGGACGTTAGTGAGTTTTTCTATAGAAAAAGTGGACGTTAGTGAGTTTTTCTATAGAAAAAGTGGACGTTAGTGAGTTTTTCTATAGAAAAAGTGGACGTTAGTGAGTTTTTCTATAGAAAAAGTGGACGTTAGTGAGTTTTTCTATAGAAAAAGTGGACGTTAGTGAGTTTTTCTATAGAAAAAGTGGACGTTAGTGAGTTTTTCTATAGAAAAAGTGGACGTTAGTGAGTTTTTCTATAGAAAAAGTGGACGTTAGTGAGTTTTTCTATAGAAAAAGTGGACGTTAGTGAGTTTTTCTATAGAAAAAGTGGACGTTAGTGAGTTTTTCTATAGAAAAAGTGGACGTTAGTGAGTTTTTCTATAGAAAAAGTGGACGTTAGTGAGTTTTTCTATAGAAAAAGTGGACGTTAGTGAGTTTTTCTATAGAAAAAGTGGACGTTAGTGAATTTTTCTATAGAAAAAGTGGACGTTAGTGAGTTTTTCTATAGAAAAAGTGGACGTTAGTGAGTTTTTCTATAGAAAAAGTGGACGTTAGTGAGTTTTTCTATAGAAAAAGTGGACGTTAGTGAGTTTTTCTATAGAAAAAGTGGACGTTAGTGAGTTTTTCTATAGAAAAAGTGGACGTTAGTGAGTTTTTCTATAGAAAAAGTGGACGTTAGTGAGTTTTTCTATAGAAAAAGTGGACGTTAGTGAGTTTTTCTATAGAAAAAGTGGACGTTAGTGAGTTTTTCTATAGAAAAAGTGGACGTTAGTGAGTTTTTCTATAGAAAAAGTGGACGTTAGTGAGTTTTTCTATAGAAAAAGTGGACGTTAGTGAGTTTTTCTATAGAAAAAGTGGACGTTAGTGAGTTTTTCTATAGAAAAAGTGGACGTTAGTGAGTTTTTCTATAGAAAAAGTGGACGTTAGTGAGTTTTTCTATAGAAAAAGTGGACGTTAGTGAGTTTTTCTATAGAAAAAGTGGACGTTAGTGAGTTTTTCAATAGAAAAAGTGGACGTTAGTGAGTTTTTCTACAGAAAAAGTGGACGTTAGTGAGTTTTTCTATAGAAAAAGTGGACGTTAGTGAGTTTTTCTATAGAAAAAGTGGACGTTAGTGAGTTTTTCTATAGAAAAAGTGGACGTTAGTGAGTTTTTCTATAGAAAAAGTGGACGTTAGTGAGTTTTTCTATAGAAAAAGTGAACGTTAGTGAGTTTTTCTATAGAAAAAGTGAACGTTAGTGAGTTTTTCTATAGAAAAAGTGGACGTTAGTGAGTTTTTCTATAGAAAAAGTGAACGTTATTGAGTTTTTCTATAGAAAAAGTGAACGTTAGTGAGTTTTTCTATAGAAAAAGTGGACGTTAGTGAGTTTTTCTATAGAAAAAGTGAACGTTAGTGAGTTTTTCTATAGAAAAAGTGGACGTTAGTGAGTTTTTCTATAGAAAAAGTGGACGTTAGTGAGTTTTTCTATAGAAAAAGTGGACGTTAGTGAGTATTTCTATATAAAAAGTGGACGTTAGTGAGTTTTTCTATAGAAAAAGTGGATGTTAGTGAGTTTTTCTATAGAAAAAGTGGATGTTAGTGAGTTTTTCTATATATACCTGGTGTGTTAGAAAAATGGTTAACTGCATGGCCACATTACGTGAAGACGAACGTCCACCAATTTGTTTATTACAGTCCACTTTTACTGAACCCAAAGGATAATTGGCAGCCAAAGTTATGACCAATTCCATGCGGGCTTCATCTATTGAATAAACTGCCAAAACTTCACGAGTTGATATGTGTACGGTTACCTTAAAAAGTTATGAATTTTGAATTAAATATGTTTTTTTTTACATTTCTTCACTATTTTTTGTACTCACTTGCATATTTTCATGTTTCTCTTTTTTACTAGCTATGGCCATTAGTTCTTCCTGGCATATAATGGGGGAAACAAAATTTGTGGTCAAGGTGTCGACAAAGGTCTTTTGCCTTGAGGGACTTGTATTCCACCATTTCCGTACTACTGCGGGCAGCTTACTTAAGACATCAGTATACAAATGGCAAACATACTTTTCCAAAGCTAAATTTGGATCTAAAAATAAAATCAAAAGTTTAAATAAACTTCAAATTTTTTTTTTAATTATTTTAAACATTTTATTTTTATAAAATTGGGCGTCGTTGGATTTTTTTAATTTAATATCTTCAAAAATGCCCATACATTTTGAAAAAATTGACAGTGATGTGGAAATTCAAAAGAAAAGTGTTCCTGCCACTAGAACCGTTTTAGAAGAACTTGCTG
Source organism: Stomorhina lunata (assembly GCA_933228675.1). Classification (NCBI taxonomy): domain Eukaryota; kingdom Metazoa; phylum Arthropoda; class Insecta; order Diptera; family Rhiniidae; genus Stomorhina; species Stomorhina lunata. The sequence goes on along the minus strand of OW121742.1, from coordinate 117,782,444 downwards.
CATGCCAAGAACTGCTAGAAAAACGTACCATTAAGTGTCCCGAAATAAAGCCATTTTTCGAAAGGACACAAAAGCCCTCAACTCGTTATTTGTTTCATTATCAATGTGTATGCCCGCGCTATAAACCCCAATATTCCTGCAAACACTCGGGCAATATAATAATCGATCGTGATGTTTTGTCACAAGAAGAACATATCGTTTATTTGTCTACGCCAAAAGAAAATTATGCTGCTCCTCGGAAAATGCCTCGCTATTTTCTCAAACGCTCGATAATAGCCAATTGTACGGCCCGTATTAATCGTTTGGCCAAGCCGGATCGTAAACATGTTTCAGATACTTTGAATAACTTTAATCATGTTATCTCAAGACGCCATAAGAAGTCCTTAAAGAAATGTTTGGAAATTTCACCTAATGTAGAGTATACTACTATACCAAAAGCTATGGCTTGGTTGAGAGAAGAGAAACGATTAAAGAGGGTGGCCCAGAGGAAGAGGAGTTTACTGTGTCGCAACATGACACGCAAAATTCTTCAAAAACAGAGGCAACAGATTAAGAAGATAATTGGTATTATGTTTGAGGAGATGAAAGATTTTCTGTTGAACGATCAGTTTATAATGGATGACAGTTCCGCGCTCGTTTCAGCCATATTGGACAACTTGCGTGAATTTACAGGTAAGCGATAAAGCCGCCATCTAAATTTGTATTTTAGAAATAGAAAACAATTCTTAAACTGCTCTTCTTTAACTCTTTCAGACAAAGAATTCCATATAACCAGCAATTTGCGAGAATATCAAAAAATTCTAGCTTCCAATATTGCCATTTGGATTAATAAATTCATTTTCAATCTTAATATTCATGTTGCTGAGCCTGTGTCACAATATCCACAAATGCCTCAACACGAGCCCGAAAGAGAGATACAGGAATTAACCTCATTTCTACCATTAGGAGGTTATATATCAGCTTCAGATGAAGATTACTTTTCCAACTTCCCGGATGGCAGTGAAAAGCCACCAATGCAGACTTTAGGTGCTCCATCGGAAATGGAAGAATTAAAGAAGCGAGATATTTCAAAGCCTATAACAGGGGAGAAACCTTTGCAACCGTAGGGGAAATTCCGAGTTTTTTAATGTTACCTTTTATCTGAGACCAGGATAGTCCTTTAAAAATATCATTGTTTAATTGTTTGGTGCTATGGTTTTTCAAAATTTCAATAGGCATTGAGCGAAATAAGAAGTGTAATAAATTCTGGAAATAAAAATAATAAGAATTAGTTTAATTTAATTAATAGTTTAATGTAATTTTCTTTTTTTTATCAATTACTTCCTCATATTTATTCTCATGTAGCCACGAGGTGTATACGGAACGTAAAGCTACCGGTGATTTGGCACAAGCATAAATAATACAATCCCATAACATTAAGTAGCTAAAAGCTTCATGTCTTTCTATAGCTTTCATTTCAACGATTTCAGTTAATTTGAAACTACAAAAAAATAATAAAACATTTTGAAATGTGCAATTTTTATTAAAAAAAATCAAATGTTTACCTGAACTCTTTTAGGTATTTCTGTATGGGCATATCATAACGTCCTATATAGTCTTCGAAACGATTTAGAAAATGCCATTTAAGGGTCTTATGTTCATCTTTATCAATTTGCTCGCTCTTTTTGTCATACATTTCTATGTCATCGGCCACAAAATGGGGTGTTAATTGACGCATCATAAAAATGCTAAGAGTACGCAACGAATACACGGGACTAGAGAGATTTTTCAATAGGAAATTGCAAACATGATCCAAAGATATTTGATTAGAGCTTTTACAAAACTGTTGACGAGAAGAAAATTATCATTATTTATTTATTTATTATTATTAAAAGTTTTGTGAATATTAATATATTACCGCATAGACAATGCCATAATCCATATGATCCATGGTAGATGTAAGTTCATTCAGAAATATTTCCCAGCAATCGGTAAAGTTAGCAGGAATATCTTATATTTGAAAAAGGGAAAGACATTTTTTAGTATTAAATTAAACTTTACAAGATATTTCTAAAAATTCACCTTGATATTGACAGATTTTGTAGAATGATTTGAAAAGTGTCAAATATACATCACGTGAAAATACTTGTATCCATTCATCATAAACCGTTTTAATAAGTTCAGTGGAGCTTTTTTGCTTTTCCTCGGCAAAGAATGAAGTTAGAGCGGCGAATAATTTGAAAACGTTTAAGGTGAAGTATAAAGTCTGAAAGAAAATAAGGATAAATTAATATTTTTCTGATGTGTATGGACTATAATATCAATTTCCAGAGAATTTGTACACTATTCCCTGTTCCCCTTAATATGTTCTATAGAAAAAATGCAAGCAAGATTTTTCTATAGAAAAAATGACGAGAGGAAGATTTTTCTATAGAAAAAATGACGATAGGAAGATTTTTCTATAGAAAAAATGTTGATAGGAAGATTTTTCTAATAGAAAAAATGACGATAGAAAGATTTTTCTAATAGAAAAAATGACGATAGGAAGATTTTTCTATAGAAAAAATGACGATAGGAAGATTTTTCTATAGAAAAAATGAAGATAGGAAGATTTTTCTATAGAAAAAATGACGATAGGAAGATTTTTCTATAGAAAAAATGACGATAGGAAGATTTTTCTATAGAAAAAATGACGATAGAAAGATTTTTCTATAGAAAAAATGACGATAGGAAGATTTTTCTATAGAAAAAATGACGATAGGAAGATTTTTCTATAGAAAAAATGACGATAGGAAGATTTTTCTATAGAAAAAATGACGATAGGAAGATTTTTCTATAGAAAAAATGACGATAGGAAGATTTTTCTATAGAAAAAATGACGATAGGAAGATTTTTCTATAGAAAAAATGACGATAGGAAGATTTTTCTATAGAAAAAATGACGATAGGAAGATTTTTCTATAGAAAAAATGACGATAGGAAGATTTTTCTATAGAAAAAATGACGATAGGAAGATTTTTCTATAGAAAAAATGACGATAGGAAGATTTTTCTATAGAAAAAATGACGATAGGAAGATTTTTCTATAGAAAAAATGACGATAGGAAGATTTTTCTATAGAAAAAATGACGATAGGAAGATTTTTCTATAGAAATGACGATAGGAAGATTTTTCTATAGAAAAAATGACGATAGGAAGATTTTTCTATAGAAAAAATGACGATAGGAAGATTTTTCTATAGAAAAAATGACGATAGGAAGATTTTTCTATAGAAAAAATGACGATAGAAAGATTTTTCTATAGAAAAAATGACGATAGGAAGATTTTTCTATAGAAAAAATGACGATAGGAAAAATCATATGACAGGAAGATTGTATCGTACCTTTTGATCTTGATGCTCTAAAGCATAATCCAACGACTTGGTTAAGCTCAAAATCCAATGACCCAAACCAATGCGTATAACATCCCAATTCTTAATGGACAATTGATGGGGAACTGTCTTTAGGACATCAGTTAATAAGTTCATATATTCCACAGCGTTTAAAACATTGACCATATCATGTTTGGGTATTTCACTGGAAAATAGATTCACAAATATTTAAATTATATATTTTTAATTAGCCAGTTCAATACAATTAGTATAGACTTTTAAAACTTACGTTTGATATAACAACAAATCCTTTTGGGTATGCAGTTTATCCGAATGTTCTGTAATAAATTGCACTGTAGATGTTATAATATTATAATCCGATTTCTCATTATAGGATGATGAGAAGTTATTTTGTATCAAACAGCGAAATACCGCGGCCTTAGTCCACATATCCGAGGGTTCACAACGCATTATGGGACACTGGGAACTAATGGTTTTAGCTTCCAATTTGGGAAGTAAATATTGTAGAGTATTTATATAGGCCTTAAAAGACTTTTTACCCACGAAATACTCTTGCAAATCTTCGGCTAAAAGTAAGGTAGCACTTTCCTCAAATTGCGCATACTGTTCAATATTCACCAGATAGGGCAAAGAGCGGCAATATGTGATGTCTTCTTCTTTAGCTGATTCCTCCAGCAGTCTTTCCTTGAGCATAACACTTAGCTCTCCCGAATGCTTTAGGAGAAATTGAACTTTTTCCGAAAGTTCTAGGCAAAGAGCTTCCAATTTCTTTTCTAATTTATCGGTGTAAGATACTAAACTATCACCACAAGCTGCTATGTTAATGTATTGTAATAATTGTGTTTGCAAGAACTCAGACCAAGTTTTGAGTAAATTTTCATTAGGATCACAATAGTCATCGGTGATTTCGTCTTCATTCAATTCATTGGATGGCGGTAAAGTTTGAGTTTTCGATGTTTTACAAACCAGTTTGCAGAGGGTAGAAAAGTTAAGTAAAGATTTTTGTAAAACTAGTTTTAAAGCCTCAAAATTATTGATGTTTGGAGTAAAAGCACTAGAAGGTGAGGCAGCACCTTTTAACGATTCAAGATATAGTGAAACACTAAACAAAGCTTTTATGTCTTCCGTGTTGTTGCTGAGTAAAGCCTTTAAAGTTTCATCAATTCTCTTAGAACGTTCTGTTTCCTCTTCAGTATTCTCCGTCGAACAAGTAACAAACTTGGCTATAGCCTCTGCCATGGAATCTAAGGAAGTTATGTTTAAATCCATCTTGGAGGCTTGCTTTTCCACTATCTCTGAACATTTCTTTAGTAAATCCTCATCTATTATAATATCTTGACTTGATAAAGCATCCTGCCAGCAGGTTGTTATTTCCCATAACGTATCCTCCGAAATAAAATCATTGACAGACTTTTCTATACTAAACTTGAAGAGTCTTAAAAATACTTTATTTTGCACGAAACTGGATGAGTTCTCATTTGAACACACCACTGGCATAATTTGAGCTATAAAACTTCCACAGGCGTCTACATCAGTATTTTCATTACTTTGCTGTTCCACTTCTAAAGGTTGTGATAATATGTTGAGTATTGAATCGACTGTTGGAGAGGAAATCAATATTTCACCCGTTTCAGTTTGGAAGAAACATTTGTGCAGAAGATTGAAGAGTTCTTTGGAATTGTTATTAACAACTTCTTGAGCAATTGTGGTAATGATTTCTGTGGTTTCGTTAAGTGACAATATAGAGCGTACTTCCGGTTCTATGCACAAGGGATGGGAAAGTAAACGTTGTAAAACCAAAGTCTGGGTTAAATGATGAGAAATCTGTGGGATAAAAACAAATACTTAAGAACTAACCAACATGTTTCTATAGAAAACTTGCAATCCACAACTTTTTCTATAGAAAAACCTAAAACTCACAAGTTTTTCTATATAAAAACGTGTATTCTAATACTTTTTCTATAGACAAATTTTCAATCAAAAACTTTATAGAATAAATATGCAATACAATTTTTTATATAAAAGTTCTATAGAAAAATCTGAAATCTATAAGTTTTTCTATAGAAAAACGTGTATTCTACTTCTTTTTCTATAGAAAAGTTTTCAATCAAAAGCTTTCCAATAGAAAAAACTGCAATCCACAACTTATTATATAGAAGAACCTAAAATCCACAACTTTTTTATTAGAAAAACGCGCAATACTCAAATTTTCTATAGAAATACTTAAAATCCACAACTTCTTTTATAGGAATACTTGCAATCCACAACTTTTTTATAGAAAAACTTGAAGTCCACAACTTTTTTATAGAAAAACTTGCAATCTACACTTTATTCTATAGAAAACTTGCAATCCAAACCCTTTTTAATAGAAAAAATTACAATCTTCAAATTTTTCTGTAGAAATACTTAAAATCCATTACTTGTTTTATGGAAAAATTTGCAGTCCACGACTTTTTCTATAGAAAAAATTGCATTCCACAACTTTTTTTAAAGAAAAAAATGGAAAAAAAGTTTTTCTTAAAAAAAACATGAAATTTACAACTTTCATTAATTTCCTTACCTTCATTAATTTCTTCTCAATAAACTCAAATCTCTGTTGTTTCTCTAGATGCTGCAAAATCTCAAATATAACATCCACCACAATTTCACAGGCTTCATTATCCAAGATCTTAGAGTTTAATAAATCCACCAGCGTCAACAAAGTTGTCTCCAATTTACCATCTTCACTTAGTTTAGCAAAGAACTCCTTATCATTAAACATTCCACATATCAGTCTTACGTGTTTAATGTATTTGGAAGTTTTCAAATCTCTAGTTTTAAGCAAACAAATACTTAACAATTGTAAAACCAATTGCTTAAGTTCTTTTTGTATAAAAGCAGCCGAGGTATGTAAATCTTTGGGTGTCGTTGGAAGTTCAGTTGTCGTCGTCACCTCATTGACATCTTCTACAAATTTAACTTTGTGCTCCTCTAAAGTAGGATTTGCTACATACAAATCATTTATTAGTTCGATGGTTCTTTCTAAATACAATTCACTAACATCCTCCTTATTAAGTTCCTCGGGTATATTGGTAAACAATAAAGACCAAAACTTATCCAATAGTTTTTGATACAAATCCGAGTTATTTGATTGTCTATCAAAGAAGGCCACCAAAGTCGAGGTGTGTAGAAAGTATGACTTTATTATAACACCCTCTGGACTTCTTAGGCACCATTTCAAGGGCTCTACAATATTTTCCTCCAGAAGTCTTAGAACGAAATCCTTTTCATCATTCTGTATGGGATCATTTTTATTATTGACCTTTTGCATTAAATAACGGCCACATTCGAAGTAAGTTTTAATAATAATTTTAAAATCCTGTTTCGAAATATTAAGTAAGGAGTTTCCATTTACGATAACCTCTTTAATATGGTCAAAAAATTGCTTTACTAAGTCGTGATATTCGCCAATATCTTCGGTAACTTGTGTTAGTTGAGAGAAAAATGGTAAAATATTAGGGCAAATTGCTTGAGCATTACGATTGAAAGCGTTGCGTAGTAGATAAGTATATTTGGGCCAGACGTTTTTATGGAAATCTATGCATTGTAACCTAAAGTTAAGGTGTTATATTAGGATTTCAAGAAAAAAAATATATAAAAAGGTAGTCTTACCAATCCTTGTAATTAGTTTGTATTAGCAATATGCAACCCCATATGTGAGGAACTATTAAAGAATCGGATTCGTCGATGTTTTGAAAAGCTATTGTAATCATTTGTGATTTTTGTGTCACGAAAATCTCTTGATGATGGGGACTTTGTAGTAAATGATACATTAACTCAAACCAAGCAGCTCTGAAATGAAAGATACATTAAAAATTATAAGAACTAGCTCAATTTAAATATTATTAGAATGAATATATGAACCAGTTTATATTGCTATTTTTATGAAACTTTTTATTTGAATCGGTTCATATTTAATGCGAATTCTATACGATCCAGTATGTATATCTTGCTATTCTTTAAGATATTTCAGGCTATTCTATATGAACAAGTTGATATTTCCTGCTATTGTATATGAACCATATGATATTTTATGCTATTCTATATGAACGGGTTCATATTTCATGATATTCCATATGTAGCGGTTCTTATTTTATGCTATTCTATATAAACCTGTACATATTTCATGCTAGTATATATGTGCCGGTTTATATTTCATGCTATTCTATCTAAAAGGTTCTTATTTTTTGTTATTCTATATAAATCGGTTAATATTTCATGCTATTCCATATGAACCGGTTCATATTTCGTGATATTATATATGAAGCAGTAATTAATAATTTCATGCTATTTTATATGAAATGGTTTATATTTCATGATATTATATATAAAGCTGTTCTTATTTTATGCTATTCTATATGAACCGGTTCATATTATATGTATATGTACCGGTTTATATTTCATGCTATTCTATATGTACCGGTACATATTTCATGCTATTTTATATGAATCGGTTTATATTTCATGCTATTTTATAATAATCACTTCATATTTTATGCTATGTTATATGTACCGGTTCATATTTCAATCTATATGAACCTGTTGATATTTCATATTCTTTATAAACCGTTTCATATTTTATGCTATTATATTTATATGAAACTCATATTTAATTCCTTCACTTACTTGATAGCACTCAATTTGTTCTTTGCAAAACTCCAAAATTTCTGATGGGCCAACAACTTTTTCAGACCCTCCAACAGCTCAGTTTGATCCTCCACCGCCGAAGTGTGTTCAACAAAGAATGAAAGTTCCTTCAAAGTGCTCATAACAATACGTTGATATTTCTGTTCCGCCTCTTCGGCAGACAAGCTCTTACCCGTCGACAGAGTTGAGGCTGTGTGAAAGGTCAAATTTCTCAAGGCATATTCCAATATCTCACTTTGACAGTGGAGACAAACATCTTGAATACGATTAGCATTGCTGGCAAATGTCTCACTAAACGAGTGACTGGCTATACTAGCAGCAGGAGCATAATTATCAAACTGACTGGCCAGCCAGACGGGTACCAACTGTTTCAAATAAGGAGCCACCGCCTTTCTACACTTCGAGACAAGCAGCTGCAAAACAGTCTGAGTCAGTTCACGCACATTATGTTCGGTGTCCGAGGCCAAATTGTGATAGAACTTAGGCCATAAGGGTAAAATCATTTTAAGTTCTTCTATTTCGGAGCTGTTAATTAAATCGATAAATTCCTGTAGGGCCTTTTTCTTAGTCATGGGATCTTTTTTCGATAATTTCTTCAAGGTCAACTGGTACTGAGGACTTATGCTGGCATCAAAGGTATCTGGCATTTGTTCGAGTGTTGTAAAGCCGGGTGCAAAGGGTATAATACCAAAGTCGGAATGTGCCGAAAAGCCCACAAAGGTGGGTGCTGAACCCAACAATTCTGCACTGCGAGCACTGCTTGAAGGCTGCAATTGGGTACGAAAGTTTTTAATTGTTTTGAAAAATTCCTGGCTGTAAAAAGACTTACCTTGGCATTATTTTTAGTGCGTTGCGTCTGTTTAGTTTTACCACCCATATTTTGGCCAAAATTATTGGATGTATTTGGTAGCAAATGCGCTTTTAGTTTTAATACCAAAATACAAGAAACGAAAATGAAAACAATTTCACAAGAAACGTCAGCTAAATGTTGACAATCAGTAAAGACAACTCACAAAAATGAAAAGCGTGGAAATGATAGAAAAAAAATCTGTTTATGAAAAAATTATATTACCAAAAATTTCTATGAAAAATAAAATATTTTTTCTTTATAAAAATTTGTCTCTAAGAATTTTTTTGTCTATAAAAATATTTGTAGAGAAAATGTTAATATATTTTTATAAAATTATTTCAGTAGCAAATTTTTTGTTATAAAAATTAAAAAAAATATTTTGTTTTATAAAAAATTTCATAATAAAAAAATGTTGGCAACAAGAATTTTTTTAAATTTTTCTGCAGAAAATTTTTAGTTATAAAAGTGTTTTTTTTTATAGAAAGTTTTTCGTTACAAATTTTTTTCTACAGAAAATTTTTTATTATAAAAACGTTTCTAGGGAAAATATTTTGTTATAAAATTTTTTCATAAAAAGTTTTTCAGTATAAAATTTTGTTCTACAGAAAATTTTTTTCTATAGAAATTTTTTTTTTAATTTTTTTAACTTTCTGCTTATTTGATGTGTTTAAAATTTTAAGTTAAAGCTATAATTTCAATCCCATGATCTGAAAACTATGATTAATTTTAATATATTGAGCCTTATTTCTTCTAAATATAAATGGTGATTTAATTTAAAATAAGTTGGCTTTTATATTATGATTCTTTTTCATTTCTTTTGAAATTCTTCCCAAAAGAGTAAAAATTTACATTATGCCGTTTTTTTGTTTGATTTTTTATGATTTTACCTATAATAATCATATACACAGAACAAATTTAAAAGTAACGTCGAAAAAAAGTCATGTAAACAGAAAACATTTATTTTCTTGACTTTTTTTTTTTAATGTAAAAATTCCTCTTCAAAGGCAATTCATTTATTTTAAATTTTTTTTTCTTCAAGTGTATTTTAGTGTAATAACGCCCATTCTGGCAACATATGTTTTGGGAAATACAACCCTGGACAAAAAATTGTAAACAAATCGCAAACACGTGCAGGTTTCGGACAATTTTTATTATTCTGTCGAAAATAATTATTTATTTTTAATTTACACATAAAAATGACAAAATTTATAACATATTATAATCTGTGTCCGATACCCGAACCCAAGGACTTTCTTGGTTTGTCGCCTGACAAGGAAGAGGGGAATATTATTACAACATTGGGAAAGATTATTATAATCATCAAGGTGAGAAGAGCTAGCAAATAAAGATTACAAATTTCCAAGTAATCAAAACTTTTTCCCAAGATTTCCACACAAAAACAAATAAGAAGCTGGTCGGTATTGGAAAAACTATCATCCAAAGTCGTGTATGACAGGAAAACCGAGAAATATGTAGGAGTATTTGGCAACAAGTACATAAGATGCTGGGATGAATCCTTAACTGATGTCAATAAAAGTAAAAAGTTAAAGGTAGTCTATAAAACATGTTCATATTTAATTGCAAGTATTTATACTATATTATTATTATTTTTTCAGTTCCAAAAATCTATAGCTGATTTGGTGGCTGATTCAACTGAAACCTTAGTTTTGTGTTCCGATGGCTCTTGTGAGCCCTTGAGTTTAGCTATTGAGTCACGTAAATCTGATGCTTATGGCAGTTCTCAACAAATGGAATTGTCTTCATGTTTAACATTCACCAAATCTAGTGTCCAACATTTATCTAATGGAAAACGTATTCTAACCTACTTTGAACGTAATTCTAAGACGGGAGACTATAATTTAGTTCGCCTACCCTTAGAGGAAGGGAATAATGAACAGAAACGTTTTAATTTGAAAAGAGGTGCTTTAGATGTTCATGTAGCGGGTGCTGCTGTTATTGAAGGAGATGGAATGCCTGTCTTGCTAACAATTTGTAAGTTTTCTTTTAATTTATATGAATATTTTCCATTTATTTAAAACAAAATATGTTGGTTGTGAAGAAATACGAGTAATAATGTTATGGGAAACTTAATGACCCGGCTACGGAAACAAATCTTATTAAGTAACAGAAAACTAAACAACATTAAAAGAGATGATGAGGATAAAAATACCCTTCATTTTCGCAAAAAGTGCGTTAAAAAAGGAACTAGACCACAAAGATGAGAATAGGTGACAAGTTCACAATTACATTTTCATGAGAAATTACATTTTATGAGAAAGCTTAGTACAGCATAAAAAATTAGTGGGAATACTCACGTCTATGGAAATAGACAACAAAGAAACTAGATATATGAAAGTGAAGTTGCTGATATAAGATCTATGTGTATTAAAAATAAATATAGTCTAATTTCTTACTAAATCGTGGCTTTTTATATAGTCCAATTTCTTATTTAACCAAGGCCCTTTCTAATGTACAATTTCTTAATCAATCGTAGCTCTTTATATAATTCAATTATTGACTCAATCGTGGCTCTGTATATAGTCCAATTTCTTATTTAACCAAGGCCCTTTCTAATGTACAATTTCTTAATAAATCGTAGCTCTTTATATAATTCAATTATTGACTCAATCGTGGCTCTGTATATAGTCCAATTTCTTACTAAAGTGTGGCTCTTTTTATAGTTAAATTTCTTACTCAATCGTAGTCCTATATGTAGTTCAATTTCTTACTCAATCGTAGCGCTATATGTAGTCCAATTTCTCAATTAATAAAGTTGTCAGTCAAAAACTAAACTGATCTTAAGTAGTTTACGAAACAAAGATCTGAATCATAAATCAAGAGCAAAATAAAACTGCAGGTTCAATTTAGGGACAACAACATGATCTAAAGGAAAACCTAAATAGGAATAAAATTAAAACAACTAAATAAGATTTTTAATCAATGAAATGAAATGGATCGATGAAAAACCAAACCAAAAATGCCAGGAACTACGTAAAAAAACTTTTTTGTAAACTCAATTAAGATTTTAATAAATAATTGAATAAGTAACTGACATAATTACTGCATCGTTAAGTCGGTTCTTCGTACCAAAACGACCCGGAAATCTTAGGATTTTGAACAAGGACTACTAAATTTGCAATATTACTAATAATAACGCAGTAACAAAATGGACTGCGTCAAGACCTGAATAAAATCTTATTTTTAATTATTTTTATCACAAATCTTATCTTAATTCATTTTTTCAGGGTCCGACAAACGCATTTTCCTTCTAAGTCTTGCCGACGACATTGAAGCCTCTCGTTCTCCCGGTAATTTTGTATCTATGCTAACACAACTTAAAGTCGATACTCCACTTTCCGTCTTGGGTATTTCTAAACATTTTGTCGCAATTTATGGTGCCAATCATGGCCAAGAGGGTGCCTCACTCCTGCTGTACAATACCCAATACAAAGTCATCAAAACCAAACAATTCTTTAAAGTCTACTTTAACTTTTCACAACTTTGGTCCATTGACGAACACATACTCCTGGCTATGGGACAAAATCTTTCAGTTGTAAAATATCGGGTCTTAAAGGAGGTCTTATCTGAATTGGTGGGTACACAAGTAGGACACGATTACCAGTCGGCCATAGAAGATGTACATATAAATGAAGAATCCTTTTTGGAAGATTGTTTGCAATATAGCAGTGACTATCAATTAAATCAAACAAAGGTTAAGCATGTAGATAATTTAAATTTATTACCAGCTGATGGTCACTATGTGCCTTTTAAGGACACAAAGGAATTCGATAAAGATTTGAATTCGTTAAAACAAATGAATCTTCTAGTTGATGTAATACAAGTTGACCAGCCTTTGGATGACGTGCAGGTTTCACTGATGAGTAACTATAATGATAATGGCTTTGTTTGTTCAGAAATACAAATGATAGCAAAGCAGCTGGAAAATGCTGGAGCTAGTGAACATGAAATAACGGAAAAACTTTTAACAGTCCTAATAAAGGCCAACCTAATGCAAGACATTGGAGTTTGTCTGAGGCGTTACAATAACATATCTGAAAAGATACTCTCGAAAACGTTAAGTTTTCTTACCAAAAATATCAAATCCCTTAACAAACCGAATGAAAATATTGAGGCTACTAAACTTAAAAATGGAGCGCTAGAACAACAAATGGATGTTGATTTTAAATTAGAAAATGAACCCAATGCTCGCCCGTTTCCCATTTTAGATTTATTAGCCGAAAAACCTACAGGAAATAGTTCGCCCTCTGAACCTATTGATATTTTAAATATTCTCTTATCCTGCCCATTTGATGCAGATGCCATTGCAGTACACATTCGACGCGATATAGAATACAAGCAGATCTTATTAATTCTAGAACATCTTTACAATATGTTGGTATCTCCCCAAATATCGCTATTGGAAGAGCGCCCTTCTTTAAATATGTCCAGCGGAGATTTTGAATTACAAATTTTACGTTGGTTTGGAGTTTTCCTAAATTCACATTTCCAAAAGTTGGCTTTGTCTAAGGATGTAGAACTTATGGAGCTTTTGTTTAAATGGCATGAACTTTTCCAAAGCTATAAACGGGAAATCGTTGAGCTACAAACGGTTGCTGCCTTATTGTACAATATAATGGATAGGAAAAAGATGAACAAGGAGAAGAATTCTTCGAAATGGTATTCAATAGAAGAAGTTTATTTGTTTTAATTTGTACTATATTCTATCATAACTGTTTTAGTAAATATAAATACATAAATATTTTTTTAAATAAGATAAAATTTAAATGTAATAATAATTTCTAATTTCGTTTTAGAAGTAAACTAAACTTTAGATTTTGTTCAATTCTAATTTAGTGTCAGTTTCTAGTTCAGTTCTAGTTCAGTTCTAGTTTAGTTCTAGTTCAGTTCTAGTTCAGTTCTAGTTCAGTTCTAGTTCAGTTCTAGTTCAGTTCTAGTTCAGTTCTAGTTCAGTTCTAGTTCAGTTCTAGTTCAGTTCTAGTTCAGTTCTAGTTCAGTTCTAGTTCAGTTCTAGTTCAGTTCTAGTTCAGTTCTAGTTCAGTTGTAGTTCAGTTCTAGTTCAGTTCTAGTTCAGTTCTAGTTCAGTTCTAGTTCAGTTCTAGTTCAGTTCTAGTTCAGTTCTAGTTCAGTTCTAGTTCAGTTCTAGTTCAGTTCTAGTTCAGTTCTAGTACAGTTCTAGTTCAGTTCTAGTTCAGTTCTAGTTCAGTTCTAGTTCAGTTCTAGTTCAGTTTTAGTTCAGTTCTAGTTCAGTTCTAGTTCAGTTCTAGTTCAGTTCTAGTTCAGTTCTAGTTCAGTTCTAGTTCAGTTCTAGTTCAGTTCTAGTTCAGTTCTAGTTCAGTTCTAGTTCAGTTCTAGTTCAGTTCTAGTTCAGTTCTAGTTCAGTTCTAGTTCAGTTCTAGTTCAGTTCTAGTTCAGTTCTAGTTCAGTTCTAGTTCAGTTCTAGTTCAGTTCTAGTTCAGTTCTAGTTCAGTTCTAGTTCAGTTCTAGTTCAGTTCTAGTTCAGTTCTAGTTCAGTTCTAGTTCAGTTCTAGTTCAGTTCTAGTTCAGTTCTAGTTCAGTTCTAGTTCAGTTCTAGTTCAGTTCTAGTTCAGTTCTAGTTCAGTTCTAGTTCAGTTCTAGTTCAGTTCTAGTTCAGTTCTAGTTCAGTTCTAGTTCAGTTCTAGTTCAGTTCTAGTTCAGTTCTAGTTCAGTTCTAGTTCAGTTCTAGTTCAGTTCTAGTTCAGTTCTAGTTCAGTTCTAGTTCAGTTCTAGTTCAGTTCTAGTTCAGTTCTAGTTCAGTTCTAGTTCAGTTCTAGTTCAGTTCTAGTTCAGTTCTAGTTCAGTTCTAGTTCAGTTCTAGTTCAGTTCTAGTTCAGTTCTAGTTCAGTTCTAGTTCAGTTCTAGTTCAGTTCTAGTTCAGTTCTAGTTCAGTTCTAGTTCAGTTCTAGTTCAGTTCTAGTTCAGTTCTAGTTCAGTTCTAGTTCAGTTCTAGTTCAGTTCTAGTTCAGTTCTAGTTCAGTTCTAGTTCAGTTCTAGTTCAGTTCTAGTTCAGTTCTAGTTCAGTTCTAGTTCAGTTCTAGTTCAGTTCTAGTTCAGTTCTAGTTCATTTCTAGTTCAGTTCTAGTTCAGTTCTAGTTCAGTTCTAGTTCAGTTCTAGTTCAGTTCTAGTTCAGTTCTAGTTCAGTTCTAGTTCAGTTCTAGTTCAGTTCTAGTTCAGTTCTAGTTCAGTTCTAGTTCAGTTCTAGTTCGGTTCTAGTTCAGTTCTAGTACAATTCATTAAAAAGTACAGTTTTATTTTTAATTTTGAAAATTAACCGATTTTTGTCTATTTATTCCCACAAGACACTTCCATATGTATTAAAACCATAAAAAGAAATTGATTTAAGGGATATGATATTGATTTTTTAACTATTCTTCTTTCAATCTTATCTCATATTTCCCTTTAAAATTTATTAAGAGTCAAAAGCAACAATCACCCCCTTGTAGATAGAATGTGATTTTATTGTACATATTGTATAAAAAAGAAAATCAGACATGCCATTAAAAATCTTGTTGTTCGTTACTTTTTTTTCAAACTTTTAACTGCATGCTGTTGCCTGCTGTTGGTTATGCTCGTATAGCCGGTTGCACCAATGTTAAATTATTTAAAACGAAAGACGTCAAGACCAAGAAGAACAGCCTCAGCAACAACATACAAAAAGTTAAAGAAAATAAGAGAAACGATTCTTTATTTAAACATGTTAACATTTGGTGGTGATCTTAAGTTACCTGTTACCTTTTACTAAAAATCTCCATCATCATCGTCGGCGGCGTCGTCGTCGTGATCATCGTCATTGTCTTTTACCTTTGTATAACCAAACAACCTTAAAAATAGGAATACAAACAGACATCACTTAAAGATATGTATACGTAGTATGTACATCATCTTATACAAATCTACAGGTAGGCGTCTTGGCCACATGCCTTTCTGAAAATGCTCTTGAGGCATTTTTGATTTTTGTTTTTCTTTATTATCTTTTATTTTTTTTTTTTCTTAGTATATCCTTTTATATGCTTCTCTTTTTTTAAGCCAAGGGTCATTGAAAACGATTAACGACTTTTGCAACTAAAAGGCAACAAAATATAGCCAGAGACTTTGTAGACAGTAAAGTAAAGAAGCATCAAAATCATCCTTGACATTAGTTATGGAGAGGATACATTCTAAAGACAGATACTTAAAAGAGTATATTAAGAATTTGTATTAACTGGAAGCGAACTACAAGGACTGAAATATAACTTAAACAAATAGCAAAATATCTGAAGTTTTAGTCTCGCATTGTTCGAAATCAACATTAAAAAATAAAAGCAGGTCTTGGCCATGGAAAGAAAGCCTGGAAAAGGTAACTTATTCGAAGAGCATCTAACCCTGTCTATAATATAAAGATATTGAATTCCATACATTTTTTCCGCCAGATGTGAAATTAGATTGCACAAAGAACAGTAAAATATACATAAACGGACAAACAAACATACATTTCATGAGCACCTGTGTGTGCCTTAGCTTTCTCTCATTAGATAATCGTTTCCATTAGTTGTTTCCGAATTAAAGTAAAAGCGGTATACTCGCTTTTTTATGGGACTTATCGGAATGACCATACGGCAAAAAAATATATGGAAGTGCAATATCTTTATATTATAGAGTCATTGATCTAAACTTAAATCAGAAAAGCTGCACAGCTAGAGCTTCAACCGTCCTTGTTTTGGAACAATTTACGCATTTTCTGTAACCCATAGCATTTTTGATTATCATATTTTTACTGTGGATTTATCTTTTACTCTCAATGTCTTATTCGTCTCGGTAGAAGTCCCTGATGGCATTGGTAAACGGGTTCTATTAGTAGCGTCTTTAGGTCTATTCATGTTAAATTTCTTCTGTTAGCTCATCGACTACTAAGCATAGCATATCATATTCAGCCTGGGTTCGATCCCCGGTTGCGGCTACATCAATTTCTGTAATTATTCTCCATCAGCGGTAAGCTTACAGCAATAACACGCTGTCGATGTAAATAAATAAAATTGGCTGTAGAACAAAAAACTTAAATAATGCTTCTAAATTACAACAATTGGCTGTTGAACTTCACCATCTTCCAGCCCTCTACTATCACCTTTCCAAAGAAACTAAGCCAATTCTGAAATACTCTATAGGCAAATGTATTGGCAGTATTTGCCTAAGTGTTACTTATCTTAAAAAAAATACTTACTTAAATGGTCTACCTTTACAACCTTTTAAGGTCAAAGGCCGAGCCTGTTTTAGAAATCCATGCGCTTCGATCTTGTGTACATGTTCTCCAATTGCTTAGGCCAAGCTTTGAAAGATTTTCCTTTACTTGGTCTTTCCATCGAAGTTTCGGAAGTCCTCCTTGAACATAAGGTAACCGTTTTAATTCTTAATTTAGCTTTTTCATAGTAACTGTTTTTTTTTTTTTTTCAATAAAAGAAATGAAAGAATTCATTCCTTTAAGCACAGCATGGAAGTATGAACATAATGTATCTTTACTTTTTTTGATGATGCTACAAAGAAAAGACTTACATTTTTGTTATATTATATATTCTTTTAACTAAATTTTTTTTTTGGTTAATATCCAACAAAGAAGCAAAAGGTTTATGTACACAAAAGACAAGACGGACGATCTTGCTAAGATCACCTCAAGTTGTACATTAATAAATATTGTGGCCCAAAGATATTTTTATGGATGCATGTGTAGGTAACTATGTATATGTGTATATAGTAAATATTAAGACACTGTACAAATACTTATATAACTGAAATCTATATGTTAAGATATTTTTTGGTGGATATATAACTACTACTTGTTGCTTTTAAACAAACTTTTGCCACAGGTCCGAGTATTTAATCTGTATGTTGCAAGTATGTCTGTATATAACAAATAAAATATGTATGTTTGTAGTTACATATGTAATGTTTGTATGTATGTTTTACTTGTTTGATGTCTTGTCTCTGTGTCTGTTCAACAGCATCTCGTGTTTTTCTAAAGTCAATAATGTAATTAAAGAAAAATTCTTTTTAGTGTCTATTCATGATCGTAAGCCCCCCCGACCAAACATTTATTTGTATATTGTTGTTGCTTTTGCTTCATTTCATTTAAATGAATAACATTTCTTGTAATTTATTACTAACATTGTGTCTAATGAAAGAAATCTTGGGTTATTTTAAAGGTTCGCTTCATTTTCTTAATCAATTTTTATTGTTTTCTTTCTTTTTTTAATTTATAACTTTTTGTTGTTTTTGTTTTTATAGTTTTTGATTGAGGGAAAAAGAAATTAAGAAAATTTTAAACAATTTATAATGATTTCATGTTCGTTTCTTAAGTCTTTTGTATAAGACCAAAAAAAATTGCTCGATTCAAAAACAAAAAGGTTTGTTTCTTAAATCTTTTGTATTTGGCTTTCAAAATTACACTGCATCTAATTTGTTTTAATCTAAGTTTATAAATTTTATGTAAATGAAAATTTTTTTTATAGAGGATGATACATAAGGAGTGTTCCGAATAAAATATAAATTATCTAGTCTAAGCTGCTAAAGAAAAGTTGACAGTAGAAAGACATTTCCATAGAAAAGTTGACAAAAAAGGCTGTTCTAGAGAAAAAATGACAAAAGAAAGACTTTTCTAGAGAGAAGTTAACAAAACAAAGATTTTTTTATGGAAAACTTGACAAAATAAATACTTTTCCAGAGAAATGTTGACAAAAAGACTTTTCTATTGAAAAGTTAACCAAAGGATGACTTTTCTATAGAAAACTTGACAAAAGGAAGACCTTTCTTTCTTTTTTTTTTTTTATTAAATTTTTTCTATAGAAAAACTTTCAAATTAAAGTTTTTTTATAGAAAAATTTTCATTATCAAAATTTTTCTGTAGAATAATTTTCATTATCAGAAATTTTCTATAGAAAAATTTTCATTATCAGAAATTTTCTATAGAAAAATTTTCATAATAAAATTGTTTCTTTCATAATAAAATTTTCTCTATAGAAAAATTTTCATAAAAAACTTTGTTCTATGCAAAAATTTTCACAATGAAGTTTTTTCTATAGAAAAATTTTCATAATAAAATTTTTTCTATTAAAAAATTTTCATAATAAAATTTTTTCTATAA
This sequence comes from Stomorhina lunata, assembly GCA_933228675.1. Classification (NCBI taxonomy): domain Eukaryota; kingdom Metazoa; phylum Arthropoda; class Insecta; order Diptera; family Rhiniidae; genus Stomorhina; species Stomorhina lunata. The sequence goes on along the minus strand of OW121742.1, from coordinate 117,763,389 downwards.
AAAAATGTTTATAATAATTTTTTTTCTATAGAAAAATGTTCATAGTAAAATGTTTCTATAGAAAAATTTTCATAATTAAATTTTTTCTATAGAAGTTTGTCATAATAAAATTTTTTCTATAGAAAAATTTAGATTATATTTTTTTTTTTCAATTAAAAAAATTTTCATAATAAAATTTTTTTTAATAGAAAAATTTTCATAATAAATTTTTTTTCAATAGAAAAATTTTCATAATAAAATTTTTTTTATAGAAAAATTTTCATAATAAATTTTTTTCTAGAGAAAAATTTTCATGCTAAAATTTTTTCTATAGAAAAATTTTCATAATAAAATTTGTTTTATAGAAAAATTTTCATAATAAATTTTTTTCTACAGAAAAATTTTCATAATAAAATTTTTTCTATACAAAAATTTTTATAATAAAATTTTTTCTATGAAAAAATTTTCATAATAAAATTTTTTCTATAGAAAAATTTTCATAATAAAATTTTTTCTATACAAAAATTTTCATAATAAAATTTTTTCTATAGAAAAATTTTTATAACTAAATTTTTTCTATAGAAAAATTTTCATAATAAAATTTTTTCTAGAAAAATTTTCATAATAAAGTTTTTTTTATGGAAAAATTAAAATAAAATTTTTCCTATAGAAAAACTTTCATAATAAAATTTTTTTCAATAGAAAAATTTTCATAATAAAATTTTTTCAATAGAAAAATTTTTATAATAAAATTTTTTCTATAGAAAAATTTTTATAATAAAGTTTTTTCTATAGAAAAATTTTTATAATAAAATTTTTTCTATAGAAAAACTTTCATAATAAAATTTTTTCTACAGAAAAACTTTCATAATAAAATTTTTTCTATAGAAAAAATTTTATTATAAAAATTTTTCTATAGAAAAATTTTCATAATAAAATTTTTTCTATAGAAAAATTTTTATAATAAAATTTTTTCTATGGAAAAATTTTTACAATATTTTTTTTTTTCTATAAAAAAATTTTTCGAATAAAATTTTTTGTATAGAAAAATTTTCATAATAAAGTTTTTTCTATAGAAAAATTTTCATATTAAATTTTTTTCTATAGAAAAATTTTCATAATAAAATTTTTTCTATAGAAAAATTTTCGTTGTTAAATTACATTTTTCTATAGAAAAATTTGTATTATTATTTCAATCTTAAAAGCCAAAGTTTCAATCTATCTGGCTGTGTTAAAATTTGTTTAAGTCTATTTTTATCGTTGTATGACAATATAAAATTTGGTAAAAAAAGAATCAAGAAAAAAACTCAATTGGCCAAAAATTCGTTATAAAAGTATTTTGAGACTGCATTAAAAAATTTCTATGTAAAAATTTTTTGAACAAAAAAAAAAAAATAATAAAAAACTTTAGTATATAGTAAATGTAAGTATTAAAAGGGTTATATATACAAGTTTTACTTAAAATAACCAATTCAAATAGTACAGCATCATAATGTACCAGCAGCAAAAATGTACTTATTCGCTTTGAGTTGATTTCAACGAGTATACGAAAGTTTTGAAAATTGTTCCAATTTATTTATTTCTTGGTGCCATGACTTTTTTATAGGATTTTTTTATAATTTTTTTTTTTTTTTGGTATTTTAAACATGTTTGTATTTATGTCTCCCTAAATATAAAAACCGGCCGGTCTTATTTTTAGAATTGTATCTTTTGTATATTGTACGAATATTAAAGTATAAAGTATCGTTTAAACTTCAGTCTCTTAGTTATTCAGGCTTTAAGCCAAAATGTTTTAAGTTAACAATATAACTGGTTGCTATGCAGGCAGAGACTGGAGCTGGTTTTTATTGAATGCAATAATTTCTTTTTTTTCGATTTTTAAAGACATTCATACCTATATATACCACGTCAGTTTTAATACTTTTTTCATCTTATATATTCATTTTGGTTTTTTTTTTCAATTTTTGGACTAAAGTTTCTTTTATTGGCAAAAGGTGAAGCTGTTTGTCTTTTCTTGACTGCTGCCGCTGCTGTTCTTAACTCTTTTTTTGGTCGTTCACGTTTTTAACTTAAAGTCTTTTTCCCTCTATATGGATTTTACTTAACAAAAATTTTAAGAATACAAAACAACAAACAAAAAAATCTGAAAAGAGTTACACATACCAAAAGAAATAACAATCTTAAGACAAGCAAAAAAAGACAGGCCTTAGTAAGACAGCGAATATTGGGAAGCCTATGGTGCACAGTGGTTTCAGAAGGGTACATAGTTAAGACTAAACACTTGAAAAGGCTGTAAATAAAACTAGATTAGGAGGTTTGGTATAAGTAAAACAAAAGACTTAAGAAACAAACATTGATTTTTCGTTTCTTATTATATTTTTAATGAAAGCTTTAATAAAAGCTCTAGTAATCTAAACAAGTTAAATACTATCCTTTTGTCAATTTTTCTATACAAAAGTCTCCCTTTTGTCAACTTTTCTATAGAAAAGTCTTCCTAATGTCAAAATTTCTATAAAAAAGTATTCCTAATGTCAACTTTTCTAAAAAAAGTCTTCCTAATGTCAACTTTTCTATAGAAAAGTCTTTCTAATGTCAACTTTTCTATAGAAAAGTCTCCCTAATGTCAACTTTTCTATAGAAAAGTCTTCCTAATGTCAACTTTTCTATAGAAAAGTCTTCCTTTTGTCAACTTTTCTATAAAAAAATCTTCCTTTTGCCAACTTTTCTCTAGAAAAGTTTCCTTTTTGCCAACTTTTCTATAGAATAGTATTCCTTTTGTTAACTTTTGTCAACTTTTCTATAGAAAAGTCTTTCTTCTGTCAACTTTGCTATAGAAAAGTCTTCATTTTGTCAACTTTTCTATAGAAATCTCTTCCTTTTGTCAACTTTTCTATAGAAAAGTCTTCCTTTTGTCAACTTTTCTACAGAAAAGTCTTCCTAATGTCAACTTTTCTATAAAAAAGTCTTCCTAATTTAAACTTTTCTATAGAAAAGTCTTCCTAATTTCAACTTTTCTATAGAAAAGTCTTCCTTTTGCCAACTTTTCAATATAAAAGGTATTCTTTTGTCAACTTTTCTATAGAAAAGTCTTCCTAATGTCAACTTTTCTATAGAAAAGTCTTCCTAATGTCAACTTTTCTATAGAAAAGTCTTCCTAATGGCAACTTTTCTATAGAAAAGTCTTCCTAATGTCAACTTTTCTATAGAAGTCTTCCTAATGTCAACTTTTCTATAGAAAAGTCTTCCTTATGTCAACTTTTTTATAGAAAAGTCTTCTGAGGAGATCACTGTCTTGTGATCTCTGACAGCATTGTATAGCATCAGCAACAACCCGGCAAAAGCCAGCAACAAAACAACCCATTTAAAAAACTGAGCTCAATTTGTGAGTTTGTTCATTTCAGACGAAGAGTTTAAGCTTTCTTTTTTTTTGTTTTTAACTATAAAAGACTTGTGTTCAGTTTCAGTTTGTTCTTTTTTTATGTTCAGTATTTTTGTCTGTTGTGGACCCAGCATCTCTTTTGCGTAAAATTTCTTGAAAACTAACAAAAAGGGGGTACAGTTTCGTTGTAAGTGAAAAAGTTAAAAGTTAATTTTAAAAGTGTTTTTTTTTTTTGAAGGAACAACAAAGAATAAATGTCTTGGGGTTAAAGAAGAGTTAAATACAAAATTTATTGTTTAAAAGAATTTTACGTTCATTTTACTTACCGAGTATTTTTCTCGTTTTCTTACTTTTGACCTTAACATTATTCTTGTCAATCTTGGAAGCTTTGTATAGTAATTTCTAGTTATTAGAGTTAATTTTTAAAGCAAGTGTTAATTTGAGGTTTTAATGTTTAAGACCTTGTCCTATTTCTTTTTTGTACTATTGTTCTGCATCATTAACATATTTATTGTATATTTGAAATATTCTTAAACATTTTTAGTTCTCACTTTCTTTATGGGCAAAAATTTTCGCCGAAGAGTTTTAAAAAATTCACACATTTTCTAATATTTTTAGTTGGGGTTACTAAAAAGCGTGTGTTGGTCATTAAATACTATTTTTTATTGTTAAGTTTTTTTTTTTTGTTTGTTTTTTGAGTGTTATAGATATTTGATTTTTTTGTTTATGAGATTTTAATTTAAAATTTGTTAACAAAAAAGTTATGAAAAGAATTAAAATAATAACAGCAATCTCAAGTTTGTTGCCTAAGTCTTTTGATTTGTTCAGTTCAAACTTAATCGATTCATATAGAAAAATTTTGAAAATGAAACTTTAAAAAAAAATAATATTAAAATGAATCGATTAAGTTTGAACTTAACAAATCAAAAGACTTAGGCAACAAACTTGAAAAATTTTCATTATCAAAATTTTTGCTATAGAAAAATGTTCATTACCAAAATTTTTTATATAGAAAAGTTTTCATTGTCAAAATTTTTTCTGTAGAAAAATTTTTGTTATCAAAACTTTTCTAAAGAAAAATTTTAATTTCTAAAAAAAAATTTCATTATCAAAATTTTTTCTATATAAACATTTTTCTATAGAAAAATTTTCTTTACCAAAATTTTTGCTACAGAAAAATTTTCATTATCAAATTTTTTTCTATAGAAAAATTTTCATTATCAAAATTCTTTCATAGATTTTTAATTAATTATTTAAAGTCTCAAATAAAACACTTAAAAACTAATTAAACGAAACATAAAAATCTATATAAATTATATGTTTATATTTAATTTCTTATTACATTTTTTTATGACTCAACAATTTTTCTAAAAATTAATTTAAAAATATTTCCACATTTGTTAGTTAAACTTGAGATTAACATTGATTACTTCTTGATGCCGGATATGTTAAAGATCTTGAAATCTTTAAGTGAATATTTATTTGTTAAAAGTTCCGCTTAATTTTTTTGTATAGACAAAATTTTATATTAAAAATTTTTCTATAAAAAACTAATAATGAGAAATTTTCTATATTTATTTGTTTAAAGTTCCGCTTAATTTTTTTTTTTTTGTATAGAAAAAATTTTATATTAAAAATTTTTTTTATAAAAAACTAATAATGAGAAATTTTCTATATAAAAATGATAGAAACTTTATAAAAAAAATGTTTAATAAAAACTTTTCTATAAAAGTCTTTATAGTGTTAATTTTCCTTTAAAGTTTTCCTTAAAAGTTTTAATAGTGTAAACTTTTATTTCTTAATATAATTCTCATTTGATTCATACAAAACAAATTTAAAGAATGTTTGTCTCTTAAGTCTTTTGTATATAACTTCTAAAAACTCCTAAAGGTATGCAACGCAGTTTTTTTAAGTTCCTGAATAAAATATTTGTTTCTTAAGTCTTTTGTAACAACAAAAAGTCCTCCTTTTGTCAACTTTTCTAGAGAAAAGTCTTGCTTTTGTTAACTTTTCTAGAGAAAAGTCTTCCTTTTGCCAACTTTTTCATAGAAAAGTTTTCCTTTTGTCAAATTTTCTATAGAAAAGTTTTCCTTTTGCCAACTTTTCTATAGAAAAGTCTTCCTTTTGCCAACTTTTCTATAGAAAAGTCTTCCATTTGTCAACTTTTCTATAGAAAAGTCTTTTTTTTTGTCAACTTTTCTAAAGAAAAGTCTTCCTTTTGTCAACTTTTCTAAAGAAAAGTTTTCCTTTTGCCAACTTTTCTATAGAAAAGTCTTCCTTTTGCCAACTTTTCTATAGAAAAGTCTTCCATTTGTCAACTTTTCTATAGAAAAGTCTTTTTTTTGTCAACTTTTCTAAAGAAAAGTCTTCCTTTTGTCAACTTTTCTAAAGAAAAGTCTTCCTTTGTCAACTTTTCTAAAGAAAAGTCTTCCTTTTGTCAACTTTTTTATAGAAAAGTCTTCCTTTTGTCAACTTTTCTATAGAAAAGTCTTTCTTTTGTCTACTTTTATATAGAAAAGTCTTCCTTTTGTGATGCTTTCTATAGAAATTATTCTTTTTGTCAACTTTTTTTTATGGAAGAGTCTACCTTTTTTCAACTTTTCTATAGAAAAATATTAATTTTGTCAATTTTCTTGGAAAAAAGTCTTCCAAGTGTCAACTTTTCTATATAAAAGTGTCAACTTTTCTATAGAAAATTATTTTTGGTGTCAATTTTTCTATAGAAAACTCTTTATTAATTCTTGTTAAAACAAAAATACTTATTTCCTTGCAATTTTTTTTATTTTCGGTTTTGAAAGTATTTTATGTTGTGCGAATATTTATTTTAAAATTATCTTATCAATAAAAAGCCAGTTGATCTATATATACTCAAGACTATACAAGACATTCACTTCAAATGGAAATTTTCAACTTTCTTAAGTTGGCACTCAGAGTCATGTAAATTTTTTTATTTGCTGCCTTTATCAAAGATATCTTCAGAGTTTTTTTTGGCAGCTTAAAAGCCAAGTTTTTGGCAAAACTGAAAAAGAGGTTAAACAAAATAAACCATAAATATTCAATTTATTTAGATTGCTTGAGAATATGGTTGGGAATAATAATAATGCAAACGCGTCATTTCTTAAGTTTTAAAAAACCAAATGTTAAAAATAATAAATAAAGAAAGAAAGAAAGAACCGCCTGCGCATATTTTTACTTATTAACGGCCATAAATTTATATTCTAGATATTAACAGAAAAAAAATCAGAAATAAACATGTTTTACTTAAAGCTTTTTATGGTAAAAAGACACAACGCAATTTTAACGCAAAACTGCAAAACGTTTATAAGGCCCGTTCCTCTGTCTGTCTGCCTGGGATAGAAGGACAGACAGTCGTAGAGACTTTTAACAATAATTTCCAATACAAAAGTAATTTTGTGCTCATTTAGTCTAAACAATTCCTCTCATTCTCTGCTTTTATTCAAATCAAACACATAAATATTCATCTTAATTCTTAAATATTGAGAAAATTTCAATATTTATTTAACAAATAAAAAAAAACAACAATTACTATTAATAAAACACAACCTCTATTTAATGTATGTTTTAAATAAATATTTTATAATCAAACAAATATCTAAAGCGAGTGTTAGGGAGAGACATAGAGAGAAAGAGAAAGGGTGATTCATCTTTAGAAAAGCCAACAACAAGATAATTAACAAATAAATAGCGTTCCAAGAAATTTTGCTATAATCATTGTCTTTTTTATATATTTTTTGTCATTACCCTACATCTTATTGAGGCATATTGTTTGAGTTTGAAAAGTTTTTTACATGGTTTTGTATCAACAATGCCGAGAATTATTGGAATTTCATGATTAATGTAAATGACATCATGTCTGACATTTAGGGATATCCTTGTGTAAATAGTTTAAAACGAATACAAAGCACTTGATATACCCCTTTATCTTAATAATAGTATATGTACTGGATTTTAATGCGAATTCTATCATTATTCTCTTATTTGTTGGTTAATCAATGATTAAGTCTTTATATAATTCTCATTTGGTTTGTACAAAACGAACTTTTAAAAATGTTTGTCTCTTAAGTCTTTTGTATATAAATTCTCAAAACACCTAAGGGTATGCAACACAGTTTATCACAAGTTCTAATATAAAATAAAATGTTCGTTTCTTAAGTCTTTTGTATCCATATTCCCAATGTTAAAAGCGTTCATAAAGTGTATACTTATATATATATATAGTCTTCCTTTCGTCAACTTTTCTATAGAAAAGTCTTCCTTTCGTCAACTTTTCTATAGAAAAGTCTTCCTTTCGTCAACTTTTTTATAGAAAAGTCTTCCTTTCGTCAACTTTTCTATAGAAAAGTCTTCCTTTCGTCAACTTTTCTATAGAAAAGTCTTCCTTTCGTCAACTTTTCTATAGAAAAGTCTTCCTTTCGTCAACTTTTCTATAGAAAAGTCTTCCTTTCGTCAACTTTTCTATAGAAAAGTCTTCCTTTCGTCAACTTTTCTATAGAAAAGTCTTCCTTTCATCAACTTTTCCATAGAAAAGTCTTCCTTTCGTCAACTTTTCTATAGAAAAGTCTTCCTTTCGTCAACTTTTCTATAGAAAAGTCTTCCTTTCGTCAACTTTTCTATAGAAAAGTCTTCCTTTCGTCAACTTTTCTATAGAAAAGTCTTCCTTTCGTCAACTTTTCTATAGAAAAGTCTTCCTTTCGTCAACTTTTCTATAGAAAAGTCTTCCTTTCGTCAACTTTTCTATAGAAAAGTCTTCCTTTCGTCAACTTTTCTATAGAAAAGTCTTCCTTTCGTCAACTTTTCTATAGAAAAGTCTTCCTTTCGTCAACTTTTCTATAGAAAAGTCTTCCTTTCGTCAACTTTTCTATAGAAAAGTCTTCCTTTCGTCAACTTTTCTATAGAAAAGTCTTCCTTTCGTCAACTTTTCTATAGAAAAGTCTTCCTTTCGTCAACTTTTCTATAGAAAAGTCTTCCTTTCGTCAACTTTTCTATAGAAAAGTCTTCCTTTCGTCAACTTTTCTATAGAAAAGTCTTCCTTTCGTCAACTTTTCTATAGAAAAGTCTTCCTTTCGTCAACTTTTCTATAGAAAAGTCTTCCTTTCGTCAACTTTTCTATAGAAAAGTCTTCCTTTCGTCAACTTTTCTATAGAAAAGTCTTCCTTTCGTCAACTTTTCTATAGAAAAGTCTACCTTTCGTCAACTTTTCTATAGAAAAGTCTTCCTTTCGTCAACTTTTCTATAGAAAAGTCTTCCTTTCGTCAACTTTTCTATAGAAAAGTCTTCCTTTCGTCAACTTTTCTATAGAAAAGTCTTCCTTTCGTCAACTTTTCTATAGAAAAGTCTTCCTTTCGTCAACTTTTCTATAGAAAAGTCTTCCTTTCGTCAACTTTTCTATAGAAAAGTCTTCCTTTCGTCAACTTTTCTATAGAAAAGTCTTCCTTTCGTCAACTTTTCTATAGAAAAGTCTTCCTTTCGTCAACTTTTCTATAGAAAAGTCTTCCTTTCGTCAACTTTTCTATAGAAAAGTCTTCCTTTTGTCGACTTTTCTATAGAAAAGTCTTCCTTTCGTCAACTTTTCTATATAAAAGTCTTCCTTTCGTCAACTTTTCTATAGAAAGTCTTCCTTTCGTCAACTTTTCTATAGAAAATCTTCCTTTCGTCAACTTTTCTATAGAAAAGTCTTCCTTTCGTCAACATTTCTATAGAAAAGTCTTCCTTTCGTCAACTTTTCTATAGAAAAGTCTTCCTTTCGTCAACTTTTCTATAGAAAAGTCTTTCTTTCGTCAACTTTTCTATAGAAATGTCTTTCTTTTGTCAACTTTTCTTTAGAACAGACTTCTTTTCATCAGCTTTTCTATAGAAAAGTCTTCCTTTTGTCAACTTTTCTATAGAAAACTCTTAATTTTTTCAACTTTTCTACAGAAAAGTCTTATAAATTCAAACTGCTGAGTCATCCTTAAATTTGTGAGTCATAGTAAAACAGCTAAGTCATCCTTAGACTTCTGAGTCATCTTTAAACTCTTAAATCATCATAAAACTGTTAAGTCATCCTAAAACTGTTGAGTCATCTTAAAACTTGACAATTTTAAATTGTTGAGTCATCCTTAAACAACAAGTAATCCTAAAATTTCTGAGTCATCCAAAAACTCTTGAGTCATTCTAAAACTTTTTAAATATCCTTAAACTGTTAAGTCATCCCAAAAGAGACTGAGTCAACCTAAAACTGCTGAGTCATCCTAAAACATCTAAGTCATCGCTGAATCACTGAGTCGTCCTAAAATTGTAGAGTCATCCTAAAACTGCTGATTTTATCAGCTTGGCAAAAAATGTCAAGTCCATCCTGTTTCACGGCTGTGAAACTTGAAAACGCAGAAATACCATCGATATGCGAGTACAAATCTTACGGTAAATCCTTTATGGTGGCGGAATCGCATAAGAAATGAAGATCTACTAAAAGCGACAAACCAAATTTTTGCCTTTATAGAGGTATGTCAGCGGAAATGCCGTTGGATAGGCCACATATTTCTAGGGCCATATTCTCAAGATTGCTTAATAAGCTTTTCGTTAAAATCCACAAGAAAGAGGCCGACGTTTTAATAAACCTGCTTGAACGTGGTGAAGGTCCATAGATGAGGAATTCCAAGCAGCAAACTATTCATGGAATGAGGTATTTCTTCTTCTGCATTCCTTGACTCTCAGTAGAGCATAGGGTCTGTTATTGGGGTGCAGCTGTTGCTTGACGTCTCCAGCTACCAGGCAAGAACTGTATTCAATTCCTACTCTAACCTCCTCGTGGCACATCCTGGTAACCAGAGCAACCTATTGTAGTTGAAGATGTTCAATATGTTAGTTGCGGCTGCAAGCATACGTCTGTCTCAGATCGAGCGGTTCGTAATACAAACGTGGCTCATGTCTTTGGCCTCATCACCCATCGACTTAGCACTAACGATGTTTTAAGCAATGGAAAGAAACAACATTACACAATATACTACTCCAAAGGGTAATCCTGTGAGAAATATGATAGGAAGTTATCTTAGAGCCATTCCAATGATACTTCCACATTTTCAATTGCCATCCTTAACCACTTGACTTAGATTTGTGGAGCCATCTTGAGTAGGTAGCAATAATTTCTTGGCCATGAACACCAAAAAAACTCCTTCAGTAGTTTAGAAATTACACATGTTCATGCTGTGATAACAACAACACTTACCCTACCTATAAAAGACTTAAGAAAGCTACTTCAGTTTTACTTGGCATCAAAACAAAAGACTTAAAAAGCAAACCTTTTTTTGATTAATTTAATTGATATTTTGAAATTTTAATTTAGAATCAATTGATTTTTTTTCCCAAAATCTAATCTGGCTAACAAAGATTAGATAATTCTTTAGACTTTAAATTTCAAAAAACATGTTTTTATGCGTGTTTCTTTCAAAAAGTTTTCAATTAAATATTCCCTTTAATTCCAAACAAATACAAAAAACTCGTAAATAGTCCATAAAACTGAGATCATTAACCTTTTAAAAAAATTCTCTTAGTCGTAAAAGTTAAAGTAGGGTATTTTATAGGCATGATTTTATTGAACCATCATCTATAATTTGTTGCTAAAGTTTTGTTTTCCCTGTATTAAGTTTTATTGAATTTACGTTTTGTATTAATTTAATGAGAGTGTTTTTTTTTTCAAAGTGATGGTGGTGGTGGCGCTGCACAGTTATAGAATGTTCTAGTATAATGTGTAAAAAATTGGCAAAAATGGGCAAAAACTTTAGAAAGTATTTCCTATTTATTCAAATTTTGTATAGCCTAATCTTAGGTATCAAATAGGATAAAGAATTTATCCTTAAAATAAGAGTTAAGTATTCAATTTGAAGCCCTATGCTCCACTGGGAGTCAAGGATAAGAGAAGAGAGTTAACTTTTTAATCAAATTAAACTCTTTCAAATTTTAACTCAAAGCCAGTAATTTGATTTTTCTATTTTTGAAAGCTTTCTAATACAACAAAATATATTGTTGATAATTTTTCTTGGCATTTCTTAGCACTGTGCACGAGTTGAGGAGTTGTTTAAGTGCCGTTGATAGTTATAAATAAATTAGTTTGGAATTGTTGATGACGGTTGTATATGAATTTCAAATAATGGGAAATTCCAATATTACGTGTGATTTTTAACTTTTATGTTAATACCTTGGAACGGCAACAACAACAAAAATACAAAATGTTTTAAGTTTTTTAAAAAAATATATATATAAATAATGAAAAAACAAATAAGAATGTTTTATAGTCGGTCAAGTCCGACCACATGATATCCTACACCAGTGAGGTCAAATGTGGGGTCCAATCGTTAATAAATTAAAAAGTTTTAAAGGGTCAAAAACTCAATTCCAAGAAGAAAATTGTAAAGAAGGTATCAAAAATTATAAACTTATTTTCAAAGCAATTGACCTATAAACCAAAACAAATGTCAATTCGTGTTTTAATTGATTCCAAGCTTTACATGGACGTTTAGCTAGTCCCCCGGGCATGACTCTGAATCGTCTGGTATACTTAAAAGTGTTTCCAAGAAGAATATTACTATGATTTACATTCATTAAAACAAACTTAAAGTAAATACCCTTAACACCTATGGTGGTGTAGGGTGTATAATAACAAAACTAAAGTAAAGAAACGAAAAACAAAAATACTTTCTAAAGATACTTTAAATTTGATTTCATTAAGATTTAAGAATATTTTTAAGAATAATTAAGATTATTTGAAATTATCTGCCAGTGATGCTTAATCTTTTTCTTAATAATACTTTAAATTTCTTACTTACTTAAATTGCCTATATTTACTACCTAAAAATAGCATCAAACCAAAAAGTCTTGTTCTTCTCTACATGCCAACGGCAAGTGAAAAGATCGAGCAAAACAAGTAATAGGAGAATACACAATCAATTAAACGTAGGGATGTTCGATCAAACTCAATGAGTTAAATTGATGATTATCTCTGCAATTTGACAACTCGACTGTGGTCGAGGGCGCTAAGTGCTGATGACGTCCTGTGGCGGGACAGAAATTGCAATCCACTAGCCGCGTTCAAAAATAATTTTTTCAGTTTTTCTCCATAATTTACTTTCCAATTTTCAAAATTAATAATTTGAAAATTAAATGAACTCAAGCCTGATGAAACCTAATTTTTCTATATTTACTACCTCTTAAGGTCAAAGGCCGATCATATTTTAGAATTCCATGTGCTTCGATCTTGTGCGCATATTTTCCAATTTCGTAGGCCAAGCTTGAGTGAAACTAATAATTCATAATTCTTGAGTAAAGATGGAATGATTTAAAGTTGCCAGGATAAAATATGTTTTCAAAAGATTAATGAGTGTTAAGGGATACAAATTTAAAAATATCTTTATTTAATAAATTATTAAGAATCACTGCATTTTTTCTATCAAACATTTTTAATGATATTTCCTAATAAACATGACTCTTAGAAAAGTAAAATAATAAAGAAATCTAACAAAAAATCTCTATATAAATAACTCAAGAGCTTTATAATTATAATCACAATTTAGGTTTCTTAAACATGTAGTATTATTGGAGTATAAGTAGGAAGAAGGCAATTTTTAATTTTTGTTTTTTAAACAAAATTTTTGTATGAACCTAAAAGTACTTAGTTATGAAAATAACAAATATAACTAAGTACATAAAATATTGAAAAATATAATAAAAACAATTGACTTCATTTAACTTGCCAAGCAATAAAGCCTCCAGACACAGTGACTTCAAACAGAAGAATATGTTAAAAAGTTTTTTTTAATTACCAAAAATAATAAAACCCAAGTTTTTTGCTTTAAAATCAATATATTTTATCATAAAGTTCGTTTATTAAGTTTTTTGATTTACCACAAAGTTCGTTTCTTAAGTTTTTGGTTTAAAATGATGTTCGCTACTTAAGTCTTTTGATTTGTAAAAAGTTCGTTTATGAAGTTTTTAGTTTTAATATGAAGTTCGCTTCTTAAGTCATTTGATTTAGCATAAAGTTCGTTTCTTAAGTCTTTTGCCTTAATATAGTTATTTTCTTTGCTTCTTAAGTCTTTTGATTCACCACGAAGTTTATTTCTTAAGTCTTTTGTTTTACCACAAAGTTCGTTTCTTACTTTTTTTTTAATATGAAGTTTGCTACTTAAGTCTTTTGATTTACAACAAAGTTTGTCCCTTAATTCTTAAGGTTAAATATAAAGTTCGATTCTTAAGTCTTTTGATTTAAAAAAAGAGAATATACAATAAATGACTATCATCATCTCCATGATATAATATATTCAAAAGCTGACCATCATCATCTCTTGTATATATTTTCTCATGGAAGTCCCGTCTTCGTGCTTAATCAAAAGACTTAGGAAGCGAACTTTATATTTGACCTTAAGAATTGGGTGATGTTGTTGATGTTGAATTAGATAAGATAAGTCTGGGCTTATTTTGGTAAATCCTTCATCTCAACTGTGGACACTTACCACCTCGTGGTATCACCAGGGTAGCTACGTTAACATCCATTAAAGTAGCGAGCTAATAGGTACCGATAAAAATATGGGTTGGGATGTCGAATTAGTAAACAACTTCTAGAAAAATATCTACTATAAAAAAGCGACTATGGAAAATGAAAAACTTACCATGATTTAATGATCAGCAGCTGAAGTTGATTTGATCCAGTGAATGGATGTTCTTGATGCATGCAAGCCTGATGTGACTGCTCTTCAGGAGTTAAGATGGAATAGCCACGGCGTTGTCAAGACACCAAAAGTAGACATGTATTGTAGCTGCCTTGAGAGTAGGCATGAATTTGGTTGTGTATTGCGAAATATAATCTACAGGTTCTTCCCAGTTAACAAAAGAATAGCGACAAAGAAGTCAAAGCAAAGTATTTCCATCTAAGCCTGACTTGTACTTACGCTCCCATAGAGGAGAAAAATTATGATATAAAAGTAGACTTTTATGATCAACTTAAGGAAGTGTACGATAGATATCCCAATAATGACGTTAAAATAATACTGGGTTACTTAAATCAAAGATTTGGGGGAAAGTTGCTTTAAGCCCACCTTTAGTAAATTCAGTCTCCACAACGTAACATCCGAAAAGAAAGTTTAACGTCACCAAGCTACAATATCATCAAACTGAAATCGATTACTCGCAACGAACAGCTTAATTACTCAGAGAGAGATATTCCCGGTTCAAATGACATATGTAAGCTATGGCAACATATTGCCAACTCTATGAAGACTGCTGCAAAATGTGTATTAGGGCTCCGAAACCCTCTTTCTAAAAACTTTTGGCATATGGCTTTAGACGAGATAAATCTACCACTGACCAGATCTTTATGCTACGTCAAATTCTGGAGAAGACCCAAGAGATACAAATAGACACTTATCATTACTTCGTTGATTACACAGCTGCCTTTGACAGCCCGATACGAACGAAGTTGTTTAAAGCAATGGCATCCCTACGAAGCTAATAAGGTTATGCAAAATGACATAAACTAATACAAACTCATCAGCTAAAAAAGGTAAGAACCCGTCGTGACTAAACGGGGATTCAGGCAAGGCAATAGTTTATCATGCGATCTCTTCAATATTGTATTAGAGAAAATCGTTCGAGATGCTGCAGTTAATTCAACTGGAACAATTTTCAACAGAAAACACATGCCACTCGCATTTGCCGATGATATTGATATCATGTGAGTGACATTGCGCGACAGTCACCTTCGCCTTTTTAAGCATCGAAAATTAATCAAATAAAATGGGACTAGTTGTCAATAAATCAATGGTTTCTACATGCAGACAGTCAAAAAAGAATTCGACCACATGTGATCGTTGAGAACTATAGCTTTGAGGTTGTAAAAGAATTTGTTTACCTTGGTATCGCCGTCAACATAAATAACGATATAAGTTTCGAAATAAAACGTAGAATCATACTTGCTATTTTGGCCTCTGTAAGAACGCCCTATAAAACGTTTATACTACCCGTTTTATTGTATGGTGCTGAATCATGGGCACTTACACAGGCAGATGAAGCTATCTTTGCAGTTTGCATCAACAATGAATATCGACATCGTATGAATCATGAGCTGTATGAGTTAGAAGCTGACATCGACATAGTGAAAAGTATCAAACAGCTGCGGATACGTTGGCTAGGGCATGTTGTGCAAATGGGTGAAAATAATCCAAGATAAAAAGTATTCTAAAACAATCCCGATTGAACTCGTAGAAGAGGACGTCCGAAACTTCAAGGAAAGACGAAGTAGATCGAAGCTTGACCTATGAAATTGGAAAATATGCAGATAGAATATGCAGGAGATCGAAGAGCATGGAATTCTGAAATAAGCTCAGCCTTTGACCCAAAAAAGGCTGTAACTATAGGTCATCTGAGTAAGTATTTAAACCTTTTGAAAAATAAATTATTTTGAAAATCTCTAAGGTATGTTACACAATATTTGCTTTAAAGTCTGAGTTTTCGATATCGATATCGAACGCGGCGATTTGACCCCTAAAATTTTGCTATAGTTCTTTAAAACAAACCACTGTATAAAGCGCCGTGGTATAGCAGGTTAGTCATCCGCCTAGCATACCAGAGGTCCCAAGTTCGATCCCTGTCCAGACCGACTTGAAAAAATAAATTTAAAAAAAAACGGTTCACCTCATAACTCAGCTAGCCTCTGGCTATTGAGTATTAAGTTATGTAAAACTTCTCAAACCAATGAATTTGACGTTCGAAGCCGTTAAAACGTAGGTCCCTATCAATGAATGAGTCTAAAAAAATAGAATCGGATGCAGCTCATTGTCTGAGAGAATTATGTAAATATGTATGTTCTATATACATACATATGAGTAATAGACAAAATTTGTCTAAAACTTAACCAAAAATTGTCGGTTAGAAATGTTTTCTGCTACTATTATTTCCACTTTTTTAGTAATATCGAAAAATATTATATTTTTTATAATTACCAAAGTTATGGCATCATCGTCAGCAACATCCTAAGCAACATCTTCAACCCCTTAATCAGAAACTATTAAGAGACTTTATATGTTGGCAGACAAAATAACTAGAAAAATTATCTAACGTGTAAATATGTATGTGATTTTTATAAATATGATAGACAGTAGTTAAGATATAAACTTTTAAAGTCGCTATATAGATAATTATTTGTTAAATAATTGAAGTCTGTTCAAACTTTTAAAGTGTCCAACCTAACAAGTATATGTTGGTTTGTTTGTATTACTTCTAACTGTGAGTCTAATCTTCCGTCTATAAGTCGCTCTAATCATCTTTTTAAAACCGATAGTTTTTTCTAAATTGTCTCCTAGTTCTGCCCAATATAGTCGTCTATATATATATTTTCCTTAAGCCATATTGTCATTTTTGTTCTTGTTCAGTTTCAGTTCAATTGCTGAGAAAAGCAGCAAAAAGTTAAAACATTAAAACGCAAAGAGCAGAAAAGTAAAGTTAAAGAACAAGAGCAAACAGATCAAGAAAAAAAAGTGGAAATATCAGAGAAGAAATCACTTACTAACACGCATACACTCCCGCCTACCCTTTCATTTCGAAACGGAATACGATTTACCTGTTGTCTTTCTTTCGTTCTTTCTTTTAGTTTCTAGTTAATGTTGCTGCTGCTGCTGGTATTTGTTGTTATGTACGCAATCCCCAGGTTTTGAACAACAACAACAAAAAATATGTACATAACTATCATTATGTATAGAAGTCTCTGACATATAGCCATTAAATAAGTGTATGTCTTTTTGTCTGTCTGTCCGTCCGCCCGACAGTTTGCTTAAGAGTATAAACACAAAAACAACAACATTCTGTTTAACAAGTCAACCTAAACTCTATCTATCTCCTCTGCCGCCACTTTATTCATTTCAAAAAACACACAACAAGTCATCAGCCTACCTTGGCTCTGAGATTTTTTTATTTCACTTTTTTGTCGTTACTTTTTTTCAGTTTTGAAAGCAGACAGACGTTAAGTAAGATCTTGTTGTTGTCTCAGATTCTCATACATATAAACTTGTTGTTCTTACAAATATTGTTGTTGTTGCTGTTGATGTACAGACTTTTACTTTGGTGTTTATGGACGGACATACATATGTATGTATACAGATGTGAATGTGTTATAATCACACATTTACTTAAGTTCAGTATTGCCATTGTTTACTTTAGTTAACAGCTTCTTTACTTACTTAAATGGCTTATTTTTACAACCTGTTAAGGTTAAAGGCCGGGCTTATTTCAGAATTCCATGCGCTTCGATCTTGTACTCATATTCTCCAATTTCATAGGCCCAACTTTAAGTGATTTTCCTCTACTTGGTCTTTCCATCGAAGTTTCGGAAGTTCCCTCAGGGTCATTTTCAAACACTTTTCTTGCCAGACTATTTTCGTCCATTTGCACAATATATCCTAGCCAATGCAGCCGCTGCTTTTAAATGCGGGTTGCTATGACGATGTCAACGTATAGCTAATACAGGTTCATTTGATGACGATATTCACCCAAAGATTTCCCTTAGAATCTTCTTCTCAAAAACTCCAAGAATTGCTTCATCTGTCTGTGTAAGTGCCCCTGATTCAGCACCATATAAAAACAAGGTTAGTATAAGAGTTTTATAGAGCAGGATTTTACTTCTTGCAGATAAAGCTTAATTTCTTAGCTGCCTTCTTAGGTCAAAATAGCATATGTTGGCAAGTTTGATTCTACGTTTGATTTCGAAACTTATATCGTTATTTATGTTGACGGCGGTACCAAAGTAAACAAATTCTTTCACAACCTCAAAGTTGTAGTTCTTAACGATCACATGTGGTCCAACTCTTGTGGACTGTCTGTAAGCATCAGTTTTGTTTTCGATTCATTGACAACTAGACCCATTTTATTTGATTCCTTCTCGAAACTTGAAAAGGCGGCAGTTACCTTGCACAATGTGCATCCCATGATATTATGTCATCGGCAATCGCATGTGTTTTCTGTTGAAAATTGTTCCAGCATCTCGGATGATTTCTCTAACACAATATTGAAGATATCGCATGAAAATTGTTCCAGCATCTCGGATGATTTCTCTAACACAATATTGAAGATATCGCATGACAAACTATCGCCTTGCCTGAATTCCCGTTTAGTTATGAAGGACACCTTTTGGTGTGAAAGTAATGCCGTGATCATTTCATCTTATTTCCTGGACAGCAGTTAAATCACATTTATATACATATATTCGTCAAGAACCTTCATCAACTGGATGAGCACCTCTGTAAAGAGGTCGGATGTTCCAGGTGCTGATCATTAAATCATAGCCTTTTTTAACTGTACGGCTAGAGAACAAATTTCTCTGTAGTGTGTTGTTCGGTCTACCGGCCAATTGACCACGAAGGAATGAGCTCTAACGGGGATCAGTTCCCTGATTTCGTTAGAGCACATTTCAAAGTAGTAACGATACTACAGTGTGACACAACCCAGCTCCAGTGAATCAATAGTGTTGCATACCCTACTTTTACCGATGAGCACTCGGTCGAAAAGCTCCAAAATAGATAGAACTTCATAAAAATTTTAAATGAGTTTAGTAGTTGCCAAGTATTTAAAACCTATGGCAACTTGGTTAACACTTACTTCATACAGCAATTTTCAAAAAATAAACGTACATCAAATTCATTTTATTTAACTGCAAACTTTCATATCGTGAGTGGAAATGCTAAAAAAATTATCAAAGATTTGTTCAGTTAGTTTTGGCGTTCTTAAGCAAAGATTATCTACAATATAAACAATCAACTTACTACCTTTTTGCCTTTTAGCTGAAGATATGTGTGAAGCTCTAAACACGATGATGATGATGACGATGATGGTATTTTTAAAACATGTACATATTTAATTGAAACGACTATAACATTTTAAGAACATACTCGGGGAAAATAACAAATATTGTAAAATATCACTCATTCACTAGCTACAGCCGCCTGTTTGGAATATAAAATTAAAACGAAATTTAAAAAAATCAGTTCAAAATTTATATGAGAACATTTCATCAATACCTTACTAGTAGGTAGTATCTACTTTATAAATAAATATTTTGGATAACTTCTCACAAAATGTTATTTTATACAAAATAATATTGATAATATTGAAACTTTATTATGACTAACTTAAATTCTCATAGTTTTAATTAACTATTTGCTTACATTTTATACTATTATAATTTATAATTACTATTTTTTTCTAAAAATAGAAACAAAATTCTATTAACATTCATTAACTGGCCAAGTTCTATGACTTTATAAAAGCACAAATGTATGTGCCGATTTATAGACCTTTTATAAGTTTGACCGTAAGTTTTTAAAACACGTTTTTTTTGTTTCGTTTCCAGAGTGAACTGGCTTAAAGATTTTGTGTTTCAATTATACAGGGTATAACATTTTGTAAAGTGATCTTGAACAAATACTTAAAAATTATATAATAATAAGCCAATACTGAGTATAACCCAAAAAGTAGATTTAGACCAATGACTCTATAATATAAGGACTCTATACATTTTTTTTTTGCCAAATGTGAAAGTGGATAAAAAACAATGAATAACACACAAACAAACCTACATTTCATGAGCACATGTGTGTGCCTTAGCTTTCTCTCATTGGATAATCATCTCAATAATATGCTCCAATAATATGCTCCAATCTGAAAACGATAGAGATGAATTTTACAATGTACTAAGCAGTTGGATGAACAGTAATGTACATAATTGTGATATGATACCGGACGACTTTAAAGCCAAAGTAGGTTCAAACAGCACCGGTTTGGAACATAACATAGGTAAACACGGTGTCGGATTAAGAAACAAAAACGGGGGAAGATTAATCGAACAATACTGCAAAAGGAAACTTGTTGTAGGTGGCACAATTTTTCCTCATAAGCTCGCCAAAAGGCGTTACTGAAAACCAAATTGATCGTATTTTGATCAATTCTAAGTGGCGATTTGGAACATAACATTGGTAAACACGGTATCGGATTAAGAAACAAAAACGGGGGAAGATTAATCGAACAATACTGCAAAAGTAAACTTATTGTAGGTGGCACAATTTTTCCTCATAAGCTCGACGAAAAGCTTTACTAAAAACCAAATTGATCGTATTTTGATGAATTCTAAGTGGCGATCATCTTTACTTGATGTACGCTCGAGGCGCAGAGCAGATATAATAAGCGACCATCGTTTAGTTCTAAAATTCGATTAAAAGTAGCGGATTTAAGTTTTAAACGACAAAAGCCGATCGGAAAATTGATGTTGGAAAATTGGTATCAGAAAAAGATCGAAATGCCTTTATTACTTCCATAACTAATCGGCTTCCAGATGCTATTAACAACAACGACGCTAGTATTGACGAAATTTCAAGAAGTGTCACTCAAACGTGCAATAAGATTGATCAACAAATGTTAGGATTCAACGATCATAAAAGAAAAATTTGGCTCACCGAAGCAACATGGGACCTGGTTGAACAAAGTAAAACTTAAAAAAAAAATACAATTTTAAATGAAAATGGAGATGTTGAAGTGCTCCGTACAACATACCGTGACCTATCCAACAGAATGAAAAGGTCTGCAAGGAGGGACAAGAGATTGTGTAAAGATGAACAAGTGAAACAAACTGAATCAGCTGCAAGTAAAGGCGACATGAAGACCTTATACAATATATCAAGGGCGTTGTATGGAAAACATACCTACACGAACAGTCCCATCTTGAGTAGTAGCGTTACACATATCTCAACCAAGGATGAACAATTAATAAGCTGGATGGAACACTTCAAGTTAACATCAAACAATCCTATTGGATTAGAACCACTGACGGAAGTGCATAATGAAACCAACCATGACAGTATATTCAATGGAATTTCAGACAATCCACCAACAATACAAGAAGTGAAGAACGTCATTCAAAGCCTTAAGCGCAACAAGGCCCCGGCCAATCACAATATTTCAGCGGAGATGCTTTTATGTGATGTTGAACGATCGGCGAGATTGTGGCACCCATTTGTGCATAAAATATGGGAACCTGCCAACCTCCTGGAATGAAGGTGTACTATTCGAAATACCAAAAAAGGGTGACTCCAACAACTACAGGGGTATAACACTTCTTCCAATACCGAGCAAAATACTAAGTCGAGTAATTTTGAACAGAATATCCGATGCGGTTTCCACTACAATCGATCTTGTGTTGACTTAATCAACACTGTAAGAATAGTACTAGAGCAATGTAATGAATTCCGCACCCCATTTACCTAGCGTTTATCGACTTTATGAAGGGATTGGACAGTGTCAATAGAAGCTATCTATGGAGAATTTTAGAAATTTCGAAATTCTGAACTTAATCCGGCCAATGTACGTTGATTTTAAATGTCGAATCCTACACAAGGGTAAAATGTCAAATCCGTTTGAAGTTACTACTGGAGTAAGGCAAGGGTGTATCTTGTCACCTATATTTTTTTTTCTCGTTACAACAACATAATGCGCACGGCTGTAAATGATAGACACGGTATCCAATGGACAAAACCCTTTAAACAACTTGAGGACTTGGAATATGTCGATGACGTATGTCTTCTAAGCCAAAACACAGGTTACCTTCAAGAGAATACTAACGCTATCACTGTTGAATTTTGGGCAGCTGGGCTGGAAATCAATATTTCTAAGACTAAGATTATGCCCGGAGGCTATGACGCAAATCTGTTGACACACATCAATGTTGATAACGAGGTTATTGGATGTGTAGATACCTTTAATTATCTTGGTAATTTTAAGGCAAAATTGCATTGGGTATTCTCCGAGCTATTTGGAAATCTCGGTAAATATCAACAACAACTATGTTACGAATATATAACTCGAATGCCAAGTCCATTTTGTATTACGATTGGGAAAATTGGAAACGAACAAAATGCCATCGTTAAGCGCCTACAAACCTTGGCAAGCAAATGGATGAGGCAAATCCTTAATTAAAGGATGGCCGAATCGCATAAGAAATGAAGATCTACTAAGCGCGACAAGCCAAATCCCTGCTTCTATAGAGGTATGTCAACGGTAGGTGGATAGGCTACACACATCGAAGACCAAATACCAATATTGCTCGAAAAGCGCTAGAATCCGCAGGGAAGCGGTCGTCGTGCGGGCGCTCCTGCTAGAACGTGGAGAAGGTCAATTGATGCAGAGTTGCAAGCATCTCGCAAAAGAGTTCGATATAAAAGGATTGTTAAGACCCTATACTCCACTGGGACAGAAGAAGAAGAAGAAGTATTCCTCTCGAGTTGCTAACTCTCAAAACTCCTTAAGCACCCTGTTTCCAATATTCTTAATGTTTCTGTGTACCTTTAGCAAAACTCCCCCATTATTGTGAAATAGTAAGCAAAAAAAAGAATTGAAAAATTTAAGAAAGATTTAAAATATTGTATGATCAGTTTCAGAGAATTGAAAAAATTTGTATTTAAGGTATGTTTAGAAAGAACATAAAACAACAATAAAAGAACAAGTAGACATAAAGACTAAAGATTTTGATATATGTAGATATGTATATGTATGCAAGATATATACTTGCATATGTAGATACATAGGGAGGTGTATGTTTATATGGTAAAAGGATCTATATCTACATATTTACTTATGTATTTAACTATTGATCATTAAATATTTTATGAAGGTTTAGATTGTACAATAAAAAATTATAAGATATTACCTGACTTTAGACAATTAAATAAGCCTAGCAAGGTAAGAATTGATTGATCGACTTGTTGGCTGGCTAGGCCACCTTAAAGACCGAACGGCAGACAGGCGTTTTAAATGAATTTTAACTTAAAATATTAATGTAGTTATGTATGTATTAGTTAGTTAACATATACAAATATTTCTTAAGGCTTTTACTCTTGCATTATGGCTCTCTCTCCCTTTCGCTCTCGCTCTTTGAATGAATTAAGCCAAGTCACTGAACTAAGTCTGGTTTAGTACAAGCAGCAGCAACAACAGCAATAGACTTATTATTAACCTAAGATTTCTTTAAGAAGAGAATTTTTGAGATTTCAACAGACACTGTACTACTAAATCAATTCCATTACAAATTACTTTAAGTGTGTGTGTGTGAAAAGAGTTGGGAAAAAAATTGAGGGTTGTTGATTAATACAATCGCACACGTAAAACCCGAAAATCAGGTAAATTTAAAACAAAGCCAAGAAAAAAATACAGATTTCAACTTTGCGGCATAAGTTTTAACCAACAGCAACAGTATTGGCAGCAGCGTCAGTTAAGTCAACACGTTTTAGACATACGATCAGTTTAAAAACGGACATTTAAGTGAATAGAGCTCTCCAGCTCCTCACAAGAAAAATCAAGCCGGTAAAAAAACACGAATTTTTTAAAAATTCAAAAAAATAACTTACTTTTTGGGCCTTAACTACAATTACATACACAAAATTTATCAAAAAAAAACAAAATCCAAAAATTTAACAAAAAACATTCTAGTTTTTGGTAATTGCCAACGAGAGACGGTGTTGCTTGTGGTCAAGAGATTTTTTAAAATTAGTTCAAAAACTTTGGGCTTTACTTAAAGAGCTCTTTCGTATTTGTTGGCAACAAAAATTATTGTTGTATTTTTTTGTTTCTCAAGAAAAAAAGTGTTTTAATTTAAATAAGTGTGAGTAGTGAGTGAGTGCGTAACAAGAATATTTCCTTACGGGTGTGGCGTTGAAATTTCAAATTTTAACGGTTTTTGAAATTGAAAAAAAACTAAATTTAAATTTTAACCTAAGGTTTGTAAAGTTTGAAAATTCTGGAAAAAAAAGTAAAACAATTAAAAAAAAAATTAAATCTTTATAGCAGTTTATATCTTAAAGCTAGTGCAATTTCAGGTTTAGATGATTTATAATTAAATTATATTTTAATCAATTGAAGAAAATTTAAGTATTAGCATTACTCAAGCTGAAAGCAAGTGCAATTCTAGGCTTAAATGTTTTTTTTATATAAAAATCATTCAATACACATTCAATTCCTTAAGTATTAGCAATTCTCAAGCTAAAAGCAAGTGCAATTCCAGACTTCAATATTTTATTTTTATTAAATTCATTCAATTTCTTAAGTATTTGCAATTCTCAAGCTGAAAACAAGTGCGATTTTAGGCTTAAATGTTTTATTTTTATTAAATTTATTCAATTCCTTAAGAATTATCAATACTTAAGCTGAAAGTTCAGTTCCGGGCTTAAATGTTTTTTAATCTAATTCATTCAATTCAAATTCAATCCTTAAGTAGGTATTAACCATATTCAAGCTGAAAGCAAGTGTAATAAAGTAACTTTAACCTTTTAGTAAAGAAAGTGCAATTCCAGGCGAAAATCATTTAAATACAAATCGTTACATCGTTACTTTTATAAAGAAAAGCCCTAACTAATATTTTTCTTACATTCCAGGAGAGGGAAAATAAACTAAATAAAATCTTAAGTTTTAAAGATACAGACATTTTTTAAACGCAGTTTTTTACTAAATTCTCTGAGCAATTTAATGCCATAATAATGTTTTTTGAAATTACAATATTTTTATAAAATTACGTAAGATAAAGCTTTAAAAAGTAATTTGAATGAAAAATGACTTAGGGCCTTTCTATATTAAAGTAACGATATATAAATTCATGAAATTCTATATTTCCGATAGTAAAAGATTTCTTTTTTAAACAAATTTTTTCTTAAAAAGGTTTATCAAAAATTTTGGGACATCAAACATTTAATTAAAAAGTTTTCCTATAGTGTATTGCACTAAGATTCCAATTACAATTACTTATTATTGCAATAAATAGTTTTTTTTTTTCTTAATTCAAGCAGAAATCGAAACTAAATCCCGCCTCAAATGATGTAAGAAAGCCTTTAAATTCAATTTTTTTATAAAAATTAAATTCTCTTCTTTCTTAAGTCAAAGATTAAATTTTCTTCTTTCTTAAGTCAAAGATTAAATTTTCTTCTTTCTTACGTCAAAGATTTAATAAATTGTCAAATATTTAAAGCAATTTAAATCGGATTTAACTGATTCAAAGTTTTGATTAGCCTTATTTTATATTAATTGTATAGGAGCAAAGCTCGCCCTGCTCCTATTCTGTACATTAAGTGCACAACAGTAAAAATTTTCTTCCGCTGACCCTATTTTGTCATATTTTATCAAACACTGAGAATTTCCTTGAGTGTAGAAGGCTAAGCTCAGCCTGTTGCATTTTTTTTTTTTAAAATACCGGTTGTCCGAAGTTTCTAGAATCTTCTGAAGTTGCTCCATATCACGTAATTTTTTAAGAAGGGGGTCTAACATTTCCTAACCGATCCTATCCTTTTTTTCTTTTTGACTAAACTACACTCATTGAGAAACACCTTTGTACAAAGTTCGAAGACTTACCCCCTAATTCATAATCAAGAAATCAAGCTATAGCGAGCTTATACTTCAAATTTTTTATACAAATTAAGAGAATTTGATAATTTTAAAATTTGTTTATGAATTGGGGTTAACCTTTAGTTGTACTAAAGATATACTACAATGCTTTAAGGGGGTCTAACCTGCTCCTATCCTCTTTTCTTTTTGACTAAATTACACGCATTGACAAACAACTTTGTACAAAGTTTGAAGACTTAACCTTAAGTTGTACGAAAGATACACTTCAATGAATAAGTATTTTAATTATAAAAGGGGAAAATTCACCCTGAAACGGATCCTACAACATTTCCCTTAAATAACTTTCATTGATGTAAGAAAAATACGACTCAGCTAAGTTTAAAAGCTATACAGTTATGAAGATATATGTCAGTTTATTTTTGCGTGAGGGTACAAGCTTCACCCGCTCCGTTCCTGTTTCTTTTTTGTCTTAATTACAGTCATATTTCCTATTTAAAATTTCATATACGAGTATATCTTTTGTGTTAATAGAGAAACATTCAAGATTTTTTTCCTCTTGTCTTTTTAAATACTTTCTGTAGACTACAACATCCGGCTAGATGATGACGAGATTTGCGTATGGGTTTTTTATTCCATTTCAGTTCATTATCTTATACTTTTTCTCCCTCGCTCTCTCTCACTCTTTCTCGTTCTTTATGTTTCTCAAATCTTTGAGTATTATTTAAATGAGTTAGTGTTGATTTCATTGTAATAATTATTTTTCACTAATCTGTGCAAAAATGTAACGTTTGTCGGGGTATTGAATTTTTATTGTATTAATTCTGTTTTTAAAACGTTTTGACATTTTTCGGTTTTACATCATTCTACTCATCTAAAACAGTTCGATGAGTTACACAAAACTTTTTAGGAGTATTTACTGCTCAATTTTTGCTTCCCACCATAAAATTTTTACAATCTTTCAAGGAAGTAAAAGTATCCAATAATTAAATTTTGCGCAAATTTGCATTATTTCTTCCTGCAACATTTTTCTGAATATCCATTTCATGACCTGATAAAACTGGCAAACATCAATGGATTCGGAAACTATTGTTTTTTTTTTTTTTGTTCCAGTATTTTTGACCAAGTTCGCCAAAAGTTTTAAAAAAGTGAATATTTATTGAGAACAAAAAGTAATTGACTGTTTCGATTTATCGAAATTTTTAATGTTAACATTAATAACTGTTGCATTTCATTAAAGTTGATGAACATCTAATAGGGAACCTAGAATAGAAAAATACATGTACTTATGTATATCATCTATATATCTAAATTAATAAAATATACTTACGTATTTAAATCCTTGTAAAATATTAATTTTTATATGAGAACAAAAATTGATTAACTATTTTTGGCTATTTATAAAAAAGCGTCTTGAGTTTTAATTTGTGTTTCTCAGTCATAAGCCGATATTAGGAATGTTGAGATATTCATAAAGCTAGAAAAGAAAACGGAAATTTAAATTTTTAAGTAATATTTTTTCTACAAATATAAGAATAAAAAACACTTATTGGACAAGCTATCCTACCTTATTTGTTTTTTACGATCCATTTTGGGAGCTTTTCTCTTTAAAAAAACTGATGAACATTAATGGATTAAAAAACAAATATTGATTATTTTTATTTAAGTTTAGCTTTAAAATAATTGAGGACAGATCCTATATAACGGATGTACTTCTTTAGCGATTTGATTTCATATCATCTCTTTCAAAGTAGATATATTGCTTCCGAAACTTTAAAGACAGTAATTAAAATTAGTACTTATTTAATTAAAATTTTTTAAACTTTACAGATTTAGATAAACTTCTTACCAATCACTAATGGTAAAAAAGTGTTGTATTAAAGCCACCTTTAATTAATATCACTTTTATCTGATCAAAAGGTGAGACTTGTTTCTTTGTCAGTTTCTCGCATGTTAAATGAAGGTTGATCTGATAAATTTATGACGATTTTGACATTCAATTAAATAAATAGCTTTGAAGCTCACAACATAGTTGGAAATATTTTAGACAAAAAAGTCTAACAAGTAATATTTTTCCAAAAAATCAAAAATTTGATATGACAAAAACAGAATGACAGTTTTCTAATCCGTATTTTTTCTAATTATATCACACATATTTTCAAAATTTAAACCGGAACTAATTAATACTTTCCCTTTGGCATTTAAACAGTTCCTATAATAATACCCTGTATTTTAAAATATTTCAAAAGCAAGTATTATTCTCATACTTTAGAAAAAAAAATATAACATTAACTAAAATTTTTATGATTTAAACGAGTCGTAAATTTTAAAAATCACATTTTCTTAACAAGCTACTTCTCTAATTAAACAGTTTTAAAATGAAGAAAAATAAGACAATAACGTAGAAAATTAACAAGTATAAAATTTGAATGACCTCTAGCAACAAAATTTGTTTCAAGACCATTTTTTCTTAGACTGTCTTTCTAAGCTGTTAAAACCCCCTCTTGAAAGTAAGTCTCAAAAGACTTATTTCCATTTTCTTAATACATTTTCTTTTTTGGTATATAGTTAAGTTAATTGTGGGAAATTTTTGTTAAAGCTTTGTAATAATAAAAATAAATATTTTCCGAGTTATTTCACTAGAAAATAAATGTATAAATTAATTTATTAAAAACGAAAACAAAAATGAGGGTCTTTTAGTTGGGGTGTTTTTTTTTATTCTTACCATATTATGGCCATTGCTTTGAGACCGACCATTCACAAATCTTTAATAATGATTGTTGTAATGTTAGTTTTGAGTAATGTTGGTAATACCGCGCCTTAAACGTTCCAGTTACAGTCACTTGACCAACCGAAACATTTTTCTTTTGTAATAACAAAGAAAAACCCCAAAACCATTTGGCTTTATATGTATTTACTAAAGGAAAACCTAAAACGTAAAACAAAGAAATGTCTAAGAAAATTGTGAAACAATCAGAGTGGTAACGTAATGCAGACAGTTTGCCACAGACATTGTGAGAACTAAATTATAATAAAAGTAATAAAATTATAAATAGCACACTTGTTTATCTACATACATATGTATGTATGTATTTTATTAAATACTGTGTATAAATTATAAATAACAAAATATTTGCTTTTTAATTCAGCAAATAAAAACTTAGCAGCCTACATATGAAATATTTACAACTTTCTCACTAGTAAAAACATTTAGTTGATTATAAAAACTAGTCAGATTACTTAAGATTATTGAAAATATAATAAGTAATAAAAATTTTATTGAAATGCGTCTAATTAATTTAGAAAAAGATTTGTTGAGAACAAAATTTAATTGATTCTTTTAATATTATGTTAAATTGCGCCATTCCTTGATTTTATTATCCATTACTTTAGTTAGTGCAACATAACAGATAGAATGATGCAGGCTACTCGGCTGATTGTCGATTTTTTTACGTTGTGTAAAGCTATTTTTTAGTCCATTATCGCATATCGACCCAAAAATTATGTTTTATTACAAAAAACGTCTCCAAATACTGCTCAGAATAAGATAGAAATTAGAGCTTTCGCACACTAAAATACTTGTTTAAGATTTTCATCCAAAAATATTTTGCGGACCGTTTTGAAGTTTTTGTAGGCCTTTTTGGAATGTCCTTTGATTGAATCGTCATCGGTGATTACTTCAGCCTGTTTTGTTTTATCAAATTACTTCTAAAAGTTGGAACAGCATTTTTTACTCCAAAAGCATTGATTTTTTTAACACATAAAATTAACATATATCCATTTTTAAAAAAAAAAAAATATACAGGGCTCTTACTTGTGTAATTCGATTCGAAAGAAAAACCTTTTGTATTTATATACCTTACACAAGTTTTCTTTCGAATCGAATTATACTGTAAGACCCTAGTAGCGGCATATGTGTCATACTACGAACTTTTCAGCCCATCTGTTACATTAAATTATATTCCAACGGGTTCTTTAAACTAACTCTCATGGTAAATAGACATTACCTGCAAATTACGTTCGCATTTTAGGAATTGTTTTCTCACTGATAAGTTGTAGGTTTCTCCATTGTGGTCATTTTGGCCATCCACAATTTTCACACATTCCACAAAAAATTTATGATACTCTTTCCAGCTACTAATTGTGATGAATTGACATATTGTCGTTTTGGCTAAGTTCACCAAAAATTTAAAACATGAAAATATTTATTGAGAACAAAAACTAATTGACTTTTTGAAAGGCATTTTGATTTGTCGCTATTTTCAGTTGTTGGCAATAACAATTGTTGCATTTCCGGAAAGTTTATGATCATCTAATGACAAACCTAGAAAGAAAAATGTATGTTTATAATCTATCTATATAAATTAAAAAAAATATTTACACAAATAATCCTTGTAAAATATGAACTTAACAGGAACAATTTTTATGTGAGAACAAAAATTGATTGATTATGTCTATATTAGAACATAAATTGATTGATTATTTCAGCCATATGCCAATCCTAGGTATGTTGTGATATTTATAGACCTAGAAAAGAAAACAGAAAATTTTAATTAATAATTTTTTACAAATATTGAGAGCAAAAAAACTACTTACAAACTAGCCTACCTACCTTATTTGTTATTTAATTAAAAAAAACATTAAATATTCAAAACCATGTTTTTTTACAATTCTGGGGAATTTTTTCAAATTTGACAAAAGAAGCAAGCATGATGACGTCTACGCTTTAAACATAAAAAAGCGTTGGCGTTCAAATTAAAACCAAATTTGTTGGAAGCCACTACATTCAAAATGGTCATTTATATTACTGATTTTTTTCGAAATTAATTTCCCATTCCCCACACGAATTTTCGTCTTTTTTTAATTTATTTTAAAAGTTTTTGAACGTTTACTCATGATTTTTTACCATTTTTGTGTTAAATTGGTGTAGTTTTTAATACGTTTTTCTCTTTTTCTTTAAATGATTTTTTTTCTTCTAGCAAAACGTGTTACGAATTTTTGATTAATTTGTTTTACTTTTTTTATATTTTTAAGTTAAGTGCATTTTGGTCAATGTTTTTACGTTTTTAAAATATTAATTAAATATTAAACAATTAACACATTTAAACATTTGTTATGTGTGAACTATTTAAGCGCGAGTATTTGTGTTATAATTATATAAAATAAAAAGTGTTAAATATCGCCAAATGTATTCGAAATAAATCCGAAAAAAAAAGTGTTTAAACAAAATTTTTAAATAATTATAGATGGATGATGAAATCAATCAATCAATATCCGCTGCCTACAGGGTGTTATGTTCTCTTTGGTTATCTAGCTGTATGAGTGAATTTAAAAGCGTCATAAAGCTAGCTTACCGAAGTTAATATTAGCACTGGATCAACAATTATAAAATAAGAACAAAAGTGAAAATTAATTAGATTTTTTTAAAGTAAGTTAGTATAATAACATAAACCCAAAAAAAATTAAAAATTTTTAAATTGTGCATAACATTATTCTTTATTTCTTATAGATGGGACTTTACACAATGACTTTTCCTATGATGATTTTGATTGATTTGAAATAATGAATACAAATTTTCATACAAAAAAGGCATGTTGTAAACCCAGCTTTAGGCCTGAAAACTTTTTCAAAGTTATCAAAAATCGAAAAATACATAAACACTATTATATCAAAGTTTATAAGAAGATTTTGCAATCAATAGTTGGGATGGTTACAATTTAAGCGTTATTTTTTATTACACCATTTAAATATGTTTTTACTTTTGTTCCTTAGCATTTGGATGAAGTTCGTTATATTTTTTATGCCAGTCGAGATTTTGTTTAGTTACTGTTTCACCACGTTTGGCAGCTTCCTTACCGCTCCAAACCATAACACCACAACCGACAATAGTTAGAACTATCATAACATTGGCCAAACGGATACGGATCTTGTTGCGGCAACGTTCCATAACTTCGGGACTATAACAAAAATAAAGTGAACAAAGAAAAACGCTTAAAGGAAAATAGTTCATAAACTTGTATGAATGAAGATGAAATGCAAGGATAGTTAGGTCAGTGTCCATTTGAATTTCCCGTCTACTTATTGAAATGACAACACTGCCCCTGTCAGCATACAACTGTCATTTGAGTTACAACTGTCATTTGAGTTACTGTCTAACTTTGAACAATCTGCGTCATTAAGTTTGTTTTTGGGAGCCATTTATAACAGACTTAAAACATAACTAACAAACTCCACCACGAATCCCCTGTAATGGATTCTGAATTTCGATGTGGGCGCAAAAGCAGGAACGTGAGGTATCAAAACAATTGAAATAATTCACGATGTGTTTAACCGAGCGGAGATTAAAAGTAGGAGAAATTGTGGACATCATAGGCATTTTGAACGATCACTTGGGCATGAAGAAAGCTTTCCGCAAGATGGCTGCATATGCGTATGGGCGTTTGAAAATATCACTTTAAGTGTTGTTATCTGCAGTATTTCTATAGAAAACTTTAATGTAAAAATTTGTTTATTAAAAAATTTTCATTGTAAAATTGTTTCTTTTATAAAATTTTCATTAAAAAATCTTTTCTATTGAAATTTTTTTTTAACTTTTTTTTTTAAATTTCATTATAAAAATTTTTTCTATAGAAAAATTGTTTCTACTGAAATTTTTTTATTGAAAAATTTTCATTATAAAATTCTTTCTACAGAAAATTTTTCGTTATAAAATTGTTTCTATAGAAACATTTTCATTGTAAAATTTTGTCATAGAAAAATTTTTATTATAAACAAAATTTGTTAATAATAGATTTTTTCGATATAAATTTTTTTGTATAAAAATTTCAGTATAACTTTTTTCTATAGAAACATTTTCATTGCAAAATTTTTTCTATAAAAAAATTTCATTATAAAATTTTTAAAATTGAAAAATTTAAATTATAAATTTTTTTTTTTATTGAAAAATTCTCTTTTTTTTACTTTTTTATAGATTTTTTCTATAGAAAAATTTTTATCATAAAATTTTTCCTATAGCGAAATTTAGTTTTTTAAATTTTTCTATAGAAAAGTCTATATAAAATTTTTTCTATAGACAAATTTTCATTATAACATTTTTTCTATTGAAAACTTTTCGTTATAAATTTTTTTCTATAAAAAATTTTCATTATAAAATTTTTTCTTTAAAAAAATTTTCATTATAAAATTTTTTCTTTATTAAATTTTTTCGATATAAAATTTTTTCTATAGAAATATTTTCGATATAAAATTTTTTCTTTAGAAAAATTTTTGTTACAAAATTTTTTATAAAGAAAAATTTTCGATATAAAAATTTTCTATAGAAAAACTTTCGATATAAAATTTTTCCAATAGAAAAATTTTCGATATAAAATTTTTTCTATAAAAAAATATTCGATGTAAAATTTTTTCTATAAAAAAATATTCGATGTAAAATTTTTTCTATTGAAAATTTTTCAATATAAAATTTTTCTATAGAAAAATTTTCGATATAAAATTTTTTTTATAGAAAAATTTTCTATATACAATATTTGTCATAAAATTTTTTCTGTAGCGAAGTTTAGTTTTTTAAATTTTTCTATAGAAAAGTCTTCTATATTTTTTTTTATAAAAAATTTTCATTATAAAATTGTTTCTTTAAAAAAATTTTCGTTTTATTTATTATTTCTTATTTATTTTTTCTATATCGAAATTTTTATTATTAATTTTTTCGATATAAAATTGTTTCTATAGAAAAATTTTCGATATAAAATTTTTTCTATAGAAAAATTTTCAATACAAAATTTTTTCTTTAGAAAAGTTTTTGATACAAAATTTTTTCTTAAGAAAAATTTTCGATATAAAAATTTTCTATATAAAATTTCGATATAAAATTTTTCCAATAGAAAAATGTTCGATATAAAACTTTTTCTAGAGAAAAATTTTCGATAAAAAATGTTTTCTATAGAAAAATTTTTGATATAAAATTTTTTCTATAGAAAAATTTTTCATATAAAATTTTTTCTATAGAAAAATTTTTGATATAAAATTTTTTCTATAGAAAAATTTTGGTTATAAAATTTTTTCTATAGAAAAATTTTGGTTATAAAATTTTTTCTATAGAAAAATTTTCGATATAAAATTTTTTCTATAGAAAAATTTTTGATATAAAATTTTTTCTATAGAAAAATTTTCGATACAAAAATTATTCTATATAAATTTTTATTATAAATTTTCGATATGAAATTTTCTATAGAAAAATTTTCGATATAAAATTTTTTCTATAGAAAAATTTTCATTATCAAAATTTTTTCCATAGAAAAATTTTCAATGTAAAATTTTTCTATAGAAAAATTTTCGATATAAAATATTTTCTATAGAAAAATTTTCGATATAAAATTTTTTCTATTGAAAAATTTTCAATAACAAAATTTTTTCCATAGAAAAATTTTCAATACAAAATTTTTCTATAGAAAAATTTTCGATATAAAATTTTTTCTATAGAAAAATTTTCGATATAAAATTTTTTCTATAGAAAAATTTTCGATATAAAATTTTTTCTATGGAAAAATTTTCGATATAAAATTTTTTCTATAGAAAATTATAACATTTTTTCTATAGAAAAATTTTCGATATAAAATTTATTCTATCGAAAAATTTTCGATACAAAATTTATTCTATCGAAAAATTTTCGATACAAAATTTATTCTATCGAAAAATTTTCGATATAAAATTTTTTCGATGTAATTTTTTTTTTATAGAAAAATCATCATTATAAAATTTTTTCTATAAAAAAAAATTCATTATACAATTTTTTTTATTATAAAATTCTTCATTATAAATATCTTTTCTATAGAAAAATTTTTTCTATGGAAAAATTTTCGATATAAAATTTTTTCCATAGAAGAATTGTTGATATAAAATTTTTTCTATAGAAAAATTTTCGATATCAATTTTTTCATTATTAATTTTTTTCTAAAAAAAATTTTCATTATTAAATTTTTTCCAAAAAAAAATTTTTCATTATAAAATTTTTTGTAAAAAAAATTTCATTATAAAATTTTTTCTAAAAAAAATTTTCATTATAAAATTTTTTCTATATAAAAATTTTCATTATAAAATTTTGTCTATAGAAGAGTTTTTATCATAAAATTAATTATTCATTATAAAATTTTTTCTATAAAAAAAATTTCATTGTAAAATTTTTTCTATAAAAAAACGTTTATTGTAAAACAGAGCTTGGAAATTTGATAACCCCACGTGTAGTCAAATGGCCATCATAAGAACATCTAAAAACCACAGAAGTTCTATAATGATTGACATTTTAAAATCAAAACAGAGCGTCTGTTTCCAAGTAGGGCGTCAGAGTAGCCATAGACTTAAAAAAACAATTATTAAGTGAGAGAGATTGTGGACGGCATAGGCATCCCACATGACTCAGTGGTTAAGGCAGATTATACCCCGTTATTTAAAATACACGGGTTACAATCTGCATTGACTATCTTCAAAAGGGGAAAACAATTAATGTGCGAATATTATAATGTGCTATGAATTAGGAGCAAACAGGGATATATTAAGGGCTACAAAATACGTAAAACATTTAAAAATATTTAATATTGAGGATTTACATATACAGACAATCTTAAGATATAAAATACGTTACCGAGAGTCCAATCAAACTAATAAAGAGATAAATTTCTTACGATTTCAATACAGAATGAAAGCTTCGCTTTAACAAAATACATTTATTATTTTAGCAATTAAATATCAAAAATCTCTCGGTTAAAAGTTAAATAAAAGACAAAAAAATATAATAAACTTTAAGTTACTTTGGATATAAATATTTAAAGATAGAAAGAAACCTTTAGCGCCATTTGAATGTTATTTATTGTTTCGTTTCCTTAGCTTCATTAAGTTCATTATATCTTTTGTGCCATTCGAGATTTTGTTTGGTTACACTTTCGCCACGTTTGGCAGCACTTTTTCCGCTGTAAATCATGATAACACAGCCGACAATGGTAAGACCGATCATGGTATTGGCGATGCGAATACGCATTTTATTACGGCTACGTTCCATAACTTCTGGACTGTAGATGGAAAAACAAAAAAACAAAGGGAGAGACAAAAATAATATTCGGGAAAGTTTAGGGTAGACAAATAATAAAACAATGTTAGATAGACAAGATGTAAATATTTTTGATATAAAGAATGAGTAGATGAAAGGAAATTATGTAATTTAAATAATTAACTTAAAGTTTAGATAGATCCGAAAATTTTAATGTGAGCATAATATTTATCTTAATTCTTATTATAATGCGATCATAATGTCTTGAGTCACATTATAATGCGATTATAATGTATTATATGTCATCACAATACAATTATTTGGCATTACATAACATTATAAAGCGTATACTATGTATTATAATACGATTATAATGTATTGTAAATGCGATTTTAATTTACATAACGCATTATAATGCAATTATTATGAGATAATAATGCGTTATTGTAAGTATTGTAAGTAACGCATTATAATACACAATAACGCATTATAGTGTGATTCTAATGCATATAACGCATTGTAATGCAATTATAATGAGATTATAATGCAACTATAATACGATTTCAATGTATTATAACGCATTATACTGCGATTATTATGTATTTCAAAGCATTATAATGTATTACAATACATTATATTATTATATGTATTATAACGCATTCTAATGAGATTATTATGTATTATAACGCATTATAATGCGATTAAAACGCATTATTATATCGCATTATAATGATGTTATAATGTAGTATAATCCATTGTAATTCTATTATAATGTATTATAATGCATTATGGTGTATTACAGCGCATTATAATGTGATACTAATGTATAGTAACGCATTATAATGCGATTAAAATGTGTTGTAATGGGATTATAATGTATTACAACGCATTATAATGCAATTGTAATGCATTAAAACTCATTATAATGAGATTATAACGAATTATGTAGTGTATTATAAAGAATTATTATGTATGACGACTCATTATAATGTATTATAAAGCATTATAACGCGATTACAATGTATTGTAACGCATTTTAATGTATTACAACGTATTATAATGCGATTATAATGTGTTATAACGCATTATTATGCGATTATAATGAAATATAATGCATTATAATGCGATTATAATGTATTATGACGCATTACAATACGATTATAATGTTTTACAACACATTATAACCCGATTATATGTATTACAACGCATTATAATTCGTTATAATGAATTATTACTCAATAATGCGATTATAATGTATAATAACGCATCACAATACAATTATAATTCTTTTTTATGTATGTATTATAAAACATAATAACAAACTATAATTAATTATAACAAGAAATTATTTTGTGATAACAAACCTATATTTACCTTATACTGCTATTTTTGTACCCGCTATCTTACATTCGCTTAAAATTACAATTATTTTTCAAAAATCCCCACCAAAAAAAAACTTTTGTTTGAAGTTAAACAACTTTTAAAATAATACCTGTTGCTTGGAATTTTGTTTTTTTATTTCAGTTTTTCAAGGAAAATTTGTATTTGATTTATATAATATGATCGGTATTGCTCTAATAAGGTTTGAATCACTATCAATTTCAACGGCAAAAAGCAATTTGTATGTTGCTCCAAAGTGTTGGGTACAATTTAAATTTTATTGTTAATAATTATTTGGTAATTTACTTAGGCAAAAAGTATTTATTTGGTAAACAATTAAGAGACACTTTTTCTTTTAAATTTAAAGAAATACGATTTTACAAAATTTACAAAATATAAAGGAGACTAATGCTGATTAATGTGGGGTTTATATAACTCAAGCGGCTGACGATTGAGTGAAATTTGCATGTGTTTTGTTATTGTAATAAAAACAAAATACATGTAAATTTCACTCAATCGTCAGCCGCTTGAGTTATATAAACCCCACATAAGCTACATTGTGAAGGTACTTAAACTTGAATAATGATAAAGTTTGAATCGTGATAACATATTAATTAAAATAATCGGCATTTCAAGCAGTAAAATATATACTATCACTCAACAACTTTGTATCTTTCGAATCATACTTTCTAATAAACAAAATCTGACAGTAAAGCAATTAAGGAGTGCTCCGTATCCATAGTGCAACAAATAGTTTGTACTGTAATTCAGAAAAGATTGCAAAAGCTTACCATAGTTACACAACGATCGCAAAACTATGAACATTTCAAATGACATAAGCCTTATATTATGAAAATCCATGAATTAGTTGTGATTTTATTAAGAATAAAGTGAAAATAACAAATTTTAACAAAATTAAGTAATGGTCACAATTTTTAAAATACATTCATGAGAATTGTCATAAAATATTTTTTTGTACAAGGACAAAATTTTGAGGTACCCCTCAAATATTTTCTTTCCGGAACATAATTTTTCGTCTCTCGGAGAAACATATTTTTTTTTGGGTTTATGAAATTTGACATCATTTTGGGTATCTCCCATAGAACTCTCTTAGTTATTTTGATATTTACTGGAATTTTAACCACATTATTATGAAATTTAGAATAAACAAAAATCACCGTACCGAATTTTCTTAAAATCGGTAAATTTAGAGCATAGCTCCCATACAAGACATTCTGACAAAAGCCACTTTAATGGGACGAAATTCAGAAAAATTTACCTAAATCAGAAAAAAATGAAAATTCGCGAACATAATTGCCTACATTTTGCGTAACTTCGGTTCTAGTTTGTTTAGTTTCGTTATCATACGGCAACACAAATATTAAAAGTTTTATTTGGAACACTCCTTATATCCATAGTAAAATTGAAACAAATTTATAATTCATAATCTTTGTACTACTAAAAATAATGCCGTACGAATGGAAATCAAAACTTGGTTGGTGTATTCCAATTATATGGAGCATACAAATTAGTGCTAATTTTTGCAGCGCAACTATATGATCTTATATTCACAACTAAATACCGAGAGATAATAGAATACCAACAGCAGATATACACAAAAATCACGCAGTTAATAGATACCAACAAAACTGCCCATTGAACTGTCTGTCCCATCTTAATAAAATGTGTACGTATAAATAAAATATGATTTTATGAGCTACTAACATTTCATAATACTATTTTAAATGATGATTTTAACTAAGGCTTAACTTACGTTACCATGCCGGGAACCTCTTCCACGGACTTGTATTTGCCAGTCCATACCAAAAAACGCTTCTCCAAATTATTTGGTGCATAGTTCGCCGACTGGCTGGTGGGTGTAGTCTGGCTCATACCACGTCTTGCCAGCAAACGGCCGGTGCTGATAACATGTTTGAACATCTTATGTACAAAAAAGTAATGAAAAATTTGAAAGTTTAAGTAAATTTAGGTATTAATTTATTAAAAAAAAAAAAAGTTATTTAAAATTTACCTTGAATGTGTTAATCGTTGAAAAATTATACAACAAATAATTAAAAACCGCTCTGTCCTAGTAAAAAAAAAAAAAAAACAATAAAACATTGCCAGCTGATTGCTGTTTGCAAAAAACAAAGATGCCAGAGATGCTATTTTGTAAATCTGGAAATATCAATTGAAATCAGAGAAGAAATTGATGTATTCAATATTTTTTTTAAAGTAATACTAAGCAAGTTTTTTTTTAGTAATATTCAGCAATTTTTGTACATAAATTGTACACATTTTATGTAAAATTGTTTATAGAATATATTTTAACAAGTATTTCTCTTCGTGGCATCACCCAAAAACATATTTACCGTATGGCAACACTGTCTATATGTTATCAAGCCCCTTTGATTGTCATTATTTAGTTTGAGGTTATACTTCAAAGCCGTAATGTAAATAAAAAAAAAAAACTATTTCGAGTTAATCGCAAAATTATTGAATCAAAATGTTTTCTAATCTTATAAAAACACTCAACAAATCCTCGGGCAGATCTTGTTTACTATATAGAACTAGATTTTTAAGTTCCGACAAGAATATTAAGCTTAAACAAGACAAGGAAGAAGAACAGGCTGCCCTTAAGATAGAGGCCAGTCTTTTTGACAATTCCTCTATAAAATATGAACCCACCAAAAAGTCGGAAGTGTTACAAAAAACTAAACAAAAGCCTCACAAAAAGTTAACAAATGATAATATCATAGCCAGACCTATGCAGTTTCCCAGCTTCAAGAAATCACGTCTGGAGCGTGAGGCACAGTCAAAACTTATCCAAGACCCGGATTTGGGTGTAGAATTTTTGAGATTAAATCTAAATGACCCAAGACTTAGTACATTGCTCATCTCTGTGCGTTCCAAGAAAAGGAGAGACAAAGATAGACAAATTATTATAGAGGGTAGACGTTTAATATTGGAGGCCTTGGCTGGAGGCTTAAAATTGAAGAGTGTTATATTTAGTCAAAAAGAACAATTGGCTGAGATAAAAACACAAATTGCCCAGGCTCAAAAGCAGTTTAATACTAACATTTACAAAGTGCCGCATCATGATTTGAAAACCTGGTCTACCCTTACTACACCACCCGGCATAATGGCCATTTTTGAGAGACCCCCTCTACACAGTGTGGTAAGCAACTTATCTTCCGCTTCACCTCCATTACCCATTACCGTGGTATGTGATAATATCCGTGAACCCAATAATCTGGGCAGTATTATACGCACATGTGCTGCCTTGCCCTGTTTGCAAATTGTTATAACACGAGGTTGCTGTGATCCCTGGGAATCAAAGGCTTTACGTGGTGGCTGCGGTGGCCATTTTCGATTACCCATACGGGATGATATTGATTGGAAGGATGTTCCTTTAATGATACCACCAGAAGTGGCAGATAATTGTTGTGTGTTTGTTGCTGAAAATAATTTGGAAAAGTTGCAAGGAAAATCTTCAGACATTGTGGACTATTCGTCGGTAGAGGAAACGGGTACACATAATGTGGTGATTATTGGCGGAGAAAGTCATGGCGTGAGTGTTGACGCCTATAGGTAAGTTGAATTTTTTGTAATATCGCAAAGAACTGTAGTTAGACAATTATATAGTTTAAGATTGGTAAAAAGGGAAATTCAGTATTTTTTATTATGTGTAAATTATTTTAATTTCTATTTGATACTTTTTTCCTACAGATTCATGTCTACAGTGGGTCAAAGAGGTAAATGCCTTAACATACCTTTAGCTCAAGGTATTGACAGTTTAAATGTGGCCTCTGCTTTAACGTTAATTCTTTATGAATTAAGAAAAAGCATTATGAAATCACAAAAGCTCAAAGAGCCTGTGAAAACTTAAGTGTTATGTATCTGTTTTTCAGTGAAAAATATAAGACAAGTT
This sequence comes from Stomorhina lunata, assembly GCA_933228675.1. NCBI lineage: Eukaryota > Metazoa > Arthropoda > Insecta > Diptera > Rhiniidae > Stomorhina > Stomorhina lunata. Next base: position 117,722,271 of record OW121742.1, on the reverse strand, counting down.
CACACTGCTATGCAAATAATCTACCATCGAAGCATTTGTAAATGTGTATAGCAAATGAAAACTCTTATATATCCAATTTGCAAGTGCCACTATTTTTTATTTACTTACTTTAATAAAAAAAACTAATTACTTTTTTAATTCTTTATTTATGAGTTTTTCCATGTATTTGAATTATAATGCAAAATCTAATTAGAAATACAATAAGAAATCATAGAAAGAAAAAAGAAATTATACACAAAATAATTAATAAAAAATAACACAGATTTTTTATGTTTGTTTAACTAAAAATTATTTTAATATTTTTTTTTAATTTTCACTTTTTTTTCATTTAATGTTTTTTTTTTTTTTTTTTTTGTCCCTTTTCTGTTAATTTTTATCATAAAATAATTATAATAAATATAATAAAAAATATATATGTACATATTACATAGTAAAGCAATGATAATTTGAAATATATAAACATTAGGAATTTAAGTAAAACAACTATTTAAAAACAAAAGCCATGCTTTAATAAAAAAAAATGTTACAAAAAGAAAATTGTAATAAAATAAAGCCTATTAAAGCAAGAAAAGCCAACTATAAGTTTTAAATTAAAAGAAATCTTAAAGGTATTAATTACATTCAAGTATTACTAAAATATATTAGTAATAAGTTACAAAAACAAGTTTTGACTATTATAAGTTGTTTTCAATTAGTTCTTTAGTTTCATTCTCTTTACTTTCTTAACAAATATACAAATACATTTGTTGCTTTCTTTCATTTCTATATATATTAGTTAGTTTTTAAATTTTCTTAATCTTGTCTCTAGTTCAAAAAAAATCATATCATTTACATTTCATATTTTGTTTGTAGTAAGTATATAATTAGTTGGTTGTATATAATCAAATAATTGTGAGAACTTTCTGTTAAATGTCAGAAGTAGGAAGTAATCATCTTCATCTTTATTTTTAATATCCATTTTTGTTTTGCTCCTTTCCTTAGAATCAGTTGGTTAGTTTATCATTTGAATAGGCTAGAAGTTAAAACCACCTTGTGGAGCACCTAAATCTGTATTAAACGTATATTGATTGCCCTCCACTGAGGGGGCCACTCGTGCATCTTCCTCCTCATTGCCAAAATATTGTTCGATAATGTAAAATGATTTATGGTAAATATCACGATTTTCATGTGATTGCAAATATTCGATTTTATCCAAACCTAATAGTAATTATAAAATAATAATATAGCGCTAGAGTAGAGGAAAATTATAACTTTGCCTTACCTCCACATTCCTCAATAGCCATTGCATATGGATTTGGTCTTGCAGTGAACTTTTCACCGGCTTTAAGTATGTTTTCTAAAGCATTTAATGCAACCTGAACTATATCTGAATCCACCACGGTTAAGAAATCACACATAGGTGGTATGCAGCCAACATGAACCTGTAATTAAAAAGGAATTTATTTTCATATTTATTCACTTCTTTAATAATTTCGATTAGTTCAGATCTAGTTAAGTTCTAGTTCAGTTCTAATTTAGTTCTAGTTCAGTTCTAGTTCAGTTCTAGCTCAGTTCTAGTTCAGTTCAGTTATAGTACTGTTCTAGTTTTGTTATAGTTTACTGCTAATTTTGTTCTAGTTCTATTTTAGTTCTAGCTCAGCTCTCTTTATACTTACCAAATATCTTATTTGTTCTGCAGTACCACTACTTGTGGCATTTGTAATAGCCCATGCAGCCTCTCGTTTTGTTTTAAAATCAGCTGTTTGCATTATATTAATAAGAGTTGGAAAGATATTGGCATCAATGACGGCTTGAATTTGTTGACGATTGCCAGCTGCAATATTTGAGATCGTCCAGCAGGCTTCCTTTTTAATCGTATCAACAGGTGAGGTAAGCAAATAACTTATGCAGGGTAAAGCATTACAATTTAAAATCACTTGAGTTTGAATATCATCACCTGTAACAATATTACCCACAGCACGCAAAGCAGCGGTGACGACATTATGCTGAGGATGCCTAAATGATTAAATACAATAAATATGTAAATTTGATTTTTGTGGAACCATAAAAAAACTTACATTAATAATTCCACTAAACGTCTACAAACTCCAGCATCTATAACAACCTGTATTTTGTCATTTGGACCATCGGATAGATAACTAATAGCCCAGCATGTATCACTCAAAACATCAGTATCTGAGTGATTTAAGAGACGCGCTAATATTGGTAAACCATGAACAATTTTAGTAAAATCTGCTGGAGGGTTTTTACCGCGACACAGATTAGAAAGAGTCCAAACGGCATTACGAATCATTGTTAAACGTTCGGTGGTGCTTAAGACACTAATTAAAAATAACATTAAGATAAAATATAATTTTAAATGTTTTTAATAAGCAAATACTTACTGCAGTAGAGGTTGCATTATACCGGAATTTAATAAATGATCACGGCAGGCAGGTGAATCGCCGGCTATATTACCTAAAGCCCAAACCGCTTGTTCCTGCACATCATCGTGTGGACTGGATAGTAATTCAATAAAAATGGGCACAGAACCAGCTTCTATAACAATTTTAGTTTGTTGCGAAGTGCCAGAAGCAATATTTGTCAAAATCCAAGCGGCTTCGAACTGTAAATGTTAGAAAAAAAATGTCTGTGGTTTTGTATTTAAAATATGATATTAATATTTTCTTATGCACCTGCAATGAAGCATTATTATTGTTCTTTAAGAATTGAACAAATCTTGGAACTATACCCTTTTGTATGACTTCTTCAATTGGTGGATTTGGATCTCTAGATAATAATTTACGAAACTTTTGTGTGGCTTGCAATTGCATACTTTCATCGTCAGTGTATAAAGCATCAATCATATCCTTTTTAATCACTGTTGTTGATTGTTGTGGTATGGATGATGTGTACGCATTTTGTTGCTGATGATTAAGCACAGTTTGAGGTATATGTTGGTACTGTTGTTGCTGCTGTTCCGAATTTTTCGATAAATCCAAACCTTCGGCTGGCTGTAAAATGTCATTCGGAACTTGATGCATTTCAGATTCCTGAAAAGAATGTTGAAATAAATGTAAGTTAAATAGTTTGGACCGACATCTGTTTTATTTCTAGTTCATATGTAGTTCAGTTCTAGTTCAGTTCTAGTTCAGTTCTAGTTCAGTTCTAGTTTAGTTCTAGTACAGTTCTAGTTCAGTTCTAGTTCAGTTCTAGTTCAGTTCTAGTTCAGTTCTAGTTCAGTTCTAGTTCAGTTCTAGTTCAGTTCTAGTTCAGTTCTAGTTCAGTTCTAGTTCAGTTCAAGTTCTGTTCTAGTTCTGTTCTAGTTCAGTTCTAGTTCAGTTCTAGTTCAGTTCTAGTTCAGTTCTAGTTCTGTTCTAGTTCTGTTCTAGTTCAGTTCTAGTTCATTTCTAGTTCAGTTTTGGTTCAGTTCTAGTTCAGTTGCAGCTCTGTTCTGGTTTAGTTATTTCTGCTGATCCATGTTTCATTACAGCTTCAATATAAGCCTTAGTTCTAGGTTCTGTTCCTTCTTGTTTAAATGTAATTCTAGGATAATTTCAAAGATCAGTTTGGTTTATGTAACCCCACTTACCTGCATATCATTTTCCATGTTATTTAACATGGCACTGTTAGGATTTTCCAAAACAACATTACGTCGCTTAGTAAGCTGTTGCTCCCGTTTCTGCTTGCGTATCTGTATACCCTCCTCCTCGCGCCTTCTTCGCATTTCGGAAGAGTCCAGACCAGCATTTTTATAACGATGCCTATGTGTAGTGGACATTTCTGTGAATAAATTGCAAAAAATACACATTAAAACCACATGAACATGTATATTTAACACAGGGTGTGGTTGCCACTGAAAACTTCACAAACAAAAAATATTACTTCTGAAAATTCCCTTAGGTGAGTGTTTAAGATGTTTCTTTCTTCTAAATCAATTACAACAACTTTTACTTTTCTAATCAACGTTTCATTTCGTTGGATGTGTGATGATGATGTAGCAGAAGCAATGAGTTGTTGGGCAGGCAGCAGACAAGCAGACCGTTAGTCAATCATTCGTAGAGGCAGATCATGCACACATCCATTTCACTTCTCGTATTTTGACACATAACACACATCGTCACATCACTGCATAACCATCCAACCAACCCATTGACTTAACATACTTACTTTAAAAGTGCATACGCTCCTTCCCTTCCATTCCCCTCTTTCATATTTTCATACATTCATACCAACCAAACCAACACTATCAAAGCAAATTCTACTTTTTTCTTTTCACATTCACTTATAAAACACACGTTTTTCGTAAAATATCTGGGATTTTGTTAACTAACCCAAAAAATACTTAATATTTATAAAATGTTTTTAAAGATTTCACTAAATTAAACAAAATAAAAATAAAGAATTTACCTAATTTAAATAAACTTTGTGCAGAAATTGTTAATAAAAATTTTTGTTAAATGAAAAAGTTTTTTATTTTTTACTGTAGTGTTGGAAAGTGAAAGAATTAGTTAAACTACACGGTTGTATAAAACAGTTGAGTAAGTTTGGCAGGTTGTTTTAATGCAGTGTTGAAGCATATTGTAGTTAGTTTACATAAAAATTAACAGCCTGTTTTTCGAAAATGAAAATATTGTTTCGTTCGTAAAAATAACGAAACGTAAATCAATTTGGTTTTTGTAAAATGAAATAAATTCTAGTGAGTGACAACTTAAAAGCTTTCGTGTCTTAAGCTTTTTTTGGGTTTTTCTTAAACAAATTCATTCGTATAAAGCGAATGAAAACGTTAAAATTTCTCGATAACCAAAGGTCTTTCGTGTATGAAATAAAAACTAAGGGCCTGATATATTTATTTGTGCAAAGTTTTAGTAAACAAATGCATTTATCTTTATATTTATAAACGTTTTTGTGCATTCATGATTATTTTAGCTACTTTTGAGAATTTGTCTTGTATGGGAGGTATGGTCAAATATGGGTCGATTCCTACAAAATTAGGTACACTGATTAAGGTTATTATAGGTAATATTTGTGCTGCATATTATTGAAATAGAACTAAATTAGTGGCTGTAAAGGACCTAAAACTCTATTTGGGGAAGGCATTCCTATTGAAGGTACCCGAAATAGTAAACCGATTTTGACCAAAAAGTATAGGGATCTTTCTTGGACCAAAATATAAGCCTGTGTCAAAACAACTCAGGAAGTGATTCTGGGTCGATTGGTATAATTAAAGGTGGGTCTCAAAATATAAGCCTGTGTCAAAACAAATCAGGAAGTGATTCTGAGTCGATTGGTATACTTAAAGGTGGGTCTCAGAGCAATATTTCTATGCGTTACAAACATCAGCACAAACCCAATATACCCTTTCCACCTAATTTAATCGGGAACTGAGGGAGGCCGTTTAAAAACTTTAAAACAACTTGAGTTGCAAATATATCAAATATACCATCTATCATCGGCAACTGCTCCAAAAGTTGCAGTGCATGGTTTGCCTAAACCTGTTATTATAAGTAAATTGTCCCCACGTGAACACAGTAAGAAGAACCCGTTCGAACGATGAAGTTATATTTGAGAAGGTTTCCTCATTTTCTTCACATTTATTAGTGGCCGCGAATGCCTCCCATCTATTTAGCCATCAACACCACAACCTATATCAACCAAAAAAGGAAAGAAAACAAAATAGCCAGGTAATGAAAGAATTGGTACTATTGAGGAAACAAGTAGCCACACAGGTGTGATGCAGTCTCAGGATGTATCTGTGAAATTTCCAAAGCTGCAAAAACTATAGCTGATTTTATTAAATATTTAAAATAGATTTTAATTTGGTAATTGTGAATTTTTAAAATTAAAATTTAATTTTATTTTTTTTTATTTTTATAAACAAAGGCAATTGACTGACAGGATTACCACCGACAAGCTACATGTTACATATAAAAAAGCTTGGATATTTCGAAATACATATATTGGCAATAATGTTTCCTTACGAAAGAAAAAAGCTCTTTTTATGTCAAAATTATATTAACGAAAGCTTTTAAACGTTTTAGAAAAACCAAAATTTGAGCTTAATCGTAAGCAAACGAAAACAAATGTGACAAGACTTTTGTTTTCGAAAAACAGGCTGTAAGAGGGACAAAATTATATATAAATTTAAATTTTTCAGAAAATGTCTGATTCCTGTGACGATATAAATATAATTTACAAGGATTTGCAACAAAAATTACATGAAATTATTGTGCCAGCAACTGTAGAAGAACGCAAACAAGAAATAATGAATTTATTACATGAATTCAATGATGTTAAAGATGCTGCCCAAATAGTTATCGGCAAACTGGCTGCTATGGAGGGCAAAACTATTAAAGAAATGCATTTATCTTACAATTTACCTTTAAATGAATAAATTGATTTGAGAATACACTTTTTTTACTTTTAAAATCACTCTTTTGGGTTTGTAACGGAAATATTAAGATATGTCGGTTCTAAAAATAAGTTTTTAGTATATAAGCCTTAATCTATTATAAATCGGAAGAATATATACAATTTGAAATGTATTTTCAATAGCTTTTGGTTAATATCGGAAATAAACTTCTAAAGTTATGAGGTATAATTCTTGAAATCTCGAACTATAGGAGATCACACTAAAATCTTTCTGTTAAAATTTTTTGATTTAGACATACTGACAGGTACAGGAAAACCGTTGATATTGGGGGTTAATTACTAAAATTAATTTATGTCGCTTTTATCGCATTGACATCACTCATAAACAGCTGTTTCTATTTTAGACGTTTTAATTTTTTCATTGTTGTTGTTGTAACAGCTCTAACATTTACAATATAATAATTGTTTTGATGGGGATATGTTTTGAGATCAAGGCCAAGAAATTGTGCTACTTCTACTGGAGAATCCACAAATCCTCAGGACTAAGTGAAGTGGAGTTGGCGGAACAATATGTTGTTGCTGAGTTGAGAGCCCTTGGTCGAGAAACCCCGAGTCATTACGGTACGTAGAACCGGCTGTCCGGGTTTTCGTTTTATTTGGTAAGTTTGTTATTATTTTTATTTTATTTATTAATAATAATATTAACATATTTGATGTGGTAATATGTACGTAGGTGAAATGCTGCATATAGCTGCCGTCTTCAAAATAATTAAGAAGCTGACTACGAGGCGACGATTGCAGCCAACGACTTTTGTAGTCGGTGTTGGTGTTGCCTGCTGTTTATGTTTAATGCATAAACAATTTGTTAGTCCTTAAAAGACATGGGGGCAAAAATTACCTACAAATTGAAAACAACATATGTGAGAAGGGGCCTACTACACAAAACAAGATTTAGGGACGACATAGGCGCGTTTTCAAGGTTGACCAACACGTTCCTGACATCTTGAGATGTGTCGTTTTCAAATGCCAACCAATACCAACATGCTCAGTGATGGTACACCAAAGATACACGTATTTAAATCTTTAAAATGGCTCTCCTGAACAAAATCCTTAGGTCCATTTCTATTTGGGCCAACATAAGCCAATTAAACAAAAACCAATAGTTATTTTATTTTCTAAATCCAAAGTTGACTTCCATTTTGCTTGCGTTCGGAACTACACATTTATAACTATAAGTCGATTAAATGTATCTTAAATGCTTAACATAGAGCTACCAAAATTCTATCGAATCGCAAAAAAACTCTATATTTTTTTGGACATCAAGAGAACGTATCTTAAATACTAATTTAACGTTATATAAAACTTTATATAAACCTTTCTTTTGTAAGAAAAAGTCTCAATAAAGTTTGTTACTTATATTATGACATATACTATACGTGTATGTACAGGGAAACCGTTAACATTTTGAATGCTTTACAAAGTTGTACAAAAAAGACCGGTAAGCAAATTTTGTAACCATTTTCAGTAATGTGACTCGATAAACTTTTATTCGGACTAAATTTATAAAATAAAGCAGAATATTTTATTACAGATGTAAGGTAATTTAAATTAGCTCCATCTATAGTGGGCATATGCTCTATTGCTTTCGCATTGTCTGTGCAAATCATTTTTCCTCTTTATAACTCTTCCTTGACCATAAGCGGCATCCAATACTTCCCAGGCTAACTTCTCCTGCAACGGCACGTTTCTTTCTTTTTCTCTAGCTGAGTCCAAAATCCATTTCATTGCTAAAAAATATGACCTCTTTTCAGTCAACGGAACGGGAACTTGATAAGTAACACCACCTCTTTTAATTGCAGTCAATTGCATTAGTGGACGACTATTTTCAATTGCCTGAACAATCAGTACATAAGGGTCAATCGTGCAATTTTGATCCTTTCCTAAATTGATGCGTTCTATCTGCGTACGTTTTATACTTTCACAACTATTTTCTAGAATGGTTCTAGCCTTTTGTTTGCATCCACCCTTGCTGATATAATTAATCATTTTTCTTACAATTTCATTTAAAAAAATTGAAGCCGAGTCGTCGTTCTTAGATGCCTTTGTTGGTATATGTATCAATTTACTATATTCATCTGTAGCCTTGAGTTCTGTTTGTGCACATTTTCTGTAAACCGGGTCAATAAAATGTTTCGGGTAAGATGACATCGTTCTTTGAATGCATGATGAACTAGAATATATAAACATGGTTAACAATAAGAATTGATAAAGTTCGACATTTTAAGAATTCTATATTTTTAACTTACATATTTCTTGCGTTTATGCAACAGCCAAACATTTTTAACGTTGTGCTGAATCTACTAATAGTGAATACATATCAGGGATGGTAAATTGTTTTCTTTATTTTGTACCAATTATGAATATATCATGTACTTTTAAGACCAAGAAGGTACCAGATTTTATGTACAATATATTAAGCTAACAATATTAAAATTTCGGCTTTAAAAATGATTTATTTTATCCCTTTGCATATAACTGAGGTACCTACTATTTAATATTATACAGTCATTTAATATTATACGAAAATCGGCAAAAATTTTAAATATTTTAAAAACAATTGGACTTTTCGAAGTTCAAAAAAAAGTACAATTGTACCATTTTTGCCATCCCTGGTACAAAACATCAAGTCTATTGATGTAAAATCATCAAATATTTCAAATGTACAAGTATTGATTATTTCTACTGGTTATTTACGAAAATATGTCAGCCGCTGGCTAACAATATTTTTCTACTCGCCGCCAGCAACTCCATACCGCGCGTATTGTGTTTGGTTTTGTTCAGTTGATAATATGAGCTTTTACTTATGATTTACAAACATAATTCGTAATGACTGAGTAATAATGGGAGGTTTTTGATCTGTCTAAAAGTAGGGATACTCCTCCTGAAGAGATGGCCTAACCAACCATCGAAACGCGTAGAAAATTTTTTTTTTGGCTTTTTATCAATAAATTGTCTGTTACATTAATAAATAAATGTAACAGATTGGGGTCAAAGTTGAATACTCTTTCTATCGAAAAATTTTTGATAAGAAAATTTTCTATCGAAAAATTTTTAATAAAAATATTTTCTATAGAAAAAATTTTCTATAAAAAAATTGTATATAGAAAAATTTTTGATATAAAAATTTTCTATAGAAAAATTTATGATAAAAAAATTTTCTACAGAAAAATTTTTGATAAGAAAATTTTCTATAGAAAAATTTTTGATAAAAAAATGTTCTATAGAAAATTTTTATAAGAAAATTTTGTATAGAAAATTATTTTATCAAAAATTTTGTATAGAAAATTATTTTATCAAAAATTTTTCTGTAGAAAATTTTTTAATCAAAAATTTGATAAAAAAAAAATTTAAAAAAAAGTTCTATAGAGACATTTTTGATAAAAAAATTTTCTTTAGAAAACTTTTGATAAAAAAATTTTCTATGGAAAAAATTTTTGATAAAAAAATTTTCAATAGAAAAATTTTCTATAGAAAAATTTTTAATAAAATAATTTTCTATAGAAAAATTTTTGATAGAAAAGTTTCTATAGAAAAATTTTTGATAGAAAAATTTTCTAGAGAAATTTTCTATAAAAACTTTTTTGACAGAAAAATTTTTATTGTATAGAAAAATTTTTGATAAAATAATTTTGTATAGAAAAATTTTTGATAGAAAATTTTCTAAAGAAAAATTTTTGATAAACAAATTTTCTATAGAAACGTTTTTGATAAAAAAATTTTCGATAGAAAATTTTGTATAGAAAAATTTTTAATAAAATAATTGTGTGTAGAAAAATTTTTGATAAAAAAATATTGGTTCAAATAAAATTAATTAGTTTCAAAAAAAAGTTCTATAAAAAATTTTGTTGATTTGCAGTTTGAAATGTATTGCTATTAATAAACCTCATATTTTACAATGAATCTTAAACTGTTCAATACAATTCTGTCATAATTGAGGTTATGTTTTTTCAAAAGATAATACAAGAAATGTCATTTTTGTCGGCATAATTTTTTACTCTTTGGCTGATCCCAAAACTTACTGTTGCTTTTATTTTTTTCATACAAGTATTTTGTAACAATTTTAAATAGATTAAACAAACAATATGGCAATTTCTTATAGCTGCAACGATTTTCTTGGATTTCAAGTAAGTTTTAACAATAATAAAACGTTCCAATAACTTGACAAATTTGTCTTTATTTTACGTCCGTTTGCTAATTATAGGATGCACTTAAGAAGATGCGTGATATTGATGATAAAATTATATATGCCTTGAACACATCACTGCCTACAGAATCATTCAAGGGACAAGTGGATAGTGAGAAGACCTGTAAAGATTTGTATGCAAAATTGCAAACTGGTCACAAGCAACGTGAAGAGGCCATACGTAGTTGTATAATGATATCAGCTGAATCGCTTAAAACTCTGAGGGAACAGCGTGAAGCACAGCCGAACGATATGGCGGTGGATAAAAAGTTTAAGTCGGAACAAAGAAAGGTATCTAAAAGCTTATTTCAAAATTTCTTTTAATTACTTTATACAAATACAATTATAATTTTAGCTACGTGTCTTGCAATCAGAACTAAATGTGGAGGATATTGTTAAGGAACGTTCCTACAAAGCTTTTAATGAACGTTGTCGTTTATATTTTAGAGCTGGTGCTGCTACGGCTTTATGAGTTTTCTTTTTCTGAAATCCTCTTCGTTAAATCTTCAAATGATTTTTAGTTTTACTTAGCATCGTTTTAATGCTAAGTACAATATAATTGAACTTTACAAAGTTTGCATTTTACCTATTTTATGCTTTTGCAATTCATTTAATGCAATTTAAAGAAAACATTTTGTTTATTATTTTGTTCAAATATCAACTTAAGATAAAATGTTATTGTTAACTAGACCTTAGAAAATTTTCAAAGAAAATATATTAATACAGATTTTTTTAATTGTAACCGTTATTTTTATGCTCTAAAAAATGCAACAAAAATCTTATACAATTCTTTCTAAGAAAAAATTGAACCATCCAAAAAGGCTTTACATATATCCTGAATTCTTTTAAATACCAAGATGACTTAACGATGAACTTGTTGGCCGGGCTTTTCATATAACTTTTTGCCCTCGGGGTTATAGTAATGTATCAATTTTTTATCAGCAGTTTTACCTTTAATTCCTGGTGGAACTTAATTCCTCAACAAAAGTTTTCCATGTAAATTAATCGGTAGCCATCACTTTCATCTATTTCCATGATAAACCGTTCTCAGTTTGGCGTCTCTACGTGTTTGCGGGTCTACCAGACCTCTTGGAACCTTGAGGATTATCTTCAATAGCTTGACGATTTATATCAGTGGCAGCTTTTCTCAGTGTGTCTTAGCCAGCCATATTTTCTAGTGCGTATACTTATTTGTAGCGTGTCATAGGTCTTCATTAGAGATTGTAAGGGGTCAGAATTTTTTTTTGAGTTTGGATTGGATACCACGTTGCTCAGTTATCGAATTACTCAACACACTCCTACCTTCACACTAATGGGTTTGCTCTGACAACCTTCATGGAAACCAGTATTTTATAATCAAAGGCTTTAAAAGCTTTTTGGATAGAGCTGTACTGGCTTTTAATAATTCAGGTGGAATTCCGTCAGTACCTACAGACTTTCCAGACTTTAGACATTTAATTGGGGCAGTTATTTCTTGAGAACTTGGTATACATATTTTACAGAACTTAGCCGAATTGAATTGATAATTCCATCTGTTGATCGTTGATCAAATTGCCCTGCTCACTCATTATTGGGTTTGAATTATAGTGGTTGTGACCAGCTATTTCTTTCGTGATTCGATATAGGTCTTGGATCGACCCATTTCGCTAGCTGTTTGGTCTTCTTTGGCTAAATTTTCAGCCCATCTCGAACAGTTTTATTTTCGAATCGAGATACGCAGTAACCCCCCTTATTCTTCAAATGAAAAATGTTATTAGACTTTCTGACAAAACAACTTTTTTTGGGCATAAAATTCGACATTATTATACCGATTGAAAAACAAAGTGTGTTTTAACTTTGGTATCAAATACTGAGTTATAACGACAAATGTTTACCCTCCAAAATATCATATTTGTTATTATTAACACAAACCATATACGATAGTTATGCCTTATATTGTCCAAAACGACATTAACTTTTATAAGCAATAGTAAATGCAAAATACTCCTTAAATTTGAATTTTAAAAGATTATTTCAAAATTATTATTTTATTAAAATAAAAGAAAAACACAATACCAGCGTCTATATAGTCGTAATTTCGAGATGTAACTCTTTCATGTCCAACAAGCCGTTAAATTGTTTTTAAAATTGTGAAGATTATAACATTTAAAACGTTTGCAAAATAATGTCTGTGTCACTTAAAATGTATCTTATTTAAACATTTTTATCTTAAAATTATATTTTTTTTTGGAAAAAAAAAAGAAATAATCAGCATTATTACGTTTGTTGAACAGTAAGTACTAGATAAATATAATTGTGATGATTTCTTTAATCTAGTACTAACTGTCGTAGTCGAAGATACGACTTCGACAATCGCAATAAGCCTAAATATTAGTAAAATAAAAGAAGTAATATTACAAAGTCTTGCTCTAATTAGTGACTGCCGAACCACTGCCTAACGATTTCATTAGCTGGTAACACTCCTTAAGCTTGCGCTTATCACCCACACGCTCCAAAGTTTTTGCAGCTTCGGCCAACATACCAGCCCTTTCGCCCGGCGAACATAACAAGGCTGAGGGTAAATACTTGCATGCAACATACATAGCAGCGGCCCTTTCTCTTTCGCCGCCCTCGAAATTATGATTTTTATCCTTACCGCCACATATAATCGAAGATTTGGCGTGTTTAAAGTGTAAACTACGATCCAAAAGCTGTTGGGTAGGTCCTGGGGAAGCTCCTGCCATTAGACGGCAAACAGCTTCATACAAATAAATACGCGATTGACCGCTCTATTTAGAAAAATTAAGTGTTAACCAAGTAATATAGGGTATTAGATAAAAAACTTACTGGTATATCTTCCACTATACTTCTTAAGGAGTTTAAATCTTTTTGGAATTTTTCCAAAACTTCTCCTGGCACTTGATAGTAGCCATCATCATCCATATACATGTATTCCGATTCCCAAATTTGAGTGCGCGTCTCCAAAATCCAATCGCATGTTAACAATTGGAATAGCTAGTAGTTTTTGAAAGGTTTATAAAGTTTTTAATTGTTAATTATTAACAAGCTAAAATTATTTGTTTTGTAAAGTTTTTTTTTTTTTAATTTTATGAGTTCTATTTGTAGACGTTCGCACCAAAACGTAAGAATTTCATTATAAACCATTTTCATTAAATGGAAAAGCTTGTTTTTACTATAAATTGTTAAAGAATGCCCATTCAAGTTATTGAGATAATTAGTACATGAAGATATAAGACTATAACTGAAGTTATCTGTTTAATTAATTCGCGTCTCTAACAGCTAAAGTGTAAATCCCATTTTTCTACCTTACATTGGTATCAATAAAACTGAATTTGTCAAAATAAAGCCTGTTTTTACATTCTAACCTCAAAATTGCCCACCCTTTCATTTCAAAAAAAAAAAAATTCTCATAAAATTAAAAAAAAAATCGAATACCGAAAGTTTATTAAAATGGTTAGTGCTCAAGATGTAGCCGTTGCTTGTAATATTAACAAAGTTTGCACTGCAGAAGTATTGTCAGACTTTAAATATATAATAACACAGACAATGCGACTACAATGCACCTTTGTTATATATCATTTAAGAGGTGAAAACACTTGCTATAAAACGATATTTAAATACGAACTAAACTTACCAATTTGATGCCCTTGGTATTAGTTATTTTATTGACTGTCAAACATTCCTGCAGATAAGCACTGGATTCATCACATCTCTTCATTAGCGTTTGCTTTACACGACTGTCCAAATCCGTGGCATTGAGGCTATAAAGAAAAACAGACAAATGCTGAACAGTTTCTGCGTTTGTCAATTTATAAAGCTTCAAAAACTCACCTTATTAAAATTGTTTTTGCCCTTAAAATAGCATGTAGTGCCTTGGGCAAATGATCTCCACTTTCGGCTAACTCTTTAGGTAATATTGCTATAGTTTCCAAAAGATTCTCAGCCAAAGTGTCCTCTCCTAAAAGCCAATGTACCGAAATTTCCAAAACACTTGTCCACCATTCGATATTAATGTCATTATTCTCCTCTGACAGGGTATCACGCAATAATGAGGTATATTTCAAAACATTACTGACCATAGTACCAGGCGGTGCCGGTGTAGTACCATTATCTTGTGGCTTATTTTTACCACCGTGTGATTTATGGCTACCCGACCCCAAGAGACATTGTATGGCCTTTGTTAGCAAATGTTCGCGATAATGTTTTACCACATAAGACATGGGATCAGCGGGATTGCTGAGCGTTGCAAACATTGTGGTGGCATTAGGATTTTCCTTTTCATTCTCAACAAAATCAAAATTATGGGTTATAAAGTAGCGATAACCGTACGAAGTGAAAAGCCAATGCTTATCCTTATCTTGTTCCCGTATTTTAGAGTTTTCATTTTTGGCTCGGCTTATGAAATAGCGTCCAAAGAATTTCAAATATCGGGGATAGCTGCGTTTTACTCTCAGGGCAGATGTTATAAATATGCTAGCCAATTCGTGAGGTGTTAAAAGAGTTGCGGCGACTTCAGTCATATTAATGGCGTACAGAGACATAACCAGACCATGAGAATCATTTATTTTAGAAGTCAAATGAAGCTGATTTAAACGATTGAATATTAAAGCTAACTCTCGCGCTGAAGCTAGTGCTTCTTTACGCTGTTCTTCACTGCAAAAAAGACCACCTGCTTTGCGTGATAAGATGCGACCCAGCCAGATGCGATGAAAGAACAGGCGTATAAACTGCCAAGTTGTAACGGAAAAAGATTCCAAGCGAGTCGACGGTAGGGAAATGCCAAAGATTTTTAAGCAGCGTAAATACTCGAGGTAGGCTTCACGAGAATTTCCCTGAAATTGGAAAAAAATGAAATTATAGATGAAGATAAGAAGCTTTAAAACTTTGATTATATATGAAAAATGTTGCAGATTTTTTCAATTTTAAAGCAATTTTATAAAGTGGTTATTCCAAATTAACGTCTTTTTTTTACATATATGTCACTTTTTAACGTTATAAGCGTTTAAAGTTTTGATTCGAAAAAACGAATTTTGTCATTCAAAGGCCATTTAAGTTACAAGCGTTTAAAAAATATATAAGAATATTCTTCTACCAGATATTAAGTTCTTCATAACTCTAACATATTCAAAAAAAAAAATTTAATTCTCTACATACGGTTAGAAAATAATGTTCTGCCATTTTCTTATGTTTCCAATAAGTTGCAGAAGCTTGGGTCTCAGAGCCCAACAGAGGATCGCCATAAACCAAAAGTTTAATCATACACATAAACATAACCAAAATATTCATGCTCCATAAGATCAAGGATGATGTAGAAGTTTCCCAATTGTAGCCATTGTTAGAAGCTAAAATAAAATAACACAATTGTAAGTAATTAAAATAAGATAAATTCTTTACTTAACAACATACCATTCTCCTCAAATGATAAAATCCTGCGTTGACCCACCAAATCTTCATCATCATACAGAGTATTAGCGCCGGCATTGTAACCACCCAGAACATTTTTAAAAGGATTTATGGCAATTATTGCAAACATAAACATACACAAAGCCAGCCGAGAATGAGCAGCCATACCTTGCATTGATTTGGGTAATATTTCCAAATCACCATCTTTCATGCTAGACGAAGAGCTTGAACCATCATAGGGTGAGGGCGGCAATGAAATATCCGAATGTGGTGGCGATAGCGAAGGGTCTGAAGCATCACTTCGTGGTGGTGTCATAAGGGATTGTTCCTTGCCATAGAATACAATATCTTCATGTGTAGAAGGTTTACGTTTCTTACCACGTCCTGCAGTGGGATTTAGCAAATCTTGCACCTTGGAACCATCACGAGACATTAGTTGACTTTGCAGACGTTGTACTTCCTTTTTGAGCTCATAATTTTGACGTTGTAAGTCACGTATCTTGTCCACTGATTTACGTAAGACAGCCGATTTGTTTAGTTTCGCTGATTCTCCCACTACCAAGTTCTTGAGTTCAGTTATTTTATCGTTTATGGAAGTACGATAACGCCTTTCTATGGCATTATGGGCTGAACGTTTAACTTCTTTTACTTTGGGTTGACCAGGGCCTCTTGAAATCGATATTTTCCCGTTATCCCCAATACTATGAGTGGGTGATGACATGGGTGAGTTAGAGTGTAACGAGGAAGGAGATGCTGATGGTTGTTGTATGGTGGTAATAGTGTTGGTTGCCATGGCAACGGTAGCTGCATTTGAGGCTGTTACTGGTTCCAAGACTACCGGTATATGGGAAGTTAAAATAGCCGTTCCATTGGCTGTAGTATACATTACAGCTGGATTTGCTTGTATAATCACTTGGGGTTGATGTTGGCTTTGAGCTGGATTAGGTGATGATAACTGTTGATGGGGAGAAGCCGTGGGGCTGGTATACTAGAAAAGTAATAAGCAAATTAATAAGTCTATATGTATTCAAATTTTTACGTTAATACCTTTATATTGGTTTGAGCTGGTAAAATAGCATGTTGCTGTGGTGGTTTATCCGGTAAATTTAAACTAGGACTTGCAGATACTTGTCCTACACTTTGCACCGTCAAAACTTGAGGCATAGACTGTATCTTTTTATACTGAGTGGATGGTGTCGAATTTGTAGGAATTTGTACTTTTTTCTCGGTTGTAGGGGCTATATTTAATAAACTGTTGCCAGTTTGTGAAGCTGCTTGTAGTATGAAGGCATTATTATTGCCACTATTGCCTGTGGTTGCATACAATATTGAAGGTAATGCTGTGGGCATAGCCGCACTGGTAACTTGTGTTAATGCTATTTTTTGATTATTTATATCCAAGTGACCCAATTGAATAGAATTAGTTGTCGAGTTGTTATTTTGTAAAATAATATTTCCTGCAGCATTAAGCCCAACATTAGTATCCATCGGCTGTAGAGCGTTAGCAGAATGTGGCGGTTGCTGTGCTAAGTGATGTCTGTTTATTAGCATAGAATTTGTTAAAGGCTTTTGTTGCAAAGGTGCTGCTGTTGGTATCATTGTGGCCGCAGAAGTTGGACTTGACATAGGTGGAAGTGGACTAAAGTTGGAGGCCATTAAAGGATCTGAGGCGATTAAAGGTTTATATGCTGGAGATTGCATATCAGATCTTTGTGGTGACAGATGAATGGGAGTCTGAGACTCTTGTTTGATGTGCATTTCAGGTGATGGTTGTTCGGACTTAACGATAACCTGACTGCCATCCATGGGACAATCAAGTGTATTTAGCAGATCATCCGGTAGCTGATCAAAGTCGTCTAGAAAGTTTTTTAGCATATCTAAAAAGTAGAGGTATTTTATTTTAAACAACATTTTAGCTTTCTTTAGATAGCATTTTTAAATATTAGAATCATCCTAATAATAATGAAACTATTGTACTAGCAATTATATTTATCATTGGAAAAGTCATTTAATATTAAAAAACAGGCTATTGCCTTCCTCCAATGACAAGTACATGTTAAAATCGCTAGTCATTTAACCAGCATTACAAACCGATTTCAAACTTTTCCTACCTGGTGATATCATTTCCTTAATAATTGTTAAGGCATCTTCATCTTTAAATAAATCCAGTGAGTCCACCATACCACTGGACATTAGATCCATATCCAATGATGGATCCATATCCATTTTTAAAGGTTTGGGGAGCTTATTTAATGCGTTGTTAATAAATTGCGATCTAATTTCTTATCAGTTTCCTATATAAACACAAATCTGTAATAGAAAACAAAATAAAAAAGGTAAACAATACAAATAACAACAATAAAAAACAGAAGTGACACGTACAAACAGTAATGGTAATTGTTATCAAAACAATGTACTATTTAAAAAACAACATATAACTTCTCCTACAAATTTAGTATCACTAATAATTATGAACTTTTATTAATTTTGTTATTACTTAAAGTTTGCATCACTGTTTTTCATATACAATAAATAAATAATAACAAAAACAGCTGTAATTATGACAGCACAAGGAGTGAGGACAGAGAAAAGAGGGACAAAATCACAAACAACCAATCACAGACCGTTATTTGAATCATACGATGTGACGTCACAATAATTTTATAATTTTGCCGTATTTTAAAGAAATTCTTATTGCAACTTTTTATATTCTTATTAACTTAAGTTCTTTTACTATAACACACCTTTGAATAATTGTAAAGTACAGAAAATTTACATATACTTTAAATTATTTCCATTTTTTATATTTTATTATCACGTTTTTTGCACATAAATAAATTACACTTGCAAGAAAAGAGTTTTTTTTCCACAGTATTTAAACAATTAACAATATTTTAATTTCTTTGTCAACTATACTCATGTAATATCATTTAATATTTGTACACGTAAAGTATTTTTTAATTGCATCAGTTTGATTTGCTTTCTATTATTGTTTTTACTGCGCTAATCACTTGCGGAAAATAAATTCCTATTATTGACTTTTTTCAATGAACGCAATTTTTCTTTGTGCCTAGTTCTACATGAAAAATAACATTGTGTCTCCACTGTAAAGACTCTTAAATATATAAACAGCTTTAGCGATCATCTGTTTATAATGTTGTCAACATTTTTTTTAAGTGACAATTTCGAAAAAAAAAATCTGTTTTTTATATTTGAGATCTGCATCTTCAAAATATATATTTTTATATTAAATTTAAAGAAAAAACATCGTTTAATTGTTTTTTTTTTTCTAGCAAATTATTAAATTCAAAAAACTGTTTTCTTTTGTAAAAAACAATTTTCCTCTTTAATAAACAGGTAAATCTACACACTTGGCAACATTGGCTGTATGCTATAATACGTTTCCACGGCAGTCGGTTCTTAATAACGGAATGATTTAGAAATTTTTAGGACTGCATTATTATCCGTAGCAGAAATATATTTTTGGATACATTTTATTACTTTTAAAATAAAACTTTTAAAATAAAACGTTATGCAAAAATGCACTTATTTTTTACTTAATTTTATTAAAAAATTTAATAATAAAAATTTAACATATTATTAATTCAAATTTTTTTCAGAATTTCATATTTTTTATAGTTTTCTGTAAATTTATAACATGTTACTTGAAAGTTTCAAAATAATCTAAATACATATTGTAAATTATATTTTAAAATACTAGATGTTAAGATACGTTAATGCACGTGATTTCTAACATAATCGTATTTCTAAGGGCTATTGTAACACATTTTAATAGAAACAATAATACAAAGTTCCTTCACCGTAACAAAAGTCATACCAATCACCCCTAAGTGCGTTACGTAATATATGAACAGCCCCTTAGAAATACGTAAGCAAATATTTGGTACTAAAAACAAAGTTTTCCCTAAGGCTCTGCTGAACATATACGGCACAGTTCTGTTTGTATACATAACTGAAAATGGATCTCATCACTTAAGATAATATTGTTAGAAAATACGTATTCACAAACGTCCGATGCAAACAATGGTTGGCTAAAATAACGTGGTTGTTACTTTTTACTAAATATGTAAAGGGATGATCTTAATATTATAAAAATAATAATAATTCTTGGCATTTCTTCTTTTCAAAGATCAAATTTGGTCACCAATTAATTGGCATGAATTTATATTGTATGCAAAATATAACAATTATCAAATCAATACAAAATTAAAAAACAAGAGTTTAGTTTTTTATTTTAAACATTTTCATCATCTTTAAATAAAAAAAAAGTTCTATATGTCTACTATTTTCCAATATTAATGCGTTTTGTTGTTTTAAATGATACCCTCCTTAATATAATATAGGAGCTGGCAACTCTGATGTTAATACAAAGCGGAAGAAGACATTTTATTGCCAAAGAGAAACAACAAAAAGAACTTTTGCATACTGTTGACACTCTCTCACACATTATAAAACACTAAAGCGGGATTCACCCATTTTGTTCGAAGAAAATTTTTGTCCGGACAAAATTTTTTTTATATGTAGTTTGACAGCTCTCTTTAAAAGGGAGAGAACATATTTTGTCAAACTACATATAAAAAAAATTTTGTCCGGACAAAAATTTTGTTCCAACAAAATGGGTGAATTCAGCTTAACAACAAGCCTGAACAATTTTACCATCTCTAGGCAACCATGATTTTCATGTCATTCGAGTAAGATCTGGAAAAGAAACATCATTGCACAGCGGACAAAAAGGATTTGGGAGTGATTTTTTTACCATCCATCACTCAAACTTTAAGAACGGAGTAGTTGAAAGAGTCCCCAAATAAAAACTAACATCCAAACACCAAGAAAAAAATAAAACAAAGAAAAACTGTATTAAGCTAACAAAAAATCGGTGAAAAAAAGAACTTTTGTTTGAAAAAGAAAAGTGTGAAAAGAAAAAGTTTGTACAACGATTTTTTCAGCTTTTTTTTGGATTAAATAATTTGAAGAAAATCCAACAAGGAAGAAAAAATGGAAGACTCCAAGCTCCAAGAGCAGCAGCAACAACAACCCCAAGACTCCCCACAAGGTGATGCTGCTCAACAAAAGCAGCCACCGCCAGTTAAAGAAGTTATTGGTATGTTAAAGAAAAGTAAAAGAAAAACTAATTTAATTAACGTGCTTGGAAAATTAACACATGCAGATATTTTATTATGTATATGTTACAAATGTGAGCTTTTTTTCTTGTGAAAAATGTGTGCTTAAAATACTTTTATTGGCCGCCATTTTGTAAAAAAAAAAATAGTACGGTCATCACCGGTTCTACACACAATATTTTTGGGCTGTTTTTGCTGGTTTTTTGTTCGCTTAAGAACTGCCATAGCAAAGAACACAGCCAAAGAGGAAGGGGGAAGAAAATAATTTAAAAATTCACACGCCGGTTTCGTTTTAAAAGAGCCATTACTACTGAATATGCAAGCATTTTTTTTCCCTCGCATAAGTTTATTTTTATTAACGCGAACCCCCCTTTAGTTGCTTTTCCGCCCCTTGTGTAATTTTGATTTTTTGTCGTCGGTGTAAGTGCGTGTGTGTCTGTATGTGTGATTCATAAAAATTTACTCAACCCACTTTTTACGTTCACTTTATTTTCATTTTGTATTGCATTCATATTTTCTTTTTCTATTTTGCGTTTAGATTTTTCTTCTAGTACCGTTCACTTCATGTATTTGCTTTTGTGTTTTGTTTTTGCATTTACTTTTGAGCATTCTTTAGATAAAGAGCGTTGCCAACAAGAAATAACATTGATAATATGAGAAAGACGACAGAAGAGAAATGTTTGTAAACAATACATTTTTTAGGTTAAAAAAATAATGTGTGCTTGCTGATTTTACTACAAAACGAATTTATGTAGATAGGTAGCATAACTAAAAATGCTGGTTTTTAAAGTTGGATCTTAACGAGGTGGGTCAGCACTTCAGTATCCAACAAATTTGGGTGCCGGGACACAGACATACCCCAAGGTACTGTGAGACTGACGATTTAACAATATGTAGATAGGTAGACGCATTATTTTGAGTAAATATAAGCTAAACTAAAAATGCTGGTTTTTAAAGTTTTCAAAAAATGTCTATTAGATATACCTCGAAATCTTTAAAAGGGTATTTATTCCAGAAAGATGTGGCCCTGTTTTAATAGGAAATGCTCTTGTCACTATCAAGACCAGAAGTCCTTCTGCCCGTCATGACATTGGGAGGCACGCTGATAATCTAAAGTTGGCGACAAGTGAAGCAAAAGCTGTGCTGACAAGGAGCAAATATGCAAATTACTTGCAGTTTTTGTTATTGTCCACAATATATTTGCAAATGTTTGTTTCGCAAAATTCAAATTTTTTAGAAACTACTATTATAGACAATATTCGACATTTACTTATTTATTTTTTTTCTTTCTTGTAGCTACCAAAGTAACCGGCACCGTTAAATGGTTCAACGTCAAGAGTGGTTATGGTTTTATTAACCGCGACGACACTAAAGAAGATGTGTTCGTCCACCAGAGTGCTATTGTAAAAAACAATCCTAAAAAAGCAGTACGTTCTGTTGGAGACGGTGAAGTGGTTGAATTCGATGTTGTTATTGGCGAGAAAGGTAATGAGGCCGCCAATGTTACTGGTCCTGCGGGTGAACCAGTGCGTGGCAGTCAATTTGCCGCCGATAGACGTCGTAACTATCCATGGATAAGAAGAAATCGTCGTAAGCAAGGCGGTGGCGGCAATCAACAACAACAGCATGAGGGTCAGGGACAAGCTCAGCAAGGTAGTGACCAGGATCACGATGGTGGTGATCAACAAAACCAACCGCAAAGACAGCAACGCAACTTTAGGCGTGGCGGCGGTGGTGGCAGAGGAGGTCGCGGCCGACGCTTTAGAAACTACTATCCCCGCAACCAACAAAGACGCCCAGTCGGCGGTATTGATGGAGGTATGGGCGGCGGCGATGTTGGCCACGATCAGAACGCTGACTCTAATCAAAGGGGCGGCGATGGTCAGGGCGGTCAACCCATGCGTCGCGGTGGTCCACCAAGACGTTTCTTCCGCCGCAGTTTCAACAACAACCGCGGTGGTGGCGGCGGTCCACGTGGACCCCCCCGTAATGACGGTAAGTTTTGTTAATTTGATAGTAAATTAATAATTAAGTAATAATAAAATGTTAGCTAAATTACTAATTAAAATACATAATGTTCAAATTATAAGATAATTCTAATGCGTTATAATCCATTATAATGTGTTTTAATTCATTGTAATTGCATTATAATGTGTTATAATTCATTATAATCGCATTGTAATGTGTTATTATAATAATCGCATTGTAATGCATTATTTATAATGCAGTTTATTACAATATAATTGCATCATAATGCTTTTTAATATACAACATTCGCACTATAATGTTTAATAATATGTATGAAATATAATCATTTCAATTTATGTGATTACTTATATTTCATTATAGGTAATGGACAACAAGGTGGTGGTCCTCCACGCAATAATCGTCCTAGACGTAATACAAACAACAGGAAACCCAACAATGCTGGAGGACAAAATAATCAACAGCAACAGGTAAACTAAAACCGCAACATCATTAAAGAAAAATGATTAATGTACTAAAAAGCAAATAATAACAAAACAACCATCATCAAAAAGTAAAACAGAGCAGTCTAGTATCGTTTCTTTTAATTTAAAGTTTCCTTTCTTAAAACAAAATTTTTAAAAAAGAAAGATTTAATGGATTTTTTTTAATCAAGAGACTTACATCACTGTTTTACTACTGCATAATTATTGAATATTAACATTTATCAAACAACATTTTTAATAATTACTACTATTCTACTAATAAATAACAATAATAACCAACCAAACATTATTTAACAAAAAAAAAAAAAAACAATGACGAAAAACAGAATTTAAAAACATTAATTGTAAAATGACTGCAAATTAATTTATAAAGAACAGAAAAATAAGAATCAAATAACATCATTATTAAAAGAATAAAATTCATTTTGAAAACCTAAACAAATAGTTTTTAATCTTCATTACTAATATAAAATATATGTATGTGAGAATGTTTTAAGTAAAAGGATTACGCTTTATAGTGCGATTGAAAAGCATTAAAATGCGATTATAATGTGTTATAACGTATTATAATGCGACTATACTGTGTTATAACGTATTAAAATGCCATTATATGTTGTGACGCATCAAAATGTGTTATAAGGCATTATGTTTTTAACGCATAATACGATTATAATGTGTTATAACGCTTTATAATGCATTTATGTGTTATAACGCATTATAATGCGATTATGAGCGATGACGGATAATGTGTTTACCGCATTATAATGTGATTGTGTTATAACGCTTTATACTGCGATTATAATGTGTTATAAGGCATTATAACGCATTGTAATGAGTTATAACGCACTGTAATGCTATTATAATGTGCTATAACGCGTTATAATGCGATTCTAACGTGTTAAACGCATTATAATGTGTTGTAACTTATTATAATGTCATTATAATGTGTTATAGCGCATTATAATGCGGTAATAATGTATTATAACGCAATATAATGTGTTATAGCGCATTATAATGCGATTATAATATGTTATATGGCATTATAATGCTATTATAATGTGTTATAACGCATTATAATGTTTTATACCGCACTTAAATGCGATAATAATGTGGTATGAAGCATTATAATGTGTTATAACACATGTGTTATAACGCATTACAATGCGTTATAGCGCATTATAATGCGATTATAATATGTTATGACGCATTGTGATGCTATTATAATGTATTATAACGCATTATAATGTGTTATAACGCATTATAATGTGCTATAACGCATTATAATGTGCTATAACGCATTATAATGCGATTATGTGTTATAACGCATTATAATACGATTATAATATGTTATAACGCATTATAATGCGATTATAATGCGTTATAAAGCATTATAATGTGTTATAACTCATTATAATGCGATTATAACTCATTATAATGCGTGTCAACGCATTTTAATGCGACTATACTGTGTTATAATGCAATTATAATTTATTATTTTGTAGTTATAATTTATTATAAAGCGTTTCCATTTATTATAAAGTTTAATTACGCATTATAATGCTATTATAGTGCATTTTAATATGATAATGTATTATAACACATTTTTATTGCGATTGTAATGTATTATAACACATTACAAAATTATAATGCGATTTTAATGTCTTATAATAGGACTATAATATATAATGATGCATTATAATGCGTTTATTAAACAATATTATAACACTTGGGTATTTTATGATGGAGACCAGAAAGAGGAAGTTCTAATTTATTTTTCTATTATTATTTTATGTTGTTTTATTTATCCCATTTCCCCTCATTTCCATAACTTATATTTTTACTTATTATTTAATTAATTCAATTCTCCCTTTTTGTTTTTATTTTCAAAATTTTACATCTTTTACACCAAATCCACTCCAAAACATTCCTCACCTTAAAAAAATCAACAACAACTGCACCTGAATATATAAAAATAAAAAATTCAATTAAATAAAAACATCATTTAATCTACATCATGTTTAAAAAAAAAACAAAGAATGTTGGTCAAGAAGTTAAAAATACCACTACAGAAAGCAGCGCTTAAAAGAAGGGCTTCATCCGCCCGAGTGGTAACAGAAGGTAAAATTTAGTGGTGGTACAGACAATAACAACAAAAGCATCAGCAACTTTATCAGATTAAAACCACTCCACTTAAGCCAACATTGAACCTTAATTTTTATGAGAAGTTTTGTGTCTAAAAGACCTTTTAAATAACATCTATAAATTACCTTAATTTGTTAAAAAAAAAAATCTTTATATAAACCCAGACAACAACCAACACTCAACTCCTCCTCCCCTTTTTTTGTATTTTGTGCTTTCAATTATATTTAAGTGTTTTAAATTTTTAACAAAATTCATTAAGCTTTCCCTCGAATCACTTGATTATTGTTTTTTCATTTAAACTATAAAAGTATTATTAAACTATTGTATGTATATTATAAAATATATAACAACTTTTACATAAACTTTTATGTTTTAAATAAAAAATAATTAAATTAATATATATTTATTTTTATATTTATTATTAATTTATATATTTTTCAAAGTTTTGTTTAATGAATTTGTTTTTATAACTATTTTTCTAAAAAAAAATGCAAGACACTTTTTATAAGGCAGCATATTAACATTTTTGTTTTATATTAAAAAAACAACACATTTTTTAACATCCTAAATTTTTTTTGTAGATGGGAAATTTTTGAAAACCTTCATTAAAATTGTTAAAAAAATTCATAGTTTCTCGTTGTTTTCAAAATTTTCCTTATTTTTTTTCTAATTTTCTTTTTTTTTTCAAAAAATATTTATTTTGTAGTTTTTTTATTTATATACCAAAAATCACTTTATATTATTTTACAAAAATTTTGATACATTTAGAAACAAAAAAGAAACCTACATAAACCTTGTCTGTACATCTCTAGATAAAAAATAAATAAAAAATATTTAATAAATTTTTGAAAAAAAAAATGAGTTTTATTTACAACAAAATTGTTTTATCAAAAATATTTCTATAGAAATTTTTTATCAAAAATATTTCTATAGAAATTTTTTATCAAAAATTTTTCTATAGAAAAATATTTTTATCAAAAATTTTTCTATAGAAAAATATTTTTATCAAAAATTTTTCTATAGAAAAATATTTTTATCAAAAATTTTTCTATAGAAAAATATTTTTATCAAAAATTTTTCTATAGAAAAATATTTTTATCAAAAATTTTTCTATAGAAAAATATTTTTATCAAAAATTTTTCTATAGAAAAATATTTTTATCAAAAATTTTTCTATAGAAAAATATTTTTATCAAAAATTTTTCTATAGAAAAATATTTTTATCAAAAATTTTTCTATAGAAAAATATTTTTATCAAAAATTTTTCTATAGAAAAATATTTTTATCAAAAATTTTTCTATAGAAAAATATTTTTATCAAAAATTTTTCTATAGAAAAATATTTTTATCAAAAATTTTTCTATAGAAAAATATTTTTATCAAAAATTTTTCTATAGAAAAATATTTTTATCAAAAATTTTTCTATAGAAAAATATTTTTATCAAAAATTTTTCTATAGAAAAATATTTTTATCAAAAATTTTTCTATAGAAAAATATTTTTATCAAAAATTTTTCTATAGAAAAATATTTTTATCAAAAATTTTTCTATAGAAAAATATTTTTATCAAAAATTTTTCTATAGAAAAATATTTTTATCAAAAATTTTTCTATAGAAAAATATTTTTATCAAAAATTTTTCTATAGAAAAATATTTCTATCAAAATGTTTTCTATAGAAAAATATTTCTATCAAAATGTTTTCTATAGAAAAATATTTTTATCAAAAATTTTTCTATAGAAAAATATTTTTATCAAAAATTTTTCTATAGAAAAATATTTTTATCAAAAATTTTTCTATAGAAAAATATTTTTATCAAAAATTTTTCTATAGAAAAATATTTTTATCAAAAATTTTTCTATAGAAAAATATTTTTATCAAAAATTTTTCTATAGAAAAATATTTTTATCAAAAATTTTTCTATAGAAAAATATTTTAATCAAAAATTTTTCTACAGAAAAATATTTTTATCAAAATGTTTTCTATAGAAAAATATTTTTATCAAAATGTTTTCTATAGAAAAATATTTTTATCAAAAATTTTTCTATAGAAAAATATTTTTATCAAAAATTTTTCTATAGAAAAATATTTTTATCAAAAATTTTTCTATAGAAAAATATTTTTTATCAAAGATTTTTCTATAGAAAAATATTTTTATCAAAAATTTTTCTATAGAAAAATATTTTTATAAAAAATTTTTCTATAGAAAAATATTTTTATTAAAAATTTTTCTGTAGAAAAATATTTTTATCAAAAATTTTTCTATAAAAAAATATTTTTATCAAAAATTTTTCTATAGAAAAATATTTTTATCAAAAATTTTTCTATAGAAAAATATGTTTATCAAAAATTTTTCTATAGAAAAATATGTTTATCAAAAATTTTTCTATAGAAAAATATTTTTATCAAAAATTTTTCTATAGAAAAATATTTTTATCAAAAATTTTTCTATAGAAAAATATTTTTATCAAAAATTTTTCAATAGAAAAATATTTTTATTAAAAATTTTTCTATAGAAAAATTTTTCTATAGATAATTTATTTTTATCAAAAAAATTTCGAAAATTTTTCTGTAGAAAAATATTTTTATTGCTAATTTTTCTGTACGAAAATGTTTTATGAAAAATTTTTCTATAGAAAAATATTTTTTTTATCGATTTAAATTTTCTTCTATATTTGGAATTTTTACTTATTGATAATTTGTTGTTTCTTAAACGTTTTTATTCAAAATAACTGTAACTTTGTTAAAAGTATTGCCACCCTTAAGATATTTGTAATATTGGCAGCTTGTAAATAAAATTGTTGCCACGAACTTCTTGTTTCATGATTCGGGAACATATTTTGACAACTCTGTCTGTCGTTTGCTTACACTCTCACAACAAACAAACGAACGCGAAAGAACGAAGAGCAGGTAAAAACAAGAAAACAAAAATTGGTTCATTTCATGTGTGTGTTAGTTTGAGCAAGAGTTGTTCTCAACTAGTTCATAAGAAGACAGGCAGCAAAATTGTAAAATCAGTCAGCGGAAAGAAGTAAAATACATTTTTTAGAAAAGAAGTTAGTTAAAGATTTAACAAAATCATCATGAGCTTTAATGCTGGAGAAAATCAGTTGCTGAACTTTGTTTCATACGATAATTCAACAAATATTTGGCAGTGTTTGGTTCCCGAGTGTCACACAGTCTTTGTAGGCAAAAAGAAAATCGCCATTAAACGGCATTATCAAAGTGTGCACAATATGAATATAGAGGAAGAAGCAGAAGATGAAGATAATGCAGTTCAGGATAACAACACAACGGCAACTAGCATTCACAATAGCTTTATTACAAAAGGCGATGAAGCTAAAGCAGTTGGAATTGGCTACAATATCAATTATGTTGAAGATAATTCAAATGCCAAAAGTAACGACTCTGCCTTAGGTTCAGGCGGCAAGGGTTATCGAACATTTTTGGTAGCCCATTATGTAGACTACAATAAGTCCACCAATATATCGAAATGTTTGATACAAAACTGTGAAAGGCCCATGAGTGGCCGTAGAACCGGAAACATTAAAAGACACTATCATAAAGTTCACAATTTTGTTATAGTCCATGATAACCAGGATATCTTGCCTGCAATTAATAAAGAACTACAGGAGTATTATAACAATGAGTCCTTTGGTGATGGCAATTTTAGGTTTGAAGAAGAAACAACAGCAGAAGAGGAACTAAACGATCAATCAGAACAGCCCCTTAACTGTGATCAGTATATTGAATATGATCCTTTAATTAATAAATCGTTGTGTAAGATTCCTGGGTGTAAGGCTTATTTGGTGGGCAAAAAACCCTTTAGCATTAAGCGTCACTATGGCTTGGTGCACAATTATGACATCGAATCGAATGGCTCAAAATTGTTTGATAAATCCAAATACTCCCGAATTATTAATGGTCATACAGCAAATAGTTCTCTCATACCTATTGATGATTTGGTCATATTTGAGTCGAAGACCTCTACTCACCACTGTTTGTTTATCAATTGTCATCAGGTCTTAGAAAAACATTTGGCCACCATTAAGCGTCACTATCATGAACATCATAAAATTATTATAGCCCGTGATTCGGATAATATACCACATCGTTTTTATCGTAAACGTAAACTTACAGATATGCAGGAATCCTATGACAATGATTTTCTAAGAGAAGGACCAGAATGTATTATCGAAATGAATACTTCCTCCTCAAGTTTAATTAAAAATGAACTATTAAGTGATGACGATCAGCCACAATGCTCTAAAATGTCGAAATATATCACCAATTACATGAAAGAAGAACTGGACTCCGCGGGCTCGGTAAAACAAGAGTACCTTAGTGAAGAAGATGATAATCAAGCAATTGATAATTCTAATGTGCAGTCGTCCATGGAGAAGACTAGAAAAATGCAATTGCAACATCAAAACTTTAAGGAAAAATCTGCCAAGATTAATATAGCATTGGACAAACAGACATTTTTCAAACTCTGTCTGGGTTTGGTAGTTGAACGCGATTTACCCATTAATCTGTTTGATGATGATAAATATTTCAAGCCCCTATTGGCTCCCTATGAAAAATTATACGATTGTCATATTGATGCCGCAACAGTAAAAGATATGTTGGTTAAAGCAAGTGATTTGGTTGTGGGAGATTTAAAGGCAGCTTTTACCAATAAAATTGTATGTTTGGAATTTCTTGTGGTAAAGCACGAAAATCTTTTCTACTTGTTAATTAATATAAGATTTTTGGAGGAGGGAGCGGTTTGTAATAAATTAATAGGTAAGTAAAACTTTTCAACATTCAAAACTGCTATTATTTTTTGCGATTTTTTTTTTTTTGAAATCAGTATATATTTGATCCTATACAAGATCTTCTGATAAAAGCCACTTAAATACGACTAAATTCAAATAAGCGCTCCTAAATCTGGAGATAATGAACGGTACTACTTTTTATGGCGTTATTAAAATATATTAATTTACAGGATTTGTACCCCTAACGGAAATCACCACTGTTCTTCCGATTTCGGAATATCTTGGCAAATTCAATATTGATATGCAACAAATTTATATGAAAACGATAATATTTGGTTTACAAAATGATGAAAGTGAAATTTTCCCAAGCATCCGCCAACAGCATCCCGATATAAAAAATCATTCTGTATACGACATTCAAATATTATATAAAACTTTTGTGCTCAAATACTTTCAGCATGTTAAAAATTGGGAAACCCTGCTAAATTACGCTGATGGTTCAGATGAGTCATTTTACAAAAATTTAAAAGATTTTGCAAAATATATTGAAAAATTAACAGAGTCGGAAATTAATCAAAATCCCCATGTAAAGGAAACGAAACTTTTCTTTAAGGCCTTGCAAATATTTTGGAATTTTTTGGAGAAATTAGATAAAGAGCAATATGTAGCCGGGGACTTTTATCGCGATTGCCTGTGTTGCGAATTGGAAATGAAAGCCGAAGCCACGAAAAACCATAATAATTATGCTCTGGAATTATATGAAAAATTGTCAGATTTTAAAACTTCCCTCCTAGATTCATCGGAATTTTTATCGGCTTTATATTTAGATCCTAGATTTAATTTTACAGGTTCCCGTTTACTAAGTGAAGAACAAAAAATCAAGGGCAAGGTATTTGTTTTCCTAAAATTCTTTTAAATTATTATATAAATATAATTTTTAATTTATTTTCTTTAGTTCCATCTCTGCTCTATATGGGAAAATTTTTCGAAAAATCTTCAATCTTTCCAAAAAAATCCTTTATCTAACAATGAACATGACAATGGCGAATCAAATGATGATGAATATGCTCTTTTAAATCATTACATTAATGACACTATGCCTGAAAAATCTCGTGAATCCATAGAGGATCTTTTAACTGAATGTGTTCCCCTAAAGCGAGAACCCTTTAGTTTGGATATTTTAAAGTATTGGTTTTGCAATCGAAGCGTTCCAGATGAAATACTGGATTTGATAAAAATTGTTTTTACATTTTCTACATCTCAATATATTTTATTAGATTCACAAACAAAGTTTACCCTTTCCAGTAATGATTATGAAAAGTTTCTTTTGAAATTTAATCAAAATATTTTAGAAAAAAATTTAGATATATATTGAAACATAGTTTTAAGCATGGCATTTTTAAGATATATTTAATATTTATTTAGAACATGATATATATTTTTAGATTTATATGGAATATGTGTAAATAAAATTTATATAAGCACAAATTTTTGAATACAGTGAAGTTAAGTTTGAGTTTAGGAAGTGAATTGAGCTCCTGGATTATATACTCTGGGGCCATTTGAAAGTGAACAAAAAGCAAGCAACTGATGGGCTGAAAGATTATATTTAACGCTGTATTGACGAGGTAGGCAATGCTAGGTTGTAAAATGTGGTGAAAAATTTTGCGAAAAGACTGGAAGTTAAACGTGGATATTTGCTAAAAGTCATATTCCATTACTAATTCCATTATATACTTGCCATAGTATACATTACCATATTATACTTTACATATAACTATATTTGTCGAAAAAATAGTTTTTTAATTTACTTCCTAACTATTAACTACCCCAACATATAATATTACCACAACCTGTCTTAACTAACCTAAAATATTGAAGGAAATTTTATTCTCCCTTCCCTGAATACCCGTTTTAAAAACGCTCAATAAACAATAGTTTTAAAAACGCTCAATAAACAATAGTTTTGCAAGAAATTGTCATCACTTATTTAAACGAGGAATGAAAATAAAAGGGAGAACAAAAAGATAAAATAACAAGAATAAAAAAAATTCGATACAATTCAACTGCAGCAATCTCTAGAAAAAAAGTGAAAATTCTTTATTTTTTTTTAAATTTTATGATATTTCAATTAATATTATTCAATATTTTAATAAACCGAAAGATGATAGCTTTTGAATATAAATAAACTTCGAGCAAAAAACTATAAAAATAATTTGCTAATAATTGCAGTAATTGGATTACGAGACAGAAGAAAAAGTGTTGTTGGAGAAACCCACAAAATCAGCAGCAGCTGCAAAATAAAATCCAACAAGAAGAACAAACAGAAAAACAAATACTATGAGTAGCAAACATATTTATTCGACCAGCAATTTAACAGACCTCCAGCTGAAGGAACAGGGCAATTGTTTATTTTCCGCACGAAAATATGACGACGCCATCAATTGCTACACAAAGGCCATCATCAAGAATCCTAGCAATGCCACCTACTTCACCAATCGGGCTTTGTGTCATCTAAAGTTGAAACGCTGGGAATTATCGTGCCAAGATTGTCGTCGTGCTTTGGATATAGATGCAAATCTGTTAAAGGCCCATTTCTTTTTGGGTCAATGTCTAATGGAAATGGATTTGTACGATGAGGCCATTAAGCATTTGCAAAGGGCCTTTGATTTGTCCAAGGAACAAAAACAAAACTTTGGCGATGATATAACATCGCAATTGCGTTTGGCTCGTAAAAAACGTTGGAATGTTATGGAAGAGAAACGTATATGTCAGGAAATCGAATTGCAATCATATCTGAATCGTTTGATTAAGGAGGATATGGAAAATCGTTTGGCCAAACTTAAATTAGATGAGACCACCAATGAGGAACAGCTAAAGGATAAGCAGCAGGAAATCGAACAAGAGTGTGATGATCATGTTAAGGAACTGAACAACATCTTTGCCAAGGTCGATGAGCGTCGAAGAAAACGTGATGTCCCCGACTATTTGTGCGGCAAAATAAGTTTTGAAATACTTACCGATCCAGTGATAACACCATCTGGCATTACCTACGAACGCAAAGATATTGAAGAGCACTTGCAAAGAGTGGGTCATTTTGATCCGGTTACTCGTGTCAAGTTGACTCAAGACCAGCTCATACCAAATTTCACTATGAAAGAAGTGGTTGATGCTTTTATAGCCGAAAATGAGTGGTCTTTGGATTATTAATTCAATACATAAATCATAATTATATAAAAACATAGTTATATAATATACTAGTATTTCCTGTAATTGTAAGTTTGTGTTGTAACCTTGATCATAAGATGGAATTAAACCATTTTAAAGCGGATAAGTGTAGTAGTGTGTTATTATTATTGTTGGCGGCTTAATGACACCGTCAAATTGAGAAATTATCCAAACGGAAAATTGTTAATGCAATAACTAAATTATGTGGCCGGCTCTGCGGCTTTTTGAAATCAAAAGTCACTGATGTCAACATTAGCAAATTGTGGCCACAAATATTATGTTAACATGGTTTTATAGCGCAGAGAATTCACTGTGTCTGCGTTTTTTGCTCATTTTCGACAAAAAAAAAAAAAATATGGGCCGATGATGCCGCCTCAGAACAAACCGCAAAAAACAATCACTTTCTTTGGTTATAATTAATGGTTTTCAGGGACTGTTTGTGGATTTTGCGTCAAAGTATCAGACCAGGCTCAGTCTTATTAATAAACGAAAATTAAAACTAAGACATGTTAATAATTCAAATTTTAATTAACAATTTTATAATTGGTTTATGAATCCTTAACGACTTTAAAAAAAATAATAGACATGAATGGCTCATAGGGAAAGTGATGATTTGAAAAACTAATTTCTTGTTCGTTTTCACGTGTTGTTAGCCAATACTAAACCAGAGTAATAAAGATAATTTTGTTATGGCCCCGCTTAGATAATACATATATACATATTTATTAAGTTTTTTTTTCTTTTCTATTTCACATAATTTATATTTTACTCATGCTATTTTTAAGAGTTAAATATGAAATGTATTTTAATTTGAATAAATTAAGCCAATAAAAAACTGTCTTTGGTTTTATCATGAAAACTAATGTTGTTTTATCATTAAAACTTAAATTATTAGACCTTTGTACTAAGACAGCTTTAAATTTTAGCAAAACTAAACCTTTTCTAATAATCAAAATTTTGTAGATATTTATTGGCTTCTTATCACCAGCCCTAGAATTAAGCACTGACCTCTAGTTAGCTCTTATCAAACATTTTAACAACAATAAATACATCTACTAATTTTTTTTTTTAAGTTATGTACTTTCTTTTAATAAAAAAACAATATTTTATTTAAGAGGAAGGAAAATATATACCAAAAATTTAAACTAATTACAATAGTTGAGTCAAAGTTGACATTTTGAATTGTATTGAATTTATTTGCTATTTAATTAAAGTACTTCTGTAAAGTTCCCTGTTCGTACATTTTCTTAACATCTGTACCGCCTCCAACGAATTGGCCATCTATAAAGCAGCGTGGAACCTGTAAGCACAGAAAATTTGATTAAGAAAAAAATATCAGCGATTTGAGCATGTATTTAATAATTTGTAAGGAATGTTCCAAGTTGTTGTCTTAAGTTATATATAATATAAAATACGGAAATTTTTGCGCTTTTCTACAAATACATTTTACATTTAAATGACTTTTTTGAACTCCCTTAATTCAACATTTAAAAGTTACTTCCGTTACCTTTTTTGGAGAAATTGCATTTACCTGCCCAAATATGAAAAACCATTCCCTGGGAATTATAATAAACAATTTTTTTTAAATGGGAAATTCGATTCCACAAAATATATAACAAATTCAAAACATCTGATACTGATTTTTTCCCTAGAGTTTCCTCGAAGCTTTTATAATTGATCGCTTAAAATTGGATTTGTTGATTTCCCTTTGTATTTGTTTGAATACAACTTAAGTGCCTTTTTTCCACAGTATCATGCTGGAAAATCAGCACAGAAATATGTTGGCACTCTGTGCTGGGCTGTTAGGCACTTCGTTAAAAAAATTTCTGTATTAATAGCGCCTAATTCCACAAATTCATGTTTTTTTTTTCCACAGCTATAAATTGAATGTCACAGAAGAAAGTTCTTCAAGAATTTTTTCTAAGTACCGATCGATTCAGAGGGTGTCATATGGTTAAACTTGACCAACTATAATACTTTCATACTTGTTTTTTAAAGAAACGTTTTCTTAACAAAAAATGTGCAACAAATTCTCTGTTTTTTATACCCACTATCAAAACTAATGGTATATTTAGAATGTAATTCCGACAAAGTATATCCTGGATCCGTATAAAGTCAGTCTGTTAAAAAATGGAGTCTGAACGAAAGGAGTTAGGGCAATAAGATTTCGCAAGAATATTCCTCATTTCTTGGTATTAAAATCTACCCTTGGAAACCAATTAAATACGAAAAGTATCAAATTATAGTTGTTTTGATGATAGAATTTAGTACGTTAAAGCTTTTTATAACAATAAGGCAAAATGTAATGGTCTACCTTTACTCATAGCATCCATATAAATATCTCTCCCGGAATCCATTTAATAAATGTTAACCATTAAAAGCTATTTAGTCCAAAGAATTTACGAATAATACCAATTGCATACGGTACACATTTTAAATTACTTGTTCCTTTTCGCGTTTTAAAGGGATTATATCGCCAACATCCTAAACTCAGTTCGTATTGGAAGCCCCATAGCACAAAGTAATGAAATGATTATTAGGATGTTAAGAAACAATAGGATTCTACAAGGTTCTATAGTTTATTACCTGATTTTTATTAACTAAAGTGTAAACTTAAACTATTTAATCATACTTTTGATTTTATCAATAATTACACACAACCTTGAAATACTTGCACAATTTTAACAATGCAACTGTTGAAGGTAAAAATGAATCATTTTTCAAGAGAAAAATAATATATAAAATGGACTAATTCATGATGCATGTATAGGAAATTAAAACAGCTTAATAAATATGTATTTTCACAATTGTTTAAAAATTTGGAAAATCCCATAAATACATACATAAATTATATTGATTTTTAAGAACAACTTACCGTTTTGCCTCCAGTAATTTCACCTAAAATACTTTGGATTTCATCGCCATCATTACGTTTATCCAACTCAATTACCTCAAATTTAACCGACAATTTTTGGAATTGCTGAAATTTTTCCAAAGCATTAAAAAAAACATCAATAGACAATTGTATTTATTCATGACTTACCTCCTTGGCCATTGTGCAATAGGGACAATAGGTTTTGGAAAATATTACAACTTTATTGTTTTTAATTGCACTTTGTACAAATTGTGCCTGAGGCGAAGACATATTTACGACAACAGATTGTTTTGGTAGCTGAGAAACAACTGAACCCATTCCAAAATTTTTATATATTTTTTTAACTTTTGTTTACTCTCTTTTAAGAATTATCATGCGTTGAGAGACGGAATAAAATAGAGAGAGACTAAATGATAAGATAAATATATTTTTTAATTTACCACAAATTATCAGTTATTATTAAAAAATTGTTTTTACTTACCACAAGATAAGAATAAATGATGAGTTTATTTATTTATTTAAACTATTATTTAATATTTCTGTATAAAAATTTGCTATGAATACGAGGTGATAATAATGATGACAACAATACGGAGTTAGCGAACAGCTGATTGAAGAGTTGCCAGTTAATAGAAAATATTAAGACTACCATATTTATTTTTTAGAGTGTTGCCAGTAAGTTAAACAACTAATGGTGACTTATTTTCTAGATAAATATGTTACGCTCAATGTTGCAGTAATAATAATAATATTTTTATGAAATGCTCTCTAAAGCAAATATGTACACACAATAATATAATGAACAAAAAAAAGATCACATTTGTATTAGAGAGTAAAGGCAGGGTTATAAGGAAGTGGTATTTTTAGTATGTCTTTGTCCAAAAAGGTGTAGAAAATATAACATTTTCCAATGTTTGTGATGAAACATATTATGAAATGTATGTAATAAATTTAAAAAGATTGCAGGTATTTTAAATGAACACGAATATTTTTACAATGTTGCATGAGTGTAACATTTTTGTTAGAAAAGAAATCACCATAAGTGTAAACCTTAACAAATTAAAAAAAAACAGAACTTGGCAGTGTTGAGTTTATATAAAAGTTTCTTTATTACTTTTTGTTAAACATTTGAATAATTTCTATTCACAGTCGAACTTCACTAATTTGAACTTCTATTACTTGAATTTTCCATAAGTTGAATCAAATTTCGTTTTTAAATTTAACGTTTTTAAATACATAGAACGTTTTAAAATTTGATTCCCACAGTTAAAGTCTCCATAAGTTGAAGTTTTCCGGTAAAATAAAACAAATAAGAATAGCAAGCCAAGCCTGCTCGTATGATACTTTCACACGAATCAGCTTTACTTGATCAGTTTTTCTTAAAATTTCATTCACGTTCACACACGAATATTTTCTGCATCAGTTTACATTTTATTTTCCTTAAATTTCATACAAATTTTCAAAACTTTCGTAAACTTGATAGTACTATCAGGTTTGTATCAATTTTAATTCTGTAAGTTTTGTCTCATACAAATTCAAGACTTGATAAGTCAAACCCGACTAATGTAAAAGTAGATTAAGTAACACATAAAGTCAAAATTCCACAAAATCCCTATTAATGATTTTCGTTTCATTAACAATTCGTATCCCCAATATCGAAAACAAAACTGTGGCATCTCTAAATACAACACTGTTGAAATAATTACGCAAATTTTTCTTATTTCTGCTTTGGGTCTATTATTCTTTTATTTCTT
The DNA here is from genome assembly GCA_933228675.1 of Stomorhina lunata. Taxonomy (NCBI): domain Eukaryota; kingdom Metazoa; phylum Arthropoda; class Insecta; order Diptera; family Rhiniidae; genus Stomorhina; species Stomorhina lunata. The sequence goes on along the minus strand of OW121742.1, from coordinate 117,683,910 downwards.
TAAAAATCTTCATGGTGTATGGACGTATTTTCGCAGTTCACTTTTTCAAAAAAGAGTATCATATACTAATTAAAATAAAAGATTCAAGGGAAGTGAAAAACTAATAAAAGAAAATATTTTATTTAAAAAAAGTATAGAATTCTTTCAAAATAACGTTATAAACAAAAGTAAGGTGAGTGGAAGGTAAAAAAAACCAAATGAAAAATTTTATAAAAAAATGTGTCAATTTGAAAAAAAAAGAAAAAGTGTATGTGTGTGTAACTCTGACAATCTGTATGTGTGTGTAGGGGGAGAAGAAAAAACGTATTTGTTAAACTGAAAGCCGCCAAGCTAGCTGTACTTTTCCTTAAGTTTTTATCGTACAAAAAAAGTTTTCTTCAAGTTTAAATAATAAAAAATTTTATTTCAAAATAGAATTTTTATCAACAAATATACTGCGTTTCTAAATAAAATGAGTACAACGGATGGCAGCAACGGTACGGGGGGTGGTGGTGCCCCAGGACCAGGAGGTGGCAGTGGTGCTGGACCTGGTGGAGGTTCAAATGCAACAACACCAACAGGAGGTATGTTTTTATGTTATTAAAAATTCATTTAATTTTTTTTCTGCAAATCTAGTATAGATTAATATTAAAATAATTGCATTATTTGGCATTTTCTCGACAAATTTATCAACACATAACACATAAAAATGTGTTTGTTCTGTTAAGTTTTTGTATGTCCATTTCTGCCTTGTTCATTTTTTTTCTTTGATCTTTATTTTCTGTATCTATCATATTTTTATTTCATGTTGCTCTTGTTATTGCATTCGTGGCAGTGTTACCTGTTTTCTAAAATCTTTTTAGTAAAAGGGAATTTTTTGCGTAGATGGGGAATATGTATAGGATTTGCAAAATCTGATAGGAAATGTAAGATAAGTTGAGGATACATTATGAAACATCATTATCGCACTATAATTCTTTGTAAATGCTTTATAATTCGATTATAAGGCATTATAACCCGCTTAGGAACAAGTCTTGATTAAGGTTATGTCACCAATTTGATTTTGATATCTTCTTCTAAAAGAGCCTTTCGTTTAGGAGTGCTACTTTTATGCACAACAAGACTTTAGTTTGGGATTTATAGACCTAAAGCTCAAAAATATTATGGACCTATTGTAGAAAAATGTTTACAAAAAGAAAGTGTCCCAAAAAATAAAGGTAAAAATCCATCGGCTTTAAATAGTGTAAATAGTGAAGCAAGCAGCTAATATTGCAAGTACTCCAAGACGTCATATCGTCACTTGAAACGCGCAGACGTTACTCCAAAAAAAAAAAAAAATCAAACGTAGTTTTGTGATAGAATCTGGTTCTAAAAAACGTCAATAGGTTTTTATTTTAAGCAAGAAATATCAAACTCCATTCACAGATTGTAATCTATAAAAAATTTTGATATCGAAAATTTTCTATAAAAAATTTTGATATTGAAAATTTTTTATCAACAATTTTCAAATTTTCGGTGCCAAAATTTTTTATAGAAAATTTTCGGTGCCAAAATTTTTTGTAGAAAATTTTCGGTGCCAACATTTTTTATAGAAAATTTTCGGTGCCAAAATTTTTTATAGAAAATTTTCGATGCCAAAATTTTTTTTTCGATATCAAAATTTTTTATAGAAAATTTTCAATGCCAATTTATTTTTTTGAAAATTTTGAAATCAAAATTTTTTATAAAAAATTTTCGATATTAAATTTTTTTATAAAAAATTTTCGATATCATAATTTTTTATAGAAAATTTTCGGTGCCAAAATTTTTTATAGAAAATTTTCGGTGCCAAAATTTTTTATAGAAAATTTTCGGTGCCAAAATTTTTTATAGAAAATTTTCGATGCCAAAATTTTTTTTAGAAAATTTTCGATGCCAAAATTTTTTTTAGAAAATTTTCGATGCCAAAATTTTTTTTAGAAAATTTTCGATGCCAAAACTTTTTATAGAAAAATTTCGGTGCCAAAATTTTTTATAGAAAATTTTCGATTCCAAAATTGTTTATAGAAAATTTTCAATACCAAAATTTTTTTATAGAAAATTTTCAATACCAAAATTTTTTACAGAAAATTTTCAATACCAAAATTTTTTACAGAAAATTTTCAATACCAAAATTTTTTACAGAAAATTTTCAATACCAAAATTTTTTACAGAAAATTTTCAATACCAAAATTTTTTACAGAAAATTTTCAATACCAAAATTTTTTATAGAAAATTTTCGATACCAAAATTTTTTATAGAAAATTTTCGATATTAATTTTTTATAGAAAATTTTCGATACCAAAATTTTTATAGAAAATTTTCGATATAAAAATTTTTTATAGAAAATTTTCGATATAAAAATTTTTTATAGAAAATTTTTTATAAAAGAATTTTTATAGAAAATTTTCGATATAAAAATTTTTTGTATAAAATTTTCGATATAAAAATTTTTTATAGAAAATTTTCGATATAAAATTTTTTTATAGATTTTCGATATAAACATTTGTATAAAATGTTCGATACAAAAATTTTTTATAGAAAATTTTCAATATAAAATTTTTTTATAGAAAATTTTCGATATAAAAATTTTTTATAGAAAATTTTCGATACGAAAATTTTCTTTACCAAAATTTTTTATAGAACATATTATAGGAAATTTTCGATATTAATTTTTTTTTTTGGAGGAAATTTTCAATACCAAAATTTTATATAGAAAAATATCGATGCCAAAATTTTTTATAGGAAATTTTCGATACCAAAATTTTTTATAGGAAATTTTCGATATAAAGATTTTTTATAGAAAATTTTCGATACACAAATTTTTTATATAAAATTTTCGATATACAATTTTTTTATAGAAAAATTTCGATATAAAAATTTTATATGGAAAATTTTCGATATAAAAATTTTTTATATAGAATTTTCTATATAAAAATTTTCTATATAAAAATTTTCTATATAAAAATTTTTTATATAAAATTTTCGATACCAAAATTTTGTATAGAAAATTTTCTATACGAAAATTTTCGTTATCAAAATTTTTGATACCAAAATTTTTGATAGAACATTTTCGATACCAAAATTTTTTATAGGAAATTAATATTTTTGGAGGAAATTTTCAATACCAAAATTTTTTATAGAAAAATTTCGAAGCCAAAATTTTTTATAGAAAATTTTCGATACCAAAATTTTTTATAGGAAATTTTCGATATAAAGATTTTTTATAGAAAATTTTCGATATAAAAATTTTTTATAGAAAATTTTCGATATACAAATTTTTTATAGAAAAATTTCGGTATAAAATTTTTTTATAGAAAATTTTCGATATAAAATTTTTTATAGAAAATTTTCGATATAAAAATTTTTTAAAGAAAATTTTCGATATAAAAATTTTTTAAAGAAAATTTTCGATATAAAAATGTTTTAAAGAAAATTTTCGATATAAAAATTTTTTAAAGAAAATTTTCGATATAAAAATTTTTTAAAGAAAATTTTCGATATAAACATTTTTTAAAGAAAATTTTCGTTATAAACATTTTTTATAGAAAATTTTCGATATAAAATTTTCAATATCAAAATTTGTATAAAAATTCGCTTTTTTGTTTATTTTTTTATTTTATTTAATATTTTATGTTTATTTTTGTTTAAACTTGTTTTTATTTCGCACACAGAACCCCTTAAAATTATTAAAACCCAATTAATACCCCATCCACATCCAGCATCTTTGCAACAACAATCACATTCACAATTGCCTTCACCAACAACATCAACTCCAACACAGACACCTTCTTCTTCTAGTTCTTGTACAACAATACCTAATAATATTATTAATAATCCACAAATAGCACATGTCCATGCTCCCATACAATTGAAAAATCCCACAAATGTAACAAACTTATTTTCTTTAAATCCAGTTGCAGCCAAAATAACGCATGTCAAGACAACAACACTTGATTCATCCAACAATGGGGCTTTGACCTTAAGTGGCCTGACCCAAGCTTCGGTGGTGGGTGGTGCTGGTGCTACAGGTACAATTGTAACAAGTGGTGGTCTGTCTACCGTGGGTGCCATTAAGATGGGTAACAGTGGAGCCGTGGCCACATCATTAGGTGGCACTCCCATAGCCTTGAATACATCACAAACGAATACAGCGGGTGCCACATCTATAAGGGCTATAGGTGCTGGCGGTCAATCTACACAGGTTAGAGTTGTAATGGGCAATATAATGACGCCTTCAATGATAAAACAATTGGAAAATGCCGCTCCCGGTCGTACACAAATTACAGCATTTCCCACAGCACCAGCTAGATCTGTATCGAATACATCTATTACCGTAACCAGAACTGCTACACAAGCCACATATTTGCCACGAGCTAGTGTAACGGCTACACAAATGACCGGAGTGGGTGTTGGGGTGCCGGCAGGGCAACGTCTAGTTACACCCATAAGAACAACTCCAGCTTCAGTTACGGCCACAGGAACAGGAGCTACAGTTACTGGTATAACAGCTACAGGTAATTTTGTACGTGGTACATCTGTTAGTCGTAATACTTCATCGCCGGCCACGACAGTCATATCACCAGCCACTAGCACCACATGGATGGCAAATCCAACGGGCCAAGTACAATTAATACGTGCCATACCACATCAATCTAGACAGCGTATAATAACCACCCAGGGTATAAGTGGTTCTCCAGTATCAGCAAGTGGTGCGGTAGCTTCTGTAAGTGGTACAATCGTTACTAGTACTGTCTCAGCATTGCAAACAGCAGGAATGGGAGGACCACAAACTACAAATAATGCACAACAAAATCAAGGGCAATGTAAGTTTTAAAAAAAATTGTATAATTCCCCGACAACATTCCAATTGGAACAAGAGGTACTTCTCTTTTAACCTCTTGTTAAAGAAAATTAATATTACTAATCTTTTATGCAATATTTTTTATAATTTTATTTGATTCTTTCAGCCACCATACAAGCCGTTTCTTCAGCTGCCCCCCAACAGCAACAACAAACCTATGTTGCTACTGTCCTACCACCTCGTCATCAGGCTACTTTAGTATATTCATCCAATGTGGCCACTTCACAACCCTTAACCCAACAACAGCAACAATTTAATCAAAACTCGGTGGCTGCTACTGGTCCTCGTTTTGCCGTAGCAACACCATTAACAGGCGCTACAACTGGCTCGGCCGGTGCTCCTCGACAGATAAGACCTATACCATTTGCCAAATCATTTTCGGCGGCCAAATTAAATACGACCAGTATTAGTATACGAGCACCCAATTTAGCACCTTCTATAGCTGCGGGAGTCTCAAATGCCAATATGGTCAATAGTGCTTCTAATTCACCGCGTAGCACCACTGTTACGGGCGTAACATCAACAGCTAACATGTTGCCTTCAACAAATTTGTCCGCCGCTCGTATAATTCAATTGCAACAACAGCCGGGTGGTACAGCCCAACAGATAATAGGCACTACTGGACGTTTGGCGGCGAATGTAATGCTGCAACCTATTATTGTGAATACCGCGGGAACTAATAAGATAGGTAAGTCCATAAAGAAATTATTTGATAAGTTTTTTTTTTCTTAATTTTCGATATATTTTGAAAGAATTCTTAATTATAATAAGATGAAAAGGGTTAACTGGGTTTAAACTGATTGTACAAGTCGACTAAGGATCTTTATGCTACAGACATTTCCCTTGCTGTGAGGATGATCCCTATGGATTTTGGACCAAATCGGGTCAATGTACTCAAAACTGTATTTTTTTTATATAGGCCAATATTTGATCATTTGACTTTCTTTTCTATAGAAAACTGTTCCTTTCCTATAGAAAACTGTTCCTTTCCTATAGAAAACTCTTCATTTTCTATAGAAAACTCTTCATTTTCTATAGAAAACTCTTCATTTTCTACAGAAAAATCTTCATTTTCTATAGAAAACTCTTCATTTTCTATAGAAAACTCTTCATTTTCTATAGAAAACTCTTTATTTTCTATGGAAAACTCTTCATTTTCTATAGAAAACTCTTCATTTTCTATAGAAAACTCTTCATTTTCTATAGAAAACTCTTTATTTTCTATAGAAAACTCTTCATTTTCTATAGAAAACTATTCATTTTCTATAGAAAACTCTTTATTTTCTATAGAAAATTCTTCCTTTTCAATAGAAAACTCTTCATTTTCTATAGAAAACTCTTACTTTTCTATAGAAAACTCTTCCTTTTCTATAGAAAACTCTTCCTTTTCTATAGAAAACTCTTCATTTTCTATAGAAAACTCTTCATTTTCTACAGAAAACTCTTCATTTTCTATAGAAAACTCTTCATTTTCTATAGAAAACTCTTCATTTTCTATAGAAAACTCTTCATTTTCTATAGAAAACTCTTCATTTTCTATAGAAAACTCTTCATTTTCTATAGAAAACTTTTCATTTTCTATAGAAAACTCTTCATTTTCTATAGAAAACTATTCATTTTCTATAGAAAACTCTTCATTTGCTATAGAAAACTCTTTATTTTTTATAGAAAATTCTTCCTTTTCAATAGAAAACTCTTCATTTTCTATAGAAAACTCTTCCTTTTCTATAGAAAACTCTTCCTTTTCTATAGAAAACTCTTCCTTTTCTATAGAAAACTCTTCCTTTTCTATAGAAAACTCTTCCTTTTCTATAGACAACTCTTCCTTTTCTATAGAAAAGTCTTCCTTTTCTATAGACAACTCTTCCTTTTCTTAGAAAACTCTTTCTATCGCAAACTCTTCCTATCGCTAACTTTTCTATAGAAAACTCTTCCTATCGCTAACTTTAGAAAACCCTTCTTATCGCCAACTTTTCTATAGAAAACTCTTCCTATCGTCATCTTTTCTATAGAAAACTCTTCCTATCGTCATCTTTTCTATAGAAAACTCTTCCTATTGTCATCTTTTCTATAAAAAACTCTTCCTATCGTCATATTTTCTATAGAAAACTCTTCCTATCTTCATCTTTTCTATAGAAAACTCTTCCTATCGTCATCTTTTCTATAGAAAACTCTTCCTATCGTCATCTTTTCTATAGAAAACTCTTCCTATCGTCATCTTTTCTATAGAAAACTCTTTCTATCGCCATCTTTTCTATAGAAAACTCTTCCTATCGTCATCTTTTCTATAGAAAAATCTTCCTATCGTCATCTTTTCTATAGAAAACTCTTCCTATCGTCATCTTTTCTATAGAAAACTCTTCCTATCGTCATCTTTTCTATAGAAAACTCTTCCTATCGTCATCTTTTCTATAGAAAACTCTTCCTATCGTCATCTTTTCTATAGAAAACTCTTCCTATCGTCATCTTTTCTATAGAAAACTCTTCCTATCGTCATCTTTTCTATAGAAAACTCTTCCTATCGTCATCTTTTCTATAGAAAACTCTTCCTATCGTCATCTTTTCTATAGAAAACTCTTCCTATCGTCATCTTTTCTATAGAAAACTCTTCCTATCGTCATCTTTTCTATAGAAAACTCTTCCTATCGTCATCTTTTCTATAGAAAACTCTTCCTATCGTCATCTTTTCTATAGAAAACTCTTCCTATCGTCATCTTTTCTATAGAAAACTCTTCCTATCGTCATCTTTTCTATAGAAAACTCTTCCTATCGTCATCTTTTCTATAGAAAACTCTTCCTATCGTCATCTTTTCTATAGAAAACTCTTCCTATCGCCAACTTTTCTATATAAAACTCTTCCTATCGTCATCTTTTCTATAGAAAACTCTTCCTATCATCATCTTTTCTATAGAAAACTCTTCCTATCGCCAACTTTTCTATAGAAAACTCTTCCTAACGTCATCTTTTCTATAGAAAACTCTTCCTATCGCCAACTTTTCTATAGAAAACTCTTCCTATCGCTAACTTTTCTATAGAAAACTCTTCCTATCGCTAACTTTAGAAAACCCTTCTTATCGCCAACTTTTCTATAGAAAACTCTTCCTATCGTCATCTTTTCTATAGAAAACTCTTCCTATCGTCATCTTTTCTATAGAAAACTCTTCCTATCGTCATCTTTTCTATAGAAAACTCTTCCTATTGTCATCTTTTCTATAAAAAACTCTTCCTATCGTCATATTTTCTATAGAAAACTCTTCCTATCGTCATCTTTTCTATAGAAAACTCTTCCTATCGTCATCTTTTCTATAGAAAACTCTTCCTATCGTCATCTTTTCTATAGAAAACTCTTCCTATCGTCATCTTTTCTATAGAAAACTCTTCCTATCGTCATCTTTTCTATAGAAAACTCTTCCTATCGTCATCTTTTCTATAGAAAACTCTTCCTATCGTCATCTTTTCTATAGTAAACTCTTCCTATCGTCATCTTTTCTATAGAAAACTCTTCCTATCGTCATCTTTTCTATAGAAAACTCTTCCTATCGTCATCTTTTCTATAGAAAACTCTTCCTATCGTCATCTTTTCTATAGAAAACTCTTCCTATCGTCATCTTTTCTATAGAAAACTCTTCCTATCGTCATCTTTTCTATAGAAAACTCTTCCTATCGTCATCTTTTCTATAGAAAACTCTTCCTATCGTCATCTTTTCTATAGAAAACTCTTCCTATCGTCATCTTTTCTATAGAAAACTCTTCCTATCGCCAACTTTTCTATATAAAACTCTTCCTATCGTCATCTTTTCTATAGAAAACTCTTCCTATCATCATCTTTTCTATAGAAAACTCTTCCTATCGCCAACTTTTCTATAGAAAACTCTTCCTAACGCCAACTTTTCTATAGAAAACTCTTCCTAACGCCAACTTTTCTATAGAAAACTCTTCCTAACGCCAACTTTTTTATAGAAAACTTTTCCAATCTCCAACTTTTCTATAGAAAACTTACTATCGCCTACTTTTCTATAGAAAACTCCTCCTATCTTCAACTTTTCTATAGAAAACTCTTCCTATCGCCAACTTTTCTTTTTATCTTTTTTGTATTTAGTATACTTTTACATTATACGACAATCTTTATACTCAATCTCTGTCGTTTTTTGGTATTATATAGTAAAAATAGTCTCAATCTAGACTTAACAGCTGACAAAATGTGAAACAATTGTTTTTTTTTATAGTATACAACTTAATAAATGCAGTAATAATATGTTTACAGACAAACAAACCTTTAAAATAATTGCATGGAATAGCAGACAAGAATATAATGATTCATGCTAGAAACTGAAACCGTATAAAACAACAACGTTCTGGACAGACGGCTCTGACGACGACTACACACTGCAATAATATTAATAAGAAAACAAAACCAAATTTACTACTAGTATAGAACAAATACAAGTGATTTAACTGGCAACAGAGAATCTTTGATACCCTAAAGAAATAATATTCGACAAATTTATAAGTAAAATTTAGTAAAATTTGCTGAACCGAAGGAAAAAATCGGTAACGTCCTATGTCCCACACTAAAAGGTATAGAAACAAATGGAACGAGTAGGAGACTTTTAAAAACTTTTTCGATAAATTAGATTTTACGAAGTATCATTTATGTGCTAGTAATTATTTTAACTAACTTTTATAGATGCCCTACCTCTCAGGTGTAGGGTATAATAAAGTAAAAAAAATCAACATAAAATCTAGACCCAGCACATTCACATTTAGTCATTTACAAAACTATATTGGAGAAAGAAATAAACAAATGTTAAGATTTCATAAGTTTTAAATACATTTGCGTAAGAAGTAGCAAACAATTTAAAATCAAATTATAATAAGAAAAAAATTGAGTACATCATCATTTTGATAAGAATTTTCTTTTAGTTCATTTTAAAAATAAATAATTTTATTTTTCTTACGCTTCCTCCCCTCTTAGGTATACGTCCCCCCGTAACAATGGCAGCCAAAGTTCAACCATCTTTAACAATAACACAATTGGGCATAGGAAAACTTCCCTCTTCCTCGGGTGGAGTACCCTTAGGTCCTACAAATTTAATTAATACCAGTGCGGGCAGTAATTCACCCTCCATATCAACTGCGAGTATAACAGCCACGAATCTAACAACAAATGCTACTTCTCAATTGGTCAATGTTTCGCAGGGAGGTCAACTTTTGACCACTCAAAATATAGTAACTTCCAGTGCAGGGGGCACGGCAGCTGGAGGTGCCACGGTAGTGCCTTTGGCCATAAGTACTAGGGGACCGGGTGTGGGTGGTAATATTATTACTGGTACCATGACACCCATAAAGAATGCCAATGCCATAACGGTTGGAAAAGTAATGACACAGGCTCAGTTGTCAGCCGCCACATCAATTTCCTCGCCTTTGGAAAACATGAATAACTCAAATGCACACAATAATGTTAGCAGTGCAAATGTATTTATACATCATGCCCAAGCCCCTCAAAGACCGCACAGCAATAGCAGTACCAGTAGTATTAGCAGCGGCATTAACAATACACAAACCATAAACGTTAGTGTTTCCAATGCGGGTTCAACAAATGTCTTGACATCGACCGGAAATGTGGCCTCGAGTACCTTTTTACAGCCAGGCAGCACCATATACTATGAATCTGTACCCGCCAGTTCGGTACAGGTATCCACTGGAGTTTTATCGCTCACCACGACCACAGTTACCAGCAGCACTATGTCACAAAATCAAATAGCCAGTACGGCCACAAACCTTTCGATCTCTTCGTTGCCATTTGTTACCCATTCTGGAGGTCAATCCACAACGGCCACTTTTACGGTAGTGCCATCAACAGGCGGACGTACTATAGGACAACTACAAATACCCGTATCAAGCACGGGAACCCAGATACAGGCAGTGCCTCTCAGATTTAGTCAACTAAGTGCGGGTAATTTAAGTACAGCTGCAGCAGATGCCATAGCAGTATCACAAACTGTTCCTCAAATCATGCAACAGCAAACATCAAGTTCAACGGTGGGCATTGGAGGAGGAGAAACCTCTCAAATTCTTATACCAGCATCGGTGGCTCAGCAAACAAATTCCCTGAATACACAACAATCTCATCAAATGGTAATACCTTTGCAGACTTCCATTAAGGTAACCTCCGGCATCAATACAGGTGGCACAGCAGTGGTATCGAATTTCATGCGAAAACGAGATGTGGAAGGATCACCTATAAGAGCAGCGAAAAATCTTCAACCTACTCTACTCTCTATGGGCTCATCTAATATGGTCTCCAATTCCTCTCCAGCCTCCTCTTCAGTGGGTAGCTCGTATAGTTTAACTTCGGTAACATCTAGCGCTATCAATTCTACAGCCACTTTAACAGCGGAAGCCTTGGCGAAAAAAGAAAGAACTACAGCTGTGTACTCATCGGCGTCATCATCAAACATCTTAAATAATAATCCCTTAACTCCCAATCTTATATCCAATAGAACATCAAGAGCAGAATCACCAGCTTCTTCAGATGGCAGTACCACAGTATCGGCCAATTCATCACCGGGAGTAGATCAACAAATTCAAGATAATAATATGATTATAAATCGTTTGCCGGGAGTTTCAACAAATGTGGATTCTCATTTCAATCCCATAAACGAGGTAATTTTAAAACCAATTTTCTATCCTTCTTCCTATTCTAGTTTCATAAGATATTGAGATTGTCTTTGTGTTTGTCTGCTTGTTATGTTTTGTTTATGATTGTCCAATAATTGTTTATTAAAGCTTTACTCCAATCATCATTCTGTGGTTTCACAACAGCATATTATGCCCGGCACACCAGTTACTTCACGCAATCTATCTAACGCTGCCATGGATAATCACAATATGCAACAAAGTCAACATCAACATCATGGTGGTGGTGGTAATGCTGGCGTGGCTTCTAGCAGTTCTGCAGCTCAGTCTTCTATGACCATACAACAGCGTCTTAATGGTGGTGCCTTGGAATGTCCACCAAGAAAAAAGTCTAGAAGATCAACGTAAGATTTTTACTTTAAATTATTAATATTTTTTGTTAAAGATTTTTAACATTTTTTTTATATTTTGCTTAATTTAGAAATGATAGTCAATTATCCACCCAGAGTCAAACATCTTTAAGTCTACCCCCACCTCAACCTAGTAATAATGTTGTAGCTAATCCCACAAATTATCAATCCTCCTCCTCCGCAATGCCTCATGAGGCCAGTAGCGTCATGGCAAATGGTACAATTGGTAATGCTGGCGGAAGTGTAGCGGCGACTGGACATGAAGGTAAAAAAAAAATAGTATAATAGTATATTATAATGCGTTTTAATGCATAACAGTCACATTATAATGCGTTATTATACCTTATAATGGCGTTATAATGAGTTTTAATACATTATAATCAGATTTGAATGCATCATAAAACATTATAATTGCATAATTATACGTAATAATTAATTAAATCGCAACATAAAATATTATACTAGCAATATATTGCCTTATAAAACATTATAATCAAATTATATTTCGTTATAATACAGTATAATCGCAATATAATACGTTAAAATACATTATTAACGCATTATATTGTGTTATAATACATTATAATTCCATTGTAATGCGTTCTATTTCATTTTAATCGCGTTATAATGTGTTAATAATTCATTAAAGTTGCATTATATTGCGTTATAATACATTATAATCGCATTATAGTTCATTATAATTCATTATAATCGCATTATATTGCGTTATTATACATTATAATCGCATTATAATACATTATAATACATTATTATCGTATTATATTGCGTTGTAATACAGTATAATCGCATTATAATGCGTTATAATTCATTATAATCGCATTATAATGCGTCAATAATGCATTAAAATCATATTATAATGAGTTATAACGTGATTCATTATAACCGCATTTTAATAAATTATATTGCGCTATAATACATTAAAATTGCTTTATAATTCTTTAAAATAATAATACGTTCTTATATCATATAATTTTTATTTTTTTGTATTATTATTTTCAATTTATTGTCAATTTTTCCAGTTGTAAATGGCAAAGAGAACACTAAACCCATAGAGTTCATACTCAAACGACCCAAAAATTGTACCTTGATGAGTGTAAGTGTATGAAACTTGTAAAATCTCTTGACTTCATTATCTTAATCTAGCAAATTTTTTCCATATCAGACCTATAAACAATCGTGGAAATCAGCCTACAATCATTTTCAACGTTATACAGATATAAAACCACGTGAAGAGCGAAGACCCACCATAATGGATTTAGCAAATCAAACTAATGTTTTAGGAAAAATCAATGGCTGGAAAATTTATCACCTAAAGTCACAAATGGAAGATTTGGTAAATATAGAAGAATTATTATGAAACTATTTAATTTGTGAACTCTAATAAAATTGTAATCTTTCCATCTTTTTATAGTGTGAAAATGAATCTTTGGGTTATGAAAAACTATCATCGATGCTGAAACAAATGGAATCAAATGGTGTATCTACAGAAACCGAACGTATTAGTGATTTGTTAAAGGTATGTTAAGGCCATATTTGTAGAATTTTGAAAACTTTTTTAAATCCAAATTTGATTGCTATTATTTTTATCTTCCAGGGCAATATGCAACGAAGTAAAATTATTGTTGATGGAGTAAGTGATGCCCAAAATCAAATAATGAAAATTTTCGAACACAAATCCCATGTATCAGATATTATAAATAGATGTGCTTCAAAACGGAACTATAAAAAACGTGAGAAAGTTTAAGTTTGACCATAAACATTTTTAAAACAAACTTTCTCTAAGCTTGCTCAAAAATTTTATTTTTTGTTCTAAATTAAACATTTCATATTGTAAAAAGTTTTCTTTCTTTTAATTTCTGTTTTTTATTCTATTTAAATTAAGGCTAAATATATATAGAGAGCAATCATAGATCGCTCTATTTAAGACTTGAAAGCTTCTTGTTATATTTAAATGTAGTTTAAGCCTTTTTATAAATACAATTTTCTTCTTTGACTTTAGCTAGAAAAGAAAAACAAATTTATCTTTCTATGTACCATTTTTTTTTTTCAAATATTTAATTAAGTTTATATTGCATTGCATCTTAATATTACAAGAAAAAAAAAAAACAAACAACATTGTGAATAGTTTCCTTTTGATATTTCAACAAAAGCTTTTAGCTTAAGCTTTTTTTAAGTAATAATTAATTATAATTATTATTGATTCTTTGTAAGTTTTAATTTAATTAAGAAAAAGAGAAACACTAACATATTTTTTTAATTTATAGATGAAAAGGAAAAAAAATATGTATAAATTAAAATTTAAGTGAAAATAATGAGAAAAAAGAAATTGTAGAAAAATATAACAAAATATTTCAAAAATAAAATAGCAGTGTTGTTTTTATTTCAAGAAATGACTGTGGAAACATAAGAATGGGTTTTTACAGACAAATAGCCGAACCATTCGGGCGTTGCTGCGCCACCAACTACAATAAATTTGAAGGAAAGACATTACACAAATATCCAATTAATTTTAAATAATATTATTGATTTTGTCTGATCAACAGATTATTATTTATTATTATTATTATTATTTATTTATTTAAGTAGTATTATAAATACTTTATACAACACACAATATTATTTAAATTAATCGAAAAATTGCTCTAATAAAAAAAATTAAAAATTAGTTTTAATATGATAAATACTTTTTCTTTTAAACACATTTATATTTCCTTCATTTTTAATATCATTCGGTAATTGATTAAATACTTGTAGTCCCTTGTATAGTAAACACTTCTTCATTGTACTGTTATTAGCTCTGTGAATTCTGAAATCATTCGCATTTCTAAGATTATACGGCTGGATTTCATTAACATAAGTTAGTTGGTTAGTTAAATATTCTGGGGCATTTCCTGACTTCATTTTGTAGATAAATACACACGAATTTAATTGTAGTCTTTGTTTTATATTAAGCCATTTCAGCATATCGAGCATATATTGGAATGAAGTAAATCTATTGCATTTTGTTATTGATCTCATAGCTTTATTCTGTAGTTTTTGTAGTCTATCTATTTGAACATCTGTGCAGCATGTATATAATATCGTTGAACCAAATTCGAAATGTGGTTTTATAATTGAGTTATATATATTTATTGCCGTTAGTATTTAGTATTGATATTTTATTCCTTATTCTTCTGAAAAAGCCAACCTTTTTACCAATTTTTTTACAAATATAGTCTATATGATCTTTAAAATTTAAATTTTTATCTATTATAAATCCAAGGTATTTAATTTTTTCTACTTTTTCAATATTTTTGTTATTTACTTTAAAATCGGTGCTGTTATTTATGTTTATTTCCATAATCTTCGTTTTGTCCTCGTTAAGTTTCAGTTTGTTCATTTTTAACCATGTATTTAGATTCATTATATCATAATTTAAGTTGCTTTGACATTCTTCATCTGTGTTTGCAATATTGTATATAAGGGTATCGTCTGCATATAACACTATTTCACATTTTTGTAAAATGTTAGGCATATCATTAATATATATTATAAAAAGCAGAGCTCCAAGGATCGAACCTTGTGGGACACCATATTCATTTATAATTGCACTTGAGGTTATGTTATTAATTCTAGTTATTTGTTTTCTATTCGTTAGATATGACTTAAACCATTTTAATTCATTATTTTGTATTCCGTAATTAAATAATTTTTGCAACAGTATGTCTCTATCGATTGTTTCAAACGCTCTTTTAAAGTCTAGAAATATTGCCATTAATTTTTGATTTTTGTTGATACTTTTCCATCTATTAATAACGTAGTTAACCGCGGTTTCACACGAAAATTTAGTTCTAAATCCCGATTGATATTTTGATAAAATATTGTTTGTTTCTAAATAATGCTCAAGTTGATTTTTAACAATTTTTTCAAGTATTTTTTCACATATTTTTAATGAGTTTATTGGCCTGAATTCCTCACATTTATTCGTTTTTTTAACCTTTTCAATAGGTGTTATCATTGATATTTTCCAATTTTCTGGGAAAACTCCTGTTTCCAATGATGTGTTTACGATTTTAAGCAAGACATCGCCAATTGTATTCCAATTATCTAAAATCATTATGATATTTACTCTATTAAAGTACTATTATACTATTTACAAAAAATTCATTAAAATGGTTTGCTATTTCTTTACTCGATTTATACTCTATATTATTAAATATCACAGATGTTATGGTAGATCGCTCACTTTTCAATACTAAATCTTTTATGTTACTCCACATTTGCTTTTGATCCCTTGTATTTTCTATTTTTCTTGTAATATACGAATTTTTTCGCTTTCAAGTTTTGTTTTATATAAGTTTCTCATTTTTTTACATTCAAACCATGCTGCGTAAGTGTTTTCGGTTTTTGCGATATTGTATTTACGATTCAATTTCAGTGGCGCCATCTGGTGAAAATATGTCGCACCAACTTAGAAACCTCCGACGACTCATGCGCAACAACTTTGCTGAAGATCAAATGCACAGTTTACGGTTTAATATAATTTGAGTAATTTTCAGTGGCGTCATCTATCGGAAAATGTTCATTGCAAGTTAGAAACCTTTGTCGGCTCAAGCGCAACAACTTTTCTAAAGATAATAACATAGACCCACAGACAGACAAACATTTACAACACATAATAATCGCTTTATAAAGCGTTATTTAAATGGAGGAAATATATTACACAAATATCCAATTAATTTTGAATCGTTTTATTGATTTTGTCTGATCAACACATAATCAAATGTATAGTTTACGATTCAATTTCAGTGGCACCATCTGGTGAAAATTAGTCGCACTAACTTAGAGACATCCGTCGACTTATGCGCAACAACTTTGCTAAAGATCACAGCATAATCAAATGCACAGTATACAATTTAATATAATTGAGTAATTTTCAGTGGCGCCACCTATCGGAAACTAGTTATTACAAGTTAGAAACCTTCGTCGGCTCAAGCGCAACAACTTTGTTAAAGATTATAACATGGACTCATAGACAGACAAACATTTGCAACAAATAATATGAAGAAAGTAAAAAATAGTAAGAACTAGCTTTTCAACCGTTTAATAATAAGTTATGATACCTTGTCATTCAAGCTACACACGAGACACAAAATAAATGCTTTCTTGAAAAATGTTTTATTAGCTGGAATCAATTGATTTCTTGTAAGATATTCATAAAATTATTAATTATTTCCATTTCCCGGCTGCGATTGAGAAACAGAATTGGCCTCTTCTCACATGGGCGGCGGTGGAACAGGTAGCACACCCATGGGTGGTGGGGGTGGCACACCATTAAACATATGACGTGGTGGTCCCGGCATAGGAAAGCCACCAGGTGGACCCAAAGCACGATGTAGACTTGGTGGAGGAGGTGGTAGAATTTTTGGTTCCAGTTTGAAGGAGAATTGTAAAAAGAATTGTTTCGTATCACGATTGCAGTGTGTCCAAAATTTGCCTTCTGTCTTTTCCACCTCACGCGAAGGTACCTTAAAGCTTATGGTCTCATAAGGTTCGGCAGCGAATAGCAGATATTGCCATTTACGGTCGGGTGGTTCAATTTTTTGCTCATAGGCAGACATAAAACGATGACGCGGTATGACACCCTCTGTTATTTCAGGGTAATCGATTTGGAAAAGCAAAGACTGTTGTCCATTGGTGGGGTCACGCTGCTTGGTAACCCTATAGCCAGGACGACCAATTTTAACGAATTTTTTAGGTTCTACTCTTGGCTTTTCAGGCGCCATCATAGAGGGTGCTTCCTTGGCCTCTTTGGCTGCACGCCGGGCCAAATTCTCTTGATGCTTCTTACCCTGGGTGTGAGCCAGATAGGAGCCCTCATTGTTGTGCAAAGTTAGACATAGCTTGCATTCATAAGAGCCCAAATGATTTTTCATAAAATATGGATCTTTGTTTAGATCTATGGTTTCCAAGGCCAGCTGCCTGAGGCGTTCTTTGCGATCACGATTCGTTTCCGACCAGGAGGCCACGCCACCGCTGCCAGTTTTACCACCGGCTCGGTTTTGAAAGTCCATATTTGCTTGTTAACGAAAGCTATAATAAAAGAAAAACAATTAATGATATATACAAATATTTTTTAATAATTTTCCTTAAAAATTTACCCAAAATACAAAAAAAATCTGCAAAATGTCTTGAGAGCAGAAAATGAATTTGTTTGCTTCTTCGTTTTTGCTGCTGACATTCACTTGGAGCTGACAACACCGAATAAACGTTTTCGTTAAGTTATACCAAAAGTTGCCAACTTGTTGTTTACAAAAAGTAAACAAATTTTGTAAGCGGAAAATTTTATAATAGATATGCCAACAAAAAATAAACAAATTATTTTTTAAAAAAATTAATTATATAAGATTATTCTAGCTAATATATTTGTATTGTATTAATTAACAAATCATGCGAAATACAAATTTTCTATACAAGATATTACTGCACTCAAAGCTTGAAAATATTTTAGTATGGCAGCTCCATATTTTGCAACAACTGTCAAAATTTGGTTAAAAATAAATTCTTTGACAAAATCTATTGAAAGAAATGAAAACGAGGTGTGCTTTTAGCTTCTTGAGGAAAAATTGCAACATTTTGCAAATAAAACAAAAATATTTAACAATAAAAAGTGTTTAAAAACATAATTCTTACCAATAATCATTACAGTTTAATGAATTTTAAAGGAAATTCCTTAGGGAAAGTGAAAAGAAAAAATCTGTGAAAAAGAACACGCGTCTCTATGACGTCGTTAATGTCTGCTATTGCAAGTGTGTGAAAAAGATTGAAGAAAAAATATATAAAGAAGTGAAATTGTTGTAAAATTAATGATGTAAAAAATATGCAATTGTTGTAATAATTATTTTTTTCTTCGAAAAAAGTTAATAAAACATAAAATTCGTTATGAATCCCGACGAAACAAATATGCCTACAGATGTTCCCGTAAATCGGGTTGAGTCTGAAGGCCGTTCTGTTGACTCTCCATCTGGCCAATTATCTTTTTCGTCTCAAGAAATGGCTGCCCAAAACTCGGTGACTCAGTCTGCTGATAATATTAGCAATTCTCCGACAACTACTGCGACTAATGCCGCTCCTAAACCTTTAGTAAGCAGTTCGGCCGTTGCCATGACTTTTGGAATGGAGCAGGAGCAACAATGCTCCAGTAATTCTTCAAAAATCAAGTATCTTACTCCACCACCATTAAATGTTGGCAAAAAGCGTATAATACGCAAGATGACCCTTATAGATCCTAAAAAATTACAACAGTCAGGTTTGGATCGTAAAATTGCAGAGGCTCTAAGTAAGCAAAAGTCCCAGAAGACACCGACAAGATCTTTGGAACGTGGTTCCAATGAAGCATTGTCTTCTGCTTCCTTAAGTGCAAATTGTGGAGTTAGCAATGCTGTTCCGGCTGCCTCAACTTCATTTAAACCTCTGCCTGCAAAGAAAAATACTGAGGTTTCTCCGTTGTCAGGTAATTTTTGTTTATTTTTTTTCATGATTTAATTAACAATTGAAATATTTGTTTAATGACAGCAACTCAATACAGTTTGTTTTAAGGGGGGTTTTTGTGTTAAGATTTTTTAAATAGTTTTCTTATATTTAATTTTGGTATTTCAGTTTCCGTACGTCTCAATAGCTCGTTGGTTAGTGTGTTTACTTTTTGTAACAAAGGTCCGGGTTCGATACCCAGTCAGGTTTTAGTGTTATATAAGATAATATTGTTTTTTTTGTTTGTTTTTTTTATGTAATTTCATACAAATGAAGAACAAATTATTTAATTATTTTAAAATATTTTATTTCCGCAATTCCGACAATATGACACCCTACACCATTGAGGCGATTTTCAAAGATTTTTTTCTGATAACATAAATTACAATAAAGTTTAACTAATTTGTCCTCTAGTTTTGTGATTTTCGTCCTATTTAGTTAGTTTTGACAGAAAAGTTTATATGGGAGCTAGGGTGAAATAAGGACCGATTCCAACGAAATTGGGTACTGTGATTTTTGTGTACATAAGCAGTATTTGTTTTCAATTTCATGAAAATATACTGGTATTTGTGGCCAAAATACCAATTCCAGGAAGTTAGACCTATGGGGGGGGTACCATAAATAAATTCATCAAATAATATTTAGAATTGCGACCTGTGGGGTTCAGCCGGCCAGACTGACGGACTGACATCCTTAAATCGACTCAGGGAGTGGTTCTTCGTCTATTGGTATACATAAAGGTGGATCTAAGACCCTTCACCACCTAAGGAGGTGAGGGGTATAAAAAAACTATTGAAACAAGACATCTTTGCTTGTTAGTTCCGTTAAAAAGCTTTTGATTTTTTACATATTTTTCTAATTTCTCCAATTTCAAAAGAAAGTGAAAATATCAAAAAATTTGTCATATTAATAAAAAAAGGCCACAAATTGTAATGATTGTGGACTTTTGTTAAAAAATTTGGGATACCTCCCCAACAATTTTCATCCCGGAATTTAGTTATACGTTTCTCAAAGCCTCAATTTTACTTTTATCTTTATAAATTTTTGCACAGACATTATTTCGTGTACCTCCCTTAGATCTCACTTTTCGGAATTGAGTATTTTTGCCAAAAATTTCAGTATATTTTTTTTAGCAAATTTAGCAGAAATATTGCTTATATATCGCACATATAGTCGGCCAAAGCCGACATTCTTAAATGTTTTTATATAATTTCTAATTGTTGTCAAAATTCCTCTGGCGTAACAAAAGTTATAAAACACCCCCTTTCCCAAGAGCTTTATGTAATTTGTGAACAGCCCCTCAAAAACCGTTCTAAAGCGACAAAAATTTGGTTTTTTTTTTTGACATTTGACCTTAATGGTGTAGTGTAATATGTATTTAAACGAATTTAAATATAAAGCGGACATAGCCCTTAAATGTTGAATTTGATCATTTGCGGGCTACATTCTTTATTTTCTCTGATATAGGTTCTATTATGGTGCATTCTAATATAACATATATTAAAAGTGTTTTTTGACTATTCGTAATATTCCGGTTCTTGACCTAGCCGAAGATTTTATAGTTTTTTGGCTATAGTTCCAGTTTTGACCTCAATAGTGTAGTGTTTTTAAACGCATTTAAATATGTGGCGGGCATATTCCTTTAATGTCCAATTTACTTATTATTTGCGGACTAAACTTCATTTCCACTTAAGGGCTTAATTTAACCCTTAAGCACCAGATGATTTCTCTTTGTAATATATTAATAATTGCAAAAAGTTGTAAAACACAAAAATCTAAAAGTTCTATTTCAAGTTTAAATGAGATATTGGACATAAAATCGAAAAAGACAATTTAGCCCAAACCGTTGAGCGGTTGGTTTCAATAAACGAAAAAAATCTTTAGAGTTCCGAGTTCAAAACTCAGCCAGGTCCACCTTTAAAGTTATATAAAAAAATTTAAGTATGAAAATAGATTAAAAAAATGGAAATAATTTAAATTGGGAATTAAAAAAAGAGTAAAAGTAATAAAATCTGTTATGGAAATTAATAAAAAAAAAATAATTTTAAATGTTTGCAATTATGGCAGAATTAGTTCATACGTCCGTCAAAGTTAATTTAGTTGAGTGTGTTGAGGGGTCTTGATTTCTAGGGAGTTTTTGTAAGCCCAGGTTCGAAACCTGATAAGGAAAATGATTAAATCGTATATTACTTTTTTTTTATATTTTAATTTTTATTTTCAAGCAGCTAAACCAGTTTTACCAACAAAAACGTTTATACCACCAAAAATTACCATAACTGCTCCCGCTGATTCATCCCCTGAAGTAAATATACCAAATAATGTCCGTTTAGATTCTCAACAACGTTTAGTGCATGTAAAAAATTTACTTAATAAAAAGTTGTTACTCAAGAAAAATTTATCTCATAAAGATGTTAATGTTAAACAGTATGATCATTTAAAGCCTCCTGCACCGCCTATTAAATTTCCCACCAGAACGTTAGATCAAAAAGAAACACCAACATCCGCCAACAATAATAATCAATTGTATGAACACTTAAAGGCTCCGCCTCCAGTAAAAGGACATTTAGAACAAATTAAATTACCTACAAGACAGTCAGTTCAGAAACAAACACCACCACCAAAGCCACCTCATATGTATGAAAAGCTCAAAGAAAGCGAACTCTCAACACCAACTTTAAAGCCAACAAAAGCAAAAACTCCTCAAAAATCGCCACAGGATATTGCTAGGAAACTTGATTTTCATACAGAAATGGAGGCGGGAGCCGCTGGAGAGATGCCAAAGGGAGCTCATGTAAAATGCTTAAATAGAGATAGCCAGCAGTCGTTAGATACACCACAAAGTTATAGGATGTTCCAAACGAATC
Organism: Stomorhina lunata; assembly: GCA_933228675.1. Classification (NCBI taxonomy): domain Eukaryota; kingdom Metazoa; phylum Arthropoda; class Insecta; order Diptera; family Rhiniidae; genus Stomorhina; species Stomorhina lunata. The sequence continues at coordinate 117,661,606 of OW121742.1, read as the reverse complement.
CCGCAATGCCTGTTAAAATAACATACCCTACAATGTCCAATCTTTCGCCAGACTTTAATCATATACCAAAAGCTTCTATTAAGCCCGGAAATATTCAACAAGATTCCATTTCTTTTTCCGATTCCCCACAAGGTTTTAGACCTTATGCCGCATCACATGTGTCACAATCAAATGAAATACCAAAAGCCTCTATAAAGGCTGGCTATAGTTTACAACATGTCACCCCCGTGCAGTACATTCCACCACAAATTTACAGACCTTATAGCCAAACTATTCATCAAACTATTCACCAACCTATACCACAAATGAACCAACGAAGCGATTATCCTAATGAAATGCCTTCAAAAGTGTCCTATTCTAACTCTATGGTATCGCAGGCTTATCAAAATGATTATATGAAGCAGCAGAGAATGAGTTTTCCCAAATCATCACATCCCAATTTCAATGATATGCCCAAGACGTTTAATAAAACGGGGAACAATCAATCTCCCTTATCTTATGCACCCTATAGTTACAAGCAACTCAAGCTGAATGAGCAGAAAATTGATTTTCCTGAGGTATCGCCCTTAAAAGTACCCTTTCCCACTGTCAATGTTCCCAAAGAAACACCCTTGCCTGCAATTGATTCCTTTAAGAAACCCTATCCCACGGTAAATGCAGTCTATTATGATTTACAACACCAGGTCCAACTTAAAGCCATTGGTCAACAATGTCAATTTGAAAGCCCAAACTATGAGTCCTCAATATTTCCTCAACATCCCTTAGAAGTGGTTAACAGTAGTTTAATATCCATGAATTTAACACCAACTACAGAAACCAGAACAGAAGAAGCAAACAAGGCCTCTATAACTTCTGCTACATCAGTAACCCCCTCAAATTCTTTGATTGTTTTAGAGAATAAGGTTCTGTCACAAGATGAAATGATTGACTTAACCGAACTACGTTTATCGACTACAAATACTCCCAGATTTATTAATCCGCATAAACCTATACCCGAGGTGGTAATAAAACAAGAAAATGCAGATGAATATCCTGGAACAAATTCTCCACCAACTTTATCGACAACTACAGAGCAGACTAAGGAGGAAGTGGTAGCTGAAAAGCCTAAAGTTGTAACAAATACCTCTACGGAGAAGCTGGTGATTTCAACGATGCATAATAAGAAAATTATTATAAACGCCCAAAAGCTTAAGTTACCGCCTGAACAACTGGCGGATTTGGCTAAGAAAATTAAACAAAAGACAGCGGGAATTTTAACATCAACAAAGGACAGCTGTCTGGTCAATAAAACGCAAGAAATACGTATACTCAATACTAAGGCCTCTAGTGGAAAGATAACTACCAAACATACAGCCTATGTTTTACCGAATAACAACAACAACAATAATAAAAATAATAATGAAAAAGAAAGCTTGGAGTTAACAAGACAAAGCCCTGGGAACAAAATTGTAATACAAAATAAGGCCATCTCCAAGGAATTCTTAAAAGGAGACCACAATTATCAAATAGGTAAAACTACAAAAAGTTTCAAAGACAATCAAAATTGCTGCCAAACTCCCAGTGCTAAGAAAACTATTACTGAAGGTTTAGAGAACACTTTAACGCAAACCCCTAAAACCTATTGTTTAAAAAATATCCAACAAAGCGAGACAAGCGCTATGGAAGAGCCTGAAGTTTCTTTTAACTCTGATAAATACCTAGAAATGCATAGCTCTTCTTATATGGATAGTAGTTTTAGTACCTCCGCTGTAGAAATCATTGATGAACCTATGGAATCCGAAGATTGTTTCTCAGCCGTAGACTTTATAGCTTCCCTTAATGATACACATCCTATAACGGAGGAAACAAGTTTAGAATTGTCTCCAGAAGAACTTAACTTAAATGCTTCTTGCGCCATGAATCTTTCACCCTTACGCATACAATCATATCCACCACGACACAAACCCTATTCTCCCCTTGTTATTCTAAACGATAAGACTTTAAAGTCTCAAGAAATGAACACTATTGTTATAGAAAGTTCTAAGGGTCCCGAGACCATCTTAACTACCGAGAGTCCTAATAAGTATGGAGAACTGCAAAAGGTAAAAAGAATTAAAAAATTAAGTTCAAGTGATATGGATATTGAGAAGCCTTTAGGACAAACAAATAATCATTCCCAAACACACCCACCTCAACTGGTTGTGGAGCCACTTAAAGAACCCCGAAATATAGATTTAACAGATGTAATAGTGGCCAATGATCCCGATAAAATCAATCTTATTATTGAGCAAATTGAGGAAAATTCAAGAGAAATCTCCCTGGAAGCAGTGACTGAATCGTCAGATTACAAAACACAGAGTCCTTTTAAGGATTTAAAGGAAAACTCTCCAGAATCTGCTGGGGATTTTAAGATATCGGATGTGAAAACTCCCATCAAAGTCAATAATGTAACCGAAATTAATGAAAATTTTAAAGATACTGCAATAGAAGATGAAAACGTCACATTTAATTTACATCCTGAAATTTTAGAAGGATGTAAAGATAGTTCTGACAGTGATGTTCAAATTATTGAAACTAAAGAATCAAAGAATTTGGTTAACTTAAAATCCCCAACTAAAGAGAATGTATTAAATAAAGACTCCATAAATGAAGCTGAAGAAAAAACAAATAAAAAGTCATCCTCGATAAAAGATGACGAGGTGATATCCGAAAATGCTATGCCAGAGCCTGTTAAAGATTTTGTAGTAAATAAAACTACCGAACCGGATAAACAACCAATCTCAATAGATTCTTCCAATTCGAATGAAACTCCAGCTTCAAATGCGGTTACATCAAGACGTATATCCAAATTTAAAAAGGGTAAAATAAATTTGGTACAGCGAAATAAAGCGGGACCATCGACAAATAAGCCAATAATTACTGATAAGAACAATGAAAATCAAAGAAAACCTGTTACTGGTGAAACCAACAAAGCAAATGATAGTGAAATTCGAAATAGAGCGGAGAAATCAAAGAATGAAACTTCTAAAGTCGTTTCTGAAGAGGTATCAAAGGAAATTGACCTGATACCGAAAGTACCTATAAATGTGCTATCTAGTCCTCAAAAGACAAAAAGTCAAAATCTCGAAGCATGCAACACAGTTCAGCAAGTTATGGAGAAAGTAAATCAAAAATCGTATAATATAGACGATGAGATACCTAAAGCATCTATACAAGTGTTACCTAGTCCTCTAAAGAGTAGTAGTAAATCTCCCATAAAATCCAAAGAACTACAGGAGATTATAGACTTAATTGATGAAGAAACCTCCACAGAAACTAGTGAAGAACAGTTGGACATTTGCCAAAAACAAAATACTACCGATGCTAAAGGCTCAGAAGCAACAAGTATTTATAACAATCGGGATATACAATATGATGATCATGATTATAGTCGGTCTTCTTTTAAGTCTCCTCAAATTGCAGCTATAGAAGAAGAGCAGGAGAAAGATAATAGTGAGGTTACAGCTGAAGAAGATGCCAGCAAAATAGAATTATCTTACCAAGACAAAAGTCCTGAAAATGCTAAAAACGAGTTACCAACAACTCCAACAAAAGTTGGGAATGCAAACCAACAGATTTGTGCAAAGTCATCTGAAACCCAAAGACATTTTCAAAGTGATAAGAAACCAGATGAAGATAGCATCTCTGAAAAGTCTCCTGAAGAATTTTGCATTCCAGAAAGTCCTGCGAAGCAATATACCGAATCCCCACTTAGGCAGAGACAAATTCAACAAGCCGATGAAATTATAGCTGAAACTTCTTCGGGAGAATCTTATGTTCCAGAAAGCCCAGAAAAATTTAATCCTTCTAAATGGTCTCGTAAATATAGACAACTTCGAACATCCTTAGAAGGCAAAAAAATCCGAGAGGACCTAGAAAAGTCGTCAATATCAGACAATAGTTTAATTGCAAAAGGTGATGGGAAGGTTCTTTCGGATTTGATTCTAGATGATGCGGACAAATTAGAGATTTCAGCTGAAACCAAGTCAAGTGAGGCTCAACAGACCAAGGAGGCATCAAAAACTAATTGTGATATTGAAGAAACTCAAGAACAAAGCTCTATTAAACCGTTAACCTCCAACATATCAGCAGAGATTATCAGCCAAAAGTCACTTAATGTACTCCAAAATCCAGAAAGTCTGGAAACCAATGTAATTCTAGATAATATTGAGAACATGGTGTGTGCAAATATTACACCCCCTTCAATAAAATTGAACAAAAATCAAGATTCTAAAGCCATCTTGACAAATATAAGAAATGTCAGAGTTTCCCTTATAGATATAGTAAAACATTCCCCCTCTAAATCTCCGGAAATAGAACCAGTGTTACCTTTTAAAAAGAAAACTAATGACACCAGTAAAATATCTTCCGAAACAAAGGGCATCAAAACATTACTTAAACAACTTAGGAGCCACAATAAAGAAACAGATGAAGAAGAACATCTAGAACAAAAGAAAGATAAAGCTAAAGCAAAGGAATCTAAAGAAGTTTCTAACATTATAGCTAATGCACGTTCCAGAAGATCAAGAGGTAGTGAAACCCAAACTCCTCCTCCGCCACCTCTAGTCACAAAACAAACCAGCAACTCTGCAAGAAAAAGACATTCCAATAGACCTTTGATAAGTGATGATGACTTGGAATTTTTACCAGTAAATGCAGAAGTTAAATTCAAACTCTCCGAATCTAAAGATAAAGAAATCAAAAGCGACGTTAGTCTCAAGAGCGCAGCTAGCACAACATGTAATCGGAGAACTCGTTTATATTCCAAACCCTTGGAAATGGAGTTACCGAAACAAATTTCTCCCAGAACGAAAAGAACTCGTTATTATTCACAGACATTGGAAACAAATGTTACTATAAGTTTCGATACTTCAAAACCTATACAAATACCTCCAAGTCTGCCTAGTCCTTTGCCCAAAATAAACTTCAAACCTTTAGAAACTGAAGATTCCTGTCGTGATAGTACTCAAGATTCCACAACAGAACCAATCACCTACAAACAGCGGAAAAAATTACGTAAAACTTTAGAAGATATAAAAAAATCTCAAAAATCTGTTATTGATACCGACACAGACGAAGATGACAATCGAGATTTTGACGACTGCTGCTTAAATGGTGGTGAAGATAGTAATGAGTTTCTGGGATTTGAAGAGAATTCGGAAACGCCAAAAAAACCCTATCAACAACATGGCAAATCCCATAAATATGAACAAGATAAGGTGACCAAAACCAAGGGTGGTACTTTGAAAAATTGGTTGACAACAGGAAAAGCCATTTCACCAACGTCCGAGGGAGAAATAGGGAAACGAATGCGGCATGATAAGGATGTTGCATTAACAAAATCCCCTGTTATAGATGGAAGGGGAGGTTTGGTGAGCAAACCTTTAAAAAAACGTTGGGACTTGAAGACAACTCGCCAAGAAGAGACTGATATTACGGATGATACTTCACCAGCCGATGATGAAGATGAGAGTGGAGTTCTTAGACACTCAATATCATCCAGCAAAAGATCTAAACGTGGCATAAAAAATGTGATCGATAGTGATAAGGAATTATTAGATAGTAAAAAAATTAAGTTAAACGAGTCTTTAGAGAAGCAAGAAGAACATAGTTTTATTAAACCACGTCATTTGCGAACAATTTCAAAAAATTCTGGCACCGATTCAGAGTGTCATGAAGATAAAACGGGAAGAATAAAAAGGCCTTTGATAAGGGTTAAGAATTTTCAAGAAGATTTGTACACAAAAGTTGAAGAGAAGGCAAATCAGTTAAAGAAAACGGAATCAGAAAGTTTAACGGAGAATTCTGCTACAGACTCTGATTGTCCGGGAACGAGGCAAAGTGGAAGAAGACGAAAAGGCGAAGCTAAAGACATGGACAAATTGGAAGAGAATTCAGGCCCGAGTAACAGTTATTCTGAAAAAAGAGAAGCAAGAAAAAATAATGTGGAAAGGAACAAAGCAATAGAGGAGTACAGTGAGAAACATTCTGATCTTCTGAGTAGAGATTCTGACGGTTCCAGTAAGGCTAAAATAAAGGCAGTCATTAATGATGTAGAAGATAATACCGATTGTCTCAAAGGAAAAAAGACCGCTGTTATAGCTGAGAAAAAGGAAAAACCGTCGAATCTTACAAGTAAAGTCTCCGATTCTACAGAGAATGCCAAAAATAAGGCAAACGCAGATGATGAGAAAAAGAATTTAGACAAAATTTGTAAAAGTCATGAAAAACTTGAATCGAAAGGCCGTAAATCCTTAAGTAAGACCGAAGACGTTGATGCAAGTTCAAAATCGCCTTACAACGATTGTGGTAATAATGATAAGGCAAAGCTAAAATCCAAGACCAAAGTAGAAATTACACAAAAAACTAACACTGATAAAGATAGTAAAGAAAAATTTTCTGGCCATGTCGATGATAATATGAAACACCTTAAATCCTCCTTAGATAAAAGCCTAAAAGATCCGACATCAGACCCAGAAACTCCAAAAGGCACAAAATCAAAGCGTTCAAAGTCCAAACAAAATAAAAAGGAAGAAGATTTAGCGAAAAACTTAGACATTTCCAAAAGTCAGCAGCACGAAAAAACAAAAGAAAATCCAAAAGTAAAAACTGCTGACAAAGATCAAGATACGCAAAATATTGCCCTGTCCGAAACACCTAAATCGGCTGCTGCTGTCAAAAAAGAATCTAAATTACTAAATATTGACGAAACGCCTCAAACATCTAAAAAGGCCAAAAGGGGAAGGAAACCCAAAATAAAGAATGAAGAAACTCCACAGACACCCGCAAACCAAATAAATAAATCATCTCTTAAAAGACTGTTAAGTAGAGACACGTCTGATGACGAGGGTCCTACAACTTCATCCAAAAGACGCACAAACAAAAATCCTGCAAAAAGGAAATGTGAAATTGAAGATTCTGATAGTATTTCAGCAACAACTACCCCATTAAAGCAAAGTACTGAAAATGATAGCATGATACATAATGTAGAACCTATAACCACTCCCCATCTGTCACTGATTGACAATGAAACACCCAAATCAGGGGGTAGAAAGCGTACAATAAATCTAACCGAATCTAATTTTAATCCACGTCTTTTGCTAATAACGTCAAGAGATAAACTCGAAACAGATGAGGTATTAACGGACAGCGGAAAAGGTGAAGGTCCCATTCAATGTGGTCTATGTTTGGCTCATACAACACGTGAGAAATGGTCATCACATCTGGCGGAACATTATGGTGTGGGCTGGAAGGTTGGAAAGGAACAAGAATTGGTAAGTTTTGAAGATTTTTATTACAATTTGCCAACGCTATTTTTTAAATTTTCCAAAATTATATCTTAACATCAGTGATGCCAACCAAAAATTTTACTTTGTGGGATATTCGACATTAGAAAGTAGTAGATTCCACAAAATTTATTTTCAAAAAGTAGTAGATCTACCACTTTTATTATTCAAGCTTTTAAAGAATTTTAAAGTTAGAATATTTACGCTTTTATTCAATGTTTTGTTTAAAAAATAGTGTTGAATATGTATTAATAAATATACATACATATTGAATGTAATTTGGAAATTAAACAAGATCTTATAAAAGATCATTTTTATTCGAATCCTTAAAAGAATACATGGTTTTACTAAATAATTTAAAATGTTCTCCTGTTGGTGTAAGCATTTACACCAAAGTTTATTCCTATTCGAATTTTTAAGTAAACTGCCGAAATAGTCTTTTAACATTGACACTACTATAAGGAAGCACAAGCAATTTTTGTGTCAAAGTAAATGCTCACTTTGATGTCACCTTTATTATTCTAGAAACATGATGCCAGAAATTTTCAACACGTATTTTCTTCTAGAGAGAAATGAAATGCTATATTTCTTAAAAGCTTCCATTCCTAATATAATTCACTTAGCTCTTAGGGGCATAAATCTTAAAAGAAGAACATGTTACAAAAAATATATATAAATATATATTTATTGATTTAACACAATTTTGAAAAAAAAAACTTAAAAAAGTGGTAGATTCCACTTAAAAAGTAGTAGAGTGTAGAAAGATACCCAAAAGTAGTAGATCTACTACAAAAGTGGTAGAGTTGGCATCGCTGCTTAACATAAAAATCACAGACTACGATTGGGCATAGGAACTTAAGATATAAAATCTAAATCAATAGAGGTTTACGATTTTAAATTTTATCTCATAGAAAATTTTGGGGAGTTTTCTTTGGATCATATAATGGGGTGATGCTCAATTAGTACAAAAGTTATCACAAAGAAGATCCAATTGTTGCGAGTTTTAAGCCAAAGTCTGATCGCTCTTTGACTGACTCTAGCTTAAAGAAATTTGATTTTCTATTTGATACTCGTTTCAGTGAACGAGTGGCAGTACATACAAGATTTAGGCCGAGCAATAACATAGACGAGATAATAACTACGGAAAAAATTTAATGGGCAGTGAAAACTTTTTAGTCGGTTGACCCAGACGGCTTAATTCCTGTCATTCCGATGAATTCCTTTTATTATTTTCTAACCATTCTTTCACTTCTATTCTTACTTCGTTTCTTACTTTTATTCTTACTTCGTTTCTTACTTGTATTCTATACTTTCCTTGTATACTGTATTTGGTAGGATCTCAATGGATCCATGGGGTCTCCAAGTGAAGGTGTTAATTAGTAAAGCCTTTCTAAACTTACATCCCTTTGGAAATCCAACACTCTTCTATAAAAAACTTTGATCAAAATGAGAAGATTTGTTTCAGAATTAAACTTTTAACAATATTTTTTTCAGAAGGTCGTGAGTTTGAGACAGGCTTAGGTCCAAGTCCATGTTGGTTAAATTACGAAGTAAATGTAGAATAATAAAGAATAGGCATACAAAAACATAAAGTAAAAATTATGGTTCGTCTAACTGAAGCGATCATATGGTCATAAGTGAAAAAGTAAATGAGTTTTCAGTGTCAACATAATTCTCGTTTTCAATTTCGCTTAAGTGTTCAGTTAAATGAAATAAATAAATAAAAAAAAAAAATAGATAATCTTAACTACTGACATTCAACAGTGGGTGACACAGTGTGCTGACGAAGTCCGTAGCGGGTCAGAAAATGCAGCATTCCACACTTCTATGTGTCATATAGTTTTTTCAGTACTCCTACTAATTATTTTTATCATTTAAAAATCATAAATTTGAAAAATAATTTATGACATGGACATTAATTTTATTGGTTCAAATAAAATTAATTACTTTTGATATTATTCTCAAAAAAAATTCCACCAAAAATTTTTCACAATTTTCTTTTTTCTTTTTAAGAACATCGAAAACCGTTCCGTAGTTTTAGCCTGCATTTCAAAATATTTAAAAAAAAGTAGCTCTAAAGGTCTTACGTGTCGTATGTGTAAGAAAACATTTCGCTCTGCCCTTGGAGTTATAATCCACCTTGAGACATGTGGTGCCGAAGTCATACGGGTTTTGTGTGAATATTGCAAAAGAGATTTTGCTAAATACAGTCTTCCAAGTCATCTAAAATTGTGTCATGTTAGAAATCATGCGGAAAACGAAGAAGTTAAACAAAAGGAAAGTCACGAGAAACGAGAAGAAGTTTTCGGCAACACCGGGCGCTTAAAACGTAACTCTACGCTGAAGGCGGAAAGTAAATTAAAAACTTTGGGTATTGAAATGGACAATTTAATTGATAATGCAATAAAAGCAGACAAACAACAGAAAACGACTGAAACAGACAAATCTGAAGTTGATCCTAAATCACGCATTCGTTATGTACCGCCTTTGTCGGACGATTTTAGAGTTAAATTATCTGAAGACATTCAGAAACTTGGAGGAGCATCATGTCCAGAAAAACGTTGTAGGTTTAGCAGCGACAATATGCCAGAATTAGAGGAGCATTTGAAAAAGTGTAAATTGTTATTATCAGGTTATATATGCAATTTATGTCGACGAAGGCCATTCGAAACCGAACAAGAAGCCATTGATCATGTAGTAAAAGAACATCCATATGGTCGTAGCCGCAAGAAATCCGAGGATCCGGATTGTGATATAAAATCTGACGGTGAAGATTTTTCCTCAGATGATAGTTATGTGTTGGAAGGCGAGGAAGAATGTGAGCTAGAAGAGAACGAAGCAACAGACCAAGAGCATGATATTGAAGAAGAATGTGATAATCAGAAAAAGGGTAGTAAGAAAAAGAAAACTAAAGCACGTAATGCAAATCAGAACTTTAGTCAATCTGGACGCAAGAGAGGTAAATTTTTTTATTACTTTTTAATGTTCTTATAAAATAAAATCGCTTCTTTATTCCCGAAGTCTTTGGTGCACGTACTAATGATCTCAATAGGCCAGTGCTTAGGAAATGGAAAAATTTGTAAGTATTTTGTTAAACAGCTATAGAGTAAGCGAGGATAATGTGATGTAGGCTGGTAATGTGGTAAAGTTACTTTTCTCTTAAACTGATATAAAAATAACAGAAATACGCTTAGTAGTTAGATGTTCTCATAGTATAAAGGGAGTAACGATCTGTATTATTATTGCACGAAATTCTGGGAGTCAGTTATAAAAATTCGATTAAATGAGTGATCTACTCTTATTTGTATAAAAACTCTTAAAAAGCCCATACCACCAGAAGCCAAAGAATGTCTGTAATTTTCGTAAATACCACGATCATTAATAAAACTCGTGAAAATGAGTAACATAGCAACAAAATATATGGTTCCAGAGAACAAAGAAATATAATCTCGAACATTGTTGCCACGAGATAAAAAAATTTTTTTTTAATTTTTGATACAAACAGCGTTGCCAAATTTTCTATAGAAAAATTTTTTATGAACAAATTTTTGATAAAAACAATTTTCTTTAGAAAAATTTTTGATAAAAAATTTTCTATAAAAAAAAAATTTGATAAAAAAATGTCTATAGAAAAATTTATTGATTTTGAATAAAAAAATTTTCTGTAGAAAAATTTTTGATAAAAAAAATTTTCTATAAAAAAATTTTGTATATAAAAAATTTTTGATAAAAAATTTTCTTTAGAAAAATTTTTGATAAAAAATTGTCAATAGAAAAATTTTTGATAGAAACATTTTTTAATAAAAAAAACATTTTTAATAAAAAAATTTTCTATAGAAAAACTTTTGATAAAAAAATTTTCTTCAAAAAGAAGAGTATTCGCATTTTCTTAGAAAAATGTTTGATAAAAAAAAATTTCTAAAGAAAATTTTTTGATAAAAAAAAATTTCTATGGAAAATTTTTTGATAAAACATTTTTTATAGAAAAATTTTTGATACAAAATATTTCATAGGAAAATTTTTAATTAAAAATTTTTTATAGAAAAATTTTTGATAAAAAAAATTCAATAGAAAAATTATTGATTTTTAATAAAAGAAATTTTGTATAGAAAAATTTTTGATAAAAAATTTTGTATAGAAAAATTTTTGATAAAAAATTTTGTATAGAAAAATTTTTGTTAAAAAAATTTTTTTATAGAAATTTTTGATAAAAAATTTTCTATAGAAATTTTTTTGATAAAAAATTTTCTATAGAAATTTTTTTGATAAAAAATTTTCTATAGAAATTTTTTTGATAAAAAATTTTCTATAGAAATTTTTTTGATAAAAAATTTTCTATAGAAATTTTTTTGATAAAAAATTTTCTATAGAAAAATTTTTGATAAAAAAATTTTCTATAGAAAAATTTTTGATAAAAAATTTTCTATAGAAAAATTTTTTATAAAAAAAATTTTTATAGAAAAATTTTAGTTAAAAAAATGTTCTATAGAAAAATTTTTGATACAAAAATTTTTTTTAGAAAAATTTTTGATAAAAAAATTTTTTATAGAAAAATTTTTGATAAAAAAATTTTCTATAGAAAAATTATTGATTTTTAATAAAAATAAAATTTGTGCATAAAAACTTTTCTATAGAAAAATTTTTGTTAAAAAATTTTCTACATAAGATTTTTTGATAAAAAATTTTCTACATAAGATTTTTTGATAAAAAATTTTTGATAAAAAAAAAATTTTCTATAGAATAATTTTTCATAATAAATTTTTTATAGAAAAAAAATTTTTTGTTAAAAAATTTTCTATAAAAAAATTGTTAATAAAAAATTTTCTATAAAAAATTGTTGCTATTTAATAAAAAAAAAAAAAATTTTGTATAGAAAAATTTTTAATAAAAAATTTTGTATCGAAAAGTTTTTGTTGAAAAATTTTCTATAGAAAATTTTTTGATAAAAAATTTTGTATTGAAAAATTTTTGATAAAAAAATTTTTTATAGAAAAATTTTTGATAAACAAATTTTCTATAGAAAAATTTTTGATAAACAAATTTTCTATAGAAAAATTTTTGATAAACAAATTTTCTATAGAAAAATTTTTGATAAAAATATTTTTATAGAGAAATTTTTGATAAAAAATTTTTTATAGAAAAACTTTTGATAAAAATTTTTTTATAGAAAAACTTTTGATAAAAAATTTTTTATAGAAAAATTTTTGATAAAAAATTTTTTATAGAAAAATTTTTGAAAAAAAATTTTCTATAGAAAACTTTTTGATAAAAAATTTTTCTATAAAACATTGGAAATATAAAAACAAATTGGTATACCACATTACACGCACTTCCTCTTAACTTAAAATTAAAAAAAAAAAACTGAACTAAGAACTAAACATTGATCTGAATAATTCTGACTTAACATTGCTTCCATTTTTCCAGCATACAATTAAACCATTCCTCAGTACCTCTCTTTGGCGAATTTACTACCAACTATACTGTTCTAAATTTTGGAGACTATAAAAAATATTTACCAACACAAACCCATTCAATGAAATTTAATTTCAAAGATAAAGCTGATTCACCACTTGCACCAGTTGGACAGCCAGACAAGGACATCGAATGGTCTCAAGTAGAAAGATACAAAAATATACATGAAAAAAGTAAGCAAAAATACACTAAAGTCTAGCTGAGATTTTAACATTTTCTTTTGCGTTTCTAGAGGACACATTTTACTTTTTGGGAGCTCCCGTAAAACTTTGTTCTTGGCTTCCTTTACCCGACCACACGAAAGAACAATATTTGACTGTCGTCTATCGTCAGGATATGTTTAAGTACATTAAAATGGTACAACCGAAACAACATCATACCATTATTTTAATATTGAAATTAAGACAAATTGATACAAAATATGAATTTAATATTCATTATGGCCTTGTCATCAATGATGGTCCTGTCCATCATCTCTCGTTTCTACCCAGTGGTGGTTATGATAAAAGTTCTAATCGTTTGGGTCTAGTGGCTGTAGGCACTATAAATTCTAGCATAAAAATCTATAGTTTACCCATTAATGTAGAAACTGCAAGTAATCAGGAATCTTCCAAAAATAATGAAAATATCACATTAATTGAAATAAAACCAAGTTTTATTTTGAACATCGATATTATGGCAGATAAACAAAATGATGGGCATGTCCTCCTAAATACACAGTGTTTACAAATATGCTGGTCAGAGGTAAGTTAGAAAACTCTTAATTAATTCATAAACAAATTTAAATATTCTATTTTCTTCCACTAGTTCTGCGGACATCAGCACATATTTGCCAGTTTTTCTAATGGTTGTATTGGCATATGGGATATTTCCAACGATGATCAGCAAAATCTTAATCGTTTTGTCGACGATGATGTTGTAAAATATGCTCCATTGAATTATTTTTATGCTGGAGAAAAGGGTATTAAATGTAGGTTTCAATATCAGTTTTTTTTCAGCATTATCCATTCTTTTCTTATAAATTTTAAAATTTTTAGGTTTTGCTCTTCATTACGACACTAGTGGTCCTAGATGGTTGGGTCTTTCGGGAGCCTATCGTAAATTTGTTGTCTATGATATTAAATGTTTTATGCTGCCGGTTGTCATGAGAGAGGAAGTCAATAAGAATATATTAACGTCCATGGATTGGTGTCCGCTGTGGGAGAATGTGTTATACAGTTACTGTGATACGATTCCTAATAGTAAGTCATCTAGTTCTAGTTCAGTTCTAGTTCAGTTCTAGTTCAGTTCTAGTTCAGTTCTAGTTCAGTTCTAGTTCAGTTCTAGTTCAGTTCTAGTTCAGTTCTAGTTCAGTTCTAGTTCAGTTCTAGTTCAGTTCTAGTTCAGTTCTAGTTCAGTTCTAGTTCAGTTCTAGTTCAGTTCTAGTTCAGTTCTAGTTCAGTTCTAGTTCAGTTCTAGTTCAGTTCTAGTTCAGTTCTAGTTCAGTTCTAGTTCAGTTCTAGTTCAGTTCTAGTTCAGTTCTAGTTCAGTTCTAGTTCAGTTCTAGTTCAGTTCTAGTTCAGTTCTAGTTCAGTTCTAGTTCAGTTCTAGTTCAGTTCTAGTTCAGTTCTAGTTCAGTTCTAGTTCAGTTCTAGTTCAGTTCTAGTTCAGTTCTAGTTCAGTTCTAGTTCAGTTCTAGTTCAGTTCTAGTTCAGTTCTAGTTCAGTTCTAGTTCAGTTCTAGTTCAGTTCTAGTTCAGTTCTAGTTCAGTTCTAGTTCAGTTCTAGTTCAGTTCTAGTTCAGTTCTAGTTCAGTTCTAGTTCAGTTCTAGTTCAGTTCTAGTTCAGTTCTAGTTCAGTTCTAGTTCAGTTCTAGTTCAGTTCTAGTTCAGTTCTAGTTCAGTTCTAGTTCAGTTCTAGTTCAGTTCTAGTTCAGTTCTAGTTCAGTTCTAGTTCAGTTCTAGTTCAGTTCTAGTTCAGTTCTAGTTCAGTTCTAGTTCAGTTCTAGTTCAGTTCTAGTTCAGTTCTAGTTCAGTTCTAGTTCAGTTCTAGTTCAATTCTAGTTCAGTTCTAGTTCAGTTTCTAGTTCAGTTCTAGTTCAGTTCTAGCTCTGTTCTTTAAATGTATTTGTTTAAAAACATCTTAATTTACTATGAAAAATTACTTTTTGCAGATGGTCGCTGTGCTATGTCCTTTAATCCTTCCAATGTCATGTTTACACAAAATAAACTAGATTATATGGCTTCTGGAGTCGCTCAAGTCCACTATACTCCTTTGGTAAATATGGGTGTATGCGCTATGGATAATGGAGATTTAGTTTTTCTTGATACCAGAGAATTACACTACGAATGTCCTGTAGGCAAGCCATTTGGTGAAAGGCGTATGCTTTATACCATGGATTTGAAACAATTAAATGGGGAGCCATTAATACGTCTGACCAAAGGACAACAAAAGAATGGCAACGCTATATCGCCACCAAGCGAGTGGATAATGCAAGATCCTGATTACAAGGAGAAGTATGGTTTGGTATTCAATTCGATTATTAAGGTGAGTTTTTAATAAGAAATGTCATTCTTTGTATTTTTAATTTTCCTTTAAAATTTTTCAGCTTAAAGATACCGACAAGAATAGTTATTTAAACGAACAAAGGTGTCCACCCCTAAATTGTTTTGCCTATATGCGCATTAACACTTTACGCTGTAACTTAAATCTTAATGCTAAAAACCTAATAGCCCTAGGCTACGAAAACGGATTTCTGCGTTTGGTGAATTTTAACAAGGAGGCTGTTTTCAAAAGTTAATAAATTGCCCATATTCAGAAGTGGTAGCTATCGGGATTTCAAAATTTTAAATAACTATTTAAAAATTACTTCCGACAATTCATAAAAAATTTTAATTTACAAAATTTTTTTAATTTTTCCTAAAAAGTTTAAATAATTTATATTTTATATTTAAATTTAAATAATCAACAATTTCGAATAATATATTTTGTTTGTAAAAAAAGTTTATAAAATATTTTTGCAAATCATTAATTTTTATTATAATTTTTATTAACTATCCAAAACTTTATGTTAATTAATTTTTACCTCTGAACTTTTGTCTCTTTTTGTTAAATATTCAGTTATTTAATTAATTCCACAAAATTGAATTTTAAAATCTAAGAAATTATTCTTAAAAGTCTATCATTAATACAAGTTAATTATATTTAATTATAATAATGTAAATAATATTTATTAGTTTTAAGTTATTTATAAAATATTTAAATGTTTTATAAAAGATTTTTCTAAAAAAATATGTGTATTGCTATGAACTGAAACAAAAAAAAAAAAAAAGAAGTTAAAAAATAAAACTATTTATGTGAAAATTATATTCCGAAACGACTTTTCCTTTAATTTTATTCGGCCTTCAGTTCAGTTCAGTTTTCTTAAGTATTGCCTTCATCTGCTGCTGTTTCGCCTTCAGCGGGTGCCGGTGCTGTCATGCTATCACCACTTTCCTCTTCGCCACTAGTTGGAGTAGTAGCAGCTTCGCTTTCTCCTGTAGTTTTATTTGATCTGGATTTGGATTTACGTTTTTTGCTGGGATTTTCTTCATTTTTGCTGGCTTCTTCGGCAGCTTCTTCTTCAGCTGTTTTATAATGATCAGGAAAGAATTTTTTGGCATCTTCTTGGCCCACCACAGAGTTCGGACTTACATAGCTGGGTCCATAGGTAACCAAGGAGAGCATTGTGTTAGAGGAGGCCTTGTTTACTTTTAAGATAAGTTTGTCATTGCTACAAAAACATTAAGAAGATTGTAAGAAAACTAAAGCCCATTTGTTATTCTAATTCAATTCTAGTTCAGTTCAAGTTCTTATGTCTGGCAAGGCTATAAAGTTCAAGTTGAGTTCTAGTTCTACTTCAGTTCAAGTTCAGTTCTGGTTCAGTTCTAGTTCAGTTCTAGTTTAGTTCTAGTTCAGTTCTAGTTCAGTTCTAGTTCAGTTCTAGTTCAGTTCCAGTTCAGTTCTAGTTCAGTTCTAGTTCAGTTCTAGTTCAGTTCTAGTTCAGTTCTAGTTCAGTTCTAGTTCAGTTCTAGTTCAGTTCTAGTTCAGTTCTAGTTCAGTTCTAGTTCAGTTCTAGTTCAGTTCTAGTTCAGTTCTAGTTCAGTTCTAGTTCAGTTCTAGTTCAGTTCTAGTTCAGTTCTAGTTCAGTTATAGTTTAGTTCTAGTTCAGTTCTAGTTCAGTTCTAGTTCAGTTCCAGTTCAGTTCCAGTTCAGTTCTAGTTCAGTTCTAGTTCAGTTCTAGTTCAGTTCTAGTTCAGTTCTAGTTCAGTTCAGTTCTAGTTCAGTTCCAGTTCAGTTCTAGTTCAGTTCTAGTTCAATTCTAGTTTAGTTCTAGTTTAGTTCTAGTTTAGTTCTAGTTCAGTTCTAGTTCAGTTCTAGTTCAGTTCCAGTTCAGTTATAGTTCAGTTCTAGTTCAGTTCAAGTTCAGTTCTAGTTCAGTTCTAGTTCAGTTCTAGTTCAGTTCTAATTCAGTTCTAGTTCAGTTCTAGTTCAGTTCTAGTTCAGTTCTAGTTCAGTTCTAGTTCAGTTCTAGTTCAGTTCAGTTCTAGTTCAGTTCTAGTTCAGTTCTAGTTCAGTTCTAGTTCAGTTCTAGTTCAGTTCTAGTTCAGTTGTAGTTCAGTTGTAGTTCAGTTGTAGTTCAGTTGTAGTTCAGTTGTAGTTCAGTTCTAGTTCAGTTCTAGTTCAGTTCTAGTTCAGTTCTAGTTCAGTTCTAGTTCAGTTCTAGTTCAGTTCTAGTTCAGTTCTAGTTCAGTTTTAGTTCAGTTCTAGTTCAGTTCTAGTTCAGTTCTAGTTCAGTTCTAGTTCAGTTCTAGTTCAGTTCTAGTTCAGTTCTAGTTCAGTTCTAGTTCAGTTCTAGTTCAGTTCTAGTTCAGTTCTAGTTCAGTTCTAGTTCAGTTCTAGTTCAGTTCTAGTTCAGTTCTAGTTCAGTTCTAGTTCAGTTCTAGTTCAGTTCTAGTTCAGTTCTAGTTCAGTTCTAGTTCAGTTCTAGTTCAGTTCTAGTTCAGTTCTAGTTCAGTTCTAGTTCAGTTCTAGTTCAGTTCTAGTTCAGTTCTAGTTCAGTTCTAGTTCAGTTCTAGTTCAGTTCTAGTTCAGTTCTAGTTCAGTTCTAGTTCAGTTCTAGTTCGGTTCTAGTTCAGTTCTAGTTCAGTTCTAGTTCGGTTCTAGTTCAGTTTAGTTCTAATTCAGTTCTACTTTTAAAAATCTCTGTACTTACGCTGACACCGGTTTATATTTCGCTGCTGAATTCGAAATAAATTCCGCTTCATCTGGATTGTCACTTGTAAAGAAACCATACAAAGGCACCTCATCTCTATGCGATTCGGCATGTGCCAATAGATCTCTCTTCTTATAGACATCAAAAGCCATTATAACATGTGGCGGTATTGGCGGTGGATCCGGTGGTAAGAAACTTTGTGTTTGATTATGAAAGTAAACGTATATAAGAGAAGCATGTGTGCGCTGATTGGTGGGTACCCAAATCGGTGGAATTTGAACCGTTTTGGTACATTTCTGTTTCTTTGAAACCTTCTCCGCAACAATTATTTCTTTAAGGACTTCTTCCTTTTCAACATTAATTTCGTCCAGGTCAAGTTCCGGTATGTCAGTTGGAGGCGATTCGTTGGCAGCAAGATCCATATTTTGTTCATCTTCTTCGCCCTCTTCCTCGTCCTTGGCAGCCTCGATTATTCCTTCGTCTAGTTCCAAAGGAACTTCCTCCTCCTTTTCCAAGCACTCCTCATCATCTAAGCAAAACGCAAAATTCATGGTTATTTCTATGAGTAAAACATAAAAATAAATTTTACCTTCAATTTCATATTCGACCTTAACATCCAGGGGTGAAATTATGGGTGGAATTACTTTTTGATCGTCATCGGTTCCCTCGCTACGCTCAATGGTCAATGCTTGAGCATATTGCTTTAAACGTATCGGTACGTCTTCTCCTTCCACTGGCAATTTCCAAAAGCATACCAACAATTCTTTACCAATTAACTGCTCCAAAACTTCTTCCTCTACTGGATTTTTGCATTTCACATTTATAATATCAAAATGTTGCCTCTCAATTAGCACAACTTTACGATCTTTGCACTGTATTTTTAAGGCGTCAGCGGGCTCGTTTATTTTCTTGAACATATCACGATTCACTTGAGGGCCGAACAGTGTTACACCAATATCGGGGAGATTTTC
The DNA here is from genome assembly GCA_933228675.1 of Stomorhina lunata. Taxonomy (NCBI): domain Eukaryota; kingdom Metazoa; phylum Arthropoda; class Insecta; order Diptera; family Rhiniidae; genus Stomorhina; species Stomorhina lunata. The sequence continues at coordinate 117,642,627 of OW121742.1, read as the reverse complement.
CATAATGGTGTCGGTAACATATTTCAAATAGTCCAAACGTTTCCTTTCACGTTCTTCAAGCTCTATGCGCAAAGCTTCCGCCTCAGCTGCTTCTTTCACTTTATTTCTAGCCACTTCTACGGGTTGAGGTTCGGATATCTCGAAAGAATGTCGTTGAGAAATATCCTCGTGTAGGCGACTCAGTTCGAGATTTATAAGTTTATTTAGACTGGGAACATTGGTACCGAACATTATATTTATAGCCTTGCCAGACTAAATGAATAATTAAGGTAATCTAGTTTAGTTTAAGAATAATTTGTGGACTCACTTCTAGTTTAGTTTTCGTCAAGTTTTTGTTTAGTTCTAGTTCAAGTCTAGTTTAGTTCTAGTTAGTTTTAGCTCAGTTCTAGTTCAGTTCTAGTTCTTACTGTAAGACAGTTACAAACAGTTATAGATCAGTTCTAGTTCTATTTTAAGAAATTAAAGAAAAATATTTATAATCTTACTGTTACAAACAGCCAGGTTGGTTCACTTTTACGACGAAATCTTGTTAATGCTGTTATATTATCCGATTTACACTGAGTTGGAAATAAATTCAATATAAGTTTCTATATGTAGATGCTTTAGAAAATACTCACTATTGCCAATTGTAAATTATCCCCACCTCTTTCCAATTTTATTTTTTTCAAATTACCTACCATACCCAAACATGGGCCACACCAATCCGAATAGACGTCCAATACTGGAAATTCAATGTTTCGGAATCACATAAACTGCAATTTTCTATTTAATCAAAACTAATGTTACCCAATAATCCTGGTCTTTCCAAAAACTTTTCGAAATCTTCATCGTTTTGTATGTCAGCCTGCAGTTGCTGAACTCCTCCCTTCTTGGCCATTATTTAAAGAATTTAATTTTGATAAACTCAAAAATAATTTAATTTAGATTTTTTAATTTTGTAATCTTTGTAGTTAATTGCCGAATATTGAACTGAAAATTTTAATATAAATAGAAATTTAAGAATTTTATAATACTGTTGATTTTTATCGTTGTTAAGGAATTTATCGATTTAATATAGATGTCAGAACATTTTTGGAACAAGGTTGTATTTACTTTTTATGTTGAAATACTTACACGATATGCGATGATGTCCTCAAAAGGTGATTATATCTCTAATGCATACCTTTTATTTATATTATTCACTTCTACTTTAGTTCTTATTCTTACGTCATTCTATGAATAGTTTGCTGCCTGAAACTCCGCATCAATTGAAGCGCTTGTCGAGCAATTTTTGGTATTTGGTCTTCGAAGTGTGAGGCCTATCCACCGCCATCTTCATTTACTATGAACAATTTAAAAACAATACCTTGAAAAATCAAAAATAAAAACGGCATCTTTTTATGTTGACGACTGATTTGAGGATCCGAACCCGGAACAACTGAACTTTTTATCCAGTTGATGGATGTTCTTGATAAATATAAATTTGATGTGACTACTATCCAGGAAGTGAGATTAAATGGCCACGGCGTCGTCAAGACACCAACAGTTGACCTGTACTTAAGCTGCTATGAGAGTAGGCATTAATTTGGATGCGGAATTTGGTTCTCAGGTTCACATCAGTAAACGAAAGTTTGGCCACAATATGCGTCAAAGCTAAGTACTTTTATCTGAGCCTAATTTGTGTCTACCTTTGTTTTAAGTATTGAGAGGGCATCATTTTAAGTATTGAGAAGGCATCAATGAAAATGGGTCAATGAATCAAAAACAAAAATAATGGTTTCTACAAGCAGACATTCTACTATAATTAAACCACATGTGATCGTTGAAAACTAAGTATAGCTTCGAAGTTGTAAAATAATTTGTTTATCTTGGTACCGACTGATAAGCTGATATCGGCATAGTAAAACGCATTAAACAAGAGCGTTGACTAGGGCATGTGCGTATAGATGAAAATACTTCAGATGAAAACCTTATTGACCCGCCCTCGTACTTCCCTTTTAAATAAAAAATAACCAATTTTTATTGTTTTTTTAAATAATTTTATTTCGTTTTTTATGTTTTTTTTGTTTCTTTTAATTTTTCTTTTTTTTAATTTTTACCATCATATATAATTGATATATAATGCTTATGACAAAGTATTTCATTTCTTTATTTATTACATTTTATCATGATTTTATTTTTACGATTTTCATTATATATGTAAAATTGTTGTTTTTTGTATTCTTATTTTTGTGTTTTTAATTTATTATTCATTTTAATTTTTTATATTTTATTTAATTATAATTTGTGTTTAATTAATTTATGTATTGTTTATGTTTTATGTCAATATGTTTTCGCGGGTAAGATGAGTATTTCTTTTCGTTAAGTGTAATTTAGAGAGATAAGAAAAAAGTATGATTTTGAAGGGAAAGTGGAAGAGTGAAAGGGGGATTTGTTTTGTTTATGTTTTGTTTACTTGTTTTTAGTGTTTTTCGATAATGAAAAAGAGTGTGTGTTTGTGTGAGATTTGTTTTGTTTACATTTTTTGTTTAATTGTTTTTAGTGTTTTCTGATTGGTTGATTTGTAGTTTCATGTTCTTTATCTAAGTGATGCCAACTTTTAAATAAAAATACGCTAAATAGCGCAAATAGCTCCAGTTTAATAGCATTTGTTGTAAAATTTTCAACAATTCAGGGAAATTATGTAAAGAAATCGAAATTTTTAATTTAATATTAAAAAATTTTTAAATATTTTAAAATTTAACAAAAACTTGGAAAAACTTTGTGTGAATTAAGTTTTAAAAAATTAAAAAAAGTGGAAAATATGACATCGTTAGTGTTATTTTTACACTGAAAGAAAATGTTTTATGTATACGTCTTGGTTTCTAATTACAGAGTTGAGTTTTTGTATGTATGTTGAGTATTTATTTGAAATTTATTTGATTTGTATTTCAATTTGTGTGTGTTTTTGCAAATATTATAGGGTTTTTTTTATTTAATTAAATATTACCAAATAACAAAACAAGGTAAAGTAAATGCAAATTATATGGAAAATTATAAATAAATGCAAATTATTGATAGTTTTATTTTTGCATTAAGATTAATTTTAGTTTTCTTAATTTAGTTTTTGTAATTAATTTTTTAAGACATTTTTTTTTGTTTAAACCAATTTTATTTCTGTTTTTTTAATTAATATTCCTTGTATCAGTCATTTTTAAGTTATTTGATTTTTTTGGGGGTTTTAAGGGTTTTGAAAATTTATATTTTTGAGGTTTTTATAATATTTGCAAATTTTTTGTTTTGTTCTTAATAAATTTAAAATTATTTTTTTTAATTTATTCTGGATTTTTTTTTATTAAAGAAATATTGCATTTTTACACATATTTTTTTTGTTGAATTTATTTAATAATTTACACTTACTAAGCTTATTGGGGGGAAGGGAGGAGGGGGAATTTTTGAATTTTATTTTTTGGATTAAAGTTTTATTTTAAAAAAACTTTATTTTATTTAATTTTATCTTCTATTTTATTAAATTTTACACATTTTTTTGTTGTTATTTCTATAATAAATTTATTATTTATTTTCTTTAACTTATTTTTAATTAATTATAACTAAATTTTTAAAGTATAGAAGGATCTTTTAGGGTTTTTCTTTATATTTAAAAGTTCTTTTTTTTAGTTTATTTCTATAACTAATTTTTAATTTTATATTTTTGTTACTTAGATTTACTTAAAAATTAAATAATTTTATTTAATAAAATTGCTAAACCACCTTTTTATTTTTTCATTGGCTATTTCTAGTGATTTTGAATGATTTAATCTTGTTTTTTTTTGTTGGTTGTTTTTTAAATAATTTTAAAAGCCAATTTTTTTTATTTCACTTAAATTTAAGACTTAACAGGCTAAAAGACTTTATAATACAGGGGTTTAAGGGGAGAGCTTATATTTTAATTGAATATTTGTTTTGTTTTAAGGATTTTTTTGTTAAGGATTAAGTAGTCAACACTAAATATTAGTAAACAATAATTTATTATAATATTTATTTATGTTTTTATATATTGAAAATTAAAAAAAAAACGCTTAGGCATTTTTTTTGTTATAAAACATTTTTATATTTGAAAAAGCATAATTTTTTGAGTTTAAAAATAATAAGACAATTTTTGTTCAAATAATTATTTAAATTATAAAATACAAGGATAAAATAATTGTTATGAATAATAATATATGGCATTTGTTAATATAAAAGAAATATAAAATATTTAAATTTTTCTTAATTACAATTAAAAATTTAATAATAATATTGCATAACATGTGATGTTTTTTAATCAAAATTTGCACAGTGTGACATTTTTGCATTTTCAAACAAAATTGTTTGATCTGGCAATCTTAAGAAGTTGAAAGAAGAAAAAAATAAACAAAAAAGTACTAAATCTCTTAAGAATTAAAACGCTTAAGCGCTAAAATACTTAACAGTCCAAACGCTAAAGTGTTAAAAACTTCAAACGTATGAACGCCAAGAGTTAAACGCTTGAATTTTTTTATAGACAATTTTTTATCAACAAGTTTTCCACGGAAAATTTTGTATCAAAAATTTTTATAGAAAATTTTTCTTTACAAAATTTTGTTATCAAAAATTTTTTTTTCAAAAATTTTCCTATAGAAAATTTTTTTATCAAACATTTTTCTATAGAATATTTTTTTATAGAATTTTTTTTTCAAAAATTTTTCTATAGAATTTTTTTTTGTCAAGAATTTTTAATCGAATTTTTTTTTCAAAAATTTTTTATAGTAAATTTTTCTTTAGAATTTATTTTCCAAAATTTTTCTATAGAAATTTTTTTTTCCAAAAATTTTCTATAGAAAATTTTTGTATTCAAAATTTTTTATAGAAAATTTTTTTATCCAAAATTTTTCAATAGAAAATTTTTTTATCCAAAATTTTTCTATAGATATTTTTATTATCAAAAATTTTTCTGTAGAATTTTTTTTATCAAAACATTTTCTGCACAAAATTTTTTATAGAAAATTTTTTTACCCAAAATTTTTCTATAGAAAAATATTTATATTGAAAATTTTTCAATAAAAAAATATTTTTTTTGAAAATATTTGCGTAAAAACTTAGAAATTGAACATATTTTGACGTTTTAATGCATTTTTCTAAGGTAAAGTAAAAATTTCGAGATTTTTATTTGAATTCTGTAAAAATTGTTTAATTAAATAAAAAAATGGTAATGAATATTTAATATTAAAGTGTTAAAACGTCAAGACGTAAAAACGCTAAAGTGTTAAAACACGGAAGCTTAAAAACGCACTAAACGTCAAGCAGTAAAAGCACTAAAATGTTAAAAGGTCGAGGCGTAAAAACGCTTAAGTGTTAAAACGTCGAGTCGTGAGAACGCTTAAGTGTTAAAACGTCGAGGCATAAAAACGTTGAAGTGTTAAAACGTCGAGGCATAAAAATGTCAAAGCGTAAAAACGCTAAAATACTAAAAATGTAAAAAATTTAAGTTTTAATGATTTTTCGTTGAACAAAGGACAAATATAGAGATATTGAAAATTAAAATTTGAAAAGTTTTTTAAATGTAATCAGAAAAAAATGAAGATTAAAATTATTTTAAATATTTTTAAGCTGTTAAGAAAATTTGTTTGATTAAATTTATATAAGAATTATATCACAATTTGTAAAAATTTGCTTGACTTTTAAAATAAGGGAGAATATAGTAAAAGATTTGATAAAAAACACGTGGAAAAAAATTGTTAATAAAATTCAAGAAATTTAAAAATTGTTATAAAAAAATTTTTAAAATTTAAAATAATTTAAGAAAATGGAAAATAAAACTAAAAAAAAAATTAAGAAAACTTATTAAAAATTTAAAATAAATTGTAAAAATTACATAAATTTTTTAAAACTTTAAGAGAAATTTATAAATTGAAATTTTTGAATTAAAATTTCCAAATAAATTTATTTAATTAAAATTTCAAAATAAAATTTTTAAATTAAAATTTCTAAATAAAAGTTTTTAATTAAAATTTCTTAATAAAATTATGAACTGAAAATAAACCCATCGCAAATAAAACCATTTATTGTAAGAAAAAAATGTTTGTTAATCTTTTAATATATTTAAAGCTTTTTTGTTTTAAAGAAAATTAGTTAAATAATTACATCAGAGAAAATTGTTTAAGGTAAATTAAAAAAAAAATATATTTATAAAGAAAAAACTATGGCATTTAATAATAAGAAATTTTCTCAAATTAAAATCATTTGTTTTTGTTAATATATATCTATTTTAATATATATTTATAGCTATAAGGTTTCATATCATAATTATTGTTTTTTTTCTGTGTTAAATATTACAATTATTTTTTGTAGTTTTTCTTTAGCTAAACTCCTATTTTTTTCTGGTAATAAATTTTTTTAACATCTCACATTGATTTTATTCGCACATAAAAAACATTTATAATTTTTTATTTTGTTTCTTTTTTTTGTTCAATATCTTAGAGAGTTTTGAGATTCTTTAATTCTGTTTGCCTTTCATTTTTTTTATACAAAACTATAATAAATCTTAGGGATTTATTTTCTTTTCTTTTATATTTTTGTTTATGTTTTTTACAATTTTTTTATATCATAATAAAAAAATATATTTAAAAAAAAAGATAAAAATAATAAATTTTTAAAAATAAAAAATTGTTAGAAAGGAAATTTATAAAATTTTAAACACTTTTTCGAAAGTTTACTTTGGTTTGTATAAACTTTTAAGTGTTTAAAACTATTTTCTTACTTAAAAAAGTAACTTTTTTGCTTAATTTATTAAAATTTCTTTTAATTTTCTTTTAGATCTTAAGCGTTTTACGTTTTGGGCGTTGTAAGGCCTTAGCGTTTTAACGTCTTAGCGTTTTAAGGCCTTAACGTTTTAACGCTTCAGCGTTTTAACGCCTTAGCGTATTAACGCCTTAGTGTTTTAACGCCTTAGCATTTTAACGCTTTAGCGTTTTAACGCCTTAACTTTTTACTCGTTAACGTTTTAACTCCTTAACCTTTAACCTCCTTGACTTTTTAACGCCTTCTTCAGATCTAATTTTTAATTTAAGTTTTGCTTTGTTTTTTTTATCATATTTTGTTGCTTAATTTGGATTTTTAATAATTTCTTCTTAATAATTGTTGCTTATTTAATAATACAAGTCATCTTCGGTTGAGTTGCTTACCAAGTCTTTTTTATCGTTATTACTTTCATAAACGTCTTCTTCCTCTTCTCTTTCACCTTCTGCTTCATCTTCTGCCTTAAAAACTTCTCTCCTCTCTTCATCTTCGTTTAGATCTAGTGATAATTCTTCTGCTTCTTCTAAGATTTCGTAAAGTTCGTATTTATCGTTGTCGTCTATCTTTTCAATTTGTTCGTAAAGTTGATTTCACGCCGTCGCATCTTTCAATTTCAGCTGACGCCGACTTTTGCCCGCTCGATGATTACTGCCAATCTTTCTTCTCTTACGTTTGGCATCTCTTTGGAAGGCCACATTGCCCGGATCATCTGCCAGCTGGGGATACTTGTAGATACTATGTATATCCACACCAATCCAGCCATCAACATCTCCGTGAGAGACCAATTCTTCTTTTTCCTCTTCCGTCCAGTCACCACGTCCCTGGAAGCCGGCAGCCACCAGTTGTTTCTCCAATTCCCAGGCTCTTTCCACCGCTCGCTTGTGGGCATGTTTTAAGATACGATGTCTCTCCTGTTCAGGATCCACGCCATATTTAATAATAACCACAGCATCGGGTCCATGTAATCTCAATTCTTTGGCCGCCGAGCCACCATGATCTGTAATTTCATGTGTCGATATGTTAAACATACCTCCCAGTCTTCTCAGCTCCTCATTGTCATCTCTCAACTTCAGGACATTATCCTTGACAAAATAGAAAACATCTTGATCGTGTATGCTAAAGTGCAGATCCAGGAAATAGGAGTTATTGAAGACAGAGGATACCACATCCTGCACCACACTATTAGAGCCATCCACCACACTAACCAAGGCTCTGCCGCCAATACGCGATAGTAAGACTCCCTCACCAAACACCGCCCGACGATAGCTAACTCTGGGCAACAAATTGCGCATTTTGGGTTCCATTTTCAGCAAAGGTTTGGGTACAAAATCGAAATCACTGAACTTTTCATTGGTCTTCTCCACAATACACTCCAAGCCCGAGATAACGCCAAAGTCAGGAGCCAAGGTCTGAGACTTAATGGAAGCTTGTGGGTTATATTGTAAGGCCTTGGTGTATTTAGAGCTTTGCATGTTACTCAAATCATAACCAAACAATTGCAGCCAAGATTCCAATTCAATCATATAGTTCTGTTGTTTGCTGGGATTGATGGGATCATTGTTATGGAAGCGGTAAATAAAAACGTCCGTGGGATTAGACATTTCGGTGGCTAGAGTCTCCCACAAAGGTGTCATCCACTGACCCACAGGGGGATCATACAAACGACCCTCGGTGTATATCAATTTTGTATGAGGATCCAATAAGCCACCATGGAAGTCAATGGGTATAAAGAAGTCGGGATTGGTATCCTTGATAATGCGCCCGAAAGGCGTTCTCTTCATTTCCTTGACAATAGCACCATTCATATCGAAATAAGCCAAGGGAGAACCATTTTGATCGGTGGCCACATAGTATCTCTGTTCTGCCGTCTCCACAGCCATTAACATATCACGATCATCATAATAGAATCTCAAGGTCTTGCCGTTCTTGGGGAAGTGCATGTGTGTCAGAAGCTTAGGAGTTTTAGGATTACCATAGTAATATTGGGTAACATTACCCTTGCTATCATGCCAGGCCACCAGTCTACTGCGATCGTCATAGTAATACCAGGTCTGGAAGCGTTCTCTTTCAAAGGCATGTATCAGTTGACCACGATTGTTGTATCGATACTTTTGCTCTCCTCTTCTCACCACAAAGCCACGAGCATCATAATTATTAAACTCAATATCACCGACTTGACTAACACGATCACCAATATCATAACCCAAATTGATCTTCTCTCCCTGATCGACCACACCCACAGTATTGCCGTTTTCATCATACAAATACTTCCAGTTGTTGGTACCCAAGACCTCTATAACATGACCATCAGCATTGTAATTGATCTTATCAAAGGCTGTAGATCTTCCGAAAGTGGTCTTCTGAGACTTAATGCGATTACGCAAATCATAATCCAATTCCAAACGGAAGACATCGAAACTTTTAATGTTCATTAAGACGCTCTTAACGCGGCCGTGTTGATCGTAATCTATGATAGTAAAGAATTGCTTGGATGAATCTTGAATAACGGTACGATTGAAGGCATTGCGTGTTATCTTCAAGTCCTGCACCACTTCCAATTGACCCAAATTCTGGCTGAACTTGTAGCGAGTGGTAGGCATTTCCTTGTCGTCAATAGACATTTCAACACCCGTCAAACGGGCATTACCATCATAGGCGTACTTGTAGTGGGCGGAAGCCAAAGAGTTTTTGGAACCAAAACGTAGTTTCTCATCTTTCAAGATACCAGCATGGTATTTAAACTCTCGTCGTAATTCAAAGCCAGGTTCCTGAACTTCCACCGACTTGACCAAACTTGTTGTTTCCTGGTAGGTGTAGTGAGTGCTAGACAAACCAGCCAGTATAGTTTCCAAACGTCCGGAGTTGTCGTGTACAAAAGCTACCTTACCCGATTGATGGGGATGTATTTTAGCTAAGATCTGACCTTCATCATTGTAGAGAATCTCGAAAGGATGACGGTTGATGGGTGAGAAGTATTGGTATTTGAAGAAGCCCAAGGAAGTTTGCAAAGAGAAGGAGTGTATGTGGCCACGTGGTGTGGTTAGGCTTTGCAGAGCCCCAGCATCATCATATTGCAGAAGATAATCCGAACGTCTGGGTGTAGTTACCTTTAGCGGTAAGGAACCATAGTTATCTTTGAAGGCATAAACCATGGAAGAACCATCACCATATTTGATTTCATTTAAGCGGCCATTACGATCAAAGGTATAGGCTTCCTGAAGGTTACCCCACTTCCAGGTAACCAAACGGCCGAAACGATCATATTCCAAATCAACATCAGCATAATCACCCGACTGGGGACGGAAGCTTACAGGTCGGGAAGTACGATCATAGGTAACATTTAATAATTCCTGTTTGTCGTCAACCATGACCACAATGGACTGGGTATCACGATCATATTCCAAAGTCAAGACATTATCGCCATTGACTCTCAACTTGCGTCCCACTTGGGTAACAGCTCTGGGACCCTTATTTTGTTTGCCCTGCTGTAGTCTGCGTACAAAGTAGCGCCATTCAAAACGATTAGCCAAATCTCCAGCAATTTCTGTGCGTTGTTTAGCGGGAACTGGATAGGATTCACCAATAATGGGAGAGATCTCAGCCAATATAGGATAGGGTACCACTTCCATTTGCAGCAAATGACCCCATGGTGTAAGACTGGTGGTGGAGCCATCCATTTCAACCATGGTCTTAGATTCTGCCTCACCATTACGCACTACCACTGTAGAACCTTGGATAAGCATGGAGATTTCCTTTTGGGCATTCTCTGATACCTTAACCTGGGCTCCCTTAATGCTCAAATCGAAAGCCAAATCAATAACACGACCTGTAGGAGTAACAGCTGATGTAAGGCGGCCAAATTCATCATAGTTGTAGACATAGGAGCGACCAGTTGAATCCAATTTGGTCTTCAGCAAACCTGTGGGTCCATGATACTCAAAGGTGACATTGTAGTTATCGGGTGTATTAAGTTCATGCAACATTTTCATACGAGTCATTCTAAGACGGCATTTCTGGCCCTTGGTATTCTCTATGGAGTTGACTTGAGAGGTATAATCACGCAGCAGGAAGACCTTATTACCAGCAGCATCGGTCACGGTGCTTAATTTTCCATTGGAAGTATTGACATTGTAGGTAAATACATAAGTGGTTTCACCAGTCAAGATATTCTTGGTCATAACATGTTGGCCAAAACGATTGAATATATAGATCTCTTGCATATCTGGCGCATAAATTTCATATTCTCTAGACATACTGGCCTCCGGAATACTGGACATGACAGAACGTATGCGATAGTTGGCTTGATCGGCGATGTGCACATGACCATCGGGTGTAACCGACAAAGCAGCAATGGTATTAAATTTTGCGCTGGTGGCTAGATAATGGTCAGCCTCAAAGCAATCACAACCCCGTTCCAAACAATTGCACTTAGATTCGGCACCGGCAAAGGCGGATATACGACCATTGGTTCCTATAACACGTACACGATTAATGCGTTGCGAATCACTTTCAGCCACATAGAGTTCTCCCAAAGGACCAAAGGCTATTGACTGAGGCATTACCAAGGTGGCATGTGTAGCCAAATCCGAATCGTAGACCGAAGATGAGGTGGCACAATGTAGAGGGCGACCGGAAATAACTCGTACCCGACCATCTGGAGTCATGCGCAAAATCATATGATCATCAATAATATGCAAAGTATTGTCCAAAGGACTTACAGCCAATTCGGTGGGCCATCTTAAGTGCATCTCTTCCAGTTTCAAGGTACCCTCACAGGGTATTGGCTTCCAGTGAGACTTGTGCATATGATTCCCAATTAATGTACTAACAATGCCATCACGATCTACCATGCGTATATTGGTGCCATCGGCAAAGTATAGGATATTATCGCTGGAGATGGCAATACCCTTGGGATAGGCCAATTTGGCATCCTTAGCCAAGGCACCATCACCACAATGAGCCTCATCTCCAGGCAGGCATCTTTCTCCAGAACCCACAATAGGTTCCCAGTTTCTTTCGGGCTGAGAGAAATCATTAGTGTCTCTGACGCGTATGATTTGATGAGATTCAGGATCTGAGATATATAAAGTGCCATCTAGAGGAGAAAGGGCCATATGATAGCGATAGCTGACCCGGGTGGCATTTAGTTTTACCACAGTGCGCACAGTGCCATCAGTCATGATGCGGCGTATATAGTTGAAGTCACCCACATAGAGACTGCCATCGGGAGAAGCGGCCAGGGCCACAGGTGCTAGTAAGCGTTGTTTCAAAGACAAGCCCTCACAATCCATGCATTCCAGAGGGCGCTGATGACCATCACCCATTGTTGTAAGTATTACACGGGGTTTGTTTCTCAGATAGATATTGGAGCCATCACCCTTTTGCAAAATACCCTCATGGAAGTTATAGCGATGATGAATATCCAAATTCCAGCCACCCACCTCAGAAATGGACATATCATGACCCGAAAGCTTAGTGGTTTGTATATCCCAAATAATATCTTTGCAGTCGGTATACTGGTAGCCCACCTTGACCACGGCGGTGGTAACACCATAGACTCTTTGACGATAGATATTAAGTCTATTCCAGGCATAGGTAAATTTAATGCCAGGATCTGCTTCGAAAATGCGCTCAAAGAGTATACCCTCAATGGTTATGCGCAGGTGTATCAAATGCAAAGTGGAGGGTATGGCTTCGGGTGTAAGTTGTAGCTTAATGGTGGACAAATAGCCAGCAGCTCGTGAGGAGTGATAGACTAGATTCAGACCAGTACCGGGTATTTGAAGTGACTCTTGTATAACTTGGGATTCGGCCAGAATAGCTGAACGATCTGGACAGGCACCCTGGAAGCCATGTTTCCAAGAAGCCAAAACCACAGGCTTCATAAGATCATAGTCATGCGAAAAACAGGTGTGGGTGGTCGTAGCTATACTCTTCTCTTCCGACATGGACATGATGACAGTATCTATAATGATGACCTCATTCCAGGGTACTTGAACTATGCGCGATTGAGGCCGGAAGGGAGAGCGACCAAATTGTAAGGTCACAGCACCACCACCATTAACCATCAAATCAAACCAGCCATCATCACGTGTCAAGGTAAAGCCTTCCAACAAAGTGGTAGTGGAGACACGAACCCCCACTAAACCCATGCCCAGGGAAGTGACAACACGGCCTCGTATAACAGCAGAACGACTAGAGAGGGGGAGGGAAGAAATTAAAACATTATTAGTTTAAATTGGTTAAGAGGATTAAAGGAGCTATAAGGAAAACACAGGTTGGTTTTTTTATAAAATACTAAAATACTAAAAAGCTTTAAAATTTGAAATGAAAAAAAAAATCTTAAATTATTTTTTTTTAATATTTTAATTTTAAGATAAAATCTAAAAAAACTGAAAATTTTTTTATAAAAATTCTTCACGAAACACACACAAACATAGACAAACAATTAACATAAATAATTTTTTGTTATAACATAAATTTGAGTTTCTTTTAAAGGTTTTCACACAAATATCGAAAAGATAACCCAATTTTTTTTTAAACCTATTAAGACAAAGTTTTGAGTTTTTAAAAATACGGGCCTTCTTAATCTTAAAAAATGTAAGAAACTTAAAATTTACTAAATAAATGAAAGAAATGAAGTGAAAGTTAAGAGAAAAGAAAATGAAAATTAAAGGAAAATTAAAATTTTTGTAAAGAAAAAAAGGAAAAAAAACAAAGACCAAAAAAACCAGCGTTTTAATTTTTTTTAGATCCATGTTGAGCTATTCTTACCTTGCATTGAAATAATTCCAAAAAATGCTGTTAGTTTTTTAGATTTTTAGGGTTAGTTTTCGTTTTAGTTCAGAATTTTAATGAAATATGAACGATTTATTAGTTTCGTTATGTTTACGTTACATTACGCCACGTTTTTGTTAGGTTACGTTACGTTAGCGTAATGTTAACGATTTTTTTTGTTTTTAGAGAAGTTAGTTTTTACGTTTTTAATAGTGATGATAGTAGGGATGGTAGTGGTAGAGTAGATAGCGAGCGAGCAATTGAGCGTTAACGCGCGTTTGTTTTTTTTTTTTAAGAGAAGAGAGAAAAAAAAGAGCAAAGAAAAAATTTTTTACTATTAGCAAAATGTTTTTTTGTTGTTATTTTTTTTGTAAACCAAAAACTCAAATTATGAAAATTTAAACTAAACTTAAAATAAAATTTCAAAACTTATGATTTTCAAAATAAATTGTATAATTATGAACCCTAAACCCAAAGCCTAATATTTTTATATATATTTTTTTTTTAGTACAAAGGACATTTTTCTCTTAATTTTTTTTTGTTTGGATTACATAAAGTTTTTTGTTATATACAATTAGTGGGGAGGGGATTTTTTTTTGGTTTTGTCGGGGATTTTTGGGGAATTTATATAGACAGGGTCACAAAACTGAAAATTAAATTGAAACTAAAAACTATAATATAATAAACATAAACTTAAATTGGCAAACTATTAAGTTTTTCTTTTATTATAATTTAATTAATATAAAATGTACAAAAAGCTTTTGAATGTAGAAAAGCTTTTTGTTGAAACTTTTTTTTATAAAGAAAAATATTGAAAACTTTTAAGATTTGAATGGTATTTTAATTTTAGCTAACAATAAATTGCTTTAAAGCACAAAATTTTATTAAAAGATTTTTCATATTTAGACCTAATAGCAGGGCTGCCAGAAATTTTTTCCAAACAAATCGGCATTATTGGCAGTAAATTTAGAAATTTAGCCGAATATTAAACAAATTTTAATTGAAAATGATTCTATAGCTCAAACTTTTATTGAACATTTTTCTACAGAACAAATTTCATATCGAAAATTTTTCTAAAATTTTATGTCCAAAATTCTTCTATACAAAAAATCTTTTGATGAAAAATTTTTCTATACAAAGAATTTTATAGGGAAGACTGTCCTAAAATTTTGATAAACCTTTTTAAAAAAATTTTATGTTGAAAATTTTTCTATACAAAAAAATATGGAATCATATATGGAAAATTTTTCTATACAAAAAAATTTTTTGTGCAAAATTTGTCTATAAAAATTTTTATATTGAATATTTTTCTATTTAAAAAATTTTATATGAAAAATTATATAGAGAAATTTTCGATAGAAAAAATTTTAAATAGAAAATTTTACTACAGAAAAAAATTTAAATATTATTCTATAGAAAAAAATGTTATTGAAAGTTTTTCGGTGGAAATAATTTTAAATTAAAAATTTTTCCACAGAAAGAATTTTAAATGGAAATTTTTTCTATAGAAAAAACTTTATATTGAAAATGTTTCTGTAGAAAAAATTTTATATAGGAAAATTTTCGATAGAAAAAACTTTAAATGGAAATTTTTTTTATAGAAAAAATTTTAAATATAAAATTATTCAATAGAAAAAAAATTATATTGAAAGTTTTTTCGGCGAAAACAATTTTAAATTGAAAATTTTTCCATAGAAAGTATTTTAAATAGATTTCTTTTCTATAGAAAAAAATTTATATTGAAAATGTTTCTGTAGAAAAAAATTTTATATAGCACAATTTTTTTATTAAAAACTAACTGTACCCTGCGTGCCTTGCTGCGCCACAAACTAAAATAAGTTTGAAGGAAAGACATTACAAAAACATCAAAATAATTTTAAATCATTTTTTTGATTTTGTCCGATCAACACGTGATCAAATGCATAGTTTACGATCCAAATAATTTTGAATAATATTTAGTGTCGCCATCTATTGGAAATTAATCGCTCCTGAAACCTAAGTTGACTCATGCGCAAGAACTTTGCTAAAGATTATGGCATGATTAAATGCAAAGTTTACGATTTAATTAATTTTGAGTAATTTTCAGTGGCGCCACCTGTCGAAAATAAGTCTTACCATCTTAAACACCTTCATCGGTTTATGCGCAAGAACTTCGCTAAATATCATATCATGATCAAATGCACAGTTCACGAATTAATTCGGTTCGAGTAATTTTCAGTAGCGCCACCTGTCGGAAATTGATTATACCTATTTAGAAGCCTTCGTCGGCTCAGGCGCAATTACTTCTCTAAAGATCATAGCATGATCAAATACACAGTTTACGATTTAATTCTTTTTCCTAGAAAAAGCTTTTAATGCTCATCTCAAAAATTTTCAATATTTTTTCAAAATCTTCTTTTCGTTTCTTTTTTTTGCAATTTTTAACCAATTCTTGTTTTTTTTCAATAATAAACTAAAACAAACTTAAATAATTTACCAAAAAAAAAAAAACATTAAACAAATAACATACCTCTCGTTAAAGGTCTCCAGTTTGGCATAGTTTTGTAGGCTACTCTCATCAATAAGGAATTTCATGCGTTCAAAGAAGGAGGCTGTGATGGCTGGCGGTTGTTTGCGCAACAAAACATCTATAGGCTTGGGTGCCGAGACACAAAGCTGAGAGGTCTTACAAACATGACTAGCGCAGCATTCGGGATCTTCACAGTCTACCAAGCCGTCTTTAAAAACAAATAAAAACATTAATTTTTGTTCAAGCTTAAAATATCCTCCAACCAAAAACTTACCCTTATCGTTGTCCTTACTATCGCCACAATTTAATTCCAGGGCAATGCCACAATCACTGCCATCCCAACCCTCATAACAGCGACACTCCCATTGACCCTCGCCACTGACACGACACTGCCCATGACCCGAACACGAATTCGGACAGCCCTCAATGGTACAATGTTTGCCATTCCAGCCGGTGACACACAGACAAGTGCCATTTTTGCACTGGCCATGTTCATTACAGCGCAAATCACACAATTTGGTATTACAGTATTCACCGCCCCAGCCCTCGTCACAGGTACAGGCATCCCCTACACAGCGGCCATGTTGCCCGCAATCTAGATCACATAGTTCCTTGGAGCAATCATCTCCACTCCATTTTGATTCACAGCTACAGGTTTGAGAGTCCAGGTCGAATGTGCCATGACCCGAACAGTCGGGCAGACATTGTAGAGCATCCTGATCCATGGTGGCACAATCGGGACCCTTCCAGCCCTTCTTGCAAATGCAAGTACCCTCGGCACAGAAACCATGACCCGAACAGGTGGGATGGGGGCAATCGACTAAAGGAAGAAAAAGAGAGAAAGAAAAAATTAAAAAAAAACTGTTATACGCAACTGTTATACAAAAAACTTTTTCTATATAAAAACTGTTATAAAACAACTTTTCCTATAGAAAAACTGTTATACAACACCATTTTCTATAAAAAAAAACTGTTATACAAAGACTTTTTTATAGAAAAACTGTTACACAACAAATTTTTCTAACGAAAAACTGTTATACAACAACTTTTCCATTAGAAAAACTGTTATACAATAAATTTTTCTATAGAAAAACTGTTATACAAATAATTTTTCTAAAATAATAATTTTTCTAAGAAAAACTTTTCCATTAAAAAAACTGTTATACAATAAATGTTTCTATCGAAAAACTGTTATACAACAATATTTTCTATAGAAAAACTGTTATACAACAACTTTTTCTATAGAAAAACTGTTATACAACAACTTTTTTCTAAAGAAAAACTGTTATACAACAAATTTTTCATAAGAAAAACTGTTATACAACAAATTTTTCATAAGAAAAACTGTTATACAACAAATTTTTCTAAAGAAAAACTGTTATAAAACATCTTTTTCTAAAGAAAAACTGTTATACAACAAATTTTTCATAAGAAAAACTGTTATACAACAATTTTTTCTATAGAGTAACTGTTATACAACAACTTTTTCTAAAGAAAAACTGTTATACAACAAATTTTTCTAAAGAAAAACTGTTATACAATAAATTTTTCTAAAGAAAAACTGTTATACAACAAATTTTTCTAAAGAAAAACTGTTATACAATAACTTTCTCTATGGAAATGCTGTTATACAACAAATTTATCTAAAGAAAAAGTGTTATACAGCAAATTAGTCTAAAGAAAAACTGTTATACAACAACTTTTTCTAAAGAAAAACTATTATACAACAACTTTTTCTCATAGAAAAACAGTTATACAACAAATTTTTCTAAAAAAAACTGTTATACAACAATTTTTTCTAAAGAAAAACTGTTATACAACAAATTTTTCAAAAGATAAACTGTTACAATAACTTTTTCTATAGAAAAACGGGTATACAACAACTTTTTTTTTATAGAAAAACAGTTATACATCAAATTTTTCTAAAGAAAAACTGTTATACAACAAAATTTTCTAAAGAAAAAATGTTATACAACAAATTTTTCTAAAGAAAAACTGTTATACAATCAATTTTTCTAAAGAAAAACTGTTATACAATAACTTTTTCTACAAAAAAACTGTTATACAACAACTTTTTTTATAGAAAAACTGTTCTACAAACTGTTATACTACAAATTTTTCTTAAGAAAAACTGTTATATAACAAATTTAAAAAAAAACTGTTATACAACAAATTTTTTCATGAAAAATTGTTATACAACAACTTTTATTTACTTTCAATTGTTTTATAGAAAAACTTTTATATAGTTAAACTGTTATACACCAATTCTTTCAATAAAAAATATACAACTATTTGTTTCAAACTAAAACTTTTCTTCAATAAAAATAAAAATGATTCCGAATTTTATGCAATTTTTGTTTTTTTACCTTCTTCACAGAATTTCCCCTTATAGCCCCGCATACACTGACACTTGCCACTAACACAATGACCATGACCATTACAATCGGCCACCTCACACTCATCGTGGCGCAACGAACACTCTTTACCCTTCCAACCGGGATTACAAATACATTCACCATTAATATATTCACCATGCTGGGAACACAAGACAGGACAAACACTTTCACTACAATCATCACCACCAAAGCCGGGATTACACTGACAATGCCCTAGCAGGCATTGACCATTACCCGAACAGCCATTGGGGCAATTTTGGGTCATATCTTCGGCTATGGTGGCATAAAAAGTGATTTCCTGAACATCGCCATCATCGTTGTAGAGTGAAACGAACCAGTGACCTGGTTCCATATAGCGGGTTACCTCACGCGTAATCGATTGCTATATGGTTGAGGGAGTTGAAGACAGTCCGTTTTTTTTGGGGTAGGAGCATTTAATATGAAGTGAAAGTGGTGTTTTTGAAATGATAGTGTTGTGTTGAAATGTTTAGGGTTAAAATATTGAGTTTTGGTGGAAATGGAAAAGCATGAAAATACATAAAAAAGACGAAAACACATTTATTAGGTTAATAAAGCTTTAAGGGGTAAGGTTTAGTTTTTTTTATATAACCATATACTATATATAAGACCCTTTTTGTTAAAAAAAAACTACTCAAAATACTTACATGAGCTGCTCTGGTGGAACGGGTACTGGCACTAAAACCACTTAAGACCTCCTTAAAATGATATTGTGTATGTGTGGGCAAGGCATTGCGTCGTCCATAGACCCCTATTGAGGCTCCCCGGGGTATGGTATAATCAAATTTCACATAGGCCGGTTCCGATTGATAGAATTGCATATTCCAATAGCTATAGGGCTGGATTTCTTTGGTCAACTTTTGGCCCAAGGTTATTTGGCCAAAAGTTGTGCCATCTGGTGGAAAACTACGAGCCGGGAATGTACGAGCACCTTTTTTCAATAATAGCAACCATAAAGCATTCAGAGAGTTTTAGCATTAAAATGGAAGAGAAAAAAACACAAAAAAAATTGCAAAAATTTTGGGGTTAGTTTTGTTTTTGGTTTACAAGTTATAAATAAAGCGTTAGTTTTTGAGTTTTCAAATTTAAATGAGTTGAAATTTTGTAAATTTTATACATTTTGAACATTTTTTGATGAGAAGAGTTTTTAAGTTGTTTAAAGTGTCATTTGTGAGATTATGTTGTTAGAGTTTTTTTAGGGTTAATTTAAAAAGAATGTTATTTTAACGTTAAGAAAGTTGGTTTGGTATAAGGGTATATTTATTCGACAAGGTGGTTTGGTATTAGGGTATATTTATTTTACAAGGTGGTTTATACAAAATTTTGTTTAATCCTAAATTAAATTAAATTTTTTTTTAGTTTTTTTTGGGTGATGAAAATGTTTTGATTTTGATGATGAAATTTTGATGTTTGATGTCAAGCCAATACTATACAATTCTGAAGCCATGATTAATGAATATTTCAGAATGATAAAATTTTAATTTTGACGGTGAATTTGTTATTTAGTTTTAAATTTGATGAACTTTTAATATACAAGTCAGGAGATGCCATATTTTTCTTGTGACAAAATAGAATTTGCCACGTTATAAAAAATTCTGCAAATCTGAGGATGAAATTGTTATTTAATTTGAAATTTATTAAAATATTATGAATTAAGGTTGACTTAATAAAATTTTGACAAGCAAGAAAATGACATACGACTGTTTTGACAGAGCAGGAAATGTCACTGAGTTTCAGAATAATAAATTCTGAAATCTGAGGATGAAATTGTTATTCATTTGAAATTAAATTGCCATATGACTATTTTGGTAAGTCAGGAGATGCCATATTTTCTGTTTTAACAAAACAGGAGAAGCCATATTATTTCATAATGGCTTAGGTACCGGGTTTCAGAATAAAAAATTCTGCAAATCTGAGGATGAAATTGTTATTTAATTTTAGATTTATTAAAATTGAAATTTACACTTATTATGAATTAAGGTTGACATGTGCATGTTTTGACAAGCAAGAAGATGACATACGACTGTTTGGACAGAGCAGGAGTTGCCACTGAGTTTTAGAATAATAAATTCTGGAATCTGAGGATGAAATTGTTATTCATTATGAAATAAACTTGCCATATGACTATTTTGGTAAGCCAGGAGATGCCATATTTCTGTTTAGACAAAAATAGAGATGCCATATTATTTCATAAAGGCTTAGGTTATTGAGTTTCGGAATATGAAATGCTGAAATCTGAGTATTGTTATTTTAAATTAAATAAATTTTAAATTTTTGCACTTAATTTGGAATAAAGTTGACATATGACAAGTCAGGAGATGCCATATATCTGTTAAGCAAGTCAGAAGATGTCATATGACTATTTTAACAAAACCTGAGTTGCCAGATTACTTTATAAAAATCAAAATTATTGAGTAACCAGATGTTATGTATGATGCCATATGTCAGTTTTGACAATCCATGAGATGTCAGATTTTTTTTATTTTTTTTTAAGTTTCAACTTTAAATTTAATAAATTCTAAATTTTTGCTCGACAAATCGGTTGATGTCATATGTTTGTTTAGCAAGTGAGAAGATGCCATATGACTATTTTAACAAAAATGAGTTGCCAGATTACTTCATAAAGGTCAAAATTATTGAGTGACCAGACGTTATATGACATATATATGATGCCATATTTCAGTTTTGACAATCCATGAGATGTCAGACATTTCTATGGTGACTTACGATATTAAGTTATAACTTTAAATTGACAGAAATTTAAATAATTTGACAAGTCGGTGATGCCATATGTCTGTTAAACAAGTCAGAATTTTGTCATATGACTATTTTAAAAAAACATGAGTTGCCAGATTATTTCACAATGGCCAAATTATTGAGTAACCAGATGTTATATGCCATAAGTATGATGTCATATGTCAGCTTTGCCAATCCATGAATTGCCAGACTTTTTTATAGGGGCTATTCACTTCAAATTGAATGTTGACAAAACATGAGTTGCCAGATTATTTTATATTCGTCAAAATTATTGAGTAACCAGTTGTTATAAATATAAATGAATTAAAATGAATTACAATTCTTAAAATATTTGTTTAAATTTTTAATTAAACTCTTAATATAAGTTAATTTTTCTATTTTTATTCTAATGATAAATTAGTTTTCTTTAGAGAAAGATTAGTTTTGTTTTGGGTTAGAGAATTACAGGCAGAAAAAAATATTAAATACCAATCACCTTCAAGTATAAGTATGGGCATAACATCAGGACATGCAAACATTTCACCATTTTCATTAGTTGTTACAAAATTTTCATTATCAGGCAGATTAGTTACAAAAACGCTAGTAGTGTTAACACTGTCATCATTCATATTAGAGGTGGTAGTCTCAATAAAATCAGCACTATCAAAGTTATCGATTTCATTATTAGTAACATTTAACCCTTGATTAAGTTCATTAGTTGCTAGAGCAGGTGAAGTGGTAGTAGAAGAAGTAGTAGTAGTAGAGTGAATATTGTTATGAGTTGTGGGCTTTGAGAGAGTAGAGGATTTGATAAGATCAGTTGTAGCTTCAGATGAAATTTGAAACCAGTCATTATTAAAGTCTAGGTCAGGGTCCAAAGAAGTATAAGGCTTTGTAGTAGACGATGATGAGTATAAACCACAGGCACAAGGGCACTCCGGTATGGGAGGCGGAGGTTCGGGTATACAATAGGGGCTTGTTTTGAGATTATCATGGGTTTTATCTTCAGTTTCTTGTCGGGGGCTTTCCAGATTTTCTTTTTTATCTTTACGTTTATCAGCCGGCAAGTTTTCCGTTTTTGTTTGCTCATGCTTTAAGATCTGCTGCATATGCTGAACCTGACCCGTTTGATCAAAGGCCGGTATATTTACATGCAAGGTATACATATTACCCGAACCATCATTCGAGGCTATGGTCAAGTTAACAATAATACGTTTATCCTTTTCAGGATGATCTGCATGAATTTGTGTCTGATGTTCAGGGGTGGCTGAGAAATCTTTTAAAGGTGCCGAGGTTATAGGTTTCTCAAAGAAATCTCTATCCTCCAGAACTTCATTATGACGAGAGTTAAAGTGAGAGGTGTTAAGTTGATATTTGGATTTTTCTTTCTTTTCCCTTGATTTATCTCTGGTCATATTAATAGTTTTATAAAGCTCCTCCTCATTGGAGTGAGTCTGCTCCAGTTTAACAATATCAATATCCTCTAAATTTTGCTCATAATTCATCTCATCCCGTCGAAATCCCCGTTGAGCAGTTAAGGGTAATAAACCATCATTTAACATAAGATTTTCTAAGGATTCTTGGGTGTCCTTAAGGTTTTTGTGCTCTCGCTTTAAATAACTGTCATCGTAAATGTCACTTAAATGTTGGTCATCATTATTTGACATTGAACGATTGATTTGAAAATTATTAATGTCATCATCATTATTATCAGCTTCGGCTTCAAATTCTTGCTTTTGCTTTTCATCATGTTCTAGATTATCAGGATTATGTTGATGATTATTATTGTTATCCTTGTTTAGAATTTCATTTTGAAGAGATTTATCTTGGCCATTAAAGGTCTGGTATGAGGATGTTCTAGTGGTGGGAGAATTGGGGTCTTCTTCTAAGTTTATTTCTGATAATTTGTTTTTAAATTGTTTAAGTTTAAACTCTTCCAAATTTATATCCTCCAAAGCCGCGGGCTCTTCATCATAGTTATAATTTTCAAAAATGGTATATAATTTTGTTGTTTTATCTAGCTCCTCCAACTCCTCTGCAAAGTCAAAAGAAGTTGCTTTAAGCTCTTCATTATACCGAAAATTTTCCTTTAAATCTTCCTTTTCTCTGGAGTCCTTTTGACTTAGCTCCTTGGCTTTTTTCCTAATGTTATTAATGTCTTTGTTAATATTAAGTTTATTGGAACTTTGATTGAGTTTTAGTATGTTATTGATTTTCAAAGTTTTATCTTCTTTATCCTTATTATTACTTAAAGTTTCAAAGGACGGAGACGAAGAAGTGGAAGAAGTTAAAGAAGCCTTTGAAAAGGGGGTGGCTGTTGCTTCAAAGTCGTTACCTGTTAAGGTTTCAATGGTTGTTGAGATAATGGCGGAAGTGGAGAAAGTGGTTGCCATTAAACTTTCCTTAGTTGCTGTTGTTGTTTGTTCCTTCAAGTCATAATTACTTTTTAAATTTAAAGCTTCATTATCCTCAGACTCCTTGTTATTAACATCCTTTTGAATATTTTTAACAAAAACTTCAGTTTCTTCAATATCTTTTTGTCTCAGATTTAAGTTTGAGTATTCTTCATTATTAGCGCCTTTGTCGTATGCTTTAGAAACTTTATTTAATTCCAGTTCTTCTTGTTCTTGATTACCTGACTCTTCTTCTTCTTTTTGGTTAACTGCTTCTTGCAAATCTTCATCTTGACTTTCCTCTTCTTGCATATCTTCTTCTTTTTCCTTAATTTCCTCCTCTACTTTAAATTTTTCAAAATGTTCTAAAAGTTCTGTCGTTGTCATTATGAAGTCTTTATCATTCTTTAATATTTTAGCCTGATTTGTTGTTATATCCTTAACAATTTTCTTCAAATCAAACTCTTCAATATCCCAATTATCCTCTTCGCCATTTTCATCTTCTATTGCAATTTCATCTTCTTCTTTGTTGGATTTTATATTGAAATTCTCATCACTATCAGCCAAAAGACTGCGTCGTTGACGACGTTGACTTGGGCGTTGCTTGAAAATGTTTTGAATACCTTGGGTACTCTTCCAAAACTGGTTCAACATTTTAGACATCATATCTGAACAATTTAGGTATAATTTATTTATATATTTTACTCAGTTTTATAGTTATCTGAAGTCATAATCCTACTTTTACGATAACACTGTCATATAGCCTACTTTTACGATAACACTGAGCTCGACTTTGATAACGTGTTTTACCGAAAAAGGGAGACCTAGTGGGTAAAGATAATTCAAGTACGCTGAATTCAATGGCGCTAACCGTCTTTTAGGTTAGCTCTAGTTTTTGAGATATAGCGTTTTTTTAGAAAATTTAGGAGGTTGCTCTATTAATATTCGCTTAACTCGAAAACTGTTTGTTTTTTTTTTTTGAACTAAATAGAAAATCGAAACTCGGCAACAAAATTATCTTTCAGAAAATACGTTGCCGAATTTTGTTTTTTTATTTAATTCAACCGATTTTTTTGGTTAGCTCTAGTTTCCGAGATATAGCGTTAAACAAAACAAAAAAAATGGAGGTAGCGCATTACTCGAAAACTATTTATAGGTCTCCCTTTTGTCGGTAAAAATGTTGTCAAAATCGAGCACAGTATAATTAAACTACGAATTTGAGTTTAAGGTTTAAGAGGAATTGAGGATTTTCACGTGTTGTCAAATATGATTCATTTTATTAAATATTTTTTTTTTAAATAGAAATCATTCCTTAACGTTTCTGATATTTCTCGAAGAGTTATGACACATTTTCTCATTAATTTTTAAATAGAAATCATTCCTGAACATTTCTTATATATTTCGAGTTTTCTTATATAACATGTTCCTTTCTGAAAGGAATTCATTACATCTCTTATGGTGTTGTATTTTCTGTTTTCTTGAGAAATGTTTAAGATAAGAGAAATTTAAAGAAATCATTCTTTAACATCTCTGATTGTTTTGTATTTCCCGTTTTCTTAAGGGACGTTTAAGGAAGGAAGGGTTTTGTTTGATAAATTGTCCTGGCATTTAGAAAGTTTTTAAGGTTTAACGCTTTAATTATGCATAAAAAATGTGATATTGAAACAGTTATCCCTTAAGCTTTAAAATAATAAGAAACAAAATAACAGAGGAAATTTCAAATGAAATTGAATATTAAAGGTAACACTAAAAAGAAAATTGCTTTGAAAATGGCAACACTAAACATATTTATTATAATGGCAACACTTTTTACATTTCTTAAAAAACATAAAATTTATGTGTTCGTTTTTAACTTAATAATTTCGTAAATTATTTAAGTAACGGAAACAATTCTTCATTTGAAACACTTAAACAATGGCATCACTTTTTTATATTTCTTAAAAAAAAAACATAAAATGTATACGTTCATTTTATTTAAGAAAGCAAAATGGCAACACTAAACTTATTAATTTCGCAAATTATAAAAGTAATGAAAACAAATTTTCATATAAATCACTTAAACAATGGCAACACCTGTTTTTTATTTCTTAGAAAATAAAAAAAAATTAATGTATTCGTTTTATTTTAGGAAGCAAAATTTCGTAAATTCTTTAAGTAATGAAAACAACTTTGCATTCAAACCTCTTCAACAATGGCAACACTTTTTAATTTTCTTAATTAATGGAGGATTTTTGCATTACTCTTTATAAATTTTCTTTGAAATTTGAAGATTTTTAGAGAATTTCTTTGTTTAGTTTTTAAGAATTTTGTTAAATTTTAATTAAACTCTTTTTTATTTTGACATAATTTAGGAAAATCTGGCAATACTCAGTTATACTTTAATTTGATTTGTTGAATTTACCAAAAGTTTAACTTTTTTTAATGTATTTAATTAAATAAAAGCGAAAATAATTTTGAAAAAAATATGGCAATACTTAACTTTTTACTTTTTATAAAAAAAATTTAAAACAATGGCAGCACTGGTAATTTAAACATATTTTTGATTTGTGTAAAATTTTTATTTAATTATTTAATTATTTAATTATAAAAAATAATGTTATTTTTTATCATTAAAAACTACCCAAAATATGCAACAATTTTAATGTATTTCCTCTCAAAAGCATCTTTTTCTCAGTTTGATGGTATCACTTACGCAAAAGTGATGCCACATGAATTGTTTGTAAGATGGGGAAAAAATGTTACTCAAAGTGCTGCCAGTGTTGCTTATTTTTAGCACTTAGTGTATTTCCGTTTTAAAACTTTATTTACGTTTTCTTATTTGTTAATTTTCCATATATTTACACTTAGTTTTATCCAATTTCATTACATTATCCTTTAAATTTGCTTAAAACTTTAAAATCTCCCTTTCAAATCAAAACTTCCCAAAATATGCAACAATTTTAATGTATTTCCCTTATAGAATCTCACTTCCGTTTCTTATTTCCTCTCAAAAGCATATTTATCTCAGTTTGATGGTCTCACTCACGCAAAAGTGATGCCAGATGAATGATTTGTAGGAGAACTCATTGCCCTATGTAAAAATGTTACATAAAGTGTTGCCAGTGTTGCATATTATTAGCACTTAATGTATTTTCGTTTTATAACCTTATTTAGGTTTTATATTTGCTCTTATCTTCTAATTTGTTAATTTTCCACATAATTACACTTGGTTTTATCCAATTTCATTGCATTTTCCTTTAAAATTTTCTTTAAACTTTAAAATCAAAACTCCCCAAACTATGCAACAATTTTAATGTATTTCCTTTTTTATTTCTTCTCAAAAGCATCTCTCTCTCAGCTCGATGACCTGACTCAAGCAAAAGTGATGCCAGATGAAAGATTTGTAAGAGAACGTCTTGTCCTGGAAAAAATGTGGCTAAAAGTGTTGCCAGTGTCGTTTATTGTTGGAATTTATACAAATAAAGAAGGTTTTATAAAGTTAAGAAAAAAGTAGTTTTATAGGAGTTGAATCTATTAATAAAAATTATGATAATTCTTGATTTGTAATCCTAAAAATTAAAATAAAACTTGGTTCAGTGTTGCCATATAAGATTAATAATAAACTGAAGGTTTTATAAAGTTAAGAAAAAAAGTAGTTTTATAGGAGTTGAATCTATTAATGAAAATTATGATAATTTTGACTTGTAATTTTAAACATTAACATAAAACTTGGTTCAGTGTTGCCATAAAAGACTAATAATAATCTGTGTTGCCGTTTTTTAAAGAAATTTATATAGTTTCCTTTATAAGTGCATGAATGGTATGACTTTTAGTGAGAAATACAGACAATTCAAATTAAATAAGAAAAAAGTGTTACCATTAATATTAGTTGTTAGCCTTAATAACTGATTTTAATTATTTATAAAATATTTTAATTACTAAAGAAGTGTAAAAAGAAAAATCCCAGTTTTCGAAAAAGTATAAAATATATGCAAATGTATACCATTTATCTTTATTTGACATTTAAAATGAAAAGACAATTCTTCCGTTAACTTCCGCTTTTGTTTTTAGACCTGTCACTACTTTTTCATGATTTATGTAGTGTAAAAATTTAAGGCAGGGGAAGGAAAAAGTGACTTAAGAAAACAAAATACAAAACAAAAAATATATATCACAAAAAACCCTCATAGCTTAGATCTCGTTGTTATTAAGCTCTTAGTAACATCATGATTTTTGTTGTCTTCCTTATAGATTTTCAGTCCACGAGGTTTTTTTTTTTGTCTTAAATAAAGTGTTGGTATAAGTTAAGGAAATTTTCAAGTTTTTTTTATAATTATTTTTCTTTTCTAAGGTTTTTCATTTTGTAGCTGTATTTTGTTGTTGTTTTGTATAAAACTCATTTAAAAATAATTAAAACTTGTGAATAATTACCTCCATTATTGGCATTTGCCAATGGTGATGACAGCGATGTTGACGATGACAACGAGGAGGATAAGGATGATGAGGATGAAGTGGCTGCCGCTGAACCGCCACCACCCACAGACACTGAAGAGGCTGAGGTGGATTGGAAGGCCGATGAGGAGGCAGCCGCCTGAGAGGAGGACAATGATGAGGTGGCCGTTGTTACCATGGTGGGTTGTCCGGTTTTTGAGCGTAGCGAGGAATTGTGCAATTTCGAAAGATCCGTATTAGTGCTTTTGGCCGCTGTCACCTCAGAGGCCTCATTGCCGACTAGAACTGTACAGGGGGCAGAGGGAGACCAGTGGAGGACACCAAATCCTTAAAAATAACATGATAAATGTTTAAATAAAATTGGTTTAAACAAAAAAAAAAAAAAAAAAATTCATATATGTACAGACCTGTTAAAAATATTAACAAAACACACATGGCCACAAACACCGATACCGCCACAATCGCTATACATTTGGCTGAACATCGTGCTGCCAGATCTTTGCGAAAATTCATGGGTGCCGAATAATGATGAGAGGGTATACCGCTCATAACACTACGGGGCGGAAGCACAGGACCCAAACAATTATTAGCCGAACGTTCGTAACCTTTCAATGTATCCTTGGTGGGTGTCGAACAGGCCGAGCCACTTTTATAATCAATTGGTGAACCTTTGTTCATATCTGGAATTATAAGAAAATAAAAAAATAAATTAGTACTTTTATTCATTCATTTTTTTTATAGAAATAAAATTCAATTAATTCTTTATGATTTGTTAGTGAAAAAAGATTTGGGGACAAAAAAATTTTGTAGCTTTTTATATATAGAAAAAAATTTGAACTGTAAAGGAAACTCATTAAAATCACACCTAATTCCTAACACGTAAGCAGATAAGTAAAAGAGTGAATTCTGAAAATGTTAAATTTGAAATTTCTCATCCACTTTTCTATAGTAAAGCTGAGCTCTCGCCCACTTTTCTATAGTGAAACTGAGCTAACGCCCACTTTTCTAAAGTAAAACTGCGCTAAATGAACTAACGCCCATTTTTCTATAGCATAACTGAGCTAACGCCCACTTTTCTATTGTAAAACTATAACAACACCCATTTTTCTATAGTAAAAATGAACTAACGCCCACTTTTCTACAGTAAAACTAAGCTTTCGCCATTTTTTCTATAGTAAATCTGAGCTCTCGCCCAATTTTATATATAAAAATTGAGCTCTCGACCACATTTCTATGATAAAACTAAACTAACGTCCACTTTCCTATAGTAAAACAGAGCCAATGCCCACTTTTCTATAGTAAAACAGAGCTAACGCCCACTTTTCTATAGTAAATCTGTGCAAACTTTTCTTTAGTAAATCTGAGCCAACGCCCACTTTTCTATAGTAAAACTGAGCTAACGCCCACTTTTCTCACGCGAAACTGAGCTAACGCCCACTTTTCTCAAGCGAAACTGAGCTAACGCCCACTTTTCTATAGTAAAATTGAGCTAACGAAAACTTTTGTATAGTAAAACTGAGTTAACGCCCACTTTAATATAGTAAAACTCAGCTCTCGTCCACTTTTCTCTGGTAACACTAAGCTCTCGCCCACCTTTCTATAGTAAGACTGTGCTTTCGCCTACTTTTCTATAATAAAACTGTACTTTTCTATAGTAAAACTGAGGTTTATCCAACTTTTCTCTAGTAAAACTGTGCTTTCGCCCACTTTCCTATAGGAAAACTGAGGTCTCGCCCACTTTTCTCTAGTAAAACTGAGCTCTCGCCCACTTTCCTCTAGTAAAACTGTGCTTTCGCCCACTTTTTTATAGTAAAACTGAGCTAACGCCCACTTTTCTATTAAAAACTGAGCTAACGCCCACTTTTCTATAATAAAACTGTGCTCTCGCCAACTTACTTTTCTTTAGTAAAAATGAGCTAACGCCTGTTTTCTAAAGCGAAACTGAGCTAACACCTATTTTCTAAAGCGAAACTAGGCTAACGCCTTTTCTAAAGCGAAACTGAGCTAACGCCCACTTTTTTATAGTAAAACTGAGGTAAGGCTCACGCCTATAGTAAAACTGAAGTAGGCTCACGCCTACTTTTTGATATTAAAACTGAGCGGTCGCACTTTTCTGTAGTAAAACTGTACTAACGCCCACTTTTCTATAGTAAAACTGAACTAACGCCAACTTTTCTTTAGTAAAACTGAACTAACGCCCACTTTTCTCTTGTAAAACAGAACTAATGCCCACTTTTCTATAGTAAAACTGAGATGTCGCCTAAATTAGAGCCAGTAATTTGAAATTAATTTGCTTGTAAAGTGATACCATTCCTTTACTTCACATTTTGTCATTTTATATCCTTTAACTTGTTAGGATTTGTTTTGGCGTTTATGTGTTTCTGTCCCTAACAAAGAAATTCCCCAAAAACACGCAACATTTTTCTGTTTCGTTTCTAGTTTTTTGTTTTTTTTTTTAGGCAAAGGACAAATCAAGCTTCTCACTGACAATGAAATAGTATTTTTCAAATACTTATTCAGATTATTTGTTATACATAGGATTTATCAGGCTATATGTTGTATCTAAGGATAACAAAACTGTCAATGAACATAACCTCAAACATTGACAATGACATTGGCTTTAACATTATCTGGAGTATCATTTTTTTGGGGTAAAACTTAGTTTTTTTTTTTTTTTTGTTAGGAATTTTTATACAAAGTAAACGTTTGCCTGTTTTAAAGGAAAATCTAAAACTGAGAAGTGGAAAAAAAGGAAACAAATCACACTGACCAAAAACCGGATATATCAAGCTAAATTCTACAGGGGAAACAAAGTCCTGTGAAAACACTTATATGTTTGTGTGTGTGTGTTGACGCCATGTTTTTGATGATGATAATTCGATTAAGTGACGTGTAAGTGGCAGTGGCATATAACAAGCCAGTCTGTTAGTCAGTCCAGGACGAACCATTTAAGCTTTTTTTCCTTTTTCATATAAGAAAAAAGTCAGTTTGTCTGTCTATAGGAAAAATTGTTAACGCTATTTAAGGGTGCGTAAGTTTTATTTCCTTATTTTTCTAGATTATTTTTATTCATTTGTTAACTCATCTCAATTTCCAAATATTCTATTCTTTCTTTTTTTCTATTATAACAAAAAAGTTGGATATTTCTTTCTCATTTTTATTTTATGAATGAATTTGTTGGTAAAAAGGGCTTGTCTGTATGCCAGCCGGTGTTTATTTGAACGGTAGCTGCATATCGATAACGTTTATAATCACATTAGACCAGCCAGCCAGACATATAATATAATTCTCGTTTTCATTTTTAGGTTTTAGTTATTTTTCCTAGCATTTTTATGTACATACATGATTTATTTCAAAAGGTTTCTATATACTTGATTTTTTTTCACATACAAACTAATCAAATCATTTGCCAAAAAGGGGAATTTTGGTGAATTTTTTTAAATCATCACTTTGAAGGGATTTGTTTAGGATAATTTTATTATATGAAAAAAAGAACAACAAAAGAATTATATTTCCTAGGATTTTTTAGAAAAATATTTTTAATGAAATCTATTAAAATTAAAGCTTTTAAGTAAAAATATTTAGTTTCATTAAAATTGTTTTGGTTTTAGATAACAAATATTAAATTCCATTAAATCAATGAAAAAAACTAATATATTTTATAATAGTAAAACGTTGTTGTAATTAGTAAATAATTTAATAAAAAATTGTGATGCCCAAATAATTAAAAACATTTTATATTTATTAAATTCCATTTAAATTTGAATATCCCCTAAATTAGGCCACAATTTTACCAAATTTCATTTATATTTATCTCTATCTCCCACTTCTGTTAAATAACTGAGCTAACGCCAATTTTTCTATAGTAAAATTAAACTAAAGCCCACTTCTCTACAGGAAAACTGATCTAATGCCCAGTTTTCTATAGCAAAACTGAGATACTGCCCATTTCTTGTGTATCATTTTTCTATAGAAAAACTGAGCTGACGCCCACTTTTCTATAGTATTAGCTCAGTTACACTATAGAAAAGTGGGCGTCAGCCCACTCTTCTATAGTAAAACTCTAAAACTGAGCTTACGCCTAATTTTCTATAATAAAACTGAGTTAACGACCACTTTTCTCCAGTAAAACGGAGCTAACGCCCACTTTTTTATAGTAAAACTGAACCTTAGCCCACTTTTCTATAGTAAACTGAGCCTTCGCCCACTTTTCTGTAGTAAAACTGAGATTTCGCCCACTTTTCTATAGTATAATTGAGCTTTCGGAGCTAACGTACACTTTTCTGCAGTAAACATGAGCTAACGCCCACTTTTCTGTAGTAAAACTGAGCTCTTGCGCACTTTTGTATACTAAAACTGAGCTAACGTCTACTTTTCTTCAGTAAAACTGAGCTAACGCCCAATTTTCTATAGTAAAACTGAGCTAACGCCCACTTTTCTATAGTAAAACTGAGCTAACGCCTACTAAACTGGGTTCTCGCCCTCTTTTCTATAGTAAAATCGAGCTAGCGCCCACTTTTCTTTAGTGAAACTGAGCTAACGCCCACTTTTCTATAGTAAAACTCAGTTAACATCCACTTTTCTATAGTAAAACTGAGCTAATGCTTACTTTTCTATAGTAAAACTAAGCTAACGCCCACTTTTCTGTAGTAAAACAGAGCTAATGTCACTTTTCTATAGTAAAACTGAGCTATCGCCCACTTTCCTAAAGAAAAACTGAGCAAACGCCCACCTTTCCAAAATAAAACTGATCTATCGCCCACTTTTTATTTAAAAACGTTAAAAACCACTTATATCAAATGCCCCCTAAGTTAGGCATCAAATTTCATGTATTTTTGTTATCTCTCTCACTTCCGTTAAGTAAAACAAAGCTGCCATATGTGAGGGAGTTGCCAACTATTGTAAATTCAGTGTTACCATTGAAAGCGCTGCCATATCATTTTATTTTCGTTAAATAACAAAAAGTGTGAGAAAAATTTCATTTTTACCAGTATAGCCAGATTTTGAGGTAATAGTTTTATGATAAAAAGTGTTTTAACGACTTTTTTTTTCCACATTTTACTAAATTGTTGGCTTTCTTGAAACAGTAACACCATGATAAAGACTTATTTAAGAAGGTTTTCTATATGTTTTAAATAAAAAACTACTATTAAAGTTGTGATTTTTTATAGAGCTACCAGATTACTGTATATAAGTTCAGAGTTTTGTTTATTTAAGCATTTCTTTTTTTTCCTTAAAAGCGACAAAAGATTGTGGCTGGGAAGCAAAATTAATGTAAAAATGTAAATTAATTTATATAATTCTTAATAAGAAAAAATAAATAAATCCTTTATTATATCTCGTTTATATTTGGAGTCCCAGTCAAGTGTGCTTTAATTACCAAAGCAGCTTATATTAACAGACATTCCACTCCCCCTCTTCAAGCCCTACAGAAAAAAATTCTTAAGCGTACTCGCAGTTGGATAAGTAGGAATTAATAAGAAGAAATGCAAAGAAAAAAAAAAAATGATGAAGAAGGCAAAGAAAATTTATTTTTAATTACTTATCTGTGCATTTGGCGAAAATGAATTGTAAGTAAATCTTTAACATATTGTTAAATTAATATGAAGAGCAAAGTAAAGGAAAATAGCAAAAAAAAGGTTAAGGATTTTTTAATAAAAGGCCAAGGAGTAGCAAAAAAGGAATTTTTCTTTAATATTATTTAATAAACAGAAAACACACAAATATGCTTTTATTAAAGACTCAAAAGAAAAATTAAGGAAATATAAAGAATTTTTAAAGATATGGAAAAATATAAAAAAATTTTACAAAGGATTTTTTTGATCAGGAATTTTATGCAAATTTATTTAAGATGATTTTATTGAGATATTATTTATTATTTCAAAAAGGTGTTTAATTAATTTCAGATTACTTTTTTAATTCTTATTTATAGGTTTTCATTATTCTGAGCTTTTTGAATAATTTTTTGTTTGTTTTTTATTTCAATTTAACAAGGCTCCTTAAATTTGTTATTTATTTCTATTAATTTCTTGCTAATTTTAACTCAGCAGGGAAGAAATCGTTGCTTGCTAAGGAGTATTGAAAATGTTTTACAAATTAAGAGGAATTACTTAGTATGAAAACGAAATTTGATATTAAAATTCAACAGAGTTTTATGGTTGAAGACGAAGTCAGCTTGAGCTAACACCTACTTTTCCATAACGCCCACTTTTCTATAACAAAACTGAGCTAACGCCCACTTTTCTATAGCAAAACTGAGCTAACGCCCACTTTATTACAGTAAAACTGAGCTAACGCCCACTTTTATATAGTAAAAGTGAGCTAACGCTCACTTTTCTATAGTAAAACTGAGCTAACGCCCACTTTTCTATAGCAAAACTGAGCTAACGCCCACTTTTTTATAGTAAAACTGAGATAACGCCTACTTTTCTTTAGTAAAACTAAGATAACGCCCACTTTTCTATAGTAAAACTGAGCTAACGCCCACTTTTTTATGGCAAAACTGAGCTAACGCCCACTTTTCTATAGAAAAACAGACCTAACGCCCACTTTTCTATAGTAAAACTGAGCTAACGTCTACTTTTCTATAGTAAAACTGAGCTAACGCCCACTTTTCTATAGCAAAACTGAGCTAACGCCAACTTTTCTATAGCAAAACTGAGCTAACGCCCACTTTTCTATAGCAAAACTGCGCTAACGCCCACTTTTATATAGTAAAACTGAGCTAACGCCCACTTTTATATAGTAAAACTGAGCTAACGCCCACTTTTCTATAGCAAAACTTAGCTAACGCCCACTTTTCTATAGCAAAACTGAGCTAACGCCCACCTTTCTATAGCAGAACTGAGCTAACGCTCACTTTTCTATAGCAAAACTGAGCTAACGAACTTTTATATAGTAAAACTGAGCTCTCGCCCACTTTCCTCTAGTAAAACTGAGCTAACGCCCACTTTTATATAGTAAAACTGAGCTAACGCCTACTTTTATATAGTAAAACTGAGCTAACGCCCACTTTTATATAGTAAAACTGAGCTAACGCCCACTTTTCTATATTAAAAATGAGCTAACGCCCACTTTTCTATAGCAAAACTGAGCTAACGCCAACTTTTCTATAGCAAAACTGAGCTAACGCCCACTTTTCTATAGCAAAACTGCGCTAACGCCCACTTTTATATAGTAAAACTGATCTAACGCCCACTTTTATATAGTAAAACTGAGCTAACGCCCACTTTTCTATAGCAAAACTGAGCTTACGCCCACTTTTCTATAGCAAAACTGAGCTAACGCCCACTTTTCTATAGCAGAACTGAGCTAACGCACACTTTTCTATAGCAAAACTGAGCTAACGAACTTTTATATAGTAAAACGCCCACTTTTCTATATTAGAAATGAGCTAACGCCCTAGTTTCTATATTAAAACTGAGCTAACGCCCTCGTTTCTATAGTAAAACTGAGCTAACACCCACTTTTCTGAGATAACGCCAACTTTTCTATAGTAAAACTGAGATAACGCCTACTTTTCTATAGAAAAACAGACCTAACGCCCACTTTTCTATAGTAAAACTGAGCTAACGTCTACTTTTCTATAGTAAAACTGAGCTAACGCCCACTTTTTTTAAGAAAACGGAGCTAGCGCCCACTTTTCTGTCGTAAAACAGAGATAACGCTCATTTTTTGTTTAATAACTCACAAGTCACTAATATATATATAAGTCAGGCAACAAATTTCATGTATTTTTTTTAAGTAAGAACTTCCATTAAATAAAACAATGCTGCCATATAAGAGAGAGTTGCCAGTTGAGTTAGTTGCAGTGTTGCCATAAAAAGCGCTGCCATATGGTTTTACTTTCGTTACATAACAAAACGAGCAAAAAGAAATTCAAAATTTTAATTTACCAGAGTTTTATGACTGACATCGAAGTCAGCTTGACTTTGGTCTTACAGATGGTCGCCTTGAAGTATTTGCAGAAAGAAAGACTTTAAGGGATTTTACAATGGCCCCTTAGACCCACTTAGAAGCCGGAGTTTGGTAAGCGATTTTCCGGTTTCGAGTTTTGAAGGTTTTTATTAAATTTAACCTTTTTCTGAATGTTTCTTTTCCAAATTACCTTTAATCTTTTGAAGCTTTTTAATGGCCTTAATTTATTTTACCTATTCTTAAAACATTTTTTGCCTATAAATTTCACATTTTGTTACTAACATTTTACTAATTTTCCTAGAAGATTGATGAAAACTCATTAAAAATCATCATAAATCAAGTGATTTAAAGTTCAAGTTTTTCTTTCTTTTTTGGAAGAAAAGGGAAAGGTAAAATCTATTTTTCAGTTTCTTCCTTAAAACTTAACAAAAACAAAAAAAAACTTTTTAAACAAATTTTCAAATACTTTGAAAACAGGCAAATTAATTGCCTAATGTCTTAAAACTTGTAGTTCCTTTGTAACTACAAGAAATTCAAGGTAAAGATACATAATTTTTTAGGGTGTTAACTTAACAAATAAATAGCAAATGCTGTTGGCAATAAAGGATTTTCTACTTTTCTTCTTCACTGCCTAAATTAACGAGTTTCCGTTTAAGAAACTAGACATATTCTATATAAAATCCTCCTTCATTTTTTGAGGTTTTTCAATGTTGACAAAACAATAAAAACCTTTAGACTGTATGAGTTTGAAGACCCCCAAAATTTAACTTAAGTAAAAGATAAAACCTTATAAATTATAGCAATTTAATAAGTTTTTAAATGTACGCATCCTGTTTGTTAAGCTTGGCAGCAGGAGCAGCAGCAAAAACTTAAAATCTCATACATTTTTTCGGATTTCTTATGAAAAACTCAAATATAAAATAAATGTTGGGGGCAAAAAGTTTTATTACTTTGCTTTAGGGCTTTAGTTAAATGTATATAGTATAGGGTGGTGGTATTTTTTAGCCCTTTTTTATATAATATACACATTTTAATTTTAGCTCAAGGTAGTAGCCAAAATGTACGAAGAAAAATTTAGATATTTAACAAATTTTTAAAATTATATTTTTTCTATAGAAAAATATTCCTAACATCATATTTTCTGAATAAAAATCTTCCTAACGCCATTTTTAAAAATGAAAAATCTTAATAGCATTATCTTTTCTATAAAAAATCTTCCTAACGTCATTTTTCTATAGAAAATCTTCTTATCATCGTTTTTTTATAGAAAAATCTTCCTAACGTCATTTTTTCTATAGAAAAATCTTCCTAACGTCATCTTTTCTATAGAAAATTCTTCCTAACATCATTTTTTCTATAGAAAAATCTTCCTAACATAATTTTTTTCTATAGAAAAATCTTCCTTTCGTCATTTTCTTATAGAAAAATCTTCTTATCGTCATTTTTTCTATAGAAAAATCTTCCTACTATCATTTTTTCTAAAGAAAACTCTTACTAACGTAATTTTTTCTAAAGAAAAATCTTCCTAACGTCATTTTTTTATAGAAAAATCTTCCTAACGTGATTTTTTCTATAGAAAAATCTTCCTAACGTCATTTTTTCTATAGAAAAATCTTCCTACCGTCATTTTTTCTATAGAAAAATCTTCCTAACGTCATTTTTTCTATAGAAAAATCTTCCTAAAGTCATTTTTTCTAAAGAAAAATCTTCCTAACGTCATTTTTTCTATAGAAAAATTTTCCTAACGTCATTTTTTCTATAGAAAAATCTTCCTAACGTCATTTTTTCTATAGAAAAATCTTCCTATCGTCATATTTTTTCTATAGAAAAAATTACGTTTTTTTCCTAACGTCAATTTTTTATATTTTTTCAATAAAAAAATCTTCCTATCGTAATATTTTTTCTATAGCAAAATCTTCATTTTGTCATTTTTTCTATACAAAAATCTTTCTATCGTCATATTTTTTCTATAGAAAAATCTTCCTATCGCCATATTTTTTCTATAGAAAAATCTTCCTATCTTCATACTTTTTCTAAAGAAAAATCTTCCATCGTCATATTTTTCTTGCTTGCCAGCTTTACTTTATGGTAATACTGTCTTATTTTGCTATGGCAACCTTTTAAAATATGGCAGCCTTGTTTTTTTGAGACAGATAACGGAAATACATAAAAAGTGTTGCCTGATTTAGGGGATATTTGAATTAGCTTTTTTGTATCACTCTTACATATGGCAGCTTTGTTTTGCTTAACGGAAGTGAGCGACTAAAAGGAAATACATAAGATCTGTTGCCTATTTTAGGGGTTACTGTAATTAAATGTTAATTTAGTGATTTTTAAATACTTTTTAAAGATTTTAATAAATAATTTTAGAAAAATTAAGCAAAAATATCTTTAAAATTATTTCATTAAACAAAAATCAATTTTTATTAAGACAAAGCTCTAAAAAATTAAAATGTTTTTAATTTTCAATTTAGAAATTTTACTTTTTGTTGCTAAAAACTTTTTCAAATTATCGTTAGTTGTTATATTTTCAGTATTCTTTTTTCTAGTTGAGCCGTTTAAGTCCATCGAAATGTTATTTAATAGCAATTAAGTACATTTATCAAACTAAATTGAAACTGCTGCCACATTACCACAGACATGTAGCTACTAAAAAAATACTTTACTCTTTAGATTTTTTCTTTTTTTTTGTTTGTCAGGAAGATTTTTTTTGCTTTCCCAAAAAAAAGGAACTTGAAGCTGTTGCCACAGGATAAAGTTTAGTTAGTTTTTCTCTACTTTTGGCTAAATTACAAATCTATAAGTTATAACTAAATAAATAAAACATAAGATAAAGCTAAAACGAAAATAGTAGTAGAAATATTTAACGCTAATAATAGTTCTCTAAAAGATATTTCAAGCAAAGGAATATATTAAATTAACTAGAGTTTAAGCTGGAAATAAGAAAAGAAGCAGGGTTGGAAATACACACACAGACAATCATCAATTAAGGAGTTAAACTTCAAACTTTTTTTTTTCTCTCAGCCAAACGTTTAGGTATTAATTGTATTTATCGGGGTATTAAAAAGTTTATAACATCAATTAAATGTTATTTTATTTTTCGTTTTTTCCTCTTTTGCCTTCTATACTTTCTATTTAATATACTTTTTTTTGCTAAACTGTATTTAATATGGTTTAAAATTTTGTTCTTTTTATCCAATATTTTATTGTAATATGTTGTTTTTTTTTGCAGTTTCTTAATTTTAGTATTTAAAAACATTTGTTACTAATTATCGTGGCAATAAATGTGAAAGCAAATTGATGTTAAGGGAATTTATTAAGTTAGGTTTTTTTTTTATTTTATGCTGCTGTTAACATTTATAAGAAAGTAAATTTAACATGAAAATAATTATTGGGATAAACAGCGAAAGAGTGAGGGAGTGAAAGAAAATGCGAAATCAATATTTATGTGAAAATTAATTAATATTAATTGATTGAGCGTAATTTGTATGTTTTATTTTGATACACAATTCAAAAGGGAGAAAGAATAAGAATAACTGAAAAAAAGCCCTTCAATGTTAAAACTTCAGTTCTAGTTTAGTTCTAGGTTCAGTTTTAGGTCTATATCTTATTTTAGTTGTGGATTATAGTTATGATCTTACTTTATTTCTCAGTTCAGTTTTAGCTTTTAAAAGTTTTCAATTTAAAACAATCGCTGAAATTTTTTTAAAACGCTTGAATGTCATTTTAATAAAAGGCTCCCCAGACTAGGCAACAAATTTTAGGCATTTCCGTTATCTCTCCCACTTTTGTTAAAACAAAACAAAGCTGCCACATGTCAGAGAGCTTTTTTCCATAAACATTTTTTTATCAACAATTTTTTCCATAGAAAATTTTTCTAAACAAATTTTTTATACAATTTTTTTTATCAAAAATTTTTCCATAGAAAATTTTTTTATCAAAAAATTTTTTATAGAAAATTCTTCTATAGAAATTTTGTTTTATTTAAAATTTCTATAGAAATTTTTGTATCAAAAATTTTTCTACAGAAATTTTTTTATCAAAAATTTTTGAAAACAAATTTTTATCAACAATTTTTCTAAAGAAATTTTTATCAAAAATTTTTCTATAAAAAATTTTTTTATCTAAAATTTTTTTATTAAAAATTTTTCTTTAGAAAATTTTTTTATCAAAATTTTTTCAATAGAAATTTTTTTTTCAAAAATTTTTCGATAGAAAATTTTTTTATAAAAAATTTTTCTAAGAAAATTTTTTTTTAATTTTTCTATAGAAAAAATATGACGATAGGAAGATTTTTCTATGGAAAAAATATGACAAAAATTTTTCTATAGAAAATTTTTCTATAAAAAATTTTTCTAAGGAATTTTTTATAAGAATTTTTATAGAATTTTTTTTTAAATTTTTCTATAGAAAATGTTTTTATCAAAAAAATTTTTTTTTGAAATTTTTTCATTTTTTTTGTAAAAAAATTTTTTATAGAAAACTTGTTTATTAAAAATTTTTCTATACAATTTTTTATAGAGAATTTTTTTATCAAAAATTTTTGTATAGAAAATTTTTTTATCAAAAATTTTTTATAGAAAATTTTGTAATCAAAAAATTTTCTTTAGAATTTTTTTATGAAAAATTTTTCTATAGAAATGTTCTAATCAAAAATTTTTCTTAAGAAATTTTTTATAAGAATTTTTTTGTCAAAAATTTAATAAAGAAAATTTTTTTATCAAAAATTTTTTTATAGAAAATTTTTTCTATAGAATTTTTTTTATTAAAATGTTTCTATAGAACAATTTTCGGTAAAAATTTTTTTCTAAAGAAGAATTATCGATAAAAATATTTTTCTATTGAAATATTTTTCTGTAGAAAAATATTAAAAAATTTTAGATAAACAAATTTTTCTATAGAATATTTTTTTTCAAAAATTTTTCAAAAAATGTTTCTCTAGAAAAAATTTTGCGATAGAAAAAAATTTTTTTTGAAAATTTTCACAAAAAATATTTTTATTGAAAAATTGTAAAAAAATAATTTTTATCGAAAAATTTCCCAAAGAAAAATATTTTTATCAAAAATTTTTCTATAAAGAAATGTTTGTATCGAAAATGTGATTTCATTTTCACGCGTTTTATTAATGTTCGTGATATTGCAAAAAGTCTTTGGCTTCTGGTGGTATGGGCTACCTATGTCTTCTGAGAAAAAGGATGCCAGATGGTTTGTGTGAGCTTCTATCTTTAAGGGGAAAAGCATTTTAGGAATTATTGAATTTAAACTTAAAGTAATAATACTTAAAACTAAAAGTATTCTATAAAAAAAGAGAAAGAAGTTAAGAACGAAATTATGAAGAAAATCTCTTTACCAGCCTAATTTTAAGGAAATTAAAATGTTTATGATGAAAAAATTTTGCAAACATTTTGTCTTGTTATTTTTAAAACCATAAATTTTGCCTAATTTCATGTTATAACATAATTATAATGTAAAATTCATTTTTATTGTACGCTTTTATTATCTTAAATCATTTTTCAAAAAATGAACATTCAAAATTTTACAAAATTAAAATTTATTAAGAAAATGTTATTTTCAACATAATCGCAATATGTTGCCATTTTCAAAAGCATTTTCAAAATCCTTCCCTCACTCCTTCCCCCTGTCCTTGGAATAAGTATAATTTTAGGCCTTAATGTTACCGCTTTAATTTTTTGTAAAGTAATATACGACATTTAAATGTCATAAGTATATTTCTTTTTGTGTGTGCGTTTTTTTTTGTTGTTAAGGCATTTAAATAAACCTTTTTTAGATGTTTTGCCATACTTAAATAATTTGTTTTTTATACAAAATAATATGCGTGTAAAACCACAAAATCCATTAAACACAGCTGTGGAGTTTTTTTTATTATTTTATTTTATAATTCCTTAAATATTTCTTTATGTCTTCCTGTGTTTATGGTTTAAGCAAATGGATATGAATTGAAAATTGTTGGGTTCGGAAGAAAACCTGGGTTTTAAGGTAACAAATTTAAATATAATTTAGAATGATATAAAACATGTTAAGCAAAAATTTTGGTATTTAATATAGAAAAATATTCTTATCTTTCTTCAAAATCAAAATCTTTCTAGCAAAATCTTCCTATCCTATATTTCTATAGAAGAATTCAGATTTTTTAATAAAATTATCCAAAATTGCAAAAAAGCGCAAAAATTTAATTTAAATCAAAACCCCCCTAGATTAGGCAACAAATTTCATATATTTCATTTTCTCTCTCACTTTCGTTAAACAAAACAAAGCTGCCATATATAAGAGCGGGGCCATTAATACAAGAAATTAACTCCTAAATTAGGCAACAAATTTCTTGTAATCCGTTAACTCTCTCACTTTCGTTAAAGAAAACAAAGCTGCCAGAAGGTTGCCACACCAAAAATATACAGTGTTACCATAATTGCCAGATATTACTAAAAAGAAATTATTATATTTTTCGGCAAAATTTGAAATATTCCTATCAGTTTCTAGATAATTATATAAAAAGCCAACCTCGTAATGGAAATTAAATTTCTTCTTCCATTTTTCTTTAATCAAACTAATTAAAAAATTCCTTAAGCCAAATAATCATTACTATTTTTGTTATTTTTCTAATAAAGACAAACTTTTCAAATTATTTATTTTCTATTAGTTAACATTTCAAATAATTGTCAATTTTTTTTGTTAACTTTTTTCCTCAAAGCAAATAACTAATTTCAAATATTTCTCAATCCCATTTCCCCTTCCTTTGTCTGCTACCATTTACTTTTAATTGCAGTAAATGTCAGTAAAAATATGTAACTTAAAAATAAATTTTGCCAGCACGTTTAAAAGTTTTCGCTTTATACCCTAAAATAATATGTTATATCTAGAGTAAAAATTCTCCCATGTGGTAACATTTAATTTTTAAAAAATTGGCACGTCAACATTTATTTTGAGCCAAAATATATTACGAGAATAAAAAAAAAATAACAAAAAACTTTTAACCAAAACAAAATATTGACCACGTTTCCCTGCTCCCAAATGAAGTTAGTTTTGAAATTCTTTTTTTTCCTTTTAAATTTTTCAATTTTATGGCAACGTAAAACTTTGTTTTGGATTT
Source organism: Stomorhina lunata (assembly GCA_933228675.1). Classification (NCBI taxonomy): domain Eukaryota; kingdom Metazoa; phylum Arthropoda; class Insecta; order Diptera; family Rhiniidae; genus Stomorhina; species Stomorhina lunata. The sequence continues at coordinate 117,599,568 of OW121742.1, read as the reverse complement.
TTCTATCTCGCTCTTTCTTTTAGTTTCTGTAATATTTAGTTTGTTGTCAGGATTTTCATCCGGTTTATTTTATTGTCATATAAGAGAATGAAGAAGAAACTTTTTGTTTTAGAACGTTATAAAGTTGTCTGTATTTTGGGCAAATTAAACATGTAATTATTTGGAAAAAATAAAGTTTTAAAACTCAAAACTAAATAAATAAGACAAAATAACATATAATTAAAGTTATATGGAAAATTACAATCTGGCAACTTTTATTAAATTAAGAGGGAAAGAGACAAAAGCTGTTAGTTTAAACACGCAAAACTTCTATAGCAAAAAATTGGATAATGATAAAATTAAGATTTTTCTATAGAAAAAATATGACGATAGGAAGATTTTTCTATAGAAAAAATATGACGATAGGTAGATTTTTCTATAGAAAAAATTGGAAGATATTTTTTTAATAGATTTTTCTTTAGAAAAAATAACAAATGGAAGATTTTTCTATAGAAAAAATGACGTTGGGAAGATTTTTTTGTATAAAAAATTGCGAAAGGAAGATTTTTCTATAGAAACAATGACGAAAGGAATATTTTTTCTATAGAAAAATGACAAAAGAAAGATTTCTCTATAGAAAAAATGATGTTAGGAATATTTTTCTATAGAAAAAATATGACAATAGAAAGATTTTTCTATACAAAAAATATAAAGATAGGAAGATTTTTCTGTGGAAAAAATATGACGATAGGAAGATTTTTCTATAGAAGAAATTACGCTGGAAAGATTTTTCCATAGAAAAAATTACTATAGGAAATTTTTTTTTATAGAATAAATTACGATTGGAGGAAATGACGATAGGAAGATTTATCTATAGAAAAAATTATGTTGGGGAGATTCATTTCACTTTTTCTACAGATTTTTCTATAGGAAACATTGTTTTTTTTTATAGAAGAAATTACGTTGGGAAAATTTTTCTTTAAAAAAAATTACATTGGGAAAATTTTTCTGTAGAAAAAATTACATTGGGAAGATTTTTGTATGGAAAAAATTACATTGGGAAGATTTTTCTATGGAAAAATTACGCTGGGAAGATTTTTCTATAGAAAAAATTACGTTGGGAGGATTTTTCTATTGAAAAAATTACGTTGCAAAGATTTTTTTATAAAAAAAGTTACGTTGGGGAGATTCCTATCACAGAAAAATTTATCCATCCTTACTTTTTATAAAGAAAAATACTCTCAAATTTACAAATCACTTTTATTGTTAATCTGGCATCTTTATTATAAGAGTGAAATTTACATTATCACTCACCGAATGTTACCAGACAGATTATTGCTAAGTGTTAGTGTTGCCAAAGGGTCTTTTTAAAAGCAAAGGGTATTTTGGTGGAAAATTTATGATTTTTGTAAAAATTTTTTAATAATAAAATTAAATGCTAATTTATTTAAAATTTTAGTATATAAAAAAGTTTTTGTTTTTTTTCCTAGAACAATTATTACATTTATTATGATATACATAAGTATGTACAAATGTTTACGCTTTGGCCTTACTATTTTATTATTTAATGAACTGTATATTATTATTATTATTATTTTTATGGTATTTATTATTAAATATTGCCAGAATAAATTTTATATTAAGTTCAAATTTTCTTTTTTATATGTATGAGTAGGCTTGAAAATGTGTATTGAATTCATGTTTATTTTTATGGTTTTAAACAACAATTACAACAAAATAATAACAAAACTTTGTTCATATATTTATGTTTTATAACATATAACCAAAAACCAATAATTATAATGCTTATACACTTTAAACTTTTAATTTATTTAATGGAAATTATCGAAATTAATTGAAATTAATGTTGTTGTTTTTTTCGCTCGCTCTCTCATTCGTTTGTTTCATTTTTAATAAATGCACATAAATTTATGATAGTTTTTTGATTTACAAACACTTAAAACTGATAAAATATATTTTATTTTTATATTAAAAAAAATCGTATTTAAAAAACCGAAATAACAAACAAAAAATGTTTGTATTTATATGAAGATAAATTAAATATAATTTTTAAAGTAGGTATTAATAAAAAAAGTGCTAAATAATGTCAGGATTTATTGTATATTGAAGCATTTATATAAAGAAATTAAATTATTGTTAATCTATAGGTTTAATGAGGTTTCAAGTGAAACCTTTTAATAGGTTTTAAAGGATTAATCACAAGCGATCTGGTTACTCTACTACGAGTAATATCAGTTATAAGCTATCATTTCCGTTTGAATAGCAAAGGAACAGAGAAGAAATAACAGACAATGAAAGAAAAGTGATGCCATACGTATTTGGATACATCAGTGATAAGATAAATGGACGAAATGAACCTTAGGAGATCAATTAAATTGTAATAAAACTAAAGAAAATCAGGGATGGAATAATTTAGCTTACTTTTTCTTTGCCATCAAGAGTAAATGTTTTAGAAAATTAAATTTAATGAATTTAAAGTATTTGTATCTTAATTTATCAAGATTTTAAGTAATTAAAACTATAATTCTCGAATGAATTTTCTTCAAATAACTGCCCTTGACTTAATTTCTGCCTTTTCTCTATATGTCTCTGTGTATATCCTTAGCCCCACTATGTGTTATAATATGATTAATTTAATTATATGGAATTGTATCACTCGTATTTATCTTTTGTTATATTTATTAGCCATAAATTAATGAAATTATTATCATTTTTTCTCGTTCACATACACATGCAAGTCTTTAATATTTAATAATTATGATTAGACACGCCAATTTAGGTGTTATTGGCATTTTGTTTATGCATATGATTAAAAAATTGAGGTTAAGTAGAAAAATATAAATAGAAAAAATGTTATCACAATTCTTTCTATAAATAAAATTTTGCGTAAGTCAGTTTTTCTATAGAAAAATTTTCTAAACGTCATTTTTTATAGAAAAACTTTGCTTTAAAAAATTCCTATCGTCATTTTTTTTATATAAAACTCTTCCTATAGTAATTTTTTCTTTAAAAAAATCTTCCTATCGTCATGTTTTTTTTTAGAAAATTCTAACTATCGTAATTTTTCTATAGAAAAATCTTCCTATCGTCATTTTTTCTATAAAAAAATCTTCCTAACGTCATTTTTTCTATAGAAAAATCTTCCTAACGTCATTTTTCTATAGAAAAATCTTCCTAGCGTCATTTGTTTTATAGAAAAATCTTCCTATTATAATTTTTTCTATAGAAAAATCTCCCTATCGTAATTTTTTCTCTAGAGAAATCTTCCTATCGTCATTTTTTTCTTTATAAAAATCTTTCTATCGTCATTTTTTCATTAGAAAAATCTTCCTATCGTCATTTTTTTTGTAGAAAAATCTTTCTAATTTTTTCTATTGAGAAATCTTCCTATCGTCACATTTTTCTCTAGAAAAATCTTCCAATCTTTGTTTTTTCTTTAGAAAACCCTTTCTTTCATAAATTTTTCTTTAGAAAAATCTTCCTATCTTCATTTTTTCTATAGAAAAATCTTCCTATACTAATTTTTTCTATTGAAAATAAATCAATATATTTGAGCGGTTTTCTTCAAAACTAGCATCTCTATATTTGACTGTTTCAAAGCCTAGGTTGGAAGTAATTGATTAGAATCTTTAAAATTTCCCATTAAGAAGCCAGAGCTGGAAGTTTGTAGTTATTAAATTAAGAAATCATATGAAATTTTTATAATAAACTAAATTTTAAGGATTTTCTTTTAAATTTTGATTTAAACTGACTCTTGTAATATTAAATTACTCATTTTCTTACAATTTATGAAATATTTTCCATATATTATTCACACCTTATTCTTTTTAATTTACATTTAAATTATTGTGCGTTCATATTTATCTCATGCACTCGATTTTTTTTATATTTTTAAATAAATGTAATTAAACTTTATGCCCGATTGATTAAGCTGAATGGTAATTTATATAAAAAAATATTAAATATGTGTAAGCAAATATAAAATTTATTTGCTTTTATTGTTAATTTATACCTGGCACAATACTACTTTTCATTTAAAACTCAGACATATTTTAACTCCTGCATAAAATAATATTTTGTTTTTTCTATAAAACCGGAAAAAATGAGAAGACGGTTTAAGCTCATTTTTTTTATAATAAATCTATACAATATGTTAAAAACGATGACATGGTTGTCCTTTTGGCATATGTGAGGGATTGATCTGGAGGGGAAAAATATCATTATAATAAAATTATAAGCGGTTTGATTTTAATATAAATTACTTTTTATGAGACAATAATTGTTCAAAAAAAAAAATGTTAAGATTCTTTTTTTTTTGTACCAGGCTTAACCCGCATGCTATTTTTATTTGTTGGAGGAGTCTTTGAAATTGTAACATTTCTTCCTTAATATTTTTTTTCTGAATCCATTTAACATTTTAATGTGACAGATGTTTGTCTCTCTGGTATCACATATGTATAGGTTTGCTTGTTTTTGCAAGTCTGGTTTGTCATTCTGTAGTCATGGCGTTAATTTGATATATGTGTATCCTTGATAATAAAAATATAGCAGGAATTGTCCTGTTACTTTTTTTTTTTTTTTTTTTTTCAAAAAAAAGTTAAAAAGTTGAAAAAATTGTTCATATGTTTGTTTGTCAGTGTGAAAACTTATTGTACATCCTGTTAAACAATTGACAGTAGTTGTAAAATGTCAGTTAAAAAAAAGTAAAATAATGTTAATTTTTATTTTACTACATTTACACTTAACACAAATTCAGACATTTAAATGATAGAAAATAAAAGATAAACTGTAAAAAGGAGACCATTTAAATAAAATTTAAACAAAATTAAAATCTAAAAATCTTAGTGCTTTTTTTTTAAGATTTTGTTATCTGTTTACTTTTTAACTTTTTTAACAAACTGGCATCTCCTTTTTTATCAAAACAGAGTTGTTTGTTTTTACCGTTATATCCAAGATAACAAGGGAGTGAGTTTGTTTACAATTCTAGTTTAAGCGTTTTTGTTGTTGTAATTGCAGGTAAACAAAGATTAAAAGCAGAGCTGGGATTTTTGTACTGTTGAAATTATAAATCATTTTTCAATCAAAAGAAAGTGTACAAATTTAAATGATTTTCAAATAAAAAATTAAATAAATTTTCAATCAGCTGGTCACTCTATTCTTGTCTGATAAAAATTTATTGTTAATTTTTACAAATCATGATATTTATGTATGCATTTGTTTGCTTATTGTCAAGTTTGTAATATTTTCAAATAAGGAAATTTATATGTATTTATTTATCAAAATATCCTGATTGTCTGGTTTTTACTAATTATTTGCATTTTTATAAATTTTTTATATAATGCCTCAACCTTTTTTTCTACAATATAAAACAGTAGCACTATTTTTTTATAAAGTGTCATCATTATTTTCATTTTGTTGTTTTTTTTTCGATATAAAACAAGCATATAATAAATTACCGATAATAAAAATAAGCTTTAATAAATAGCAGTTTAAAAAATTTAATGCAAAAAAACGAGAAAAAAATGAAATGATATAAAATAAATTGACATGATATTTTTTATTTTTATACATTCATTTTTCGCTTAAAAGATTTTAAAGGAAATTGCCAAGTTTTAAATAAAGAGTTTTGATAAATTTGAAAATTTTGATAAATGAAAATGAGTTAAAATGAAAATTTTTTATTGAGGTTAAAAAAATGAATAATGATTTTAACAGGAGATTTTTTTATCAATTATTTTCAAATTGTTTTACGTTTTTAAACAATTTTATGTTTTTTTTTAATTATTCCAGAAAATTAAGTATTTTAGTATTTCTATTTTGAAAGAATTTTTGCATTTTTACTTAAACAAAATAAAATTTTCTTAAAAAATCCTCTACTTGTTAAAACAATTTCATGATTTTTTTAAATTTTATATCAAACATTTAAAAAAAAATCATATTGAAAATTTCTCTATATAAAAAATTTTTTATTAAAAATTATCCAAAAATATTATATTAAAAAGTTTTTCTATACAAAAAATTTTATATTAAAAATTCTTCTATACAAAAAATCTTAATAGAAAATTTTTTGTACGGAAAATTTTTATATTCAAAAATTTTATATGAAAAGTTTTTCTTTACAAAAAAAATTTTATAGGGAAATTTTCGCTAGAAAAAATTTTATGTGGAAAATTTTTCCTTTCAAAAATTTTTTTTCTTTCTATACAAAAAATATTGTATTAAAAAAATACTAAAAATTTTTCTATACAAAAAATTTTAAATTAAAAATTCTTCTATAAAAAAATTTTATTTGGAAAATTTTTCTATTAAAAAAATCTTCTTTACGAAAAAATGTTTATAGGGAAATTTTCGATAAAAAAATTTTAAATTGAAAATTTCACTACAAAAAGTTTTAAATATACAATTTTTCTATAAAAAAAAATTATATTGAACGTTTTTCTACAGAAACAATTTAAAAAAGAAAATTTTTTCATAGAAAAATATTTATATAGAAAACGTTTCTTTAGAAAAAATTTTATATAGCACAATTTGTTATTAAAATTTTTTTTCGTTCCCAAATTTTGACTCTCTAAACTCCAATGTATCGAAAATTTTAAAACTTATATCGTTTTTTAATCTCGGATTTGTTATAAATGCTAAAAAAAACTGTTAAGACTTTGAAGTTTGGTTAGCTTTCGATATTATCTTGAAAATCCAAAATTTTCTAACCAAAATCTGCATATTAGGCACTTTACTATTTTTCAAGTCAAAAATCGCCAAAATGCCGATAAATCGCCAAGTCTGGCAGGCCTGGTTTGTTTACATTTTTGGTTTAACTAGTTTTTTATGTTGTTGTTATTGTATGAGATATTATGAGAGAGTTCTAAGATGTAGTTTGTTTACATTTTTCGATTTACCTAATGTTGGCTTGTTTTGCATCTTTTTAAGTATTTTTCTTATAAAAAACAGTGTTGCCACCACCAACCAAAAACTGTTAGTGGGGACAACCTCTAAATTCTGTTGTTCTTCACTCCAAGTCCCACAATTTTGTTATAATTCTATTATTGAAAATAAAGTGAAATAAATTTATTTCTATTTTTTTGCTCTGAATTAAATTTATAGTCTCTAGTTAATTTAATGCATTTTAAAGGGATATTATTTGCTATTTAAACGAAAAAAAAACAACAAAAATTAATTAATTTTCATTTGTCTCTAAAAGTGTTTGTGTGTGTATTTGGGAGGAAAATTTATTTGGTAGATAGGCAAAAACGGAAATTAAATTTCCCTTTATCTCTAATACATTTTTATTTAATTTGGCTTTTCCACAATTGTCCGTTTTAGTTCACTGTTTTTTTCTGGTGTTATTGAGTTAAAGCTAAAACAAATGAGGGAATGTTTGAAGGCCGTTTGCGTGTTTAATAAATTGTTTGTTTATATTGATTATAAATTTTCAAATTATATCAACGGAAATTAATTTTAAATAAACATCAAAAACAAATTTTCAATAATAAGGTGTTTAGTAAAGAGAAAATAACTATTTGTGTTTAGATTAAAATAGGAAAACAAATTGTTAGACAATTTATATAAAAAATTGTTTACCAAATATAAATTTTTTAAATAAATTTAAGTTTTAAATATTTAATATACATCTTCCTATGAAAAACTTTTCTCTAATTTTAAATTTATTTAATCTTTTTTTATGTGTTTTAAAATTTCATTTGAATCCTTTTTTATTATTATTTATTATAAATAATTAACTATAATTTTTATATTATCCTTACATATTTGTTTAAAATATAATTTTTATTATATATTTTAATTGCTGTCAATATGCGTTAAATTTAATTACATTTATTTAAAAAAAAAGAAGAAAAAATTTAAATCTACATATGAACAATTTATGAAAAAATATAGAAAAATATGCTGGTAATTGTCATAATAAATGCAATTATGTTACATGTTAATTTATAATCATTTAATTATTTATAATACATATATTTTTATAAATAAAGGGGACATAATTAATAAAACGAAACCAAAAAAAAAAAAAACAAGAACAAGAACAAATAAAACAGATAAATATCAACTAAGTAAAACAAAAGTAAAATATTTCCAAAAATTAATAAAAAAAAATTTCAAGTTGATCAAACTCAGCCTCGAAGATCAAATTACAACAACTCCTGGCAACTCTTTTTGAGTACAAAACTGTTTTATTCTATTTTGCCCAACATTTTCTCTGATAAAACTAACTCAGCCTCTGAAGATCGAACTACAGAAAATCCTGGCAACTCTTTTGGAGTACAGAAATTCAATTTTTGTAGAGATTTTCTCTCGATTTCATTTCTTTTTTTTTGTTATTAATTTCTATTTTTTTTTACTATTTTTATGTTAAAACTTTTTCTGTTCTTTCTGTTCATTTTCATAAATATTTTAATGCGTTTGACAATTATTGTTTGTTTTTATGTTTTCTACTCTGGCAAAATTATTATTATTATATTATTAAAGTTTTATATTAATTATAAATGTTTTAATAGTAGTTTGTCCTTTTTATGGTCTCTTGTTTTTTTATGAAGCTGTTGTGTTGTTTATTTTTAATGACAATCATAATTAATAACTTTAATAGTTTAAATTTTTCTTCGAAAAAAAAAAAACAAAAGCTATTAAATAAATAAAATTTATTGACTAAAAAAATTAAATGACAAAAATTTTAAATAGAAAAATAAATAATTGAACTTAAATAAATGATTGATTTAATAAGATATTTAATGAGCATTAGTGTGAGTTTTGGGAATTGGGCTTTATGTAAAGATTGGCTCTTCTTAGTTAAATTATACGTTGAACAAATTTTAAATATAATTTTTTTCTAATTTTGCAATATTTTTAATGACCATAACTGGAATGTAACTTTTTTTTAACATTTTCAATAAAGAAATTTGGATTTTTTAGCATTTTTTTATTTTATAATATTTATCGCTCATTTTTTATTTTTTATAGTATTTTTTCTAATTTTTTTTGTTGATTTTACAGTTTTTTTTAGCATTTTTTATTTAAGAAAACTATAAATTTCTTTTGTATTTCGCAGTTTTTAACGTTTTATCAAGGATTTGAACATCTGGCAACTTTTTTAACACTCTGGCATCTTCTTTGAACTAATAACAGAGATGTTTATTTAAAACCGTTATAAATAAGAAAACGAGTGAGGGCAATAGTTATAAGCCAGAGTTTGTTTACATTTTTAGCTTAAATGGTTTTTCTTGTTGTTGTTGTATTGTTTGCAGTTGTGATGTTTTGGTTTGTTTTGCTACCGTTATGTATAAGAGAATGTGAGAGTGAGAATGTTCTAAGCTTGAGTTTGTTTACAATTTTGGCTTAACTGTGTTATTGTTATTGTTTATATGAATGTAGATGTTTTGATTTTTGTTGCTGGAGAGATTTAAATAAGAGTTTGTTTACAATTTTTGCTTAAATGGTTTTGTTGTTGTTGTTATTGCATGAAGTTTTTCCTTGTACGATAAACAGTGTTGCCATTCGGATTAAAAGAAATACGCGTGTTTCATAAAGCAAAAAAGATTGAATAATATAATAATACTGAAGATTTGTTTAAGTATTTTGCTATTTTCAAGAACTTTGAAAGAAAATTACTTGAAATAACCATTTTTTATGGCTTTAGTTTTTTTCTCTTGAAAACTTCCTTCATTTAATGTTAATTTTGTTAACGATTATTATTCTTACAAAAATTTCTTGTTTTAGGGTAATAAATCTTTTACGATGTCACCATTTTATTTTACTACTTATTTCAAGCTTTTCTGCTTTAAAAGGTTGATTTTTTCCTTTTCTTAACTTTTCTGCTAGTAATTAGGGGCGAATTTTCCGCTTTTTTTGTGTTACAAAAAGACGTGTTGACGTTTGATTTTAATTAAAATGAATTTTTGCTAAAAGTTACAAAAAAAAAAAAAAAAAATTGCTAAGGTAATTACAGATTATTCTTGCACAAATAAAAAACAAAAGGTGGAAAAAATTAACCACAGAGAGAAAAAAACCTTAACGTTTTAACCCTTGTCATTTTTTTAGACGGTAATTAGCTTAGCTTACTTTTAGGTATTGGATTTTTTTTGCAAAAATAAAACTTAAAATCCTTTAATAATAAAACTTAATACAAAAAAACTTTTATGGCTTTTAGTTAACGAAATCCTTTTCCCCTATCAAAAAATATTGCGTGCATTTAGGGATTTATTTAAGTTTTTTTTTGTGTGGATTTTTTTCCTGAACTATGTTAAAAAAAACAAGCTGATTACATTTCTAGGTATTTTATGCTAAATACCCTAAGTTTCGATTGCATGACAATTGGTATTTGCAAAAAAATTTAAGTTAACAAATAAACCTTCATAAGCTTTCTATAAAAAAAAAACATAGACATATTGCACAGATTTATTATAATGACTTTGGCGTCACCTTTATAAAATCTATATTTAGTTTTATTTTTGAAGAAAAATGTATTTATTCCTAGAATTCTATATTTATTTTAGTATTTTTTTTTTGTAATATTTTTAAATTACTTGCTTGACCTTTCTTCAAAAAAAAAAAAAACAACAAATTTTTCTACTTAAAAACCACTTTCCTGGTCATAATTGCTTTAGCAATTGTTCACAATTCATTTGTAAGATTTTGTGGGGCGTTATTATTTGCCTAGAAAAGGAGTTATTAAAACTTGTAAAATGTACTTTTAGTTAACGTTAATTATAGTTAAATTATAAATAAAATAGGCTAAAAATGTAGACATTTTCTTGAAACACGCCATGGTTTTTGCTATTTATTTAAACAAAAGCGTAAAAATTTTAATAATTGTTGGCATAAATCAAAAAAAAAATAAATAAATAAATAAATAAATACTAATAATAATGTTTAGAGTTAAGAATGATGAAGAATGGAGAAATTTTTTGAAATATTTGAAGTATTTTTTTTGGTAGTTTGATACAAGAAAACGTTCTTGAATATTCATAAATTTGTTATAACTTCAAGAGTTATATAATTATTAACCCCCCAAATTCATAAGCAAAAAATAAAGTTATGACAATCTTACAAATCAAATTTTTAATACAAAACATCTTCTTTAAGACTTTCATAATTTTATTATTTGTTTATGAATTAGGGGGTAAGTTTTTATTTTCTTTTTTGGCAAAAAAATTGTTTAAATTTTAAAATTTGTTTGATATTTTTCCAAATTTTTTGCTTTATTTTTTCAAATTATTCCCCTAAAGATAAGAAAATTTTAAAATGTTTCTAAAAAATTTAACTTAATATTTTTCACATCGGAATATTTTAAATTTATTTAAAAATTTTGTTAATTTGTTTTAATTTTTTTGCTTAATTTATCTAAAATTTAAAGTTTAAATTCTCATTAGGTTTTTTTTTTCTAAAATTTTACTCAAATGCCATTTGTTTTATTTGACCTCTCTGCCATTGTTTATTAAACAATAGCCTGCGTTGTTATTTTATTTTTTTTGTACTTTAGTTGTTTAGAATGTATATATATATATATATATATTTAATCCATTATTGTTGTTGGCAGGACACAAAAAATAAAATAATACAAAAATATTTTTTTTTTTAAAACAACCAGAGACCAGACAATAAATTAAAATCCCTTAGAAACTCAAATACAAAAGCATGCTTTTGCAACTTGTTTTAATATAATTAAATAAAACGCAGAGTTGCTAAAGGAATAGGAATACAATGCGATAAAATTAAAAAAAAAAACTACAAACTGTTTTGTTAAATAATAATAATATAAAACTTGTTTTTAATCAAATAACTACACATAGGGGATTTGCTAAAATGTTTAGAAAAAGAGGGGAAAAATTTAAACATTTTTCACAAATTTGCAAACTAGAGGTTAGTTAATGTAATATTTATTGAGGATATATATTTTAAATTAAAGGTTTCAGAGGTTTTTTGTAATTTTTAAATAATTTTCGAAATTAATTTCTTTTAGTTTGAAGAATTTTTGTTTTTCTTTTCTTTAAATTTACAGATTTTTCTTTGATTTTAGTTAAATTTCTTTTAATTGTATTAAATTTATTTCAATTTTATGAAATTTGTTTAAATTTTATGAAATTTGTTTAAATTTTATGAAATTTCTTTTGATTTCTACAAATTTCCTTGAAATTATTTTCATTTAATGCCATCTTAACGCTTTTTAAAGGTTTTAGCCGTCTGGCATCTTTATTAGACATCTGGTAACATTCTTTAGCATTACCATGTTCGATTTGTTTTGCTTTTGCTAAAAAAAAACGTGAGAATGTGAGAGCGAGAGTTTAAAACGGGGATTTGTTTACAATTCAAGCTTAACTGATTTCTTATATGTTAGTGTGAGTGTGTGTAAGTTCACTGTTTTGATTTGTTTTGCTTTTGCTGAAAATTCATGAGTGTAAGAGAGTGAGAATTTAAAACGGGCATTTGTTTACAATTCAAGCTTAACTTGTTTGTAGTTTATATGAAAGAGTGGGCGTGTGTGTGTAAGTTCTTTATTATGATTTGTTTTGCTTTTGTTTACAATCCGTGAGAGTGGAAAAGCTAGAGTTTGATATGAGGAATTCTTTACAAAGTATTTAAGAGTGTGAGTGGTTGGTTTTAGTGTTTTCTTTTGCTTAAACGTTATTTTGAAATGTTAAATATTCAATAAAGAAGAGTGTTGCCGTATTAGCTTTTTTTTAAAAAAAAAAAAATATTTAATATTAAAGTATTTTAAAGGATTTTTAACAAAATTTTTACTAATATTAAAGGCATTTATTACAAAAAACTCTATTAATTGCCTAAAATTATTTTAAAATCTTTGTTTTATATATTAAAGCAAAAATCATTAGGCAGTTTCCTTAAGAAAATTCCCTAAATTTTTCAACATTTCCAAGAAATATTTCCATAAACAAAAATTTTAATTAACAAATCTTTGATTTTGCAACAAATTTAAGAATTTAACTTAATTTTTCCCCAAAAAAAAACTTTTCCTTAGAAATTTTCCTTTTACCTTAAGTAATTACTTCAAATCTCTTAACCATTTGCCTTTTGCAACATTTTATTGTATAACTTTAAAATTTTATAATTGTTTCATCAACCATAAATCTCTTTTAGCATTTAACAATTTCTTAGGAATTTTTGCTGAGATAGCTCCTTAGCTTATTTGTCAGCATGTTTATGCATGTTTCTTTAAAGTTTTTTTTTTTCCTATTATTATTGTCATAAATTATAAATTTATGAAATGCTCACGTTCTTTGAGACATTTTGAGAAAATTACAACATTAAAATGCAAACGTGTGCAATGTGATTATTTTGTTAAATTCAAAATTCATTTGCTGCAAAGGTACCTACATAAATACATACCATACGTGCAAGGTAAGACGAACGTTACATGTAATAGTTTTAAAGTTCTAGTTAGTTGTTTTGTTGCCTTCATACTATTTGTCACAATTAGTTTAAAATTATAAATTTTCTTGGCATTTGGAAAATGGAAAAAGGTAACTTAAATATTTTGAGGCAATTTAATTTTGTATGGAAATTTTGTAGAAATTTGAATATTTTGTGAAATTAACATAAGTAAGGTCAGTTTTGTCAAAGTTACTCATTAAGAAGGCCTCATGGTAGGTAATATAAAGGCTTTAGATTAGATATTTCATGTATTTCTGATTCTTAGTGAAGATTAACGGATATTAGAATTTTTTGAAAGTTTTCTTTCAATGAGAAGGTTTCGGTAATGTATGATAGAATCAGTTTTAGAAGGTATTCTTTGTTGTTTATTGTTTTATTTATTATGTATTTGATACTCTTATTGACAATCAAAAATCCTGAAGTATTTTTAAGCAATTCTGTCAATTAGAAGGCCTTGGTAAGATATGTATTTTTAACCACTTCTGCCAATTAAAATGCCTTAGTAATGTGTGTTAGAATCAGTTTTGGAAGGTCTTCTATGTTGGTGATTATCATATTTATTATGTATTTGAGACTTTTATTGAAAACCAACAATCCAGAAGCTTTTTTAAAAACTTCTGTCAATTAGAAGGCCTTGGTAATGTATGCAAGAATGTCTTTTATAAAGCCTTATTTTCTAAAAATTACCATATATTCAAAAATTTCATACTTTTATTGAAAATCAACAACTTTAAAGCAATTTTGATTAGGAAGTTCACGGCTATGTCTGCTAGAAGGCCCTTAGAAGGCCTTCCTCACTATCACATATCTCATTGACCATCTTCGTTTATTGATTGTTTGTATTTGTAAAATATTCCTGTCAAATATTATTATTGTTGTTGATGATGATGATAAATTTTTGATGAAAATTTCATACATTTAAACTTGCATGTATATAAAAATGTTTACATACGTTATGTAAATATGTAAAAAATATTCTACAATACATAACTATGTTTATGTTATGTTGTTTTTTTTTGTTGTCTCTACTTGCCAAAGAATTATTTAATATATTTGTATTGTCAATTTTCTATATTTGACTTTTTTTATATATCAAATAAATGAAGAGACACAAACAAATAACATTTAAATTTTATAGTACACAAATACATACATATATACAAACATATGTTAGGTATGTGTGTATGTGCATGTAATAAATATGTATGAGTGTAAAAATACATAAACATTTGTATATGATAATATTTTCAGGAGTTTTTTTTGTTGCACTGAAGTCCTTTTAAAATACCCAGTAAAGATTCTATTCTCAATATTTTCGGTTTAAAAAATAAGGTTAAAAAATTAACACATTACCTAACCACTTCTTTGGAAGTGATTTGAAAGCTGTTGTATTTTTTTTGTTTTCATTAATTTTAACAAGAATTTTAAAGAAAATAAATTTTTTAAGGCAAAATAGTGGTATGTCTTAACTACTTCTTTGGAAGGTCTTTTAGAAGCAGTTCGATTTTTATAGTCTTTGCTTAGTAAACCAAGAATTTGAAAGATAAATCTTATGTTTCAATGTTTTTAAAGTTAAATTAAACCAAATTCTTAAGAACTTCTTTGGAAGGTGTTTTGGAAGAACTTCTGTTTTGTGTTTCTTTAATACTAAAAACAAAAATTTTGAAGAAAAATCAGGTCTATCAAAGTTTTTAAGGCAAAAATCGTAAAATTTCTTCACCAATTTCTGGGGAAGTGGTTCGGAAGCAGTTCAATTGACCAAACCACTTCTTTGGAAGGGTTTAAGAAGCTATACTTTTTTATGGTAGTTCTTAAAGAAGTAGTTTTAATGAACATTAAGCCATTTTTGCTAATTTATTTTATATATTCCATCTTTACGAATTTATCAAAATTTCAAAATTCACTTTTTGCTGGCATATTTGATTTTCTGTTGCCTAGTTTTAGGAGCTTTTGCATATAAATTTTCAATAATGTGTTAATTTTATGACAAAATGTTAGTTTAATTTCAGCAAATTTTTAAAGCACATACTCAACAACTAAAGTCTCAGAAACACTCGACAAAATAATATTTCATAGCAAAATTTTTTGTTTATTAAATAATTGATTTATATTGAAAATTTATAAATATTTAATAATGATTATCAAAGTGACAAGAGTTAATTTTGGGAAAAGGAAAAGAAGATAAGAAATTTTAACTTTAAGAAAATTAAAATTTATTTAAATACTTACAAGAAATTGTCTTAAATTTAAAGAAAAATTAAAATTTAGGTTTTTCTAAAACTCCTGAAAGTGGGCAATGGTTCTTAGTTTTTGCTACTAATCTTTTAAAAATTTTCTTTTAAGAAAGAGAATTTAAATTTATTTAAAGGATTTCAAAAAATTGTCTTAATCTTAAGAAAAATTTGAATTTAAATTTTTTTCTAAAACTCCTTAAAGTAGGCAATGATTTTTAGTTTTTGCATTGATCTTTAAAAATGTTTCTTTTTAATAAAACAAATAAGTTCTTTTTTGATACAATTTTTTCCATAAAAAAATTTTGAAAAAATTTTTTCTATAAAAAAATTTTGATGAAATTTTTTCTATAGAAAAATTTTGATGAAATTTTTTCTATAAAAAAAATTTGATGAAATTTTTTCTATAGAAAAATTTTGATGAAATTTTTTCTATAGAAAGTAATTTTGATGCAATTCTTTCTATAGAAAAATTTTGATGAAATTTTTTCAATAGAAAATTTTGATGAAATTTTTTCTATAGAAAAATTTTGATGAAATTTTTTCTATAGAAAAATTTTGATGAGATTTTTTCTATAGAAAAATTTTGATGAGATTTTTTCTAAAGAAAAATTTTGATAAAATTTTTTCTTTAGAAAAATTTTGATGAAATTTTTTCTCTAGAAAAATTTTGATGAAAGTTTTTCTATAGAAAAATTTTGATGAAATTTTTTCTATAGAAAAATTTTGATGAAATTTTTTCTATGGAAAAATATTGATGAAATTTTTTCTATAGAAAAATTTTGATGAAATTTTTTCTATAGAAAGTAATTTTGATGCAATTCTTTCTGTAGAAAAATTTTGATAAAATTTTTTCTTTAGAAAAATTTTGATGAAATTTTTTCTATAGAAAATAATTTTGTTGAATTTTTTTCTATTGAAAAATTTTGATGAAATTTGTTCTATAGAAAAATTTTGATGAAATTTTTTCTATAGTAAAATTTTGTTGAAATTTTTTCTGTAGAAAAATGTTAATGCAATTTTTTCTGTAGAAAAATTTTAATGAAATTTTTTCGATAGAAAAATTTTGATAACATTTTTTCTTTAGAAAAATTTTGATGAAATTTTTTCTCTAGAAAAATTTTGATGAAAGTTTTTCTATAGAAAAATTTTGAGGAAATTTTTTCTATAGGAAAATTTTGATGAAATTTTTTTTATAGAAAAATTTTGATGAAATTTTTTCTATAGAAAAAAATTTTGATGAATTTTTTTCTATAGAAAAATTTTGATAAAATTTTTTCTATAGAAAAATTTTGATAAAATTTTTTCTTTAGAAAAATTTTGATGAAATTTTTTCTCTAGAAAAATTTTAATGAAAGTTTGTCTTTAGAAAAATGTTGATGAAATTTTTTCTATAGAAAAATTTAAACATTTAAACAAATATAACATTTTTTCTATAGAAAAATTTTTACGATTTTTTTTTTATAGAAAAAATGTTGATGAATTTTTTTTGAATCTTAATTTTTTTCAAAACTCCTTAAAGTAGGCAGTGATTTTTAGTTTTTGCTATTAATCTTTTAAACATTTTTCTTTTTAATAATGCAAATAATTTCTTTTTATTAATCAAATTCCTTTTGACAAATTCCCACTCTTAAAAGGAAAATTAACATACTTTTAGTTACCCAAAACGCCTAAAAGTATATAATTGCAGTTGGGAAAAATCTTAGAAAAAAATTAAATTATTTACACCATTTTCTTGGCTTTAAATGTTAGGTCTAGTCTTAAAATGTTTGTTAATAAAATTATGCTATTAGTAAGAAATTTTCGTAAATCATCAAGACAAACCCGAAACCTTGAGAGTCGAAAGAAAATTCCAAAAATTGTAAAGAAGAAATTGTATGGTCTTAATGAGAGCTAGGAGGGACGAATGTTGAAAAGACCCAAATTTTGCCTTAACAGAACAAAGATGAAATGTTAAAATTTAATTAGAAATTTTCTTGGAGTCTTGCTTAAACTAAAACATTAGAATTTTTGGGAGGTCAATAAATTTCTAGCATAATTTTAGGCTGTTTAATAAATAAAGCAAGAAAAAAAAGGCAAAAAACTTTTAAGGGAAATAATTGAGTTTAAGAAAATATTAGCAGTTAAAGCAAATTTATGAAAATATTTGAAAAAAATTCTCATTGTTATTAAACTTAATTTACCATAGCCTAACTTAAGGCTTTTACATATTAACCCTCATCTCTTTCCTTTAAATACTAAAAGTTTAGGCAAACTTATAGACAAAATTTAAATATTTTGAAATTGTTATTAGTTAAATTTTAGCATAGCCTATCTTTAGGCTTTCGCATATATAACCCCCTCCTCTTTTCTCCCAAATAACCAAATCCAAATGAAAATTTTCTTTAGTGTTTCCTAGAAATTTATTGAATATTTCACAAATTTCTCATACTAACATTTGCTCTAACATCTAACACTTAATATTTATTGTATGTATTTTACAAACCTAAAAACTTAAGCTTAAACTATAGCATACTTTTAGGGCATGTTGTTTTGCCATACAAAAAAAAAAACGAAAATTATTTTTAAAGTATAGTTTAAGGCTAAACATATTTACTGGATTTTTGCAGAGCCATATCTTAAGGGGTGTCTAAAATTACTCATAAATGTTTCAATAGTTTTTAGAAAACTTTTTTTTCTTATTTTTCAATATATCAAGTTATAACTTGATTATTTTATCGTTTTTATATATTTTTAATATTTTTTCTCCTGTAGCCATAAATACAAAATGTTTTGGAAAATTTTAGGTAAAATATAAAATCATATGTAATTTATTTTCCCATTTAAACCAAACAACAACAAAAAAAATCTTAATTAAAAATTGTTTAGTATAAAATTGTAAATTTGAAAAGAAGTAATATTTCATATTTTTTTAAGACCATAAATTTCTATGAATTGATTGTTTTGGAAGATGAAGAAAAAAATTCTTAGAAATTTTTTATTTTGCTTAAAAATATCTAAATGATTTTAATATTGTAAAATATTTACTCTTGAATTAATTTCAACAATTTATCTAAAGATCGTAAAGAAAAAAGTTGGAAAAATAATAATTTTTTATAAACAAAGACTCAATTTTTCTTAGATAATAAAAATTTCAAAATTTTTAAATGAAATCTTCAAGTTAATAAAGCAAAAGAAAAAATTTCATTCAAAATTTTTCTATAAAATAATTTCAAATAAATTTAATTCAAAATTTTTCCATAAAAAAAATTTCATTAAAATTTTTCTATAGAAAAAATTTCATCAAAATTTTTCTAAAAAAAAAAATTTCATCAAAAGTAAAAAAAAAAAAATTTTATCAAAATTTTTCTAAAAAAAAAATTTCATCAAAAGTATTCTATAAAAAAAAAATTCATCAAAATTTTTCTAAAAAAAAAATTTCATCAAAAGTATTCTATAAAAAAAAATTTCATCAAAATTTTTCTATAGATCAAATTTCATTAACAAATTTTCTATCGAACAAATTTCATTAAAAATTTGTCTATAAAAAAAAACTTCAACAAAATTTTTTTACAGAAAAAATTTTGACAAAATTTTTCTATTGAAAAAAATTTCAACAAAATTTTTCTATAGAAAAAATTTCTTTAAAATTTTTCTATTAAAAAAATTTCAACAAAATTTTTCTATTGAAAAAATTTCAACAAAATTTTTCTATTGAAAAATTTTTATCAGAAAAAGTTTCTTTAAAATTTTTCTATAGAAACAATTTCATTAAAATTTTTCTTTAGAAAAAGTTTCAACAAAATTTTTCTAAAGAAAAAAATTTCAACAAAATTTTTCTATAGAAAAAAATTCAACAAAATGTTTCTATTGAAAAAATTTTAACAGAAAAAACTCCATCAAAATTTTTCCAAAGAAATATTTCATTACAATTTTTCTATAGAAAAATTTCATAAACATTTTTCTATACAAAAAGATTTATCAAAATTTTTCTATAGAAAAAATTTCATCAAAGATTTTCTATAAAAAAATTTAATTAAAAATTTTTTTATAAAAAAAAATTCATCAAAATTTTTTTCTATAAAAAAAATTGCATCAAAATTTTTCAATAGAAAAAATTTCATCAAAATTTTTCTAAAGAAAAAATTTCAACAAAATTTTTCCATAGAAAAAATTTAAACAAAATTTTTCTATTAAAAAAATTTCACCAAAATTTTTCTTTAGAAAAAATTTTATCAAAATTTTTCCAAAGAAAAAATTTCATCAAAATTTTTTTATAGAAAAACTTTTATCAAAATTTTTCTATAGAAAAAACTTCCTCAAAATTTTTATATAGAAAAAATTTCGCTAAAATTTTTCTATAGAAAAAATTTTAACAAAATTTTTCTATAGAAAAAATTTCAACAAAATTTTTCTATAGAAAAAATTTCAACAAAATTTTTCTATTGAAAAAATTTTCTCAAAATTTTTCTATTGAAAATATTTTCTCAAAAGAAATTGCTTTAAAATTAAAATTTTTCTATAGAAACAAATTAAAAAAAAAATTTTTTATAGAAACAATTTTATCATGATTTTTCCATAGAAAAAAATTTCAACAAAATTTTTCCATAGAAAAAAATTTCAACAAAATTTTTCTATAGAAAAAATTTCTCAAAAGTTTTCTGTAGGAAAAATTTCTTCAAAATAGAAAAAAATTTATTAAAAACATTTCTTTAGAAAAAATTCATAAAAATTTTTTTATCAAAAAAATTTCGTCAAAGTTTTTCTACAGAAAAAATTTCTTCTAAATTTTTCCATAGAAACAATTTCAACAAAATTTTTCTTTAGAAAAAAATTTGTTAGAAACTTTTTTTTTAATTTTACTATGGAAAAAACTTCATAAAAATTTTTCTATAGAAAAAATTTCTTTAAAATTTTGATGAATTTTTTGCTATAGAAAAATTTTAATGAAGTGGTTTCTATAGAAAAATTTGTATGGATTTTTTTCTATATAAAAATCTTGATAACAGTTTTATAAAATTTTTCCATAGAAAAAATTTCAACAAAATTTTTCGATTGAAAAAATTTCACCAACATTTTTCTTTAGAAAAAATTTTATCAAAATTTTTCCAAAGAAAAAATTTCATCAAAATTTTTTTATAGAAAAACTTTTATCAACATTTTTCTATAGAAAAAACTTCCTCAAAATTTTTATATAGAAAAAATTTCGCTAAAATTTTTCTATAGAAAAAATTTTTCTATAGAAAAAATTTCAACAAAATTTTTCTATTGAAAAACTTTCAACAAAATTTTTCTATTGAAAAAATTTTCTCAAAATTTTTCTATTGAAAATATTTTCTCAAAAGAAATTGCTTTAAAATTAAAATTTTTCTATAGAAACAAATTAAAAAAAAAAATTTTTTCTATAGAAACAATTTTATCATGATTTTTCCATAGAAAAAAATTTCAACAAAATTTTTCCATAGAAAAAAATTTCAACAAAATTTTTCTATAGAAAAAATTTCTCAAAAGTTTTCTGTAGGAAAAATTTCTTCAAAATAGAAAAAAATATATTAAAAACATTTCTTTAGAAAAAATTCATAAAAATTTTTTTATCAAAAAAATTTCGTCAAAGTTTTTCTACAGAAAAAAATTTCTTCTAAATTTTTCTATAGAAACAATTTCAACAAAATTTTTCTTTAGAAAAAAATTTGTTAGAAACTTTTTTTTTTTAATTTTACTATGGAAAAAACTTCATAAAAATTTCTCTATAGAAAAAATTTCTTTAAAATTTTGATTAATTTTTTGCTATAGAAAAATTTTAATGAAGTGGTTTCTATAGAAAAATTTGTATGGATTTTTTTCTATATAAAAATCTTGATAACAGTTTTACAAAACTTTTTCTATAGAAAAAATTTTATAAAATTTTTTCAATAAAAAAATTTTGATGAAATTTTTTCTAAAGAAAAATTTTGAAGAAATTTTTCTGATAAAATTTATTCAATAGAAAAATTTTGATGAAATTTTTTCTATAGAAAAATTTTGATAAAGTTTTTTCTTTAGAAAAATTTTGATGAAATTTTTTCTGGAGAAAAATTTCGATAAAATTTTTCTGGAGAAAATTATGTCGAAATTTTTTTTATAGAAACATCTTGATAAAATTTTTTCTATAGAAAAAATTTTGATGAAATTTTTTCTAAAGACAAATTTTAAAGAAATTTTTCTGATAAAATTTTTTCAATAGAAAAATTTTGATGAAATTTTTTCTATAGAAAAATTTTGATGAATTTTTTTCTTTAGAAAAATTTTGATGAAATTTTTTCTGGAGAAAAATTTCGATAAAATTTTTCTTGATTTTTTCTATAGAAAAAATTTTATAAAATTTTTTCAATAAAAAATTTTGATGAAATTTTTTCTAAAGAAAAATTTTAAAGAAATTTTTTTTGATAAAATTTTTTCAATAGAAAAAATTTGATGAAATTTTTTCTATAGAAAAATTTTGATTAAACTTTTTCTTTAGAAAAATTTTGATGAAATTTTTTCTGGAGAAAAATTTTGATAAAATTTTTCTGGAGAAAATTATGTTAAAATTTTTTTTATAGAAAAATTTTGTTGAAATTTTTTTTAAGACAAATTTTGTTGAAATTTTTTCTGTAGAAAAATTTGATGACATTTTTTCTATAGAAAAATTTTATTGAAATTTTGTCTATAAAAAAATTTTATTTAAATTTTTTCTATAGAAAAATTTTATTGAAATTTTTTCTATAGATAATTTTTATTGAAATTTTTTCTATAGAAACATTTTATTGAAATATTTTCTATAGAAAAATTTTATTGAATTTTTTTCTGTAGAAAAATTTTATTGAAATTTTTTCTATAGAAAAATTTTATTGAAATTTTTTCCATAGAAAAATTGTATTGAAATTTTTTCTATAGAAAAATTTTATTGAAATTTTTTCTATAGAAAAATTTTATTGAAATTTTTTCTATAGAAAAATTTTATTCAAATTTTTTGTTAAAATGTTTTCTATAGAAAAATTTTGATGAAATTTTTTATATGGAAAAATTTTAAAGAAATTTTTTGTGATAAAATTTTTTCGATAGAAAAATTTTGTTTAAATTTTGTCTATAGAAAAATTTTGATGAATTTTCTTCTATAGATTCTGAGTAACTTTTTCTTCCAGGGCTTATTTAAGCCAAATTAACCCTTGCAAGCCCCTTCCCTTTTCTGAAAAATCCCCAAACACTTGAAATTGATAAACACTTTTATTTTAATTCGCAGATTGTCCTGTTATTCTTCTCATGTCCATTTGCCCATCATCAACATAACAACCAGCCAAAACATCATCATCAGCAAGACAAAAGCAAACAAAGTCATTGTTAAAAACTAAAGCATACTGCAAGGGGTTACATTTTTTCGAATGTGAAAAAAGTAAACTCTTGCTTAACTTATTAACACTTATCTTAACGTCATGACAAAATTGAAGTAGAATGAAAGCAAGAAGTTCAAAAATTTGGCAGTTGTTCGAAAACTACCAATAGAAATCGATATTAAACGTGGTTAAGTTGAATATTCTGAACCAGAAAATAGAAGAACTCTAAAAGAGTTTGAGCTGAAATGCACTCTTAAGTTTATACTCTTTAGTTGGCTCTTCATCAAAAGCAATAAAACCCAATTTGTTGAATTCCCTCTTCTTGCTCCAAAAGAAAATAAAAAAGTACCAAAAATTTAGTGGAACAAACTTTTTTTATTTTATTTTCTCTGCTTTATTATCCTTAGGGACTACAACAAACATTTAACTGATTGTGATTGCAGGGGTGTATTAGTATGTGTGAGTAAGCAAATACAGACATACAGACAGTTACACATATAATGGCTGGTAACCTTAAAATTCTTATAAATTTTCTTCTTTTTCTTGTTGTTGTTATTTTGCGTATAAATTTTTATTTCCACATTCCTGTTGGCATGATTTTTTGATTTGCTATACACCTGGGATTCATATTCCAACAGAAAGAAAAAAAAAAACGAGAAAAGGAAAATTTTTTAACAAATACGAGGAGAAGACAACCACCACCACTCAATAGCTTGTGGTAGTAGTTAAGTGTATATGTTGTGTATGCTTATACACCTTAAAGTATGCAAGTGTTTTTGTATTTAAATTGGTTCTTGTTGTTGTTGCTGCTGTTGTTTAACGTCAAGGAAATAAATTGTCTGTGCGTGCAGTAATTGGAAATTACATTTGATTGTGTTTGTATAAATCTATATATCGGTATATGTATGTATATGTGTTAAAGTTTGTTGGTATAGATGATTTGTATACATATTAACATCTATACTCTTAATGTTACCCCCAACATACACTTATGTATATTTGATTTCATGTTGGGTTTTAAATTGATTCAATATATTGTTTTTTTTCTTTTCATTTCGAACGATTGAATTATTATTTCCAGCTTAAATTATGTCTCTATTCAATATAAATTTGTTGATAAAATTATCAAATATAATCACATAGAGCACAGCAATTAATTAGGGAATTTTAATACAAAAGCCAGAAAATAGGCTTTCAAATTTGATAATTTAAGGAACAAAAGAACGAAAGGAACGAAATTGAATTGACGAAATAGATCTAGAGGAGTTTTCCTATAGAAAAAATTTCATCGAAATTTTTCTAAAGAAAAAATTTCATCAAAATTTTTCTACAGAAAAAAATTTAAACAAAATTTTAGCAAATTTTATTTTTAGAAAAAATTTCATCAAAAATTTACTAAAAAAAAATTTCTTCAAATTTTTCTATAGAAAAAATTTCATCAACATTTTTCTATAGAAAAAAATTCAACAAAATTTTTCTATCAAAAAAATTTTATCAGAAAAAATTTCATTTTAATTGTTTCTGTGGAAAAAATTTCATAAAAATTTTTCTATAGAAAAAATTTCATCAAAATTTTTCTATAGAGAAAAATTGAATCAAAATTATTCTATAGAAAACATTTCAGCAAAATTTTTCGATAGAAAAAATTTCATCAAAATTTTTTAAAGAAAACATTTCATCAAAATTTTTCTATAGAAAAAATTTCATCAAAATTTTTCGATAGAAAATATTTTATCAAAATTTTTCTATAAAAAATATTTCATCAAAATTTTTCTATAAAAAAAATTTCATCAAAATTTTTCTATAAAAAAAATTTCATCAAAAGTTTTCTACAGAAAAAATTTCATCAAAATTTCTCTATAGCAAAAATGTCAGTAAAATTGTTCTATAGAAAAAATTTCAGCAAAATTTTTTTATAGAAAAAATTTCAGCAAAATTTTTCTATAGAAAAAATTCATCAAAATTTTTCTATAGAAAAAATTTTATCCAAATTTTTCTATAGAAAAGATTTCAACAAAATTTTTTTATAGAAAAAATTTCAACAAAATTTTTCTATAGAAAAAATTTAATTAAAAGTTTTCTATAGAAAAAATTTTTCTGTGGGAATAATTTTATTAAAATTTTTCTAAAGAAATAATTTCATAAAAATTTTCTATAAAAAAAATTTCAGCAACATTTTTTTTAGAAGAAATTTCAGCAAAAATTTTTTTAGAAGAAATTTTATCAAAATTTTTCTATAGAAAAAAATTTCATCAAAATTTTTCCATCGAAAAAATTTCAACAAAATTGTTCTATAGAATAAATTTCATCAAAATTTTTTAAAAGAAAAAAATTTATCAGAAAAAATTTCATTAAAATTTTTCTATAGGAAAAATTTCATCAAAATTTTTCTATAGAAAAAATTTCACCAACATTTTTGTACAGAAAAAATTCATCAAAATTTTAGTTGAGAACAAATTTCATTAAAATTTTTCTACAGAAAAAATTTCAACAAAATTTTTTTTATAGAAAAAATTTAATCTATTTTTCTATAAATAAATTTCGTCAAAATTTTTCTACAGAAAAATATCATGAACAGTTTTTATAGAAGAAATTTCAAAATTTTTATAGAAGAAATTTCAAAATTTTTTTATAGAAAAAGTTTCATCAAAATTTTTCTAAAGAAAAAATTTCATCAAAATTTTTCTATAAAAAAAATGTTTAACAAAATTTTTCTATAGAAACAATTTCCTCAAAATTTTTCTATAGAAAAAATTTCATCAAAATTTTTCTATAGAAAAAATTTTGTCAAGATTTCTCTATAAAAAAAAAATTTAATCAAAATTTTTCTATAGAAATAATTTCTTCAAAAATTTTTCTTTAGAAAAAATTTTATCTACATTTTTCTATACAAAAAATGTCATTAACATTTTTCTATAGAAAAAACCTCGACAAAATTTTTCTCTATAAAAATTTTCATCATAATTTTTCTGTAGAAACAATTTTATCAAAATTTTTCTCTAAAAAAATTTTCATTATAATTTTTGTATAGAAAAACTGTTATCAAAATTTTTCAATAGAAAACATTTCATCAAAAAATTTTTCTACAGAAAAATTTCATCAAAAAATTTTTCTACAGCAAAAATTTCATAAAAATATTTCTTGGTAAAAATTTCATCAATAAATTTCGTAAAAATTTTTCTATAGAAAAATTTTATCAAAATTTTTCTAAAGAAAGATTTTTATCAAAATTTTTCTATAGAAAAAATTTCATAAAAATTTTTTTATAAAAAAAAAATTTCATCAAAATTTTTCCATAGAAAAAATTTCATCAAAATGTTTCTATAAAAAAAATTTCATCAAAATTTTCCCAAAGAAAAAATTTAATCAAAATTTGTATACCAAAAAATTTTTCTATAGAAAAAATTTAATGAAAATATTTTCCAAACCTTTTTCCTTTTTTTTTATATATGTATTAACAATTTTTCTCTAAATTGCAGCAATTGCCTTTAAATTAATTTAACACCCCTTAAAATAGGATTTTCTTAAGCATAAATAAATGTTTTGACATCTCTATAAAATACCCATAAAATAAGCCTTAAAAATATGCTTTAGTTTTTCTATTTTGGCTAGTTCTAAGACAAGATTTTCTTTATATTTTAATATTTTAATTTTCTACACAAATAATTTAATTTTTTAAACAAAATTTATTATGTAAAATCAAATAAATTATTTGCCTTAAAAAATAAATTTTGACACCCACAAAATTTTGTGATCAAAATTGGTTATAGAAAAAGGGGTAAGAAAAGGGTTTTTCAACATAAAGTTAAGTTTCTAAAGCATATCTTCAAGGCTTAGTTTTGCTATGAATATGTTTTCTTGTATCTGTCTTGATATTTTGGGTTTGAGTGTATCTATTTTTTATAAATTTATTTATGGTTTATCTTTTTAGTTTATCATATCAAGAAAATAAAATTTCTAAAATAAATATATTGTAGATTTGATGTTAGAATAATAAATATTAATAAAATTTGTTGTTTATTACTTGAAAAAAAAACCAAGAAATTTATTTTGGAAATAAAAAATAAAATAATATTGATTTAGTAAGAAAAGTAATGTGTTTTGTGGAAAAGGAAATTTAAAAAAATAGAAATTTTGGTTTCGCCCATAGGTAGGCTTTAGTTTTTGAATCTTATAAGAAATAGAATTAGACTTTATTTTTTTAAGAAAAATTACTTTACTCTAAAATCTATATGATTATAAAAGTAATTTTCTTCTTCAAAAAAATATAGCATAACTTCAGGCTTCAAATATTATATTTTATTTTTAATTACATTTAAGTTTATTCACCAGTTTTTCCTTTTTTTGTTAACAAAATCCATTCACCTTATGAAATCTTTTTATAACTTAAGATTTTAATGATCACATATTATTTTCTATATTAACAAAAATCTTTTGTTTCCCTAGCATACCGTTAGACTTGTCTTCTTATCTACAGCTGCTCCCCTTTCCAGCAAAAAAAGACATAAATAATTAAAATTCTATCCTTTTTTTGTTGCTGTCGCCTACAAAATGTTCATATATGTCTTAATATTAATTATAATAAAATTTGTGAAAGCCTGAATAAATTTTTTGTTATTTCAAGTTCATAATTATGAAAAATCATATTGCATACTTTTGTGCTGAACAATTTTTTTATTCCGTTAACAAGGAAATGCATTTTTAATTCAGTTTTCGTGATGTTTTAGTATTTTCATATGAATGTTATACATTCATATCTCTCTACAACAAACATAGCGAAACAAGGAAAATTTTTGTTAAATATGAATGAGTAAAAAATTGAATGAATGACTGTTCCCAACTCCCATCTCCCCCCTCAAGCCTTTGTTTTGAATACAAACGGAAATCATCATCATTATAATTTTACTCATTTTCATCATTATTTTGTTTATTTTCATTATATTTACTCCTAGAATATTATCATTAACAAAAAACAATAAACAGGACTAAAGAGTAGCGATAATCATCATCGTCCTCATCTTTACCTATTCCACCGTAGAAGGTAGCAAAAAATAAAAAAACAAGAAATTTGTTTGAAAACAGGAAAAAAAGTAACGTATAAAAATATATATAATAAGGAGAAAATGTTTCCGTTTCTGTTTAAGGGACACCCTACATAAAGTTAGTTAAAATGGTCAGTTAAAGACCAGAATAAAAATTAAGGTATACTTTTAGGGCTAAAAAAATTCATCAACATTTTTCTATAGGCAAAATTTCAACAAAATCTTTCTATAGAAAATAATTCATTAAAATTTTTCTATAGAAAAAATTTTACCAAAATTTTTCTTTAAAAAAAATTTCAGCATCTCAAAATGTTATTAAAAATTTTTCTATGGAAAAATTTCATCAACAGTTTTCGATAGAACAAATTTCATCAAAATTTTCTTTAGAAAAAATTATATAAACATTTTTCTATAGAAAAAATTTTTCCATAAAAAAATTTCATCAAAATTTTTCTTTAGAAAAAATTTCATCAAAATTTTTCTCTAGAAAAAATTTCCTCAAAATTTTTTTATAGAAAAAATTTCTTCAAAATTTTCTTTAGAAAAAATTTCATCAAAATTTTTTTAGAGAAAAAATTTCAACAAAATTTTTCTAAAGAAAATATTTCTTCCAAATTTTTCTTTAAAAAATATTTCATCAAAATTTTTTTATAGAAAAAATTTCAACAAAATTTTTCTATAGAAAAAATTTCAACAAAAATTTTCTATAGAAAAAATTTCAACAAAATTTTTCTATAGAAAAAATTTCAACAAAATTTTTCTATAAAAAAATTTTTTTTATAGAAAAAATTTCCACAAAATTTTTCTATAGAAAAAATTTCCACAAAATTTTTCTATAGAAAAAGTTTCAACAAAATTTTTCTATAGAAAAAATTTCAACAAAGTTTTCCTATAGAAAAAATTTCATCAAAATTTTTCTATAGAAAAAATTTCAACGAAATTTTTCTATAGAAAAAATTTTTCTCACAAAAGAAAATTTCATCAACATTTTTATATAGAAACAATTTCATCAAAATTCTTGTATAGAAAAAATTTCATCAAAATTTTTATATCAAACAAATTTTATCAAATTTTTTCTAATAGAAAATTGCTAATAAAATTTTTTCTATAGAAATATTTTGTTAAAATTTTTTTAATTTTTTCTCTAGAAAGATTTTATTGAAGTTTTTTTTTTATAGAAAAATTTCTTTAAAATTTCTTCTATAAAAAATTTTGAAGAATTTTTTCTATAAAAAAATTTTGCAAATTTTTTTTTTCTAAAGAAAATTTTTGATGAAATTTTTTCAATAGAAAAATTTTGATGTTTTGTTCTCTAGAAAAATTTTGATGAAATTTTTTCTCTAGAACAGTTTTGACGAAATTTTTTTTATAGAAAAATTTCAATGAAATTTTTTTCTACAAAAAAATGTTGCTGAAATTTTTTCTCTGGAAAAATTTTGATGAAATTTTTTCTCGAGCAAAATTTTGATGAAATTTTTTCCAAAGAAAAATTTTGCTGACATTTTTTCGAGAGAAATTTTAATGAAATTTTTTCTAAAAAAAAAATTTTGCTTTAAAAAACTGTTGATGAAATTTTTCTAAAGAACATCTTGGTAAAATTTTTTCTCTAGAAAATTTTTTATGAAATGTTTTCTATGAAAAATTTGCATGCAATTTTTTCGAAAAAAAATTTTGATAAAATTTTTTCTATACAAAAATTTTGATGAAATTTTTTTTCTAGAAAATTTTGACGAAATTTTTTCTCTAGAAAAATTTTGATGAAATTTTTTTCTCAAAAAAAAATTGAATACAAATTTTTTTATAGAAAAATTTCTACAAAATTTTTTCTTTAGAAAAGTTTTGATGAAATTTTTTCGATAGAATAATTTTGATGAAATTTTTTCTTTAAAAAAATTTTTATGAAATTTTTTCTATAGAAAACTTTTTTTTTAAATTTTAATGAAATTTTTTCTATAGAAAAATTTTGCTGAAATTTTTTCTATAGAAAAAATTTTGATTAAATTTTTTCTCAAGAAAAATTTTGATGAAATTTTTTCTATAGAAATATTTTGCTGAAATTTTTTCTATAGAAAAAATTTTGATAAAATTTTTTCTTAAGAAAAGTTTTGATGAAATTTTTTCGCAAGAAAAATTTTGATGAAATTTTTTCGCAAGAAAAATTTTGATGAAATTTTTTAATGAAGGGTATCCTAGGGTAGAACTAAACTTAATGCAAATTTTTTTGCATTTTTTTTTTTCAATAAAATTTTTTTCTCTTACCCAGTTTGTTGTACAAACTAGACTTATGGTAAATATAAAAATGGCGTCAAAGCATAAATGACACATACAGTTAAGCTGGCATTCAGGCATGTGTATATAACATAAATAGTGAAACACACACACACATGCAAATGAATGTATACATATGAATGTAAGTGTATATGGAAGTGCAGAAGACTTAGTCAGTTTTTGTTCGGTTGGGGTAGATCTTTTTTTATTCCAAAGCATTTTGTTAGCTTACTTACACACATACATTTATGCATATACATATATATATAGGATATACAGAATTTTTCTATGATTTTTGCATTTGCTGTTTTACTTATTGTATATCATAAGTCTAGCGCTGCAGTAATACATTATTTTAATTAACATTTTCATTATGAAAGAACATTCATATATACAAAGTATTTTCTGTATGTAAAGAAATCTAAAAAAAACAACAACTTGTTAATGTTTTTTGCATATTTGTAAAAAAAAAGAAGGAAAAAATCCTCATAGTTTAAAAGAAATTCATATACATAGAAAATTAATGTAAAGAATGAAAAATGAAAGCAGTAATGCTTAAAAGCCAGTAAGTATGTTTGCTTTTAAACACACATTCACACAAACACACACACAATCACATGCAAACAACACATACCTAAACCTGAAGATAAAAATATATGTTAGCCAACAACATGCATGATGTATGGTGCTTATAAAACGCCTTAACATATGCTGTATAATTTTAATTATATATACAGAATTATTTTGCTATTTAGGTTTGAAAGCTGGTTCCAGAGAAAAGGTAGCGAAACGAAACAAAGCATAAACGTAACAAGGTAACGACTGATAATGTTTTAACAACTTTTGTTATTTTAGAATTATGAGTTTTTTTGTCATAAATTCCCTTAAATTTTATAAAAGAATTTCATTAATATAAACTTTAAAATTTAATGCCTGAAAAAAAAGCTTTTTTAACTTAATTTCGCTAATCTAAAGTCCTAGAATCCTAAAAACAAAATTCATTGCCTACTTTGAGGCTTTAAGTAAAAAACAATTTCCTTTAAATAATCTTATCTCTAACCCCCTTAATCCTCATTTTAGCTTATATTTAGCTCAAAGTTAAGTCTTCATAACATAAACTATTTGCTTTTTGCCACCTTTTGCTCTAATTTATAATTCTTTATGGCTGACATTAATATCTGCTTTGAATCAATACACCTCATTAAATTTTATGAGTTTATCAGGAAAGTGTACCTATGCTATTTATATACATATGTATGTATATATGAAGCTACAATGCCTAACTGCCTACACTTAATCCCATACATTTTACCTTTTATATGAATATATATTGAAATACTTAGTAATCTATTTATATACCTCTACATACATACATCTCTAAAATAGTAAGAGTATTAGTAAGCTTAATTCTGCTATAAAATTATTCTAGCTAAGTCTATACTTAGTTCATGTTTTAGCATATAAATCAGTTTTAGTTTTAGAGTTTTGCCAAAGAGTTCCAGTGTCGAAAAACATGTTAATTAAAGGTAAAAAAATATTGTGAAAAACTCCAGACTAATTAACATAATATTTATATGTATGTATAAAAAAACTTGGCCTAAAAGTAGGCAACACAATATGTAGGTTAAGTAAATTTATGAGCTGATGAGTTGATGTCTTTTTGGTAGCTTAAGAGGAAGTGTTTTAGGAAAAAAACTGGGTTATTTAAATAAAAATTATAAAAGTTATAGAAGCTTTAAGATAGAGATAAAGATTCCCAGGTATGCTTTTAATAATGAAATAAGACTTCGAAGACTTACAGTTTCACTTCTAAAGAATACATACTTTTATAAGAAGATAAAAAAGTTTATTAAATTATACTTGACTTATACATTTTTAACTTTTTATAAGCTAGCTTTAAGTTTTAAATGTTTTCCCTAAAGTAGGCAACACTTTTTAAAATATATTTATTTGTCGTGAGATTAACAAAACTCAATAAAATGTATTCTTTATAAGTCGAGTTTTACAAGAAAAATAGTATGACCCCTATATTTAAAAGTTTACCTAAAAGTAGGCAATACAAAATGAAAGAAACTAAAATCTTTTCCTGAAGTTTTAAACAAAAATATCTTTCAATATATAAGGAAGTTAAATTGAACAATTTTATATCTAGATTAATCTTGTTTTGATATTTTTTAATTCGGCCTAAAAGTAGGCAACACTTTTTGAAATATATTTATTTGTGTTGAGATTAAAAAAAGTCAATAAAATTTATACTTTATAATTATAGTTTCACAAGATAAATAGTATGACTCCTATATTCTAAAGTTTACCTAAGAGTAGGCAATACAAAATGAAAGAAACTAAAATCTTTTCTTGAAGTTTTAAACAAAAATATCTTTCCATATAAACAAACAATTTTTTATCTCGATTAATCTTGTTTTGATATTTTTTAAGCTAGCTTTATGTTTTAAAGATTTGCCTTAAAGTAGGCAACACTTTTTGAAATATATTTATTTGTGTTGAGATTAACAAAATTCAATAAAACTTATACTTTATAATTCGAGTTTTACAAGAAAAATAGTATGACTCCTATGTTCTAAAGTGTACCTAAAAGTAGGCAATACAAAATGACAAAACCTAAAATCTTTCCTTGAAGTTTTAAGTAACAATATCTTTAGTTGTATAGGAAAGTTAAATTGAAAAATTGTATGTCTCGATTAAACTTTTTTTTTGGTATTTTTTAAGTAAGCTTTAAGTTTTAAATGATTACCTAAAAGTAGGCAATACTTTTTGAAAAACAATTATTTTTCTCTATAAAAAATTTCATAAAAATTGTTTTTATAGAAAAATTTCCTCAAAATATTTCGATAAAAAAAATATCACCAAAATTTTTCTATTGAAAAAATTTCATTAAAATTTTTCTGTAGAAAAAATTTCATCAAAATTTTTTTATAGAAAAAATTCATTCAAAATTTTGCTGTAAAAAAAATTTCATCAAAATTTTTTTTTTTTAATTTAATCAATATTTTTCTTTAAAAAAAAAATTCATTAAAATTTTTCTATAGAAAAAATTTCATGAAAATTTTTCTATAGAAAAAATTTCATCAAAATTTTTCTATGGAAAAAATTTCATCAAAAATTTTCTTTAAAAAAAATTTCATCAATATTTTTTCTATAGAAAAAATTTAATTTCATCAAAATTTTTCTAAAAAAAATTTCATACAAATTTCTTTTTCTATAAAAAAATTTCATCAAAATTTTTCTATAGAAAAAAATTACATAAAAAATTTCATCAAAATTTTTGTATAGAAAAAATTTCATCAAAATTTTTTATTAGAAAAAATTTCATCAAAATTTTTTATTAGAAAAAATTTCATTCGAAATGTTTGATATCCCAAAATTTTTGAAAAACCCCTTTTTGAAAAAATTTCACTCAAAATTTTTCTATAGAAAATTTTTTTTGTTCTATAGAAAAAATGTCATTAAAGTTTTTCTATAGAAAAAATTTCATTTAAGCTTTTCTAAAGAAAAAATTTCATCAAAGATTTTCTATAGAAAAAATGTCATTAACGTTTTTCTGTAGAAAAAATTTCATTAAAAATTCTTCAACAGAAAAAATTTCATTCAACATTTTTTTTTGGAAAAATTTTTATTAAAGTTTTTCTATAGAAAAAATTTCATTAAAAATTTGTTATAGAAAAAATTTCATTGTGAATATTGTCCTTAAAGTAGGCAGTAGAAAATACTATTTATATAAGAAGATAGGATATTTTCGTTTACTTAAATTAAAATTATCTACTAGGGAATGATAGGAAGACAATATTTAAGAAACTGAGAGGGTGTATTCAATTTTAAAATGTGTTGCCTACTTTTCGGATTATCGATTTTTTTTAAATTAAATAGGCTTAATTTATTTTGTAATTTCATGTAGATTTTTTGGTTTTTAAATATTTGTCTTCCATAAAATTCCAAAATATAGTTTTTCCACTTAAACTGATTCTAGAAGCCTAAACCTTTAACAAATAACATTTAATTAATATTTTATGTTAGCTGACAATTAATGTCAAAAGTCCTTTAATGTTTAACTAATAGCTTGTATAGTTCCACATACATATGTAATATGTTTTATATAATTTACTGCTGCCTATCTTTAGGCTGTTTAAATATTAAGTGCGGTATTTTCTTATGTGAAATCGACACAAGTTTGGTTAAGGTTTTTCTTTTTGGTTTTGGTTTTGTCATTGTAATTTTATTTCATTAATAAAATTCCCCAAAACATGAGAGAAGAAAATTCTACAAGAAACGAAAACCAAATAGATGTCAAAGACAATAGTTTTTAATTAAGGAAAAACCTTAAAATAGTTTAAGAAGATTTTAATATGACACAATAAATAAAAGCATAACTTAAGGATTTGAGAAAACAGTTATTAAGGGAATTTAAATTTTTAAGGTATTTCTTTAAATGAGATTTAAAATAACTCTCATTTTGGTTTGTCCTTTTCTAAACCTAAAATTCTATATTTGTTAAAATTTTAAACATTTTTCTTTCCCAAACATTTATAAATATATAATTGCATTAAATTTATTAGAATGTTAACAAAAATAGAATGTAATTAGTTGGTGTTATTGTGGTCTTAGAAAAAAAAACTACATTTTTAAAACATTTTAAATTTTACCAAATCACCTCCAACAACGGATTCTCTGAATTCATGACCATTTCGACATTTTTTGCGGTTAAATTTAAAATTTTAATTACATACAATTTTTTTTTGCCAACCATTTAGTTTGAAGTTGAGCATAATTTGCATTTATTGTTGTTGTTATCTATTTAAAATTAACATCTGGTGGAAGTGGCCAACAATTTATATAAGAGCTGGTCTTATTTTACATTTGTTTCTACTTATATAGATTTTATTTATTTATTTATTCATGAAAATTTTGTAATCGATACGATAAAAGTCCGGGCAAATACTTTTGAATATTTAACTAAAGAGAATTTTTAAAATAATTAACTCGATGTGAAAAAAAACGAGCGAGAAAATAAAATTGAATTTTTATTAATTAAAAAGAATTTACAAAACCCATAAAAAATTTATTAATTTTAATAAGTAATCAAAAGTTTAAGAATTTTTTAATTTCTCCTTAAAGTAGGCAACAGAAATTGAAACTTCTATAACCCCTAAGGTAGGCAATATATTTTTCTGTAAGAAGAAATTTATTTGTAAAACAAATTTAACGAAATTGATATTTAACTACTACTACTACTAAATATTTAATCTAAATCTAAGCTTAAGTCTTAAATCTTAAAAACTAATTATCAATTTTTAAAACAATTGTAATATATCACCTAAAACTAGGCAAAACAAATTTGAATTTTTACAAGCCTTAGGGTATGGAATAGATTTTTCTGTGAAGAATTATAAAAATTTTTACAAAACTCTTAGTCTATGTCTTAGTCTATGTCTTAGTCTATGTCTTAGTCTATGTCTTAGTCTATGTCTTAGTCTATGTCTTAGTCTATGTCTTAGTCTATGTCTTAGTCTATGTCTTAGTCTATGTCTTAGTCTATGTCTTAGTCTATGTCTTAGTCTATGCCTTAGTCTATGTCTTAGTCTATGTCTTAGTCTATGTCTTAGTCTATGTCTTAGTCTATGTCTTAGTCTATGTCTTAGTCTATGTCTTAGTCTATGTCTTAGTCTATGTCTTAGTCTATGTCTTAGCGTATTGAAAAGTTCTGCCCAAAAACTGCAACATTTTATAGAAAACTTGTCCTTCGAAAGAAAGATAATTTCTAATAGAAAATTTAACCTTTAACAGAAGAAATACATTTCATTTGGCTTAATTTAGGTAACAATTTTAAAACTTAAATTTCATCCTTAATATAGGCAACAATTTTTCCTTCCTTAATTAAAAATCCATAATTACATAATGCATTTTCTTCAAAAAGCCTCAAAATATGCATCACAATTTCTATTTATTATACTATTGAAAGCCATTATGACATTAACTTTCTTTTGCCAAAACTTATGCTTTAAAATTTTCTATTTATTTAGCAAAACTTCTTTGTTTAAGCAAATATTTAACTAACTCTCTAAAAATTTACATTATAAATGAAAATTTTCCATTTTCCTTAAACAAAAAAATGGTTGCAGCTGCTTTGCATAGGAGTCGTATAGTCAGAGTCTACTTAAATATTTTTTTTTCTAATTTTCATATATTGCACATCAAATTCATTTCAATTAGTTAAATGGTTTTGGGAATATACTCTCATACTTGGTACACTCTACTCGCATGCTATTAAAAGAAAATCGTAAAGGGTTCGAGGGAAGCTCTTCAAGAAAGTTAACTCCTAATGCATTTGCATCTTCAAATAAAGAATATTATTTAATGCAGAGAAGTGTAAACTGCTTTCATGTGGTAAAAACAAATATATATACTCATTTGCAAAATGTATTGCATACTTTAAGGAGCATATAAAAATATTCACTTAGGGAAAAGCTTAAGTTTAATTGGAGAAAAAGGAAACTTAACAAGAAATTATGATAGATTTTGAGAGAGTTGAAAAATCTAACTTTTAAGTTATTAATTTTAATAAAAATTTTTATATAAAATCTAATTTTAGTTGAGAAATTTTTAAGAAAAAAAATTTTTCAAATAAAATTTTTGTTTTAAACTTTAATATCAGAGCGGAGGGATAATTTAAGTTTTATTTTTAAACTTAGTCTGCGATTTAGTCTAGGTCTCAGTATCATTCTAAGTCTATATGTTCCTTAATGCTTTAGCCTTTATCTTAATCCTTAACTACAAGTCATAGTCCATGTAATGATTTCTAATATAGACTAGAACTTAGTCTTTATCCTAAGGAATGTCTTCAATTCCATCTTCCTTTACTCCTAAGGCTTTTCATTCAACATTTTAAGCATTTTCAAAACATTAAATATTTCCCCTAAAAGTAGGCAATAAAATTTGAAAACTTTAAAACAACCCGGAAGTAGACACAATATTTTTGTTATTTCTTCAACCCTAAATGTATGCCTTGTATACCATTTAAATTTAGTTTTAATTCGTCCACCTTTCCCCATTCATCCCCTTAAACTAGGCTTTTGTTTTCTTTTCCTTTTCATATTTTTACCAAAATTTAATTTTTATTTTATTTTACTCCAACTCTTGTTTGTCAGTTTAAACTGTTCCAATTCCCTTTTGTAGCGTTCCCGTTCCTGCTTTTAAAACTCTTTTCAGATATACACACACACATACACACACACATTTTGTTTTTTGCTGCTGTTAAATGTTGCTAAACTATATTTCAAACTTTTTATCAAAATATTTGCTTTTGTAACAAAGCAGCCAATTGTAATATTAACACACATTTTGTGCCATATTTGCATATGTGTGTTAAGGCAAAAAGGATATACAATACAACAAAATAAACCATATATTTTATCCAAACAGAGCAACAAAAAAAAGACGAAAAAGATCTAAAATATCTCTAGCTCTTCCCTCAGGAGTTTATGTAAAACAATAAAGAACCAAAAAGGAAAAAAAATATATGAGAAAAATGCAAAAAATAGTAAAAATAGCTACAAAAAACTAGAAATAAATATGTAGATTTTTTCAATATTTTTTTGTTCTAACAAACAAAAATTTTAAAATTTTGCTTAAAGCAAAAAAAAAAAAAATAGAAAGAATTTAAGAAAAAAGTTTGAAGGCTTTTAATGAATTTTTGTTTTCAAAATTGAGGTCTAATACAAAAAATACTTTGCATTTAAAAGATGTTTTTAAACAAAATATAAATTGTTGCAAAAAACTTAGCATACTTATCAGGTAAAAGAAGTTTTAAAAATTATAGCCTACTTTTAGGAGTAAATATATTTTTAATTTTATTATTCTCAAAAAAAATGTTTTTTAAAAATAGTGACCAACTTTTAAATAATTCATATAAATTATATTTGTTTAGCTTTTCAAAATTTTGTTATTTTTAATTTTAAATTCACAGCCCACATTTTTTTCAAATTTAGGAAACTTTTTTCTATATAATTTTGAAAAATTTTTTTATTTTTTCTTTCATCAATAATTTATTAAGCCATATTTTCCGTTATTTTGCCTCTTCTCAAAATCCTTAAAACAATATTTGTTTTTCTTGTACCTTTTTCTTGGTACCTTTGTTTCGTATTGTTTGGCTTCTGAAGCTTAATATTGCGCATATTATGCGCATAATTTATAAACTGTGACACATATGTTGGTTGATCTTTATTAAATGGTCGCAAAAGGTACAAAAAAAGCGTTATGGAAAGGTTTGAGGAAAGAAAAAAAATTGAATTTTTAAAATTTTTGATTTTTGCCTAAAAGTAGGCAACAAGTTTTTAAATTTTTAAAAAGCTTCCTAAAATAGGCACATTTTTCCAGTTTATGTAAGCACAGGTTAAGACTTTGAAAAGTCATAAAATCAAACATAGACTAACACATAGACCAAGACATAGACTAAGACATAGACTAAGACATAGACTAAGACATAGACTAAGACATAGACTAAGACATAGACTAAGACATAGACTAAGACATAGACTAAGACATAGACTAAGACATAGACTAAGATATAGACTAAGACATAGACTAAGACATAGACTAAGACATAGACTAAGACATAGACTAAGACATAGACTAAGACATAAACTAAGACATAGACTATGACATAGACTAAGACATAGACTAAGACATAGACTAAGACTAAGCACAGGTTAAGACTTTGAAAAGTCATAAAATCAAACATAGACTAACACATAGACCAAGACATAGACTAAGACATAGACTAAGACATAGACTAAGACATAGACTAAGACATAGACTAAGACATAGACTAAGACATAGACTAAGACATAGACTAAGACATAGACTAAGACATAGACTAAGATATAGACTAAGACATAGACTAAGACATAGACTAAGACATAGACTAAGACATAGACTAAGACATAGACTAAGACATAAACTAAGACATAGACTATGACATAGACTAAGACATAGACTAAGACATAGACTAAGACTAAGCACAGGTTAAGACTTTGAAAAGTCATAAAATCAAACATAGACTAACACATAGACCAAGACATAGACTAAGACATAGACTAAGACATAGACTAAGACATAGACTAAGACATACACTAAGACATAAACTAAGACATAGACTATGACATAGACTAAGACATAGACTAAGACATAGACTAAGACTAAGCACAGGTTAAGACTTTGAAAAGTCATAAAATCAAACATAGACTAACACATAGACCAAGACATAGACTAAGACATAGACTAAGACATAGACTAAGACATAGACTAAGACATAGACTAAGACATAGACTAAGACATAGACTAAGACATAGACTAAGACATAGACTAAGACATAGACTAAGACATAGACTAAGATATAGACTAAGACATAGACTAAGACATAGACTAAGACATAGACTAAGACATAGACTAAGACATAGACTAAGACATAGACTAAAACATAGACTAAGACATAGACTAAGACATAGACTAAGACATAGACTAAGACATAGACTAAGACATAGACTAAGACATAGACTAAGATATAGACTAAGACATAGACTAAGACATAGACTAAGACATAGACTAAGACATAGACTAAGACATAGACTAAGACATAGACTAAGACATAGACTAAGACATAGACTAAGACATAGACTAAGACATAGACTAAGACATACACTAAGACATAAACTAAGACATAGACTATGACATAGACTAAGAGATAGGCTAGACATAGAGTAAGACATAGCTTTTCAGCTCAACTTTTCTATAGAAAAGTTGTAGCTTTTGAGCTCAACTTTTCTATAGAAAAGTTGTAGCTTTTGAGCTCAACTTTTCTGTAGAAAAGTTGTAGCTTTTGAGCTCAACTTTTCTATAGAAAAGTTGTAGCTTTTGAGCTCAACTTTTCTATAGAAAAGTTGTAGCTTTTGAGCTCAACTTTTCTATAGAAAAGTTGTAGCTTTTGAGCTCAACTTTTCTATAGAAAAGTTGTAGCTTTTGAGCTCAACTTTTCTATAGAAAAGTTGTAGCTTTTGAGCTCAACTTTTCTATAGAAAAGTTGTAGCTTTTGAGCTCAACTTTTCTATAGAAAAGTTGTAGCTTTTGAGCTCAACTTTTCTATAGAAAAGTTGTAGCTTTTGAGCTCAACTTTTCTATAGAAAAGTTGTAGCTTTTGAGCTCAACTTTTCTATAGAAAAGTTGTAGCTTTTGAGCTCAACTTTTCTATAGAAAAGTTGTAGCTTTTGAGCTCAACTTTTCTATAGAAAAGTTGTAGCTTTTGAGCTCAACTTTTCTATAGAAAAGTTGTAGCTTTTGAGCTCAACTTTTCTATAGAAAAGTTGTAGCTTTTGGGCTCATGTTTTCTATAGAAAAGTTTTAGCTTTTGGACTCAAGTTTTCTGGAGAAAAGTTGTAGTTTTTGGACTTTAAGTTTTTATAGAAAAGTTTTAGCTTTTGAGCCCAACTTTTCTATAGAAAAGTTGGAGCTTTTAAGCTTTACTTTTTGAAAAGAAAATTTGAGTTTTTAGAAAAGTTATTTTAGAAAATTGATTCACTTTTCTAATTTCTTATCTTATTTTCAAGCCAAAACTTCTATTTTTCTTCCTGTTTTGATACAATTTATTGATTCCCTCGCTTGTTTTTG
Source organism: Stomorhina lunata (assembly GCA_933228675.1). NCBI lineage: Eukaryota > Metazoa > Arthropoda > Insecta > Diptera > Rhiniidae > Stomorhina > Stomorhina lunata. The sequence goes on along the minus strand of OW121742.1, from coordinate 117,558,621 downwards.
TTATGACCGATTTTTAATAAGTTTATTAACCCTAAAAGTAGAGTCTGATTTTTAAAGTAAATACTTTTTCTCTTTAGTAAATCGAGTATTTTCTATTACTTCTAATATTTGCATCATCATCATCTACTGTAGATTATTTTCGCCTGAAAGAAACTTCTCTAACTAAAACTATAGAATTTTTTTTCTGTAATATTTTTCTATAATAATCATAGTATTTTGAAATTATTTACACATGTTCTAGAGACACAAAACAATAAACTATTGACCTGAATTTTTAGATTTTGCAAATAAGAAAAATATAAAAAAAATTACAATAAATTAGAAATTTTTGCTGGATTTTAGCAAAATACAACCTAAAAGTATGCTATAGAAAAAAAAAGGGTCTAACAAATGAAATATCTATAATATTTGTAATTTATTTGTTTAGAGTGAAAGCAAAAAAAAATGTCAATAGCATATGGATTTATGGCCAAACAAACCCAGAAAAGATAAAACTAACAAATAAATTAAAAATACTTTTTTTTTATTTTTGAAAAAAAGTCATTTATTAACATTTTTTGGTTATACCAAAAGATATCACAAAATGTGAAGGCTTGATTTAAATATTTAAAAACATTTGTCATTTGTTTTATAACAAATGAAAATGAAAATGGAGGGGGGTTTTAGAGATTTCCCCGAGGCTTTTAATTTTATTTAACAGCTTAATGTTAGAATCATGAGACATTTCAGGCAAAATAAACTCAATGACAACTGTCAAAATGTTAAAGAAAATCATTAACAATGTCAGAACACAAAAACAGATTTGTCATTTTTATCAAAAAAATCTAGAGAAGAACTTAACTAATTTAAGATATTTTCTTCATTTTCCAAAATATTTGCTTAAATAATAAAAAAAAACCTAAAAGTAGGCTTTACTTAGTAAAGAAACCCTAACCCCAGAAGTATGCTTTAGTTATGAAATATCTTTAAAATCTTAGTTCTAACAAAAAAGTATACAGTTTTATTTCAAAATTCTATATTTTCCCTTTTTTCTTCTTTCTAACTAATGCAGCATATCTTTTAGATAAACTCTTTCTTATAGCATAACATTAGGCATTAGGCCATAGAAAGTCTTTTAAGAAAAACAACAATATTTTGTAGCATCTTTAAAGGCTTGATATCTAGAAGAAAAACCACCCATTTGTATATAAGTCTCTTACACAAATCTTGGAATAGACACCAAAACAAAGACACGTTTTCTTGTGCTTGCTCTTCACTGAAACGTGCCAGCCATACAACCAGAATCTCGGTAACCATAAACACAAAACGTCTCAACATTTTCTATCACTTTTTGCTCTTCTTTTCTTTTTTTTTTGCCTGACTAAAGTTCTATACATTTCTATAATAAATATATACCTTTTAACCAAACATTCATCTTTACTTTTCTAGCTACCAGCAGACTTTGTTTAATGTTGCCTACTTTTAGGCATTGACAAGTTTTTTTTCTTCTATTTATATATAATTTTTTTTATGACTGTCATGGTGATTTATACTTTGATGTAGTTTTCGGTTTTAATGTTTAAGATTTTTCAAGATTTTTTGGAAGATTTTTGTCTGCTCCTGTTTTCTTTCTTGTTTTTTTGTATTTATTCTTTTATTGATAAATAGATTTGTTTGTTAAAATTAATGTTTTTATTCGTTTAACATTTCGATTTATTTAGAAATAACATAAATAATGGTTTAATGTTTTTAAAAAAGGCAAAAAAGTTATCTTAATGCGTTAATTTTAGGTTTTAAAAAAATCGTTGCGCACTTTTGGGCTGAAAAATTAGTACATTTTAAAATTTTGTCTATCAAAAGCAATAAATTAGCTATAGAAAATTGTTCGTTCAAGAGAAACAATATTTCTTTATAAATTATAAAATAAACCAACAAATTGTGGCATACTTTTAGGACTAAAATTTAAAAAAAGTCTATTTTTCTTTAAAAATTGTTTGTCTTTTAAAAACAATACATTTTCTTTAGAAAACTTTCGTTTAAAAGAAACAATATTTTTTATAAATTATAAAATAAACCAAAAACGAGGCATACTTTTAGGACTTAATTTAAAAAAATAATAATTTTACTTTAAACATTTTCTATAGTCTTCACATCTTTAACTTTTTTATAGCAAAGTCTTCGTATCGTCAACTTTTCTATAGAAAAGTTTTCCTATCGTCAACTTTTCTATATAAAAGTCTTCCTATCTTCAACTTTTCTATAGCAAAGTCTTCCTATCGTCAACTTTTCTATAGCAAAGTCTTTCTATCGTCAACTTTTCTATAGCAAAGTCTTCCTATCTTCAACTTTTCTATAGCAAAGTCTTCCTGTCATCAACTTTTCAATAGCAAATTCTATAAAGAAAATTTTTGACCCGGATTTTTTAAAAAATCTGATGGAAAATAAATGTTGAAAAAGTAGTAGCATACTTTTGGGATACAATTTTGAAAAATGTTATAAAAGTAGTTTCTCTATTGGGAAAAACTCTACAGAAAATTTCAGATCATTATGAATACTTTTTTTTATCAAAATTGTGTGAAATTCAAATTTTGAAAAAAAGAAGGATACTTTTAGGATCAAAAGTTGGAAAGTTTTTCAAAGTAGTTCCTATGGGAGGAGCTTGATATAAGACAATTTTTAAACTAAATGACAACTTTTCTATGGAAATTTGAATGTTTCAAACAATTTTAGAAAATAATTGAATACTTTTAGGATTGAATTTTTGAAAATGTTATAATAAATATTTCCTTTTGTTTAAAATTGTTATCGCAATTCTCGGATGATATTACTATAAAAAAAAATTAACCTCCCAGCGTATAACTTATTTAAATCCCTTAATTTTTGTTTGTTAAATTTCAAAACTTTTTTTTCTAATGTTGATTATTTTTATCTAAAATAAAAAATAAATTTAGCTTTTATTTTAACAAATTTATTTCTAAACAATTTACGTGATTTAGTTAAAAATGCTAAACTTGTTTTTATTGGGATTTTTGTTGTTGTTGTTTTGGGTTTCGCCTAAAAGTATGCTTTTGTCAGTCAAACAAACAAACAAAAAACGATTTTAGCTGAAAAATGTAAATAAAAAAGAAGAGTTAGAATTGAATTAGTTTTAGATTTAGAGGATTTTTTTATGGCCGAACAAATGAAGAGAGATTGGATGATAAAAGGATTTTAAAATAAATAAGTTAAATGAGGAATAAAGGAAAATTTAAAGTATACTTTTAGGGGAAATTTTTGAAATCAGAAAAAAAGTTACAATTTTGTATAAATTTGGAATTTAACAAAATTTTAATGAAACTTGGGCCATTTTGAGATTTTGAAATTTTGTTGCCTACTTTTGGGATGAACAATTATTTCAAATTTTGAAATAAGATGGAAATTATTAGGTAGAAAAAGAAAATAAGATGAATTTTGATGAAAATTTGGCAAAATTATAATGAAACTTGGGCCTTTTCGAGATTTTTAAATTTTGTTGCCTACTTTTGGGAAGAAAAATTATTTCAAATTTTGAAATCTGATGGAAATTATTATGCAGAAAAAGAAAATGAGTTATAATTTTGTCTAAATTTTTAATTTTACAAAATTTTAATGAAGATAGTCCTATTTTGAGTTTTTGAAATTTTGTTGCCTACTTTTGGGATGAACAATTATTTCATATTTTGACATAAGATGGAAATTATTATGTAGAAAAAAACTTAAGATAAATTTAGATCATAATTTGGAATTTTAAAAAATTTTAATGAAGTTTGACCCTTTTTAATTTTTTTTTAATTTTTGTTGCCTATTTTTAGGATGAAAATTTTTTTTAGTGTGAAAATTCTAGATTTTTTCCTATTCTTAAAATCTTCTTTTTATACCAAATTAAACACTTTCAAGCCAAATTTCCTTTACCATTTATTTTAAATTATAACTTTAATAAATATTTACAAATTTTCACTTGATTTAAATTTCTTTTGTGAACTATTTTATCATGCAATTTTTAGTACTCCTCTTTTTCTATTTTTTGTTGTTGTATTTTTTATATAATAATTTGCACAATTTATATAAGTAATTTGGGTATTTTATACAAATTTTTTATTCAAACAATTTTATGGAAATTTATGCGCATATATTTTCAAATTAAAGAGTTTTAATGCAAAAACCCAGAGCAACACAACAAAAAAATACCTCATATGAAAAATAAAGTTTTTAAACTAAAAAATAAAACCAAGTAAAAAGAGAAATTTTTTGTTATAAAACAAAAATTTTAGTCAATTGAAAAAAATTTACAAAAAGCAAAAAATCTTTTTGATATGGAAAAAAATTGAAAAATTTTAGCTTAATTTACGTTTGAAATAAAATTTGTTTCATGTTTAAAAATTTCTTTCAAAAATATTTATGCATTCAATGAAATCTATAATATGGTTTAAATAAAATAACAAAAACTAAAGCATACATTTAGGCTGAAATAAAAATGTTGTTTTATTTGAAAAAAAAAATTAAATTTTTAACGAAAAATTTGAATAGTGAATGTTCATTTTATATAATATTTGAAGCTATTTTATTTGTTTTCGTTTAAAAGTTAAAAAATTAGGTAAATAAAAAACTAAAGCCTATTTTAAGGGTCACTTTTTATTAAGAGTTTTTTTTTTGTAATTTATTAAAGCTTTTATAATCCCTCTTCCCTTAGAGATTTTTTTGACAAAAAATGTCAAACTTAAGCCTTTATTGATCCTAAGCTAAGCTAAAACCGAAACACCTAAAAGAATGCTTTAGTTTAGTAAAAATCTCTTTTAAAGCCTTTAAACTATTAAATAAATGCTTTTATATTTTAAAACAATTATTTAGTTAATAAATTCCTTCAAAATTATCTTAAAATTTTTCCTGCCTTTCTTTTTCGAAAAGATCTTTTATATAGTTAGCATGAAATAACTAAAAAGTAAAGCATACACTTAGGAGTTTAATGAAAATATTGTTCTATTACAAAAAACTAAATTTTTGTAATAAAAAAAAATAATATTGTAGGATAATTTTGTACAAAATTAAACTTATTTCATGTTTTTTCATTTAAAAGCTAAAAAATCATTAAAATTAAAAACTAAAGCATATTTAATGGCTCACATTTTATTAAGATATTTCTCTAATATATTAAAAATTTCCTTATCCCTAAATCCTAAGGTCTTAGTATGAAAAAATTAACAATTAAGTGAAACTTAGAATCATGTTTACCCTTAAGCTTTTAAAACTAACACCTAAAAGTATGCTTTAGTTTTAAAAATCCTCATTTAAGCCTCTAAACCTCTTTAAATACTTATTTAAATATTTTTAACAATTATTTGGCCTTTATTTTTCTCTTAAATTCCCTTCCCAAAAAAAAAATTAAAAATTTCATTTACCCCCAGAGCTCTTCTTGTTTTATTTGACGAAATATTTGTTTACTTCATTATTTTCGTGTTACTTCATTAACCAGCCACGCTCAACTTTCCCTCTACGTCATCCTTAATGAACCCAATGACATTTTTCCTTGAGGCCTTTTAACGCACAAAACTAACAAAATTGTTTTTCATTTTCTTAATAAACATCCTTAAGTTATGCTACAAGATTTTTTTCTCTCCTCTTGATGTTGTTGATTTTTTTCAGGGAATTTCTCTCAAAGGTTTCCCATAGAAAGTTAAGGGAATTAAAAGGAAATTCAAAAGTTTTGCATAAATAAACCTTTTGTTGATGAGAAAAAAAGGTGAAAACTTGAGGAAAATTTTCAGCAGAAATTTCAAATATTTCCAAAAAATTCTTTAGCAAATTCTAGCATCATTTTAGGGGATTTTAGATTTTAAAGAAAATTGTCATTTTGTGTAAAAATTTAAGGTAGAAAGTGTGAACATTTAAGTGATAATTTGAAAGGAAATTTAATTTTTAAGAAAAAGCTTTTTGAACCCGTTTTCTTCGCTGCTTCAAATGTTAAACTCTAACGCCATCTTTTAGGGGAATTAGATTTTAAAGAAAATTGTCATTTTGGGTAACAATTTTAGAAGCAAACTTTTAACACTTAAGTTATAATTGGAAAACAATTTAATTTTTAGAGGTTTTTCTAGTTGAACCCGTTTTCTACGCTGCCTTAAAATATTAAACTCTAAAGCCATCTTTTGTTTGTTATTATTTCATTTACTTCATTTTATTGGAATTTTTTTTAAATTAATTTTTTGACTTACTTAAATTACCGCTGGGAATGTATACGTTGCCCGATGGCGTACGAACCAAACATGAGGGCTCAAAGTCGACACCCAAATCATTTGGATTGGCTGCCACCAAACGACCATTATTCATGCGGCTCATTGTGGGATTTCTAGGTGGTACATCTGGTGGTGCAGAGGGCGTAACTCCTTCGAGAAGGAAGCCTGAAAATAAATGAAAAAATGGAAAAGAAATTGTTAGAAAACATTTTGAATATCTTTTGGATATTAAAAATTTTCAAAAAATTAAAAAAAGTGATACACGACTCAAACAAGGGGTTCGGGATCTACTGAGATATAACAAACAAATATGCACCCTAAGGTATGCTATAGTGTTGCCTAATTATCTTTATGTTTTGTTGTTTTTAAAACGAGTTTTTATATAATGTCATAATCATAATAAAAGCAAAATATGTACTTTATGTATTGTTGTTTTTAAAAGTAAACCTATATCTACCTAAAAATATGCTATAGTTTTGTTATAAATCCTTGATTATCTTTACATTTTGTTGTTTTTTAAAGCAAACGTATAAGTACCTTAAAATATACCATACTTATGTTATAACTCCTTGATTATCTTTATGTTGGTTGTTTTTAAAATCCAAACTTTTTTACCTAAAAACATGCGATAGTTTTTCTATAATTTTTTGACTATCTTTATATTTTGTTGTTTTAAACATGGAGAAAAGCCTCAAAGCCTCAAGTTCCTGTAAATATGCTTGAGTTTCGCTTTAATTTCTTGATTATCTTTATGCGTTGTTGTTTTTAAAGGCAAACCTATATCTACCTAAAAGTATACAATAGTTTTGCTATAAATCCTTGACTATCTTCAAACCTCTAAGTATCTTAAAATATGCTATAATTTTGTCATAATTCCTTGATTATCTTTATGTTTTGTTGTTTTTAAAAGCAATCCAATATGAACCTTAATGCATGCTATAGTTTTTCTATAATTTCTATATGCTATATTTGGTTGTTTTTAAAAGTAAAACTATTTATATCTCAAAACCTGCTCTAGTTTAGCTATAATGTCTATATTATCTAGATGTTTTGTTACATATACCTTAAAGTATGTTCAAGCTTTTTTTTTAATTTCTTGGCTATCTTTATCGTTTAAAAGCCAACCCACATGTTCTTCAAAGTATGCTATAGTTATGCTAAAATTTCTAAATTATCTTTTGTTGTTTTTAGAAGAAAATCTATATAAACCTTAAAGTATGCTTTAGTTTTGCCTTAATTTCTTGTTTATCTTTATGTTTTGTTGTTTTTAAAATTAAATTCAAACTTCTCTTTTTTTGGAATTAGGTAAATTTTAGTCCCTCAAAGTATGCTATAATTTTGCTTTAATTTCTTGTTTAAATTTATGTTTTGTTGTTTTTAAGATTTTTTTTTTCGAAATAAAGTAAATTTTAGGATTTTTTTTTGGAATTTGATTTGGAAAAAAGTTGAATTGTAATGATGAATTCATTTAAATAGGACGAGTTGAAAAGGTCGGAGACAAAAGAGTAAAAATAGACCTATATGTCCCTTAAAGTATGCTATAGTTTTGCTTTAATTGCCTACTTTTATGAAGAAATTTAAATATTTTTGGTAATTTTGTTCAAAATATTAAAAGGTTTTCTTTGTAAAAAGTATTATTCACTCTTATAGGGCAATTGGAATTATTTTAGCAAAAAATTTTGCCTAATTTTAGGAAATTACCTAGGAATTTTTTTTCGAAAATACCTTAAAATTTTTGATAAATAAAAAGTAAAATTTTAACGATGAAGTTATTCAAATAGAAAGAATTGAAAAAAGCGAAGACAAAAGAGTTAAAATAAATCTATATGTCCCTTAAAGTATGCTATAGTTTTGCTTTACTTTCTTGTTTATCTTTATGATTTGATGTTTTTAAAATTAAATTAAACTATTCTGTTTTTTCGAAATCAAGTACATTTTCGGATTTTCTGTGAATTTATTAAAGAAAAAGTGAAATTCTAATGATGAAGTTATTTAAATAGGAAGAAGGGAAAAGGGCGGAGACCAAGGAGCTATAAACCTATATGTACCTTAAAGTATGCTATAGTTTTGCTTTAATTTCTTATTTATCCTTATGTTTTGCTTTTTTTTTAGAAGCAAACTATAGTTTTGCTTTAATTTCTTGTTTATCTTTATGTTTTGTTGTTTTTTAAAGGCAAATTCAAACTTTTCTTTTTTTTTTTTGAAATTAGGTAAATTTTTGGATTTTCTGTGAATTTGTAATGATGAAGTCATCTAAATCGAAAGAAGGGAAATGGGCGGAGACAAAAGAGTTAAAATAAATTTTGTAAATTTTTTGGTATTTGTCAAGTAATGCAAATAATTCGTTAGCTCAAAAAGTTAATACAAATGCAATTACATTAACATATAGACAGATAGATATACAGATGGAATACATTTACACAACAAATTTTACACAAAACAAATATTACAAGTTAAAAGTTTTGATATGTAAAGTAAGACAAATAAACTAAAATTATAGTAGAATCAAAATGAAGAGAAAAGGGGAAACATGTTAAAGGAATACGACCAAAACTGAATAGATTTACAAATGAGGAAAGAGCTTACTTAGATATTTTCCCTTAGATGTTAATGTATTAGTAAGCTATTAACTCATGTGTGAGTAGCTTTAGTTTTGTTTAGATTTTAATATTTAGTTGGAAAAAAATTATAACTAAGTGTATTTTACTAGTTTTCCAACCTTCTACTGTATTATTATTTTTAAAGCATTTAAGCATATGGCGGGCCCAGCCCGCAATTCCAAATTTGATACAGAAATTGTTTTTTTTTTTACAAAATTTTTAAGATTTTTCTAAGCATTAATGTTGAATTTTTAAGAATTCAAAGTAATTTTTGCCTAAAACTTGTTATTTAGACTCCAAAAAGCCTTTTATCCAATTTATCTGAAATAAATTTATATATGTCGCCTTGACACTTTGTAAGTCTTTTAAACAAAATTTTTGTAAAAATTTTGACTGAAGTTTTTTTCTTTGGTAACTTTTTAATTCTCTTATTTTTGTCCAGGATTCACATTTTTGTTCTTTTATATCCTAATGTCCTTTGTTTCTAAAGTCCTTTTTTTCCTTGCTTCACAAAAATAACAAATAAAATAAAAATTGTTTATATTTGTTAGATAAGTAGCTTATCACCAAATGTACACAGTTTGTAGGTATTTGTGACTGGTTTTCCATAACAATTTTTTTTGTGCCAAACCTACAAAATGGCCAGAACAGAATTAATACAATAAAGGAAAACCAGAGCTCGAAAAATTTGACAAAAAATGCGTTAGTATGGGAATGTGGCGAAAAACAGGAAACAGAATCATCATAAAACGTTAAGTACGTTTTTGTTCTTTTAACTGTAAATGCCAAGTATTTTATTATATAACATAAGTATTTTCATTTGCTCTCTCAGTTGGTTTAATCTTATAAACAAACCATTAAATAACACGGCCTATAAAATTTATTAAAGCTTATCCTCTAACTCCAACAACCCTCCCCCGCCTCATCAAAACCTTCCATTACTCGAAAATATAGTAGTAATACTTTGTTTTTGGTATTCGGCATTAAACAAATAAAATTAAATTACCCAAAAATCAAAATAATCCAAAAAGCTAAAATAAAATTCTCCAAAAACCCTGAAATAAACCGAAAATAATACTATAAATAAAGCCTACTTTAAGGCAAATGATATAAATCTGGGGAAAAAACAAAAACTTAAAGCCTACTTAAGGCAGTTTAAAGGAAATTTATGAATTTAAGTTGAAATTTAGCAAAAGACTTAAGATCTTCAAAAAAATAAAGCATATTTTTAGGGCCTTAAATCAAAAAGAAACTATGGAAAAGGGTATTTTAAGGGTCTAAAGAAAGTCTTGGTTAATTCTGAAAACTAAAGTATAAGCTGGGGCTTTAAGCAAAAGTAGAAGAATAAAAAGATCAGTAAATGGAACAAGAATAAAATAAAGAATAGCAATGAGAAAAAAGTAGAGATTTTAATCGAAAATACTATAAAAAATTGTTCTATAATACTAGAAATAAAGCCTTCTTTAGGGCAAATGTAATAAATCGGGAAAAAACAAAAACGAGTTAAGTAGAAATTTATGAATATGTGCTGAAGTTTAAAATCATAAAGAAAATAAAGCATATTTTTAGGGTCTTAGAACAAAACAAGAAAAATTTATAGAGTATTTTAAGGCTTCAAAAAAATGTTTGATAAAAAAATCGATAATAAGAGTTTACTTTTAGGATTTATACAAAAGTACCTAAATTTTAAAAAAATGCCTCTACCAGATTTTACCCCTGTGTCATAAAGTTTATAATAAACTTCTTATAAATGTTAAACATTTCATTATTTTCGTATTTTCTGTATTTTCTATGTTAATTTTATGCTTATTTAACATACCTTTAGGCTAAAATATATTACATATTAAAATTTCGATTAAAAAGCGTAAATCCATAAAAAAAAGTTTGCATAACTTTTTTTCTTTTTTGGAAAAATTTTTGATGGATTGTTTGTGTTTTTGATTTGTTGATTTGTCAAGAAAAAGTGTTGATGTAAAATTTAAACAATTAGGTAATTAGGCGCAATAACAACCAGAAAGTGTTGCTTACTTTTAGAAAGAAACTTTAAAGTTTTGGTAATTTTGCTTACTTTAAAGTGTTGCTTACTTTTAGAAAGAAACTTTAAAGTTTTGGTAATTTTGTTCCAAATATTAAAAGGAATCCTTAAAAAAGTATTTTTTACTCTTAAAGGGCAATTAAAAGTATTTTAACAAAAAGTGTTGCCTACTTTAAGGAAGAAATTAAAGTATTTTTGGCGATTTTGTTAGAAATATTGAAAGTATTGTGTTGCCTACTTCTAGGAAGAAATTTAACTATTTTTGGTAAATTTGTTCAAAATATTCAAAAATATTGCCTACTTTTAGAAAAAAAGTTTAAAATTTTAGTAATTTTGCTCTAAATGTTAAAAAAGTATTCTTTTTAAAACGTATTATTCACTCTTATATGACAATTTGAACTATTTTAGCAAAAAGTGTTGCCTACTTTTAGGAAGAAAATTTTAAAATTTTGGTAATTTTGTTCGAAATATTAAAAGGTATTTTTTACAAAATGTATTTTTCACTTCTATAAGGCAATTTGAACTATTTTAGTAAAAAGTGTTGCCTACTTTAAGGAATAAATGTAAGTATTTTTGGTAATTTTGTTCAAAATATTAAATGGTATTGCCTTCTTTTAGGAAGAAATTTTAAAATTTTGGTGATTTTGTTCGAAATATGGAAATATATTCTTTTTAAAAAGTATTATTCACTCCTATAGGGCAATTTTAACTATTTTAGTAAAAAAGTGTTGCCTAACTTCAGGATGAAATTTAAGTATTTTTGGTAATATTGTTCGATATATTGAAAGGTAAAGTATTTTAGCAATAAATGTTGCCTACTTTAAGGAATAAATACTTTTAAACTTTCTACCTTAAAAGCATTGCCTACTTTTAGGAAGATAGTTTAAAAGTATTGCCTACTTTTAGAAATAAAGTTTAACATTTTGGTAATTTTGTTCTAAATATTAAAAAGTATTCTTCTTAAGAAGTATTATTCACTCTTATATGACATTTTGAACTATTTAAGCAAAAAGTGTTGCCTACCTTTTAAAAAAAATTTAAGTATTTTTTGTAATTTTGTTCAGAACATTAAAAGATATACTTTGTAAAAAGTATTATTCACTCTTTTTGGGAAATTTTAATCATTTTAGCAAAAAGTGTTGGCTACTTTTAGGCACAATTTTAATTACTTCGGACTTTTTTGCAAATATTTAAAATTCTTTTTTTAACTTTTCCTAATTTCTATTTAAATTGTTAAATTAGGAGAAAATCCAAGAATTTTAGGAAAATTTTAATTCCTTGGGATTTTTTGCGAATACTTAAAATGTTTTTTAAGTTATCCTAATTTAAATTGTTTAATAAGGAGAAAATCTAAAAATTAAAGAAATTTTCTTCGAACTATAACAACATTTTCTCGGAATAATAAGCGAAAGGTATTAATTGATCTTTAAGAGCTCTGCCAAGTATTTATTCAAAAAGTGTTGCCTACTTCTAGGAAGAATTAGAAGCACTTTTAGGAGATTTACTGGAAATAATTAAAAATTTTCTATTGTTTATACAATTAGAAATAATAAGTAAATGTAAGGTATTTTTTCGAAATGTGTTGCCTACTTTTAGGAGCAATTTAAAATTCTTTAAAGAAATGTGTTGAAAATAATTCAAAATTCTCAATTCACTTCAATTAAGACCCCCAAAAAATTTGTATATAAAAATAGTTTTCAAATTTATACTTCTAGCTACGTTAATTTTCTAATCAAAATTCATTGTGTCATAAAACTTTAATACGCTTTAGCTGTTCTTGAGTATATTTCCATCAACTCTACCCCCCCAACCCAATTATCAAACTTAAGCCGCTTTATTGCATTAAAATCCAAATGACTGAAAAAAATCCTAATTAGACAATTTAAATACTTAAATCGACAAAGAAATAACAACACGCGAAAGAACAAACGACCCAGCCAACGAGCGAGCGAGTGCTGGAGGAGAAAAATACACCATTTCAACATCAACTAATTTGAGTCACATTTTTGTCATTGTCGTAGTCGCTGGTTGTCGCTGGATGTTTCCTTTGCTATAATTCTCTAATATCAATTTTTGCTTTTCTCTGGCTGTTTATTTGCCATTTTTATTTTTCCTAATTTCAAACATTGCCTTACAGCTTAACCGCATGTAATAATCTACTTTTTCTACTTTTAAACTTTTTGAGGCATTCCGAAATGTTTCACAACTCCTTGGCTCACAGTCGTCGTCATTATTATTATCATTATCATCATCATAGTCATCGTCACCATTAGTTGCCTTTACCGCGTTGTCCACAGCTTCTTCTTGTTTTTTTACAAATTTTCATCATTTTTTCCGAGTCAAATCTATTTCGTTTCGTTTTTCCCAGTCATGAATGAAAATTGTATAAAGAATTTTTAACACAAAATTTCCCTCTAACCATTAAAATGCTAAAATCACTAATCCTTGCCAAAGGCATTTTACTTTACTCTAACGCTGGCTGCTGCCTTTTTTCTCTCTCTTAGTGTCCTTTTTCCTTAATGCCCCAACCCCCCACCTGCCTCCCTCTCTTTAGAGCTTTACGCTTGATGTACATTGAATTTATTATGGTATAAAGCTTTTGGTTTTTTAGTAGTTATGTGTTGGTTTATTTGTTTGTGTATGTGTGTGTGTTTATACTCTTTTGCGTAAATTTTTGTAGTGTCATATTTTCCGCGGATTAAATATTATTTTCCACTACGTTGCATATAGTTAGGCTGTTTTGATTGTTTTGTTTGTGCTAACGAATGAAAATTATACAATCGTATTTTTTTCCAGTTGCGTTAGTTGTATCTTGAAGCATACTTTTATGTGTTGGTATTTTTCGGGGCATTTTTATGGTATTACATAAGAAGTATTGAAGGATTTAAATGAATTTGTTATTACATATATTTGGAGCCTTAAAATATGTTAAGTTTTTATCTTTAAAAATTGTTTGCTAACCAAAAGCTGTATGTGTATAAAAGGATATTATTATCAGAATTAGGATGAGAATCTGTATCAGCATATCAGTATAAGTATTAGTATCAGTTAAATGTTAGTATAATACTAATACTAAAACTTATATTAGTATTAGCTCTGCTTTTTCTCCTTTTCTATTCTATTTTTTTTCTAAACCCATTTCTCCTAGAAGTACGTTTTACTTTATTATTTTGTTATTGCAAACATTTGCTCTTGGTCTTCTTGAAATTAACCTAAATTTCTTTAATTTTCTTTTTTTCTTGTTTTTGATTTTACTCTAAAATTTATAACACATTTCTAAACTGCTGCCAAAAAGTATGCAATTAATTTTCGCTGGATTATTGCATGCATTCAAGGGGCAAGAAAAGAAAGGACTGTTTTTTGCTTTAATTTTATTTCCGACTAGATTTTGTTGGAAATTCAGTTTCTAAGCTGAAGTTTTTTTTTTTTTTTGGCAAATAACCAGTCTTGCCTGTACATCCTTAGTAAATCTAAAATTAATACTAATTTGTATAATTTCTTTTAAGTGTTGGTGAACATAGACAAAGGAAATAAAGGTTAACCCTTTGGGGAGCTAATTTTTTTTTGGAAACAAATTTGTAAATTTAAGAATTCCTGTAGTTTAGAGCCTTTGAAAGTTAGGCACAAACATTTTGGGTCTTTGAAATTTAGGGCCTGTTTAAGGGTTAAAGTATTTCCATTTGGTTTGAAAGAGAGTGTATGTGAACATGCTTTTGTGACCTAGTTTTGAAAAACAAACATTTTTTTCGAAATAGTTTAAAAACATTTCTTCCCTTTGAGTTGCATTATTTTCAAATTAACAAACTAAATAAAGCGTTAAATTAGTTTTAGTTCAAAAAGTATTACGGAAAAGTATTTAGGCAAAGGCTTAACTAAAAAATTCATTAAGATTAGAGTAAAATTTAAGGACATGAAAATCTAATTACCCAAAGAAATTTAATATTTAAGAAAAATTAAAAAGAAGCTAGTATTGAGTAATTTTACATTCTAACCCCCACAAAAATTGCTACAATTTGTAAAATAATTTTAGAAACAATTTTAGTAAGAACTCCCTAAAGCAGGCAATAGAAGTTAGTGCTAAAAACCCCCTAAAAGGTATGCTTGTGAAATAATAGAGAATATGTGTGTGTATGGTTGTTAAAAGTAATATCGAGTAAAAGAGTTTAGAAAATTTTGTTGCAATCAGTAAAAATCACTCAACCAACAATTACAACAAAGCAAAACTATAGAACGAGACTGAAATTTATTTATATGAAAATTTCTAACAAAAAAAGGAAAAAGTTTAACTTTATGCCAATAATTTTTGGCTAGTATGATGAAATATCCACTCTTCCCCCCTTTACCCGGTACTTGATTCATTCACACAAATATTTGCCATAAAATTTTTGTTGTTGGGGAAAAATGTTTGATTTTCAGTAGCACTAAATATTGGCTTTTCATTATTGTAAATGAAATCTGCAGCAAACAAACCCATACAGAGAGAGATATTCATAAAGTGAAATATATATAAAGACACACACACACATTTGTAAAGTATAAATGTATGTGTTCCTGTAAAAATTTCCTGGGAATTTATATAATATTCTGTTGATGTATTGGTCGCCAAATATTGACATACTACTTGAAATTGACAGCAAATGCTTGTTAGTTGCTCTGAAAAGTATGCTTTACTTTTTTATTTCTTTATTATTTTACCCAGGCTTTCCCTTCGCTGTATGTGTATGTGGAATAATGTTTCAAATACTTTAATGTTGTTGTTTTGTTTCACATGAAATTGTTTTTGTATTTTTACTTTTTTATTTCTAGTGCTCATTGAAGCTGTCAGTTTGACAGTTGGGGGAGCTTGTTTGTCTCTTTGGCTGGCAAAGGTATTTAACGTTAACGTATTGTTGATGTTTTTACGGGGCGAAAGAGCAATAAATTAAAAATTTCGTCAAGGTTTGACTTAAATAGAGTTGGAAAAAGAGGGCGAGGAAAATATTATTAGAGCAAAAATTAAATAAGTTTAAGTTCTTTAAAGAAACAGAGACAACACTTTTTGTTTAATGAAAATTAAATTTTTGTTTTAGTTTTTTCTATGTTATAAGATTATAAAAGTTCTTTCTTAAATAAAGTTTAAATTAATGGCATTCGATATGAAATTTGTTAAAATTTTTTGTTAATTTAAAAATTTTGTTTTGCTTTATTTAATTTTTTTTTTAATTTAACAAATTGTTGCTTTATAGAATAAGCCACCCTAGATTGAGTTAAAATTTCTAATCGCTATGAAAATTTATAAGTTGTGAGAATACTTTGGTAAAAATATGTGTTAACTACAATAAGTAGGCAACAGTTTTTGATTATTCATATGTTTAAAGCTTTTTAAGGTACCTTTTCTCAAATATTGTTTTGTATTTTTGAATTTGATATGAATTTTGTTGAAATATTTTCTTAAGTAGTTTGTAAATCCTTAAGGTAGGCAACAGTTTTAGCTTTAAAGCAATTTCAAAGGAATACTGGAATATCTAACATTGAACTAGGTTTCAATTATAGCATAAGTTATAAGAATAACGAAGTTGTGTAGAAGATTAAGGAAAATATTTTCATAATTACTAAAAGTAGGCAACATTTTCTAAAAGATTAATTTTAAATGTTCTCCAAAGGCAATAGAAAAATTTCTTTAAGGAAATATAAAAATTCTACTATCCAAAATTCAATTTTCTAACTTTTTGCAAACAAATATTTTTATGATTACTAAAAGTAGGCAACATTTTTTAAAACATGAAATTAAAAAGTTTTTCAAAGTTCTAATACTAAATCTTTAAGGAAACAGAAACATTCTACAATAAAAAAATGCAATTTTTATTATTTTTTTGTTTCATTTAATTGAATTTTTCTAAAAGCAGGCAACACTTTTTGTAAAAAAAAAACTTTAAATTGCTCCTAAAGTGTACGCATTGTTTTGAGTTTATTATCATTCCATTTTGTGCTATTTTGTAATATTTAGAAGAAAATTCCTAAAATACTTTTGAATTCCCCTAAAGGTTGACAACACTATTCGGTTATTATTGTTTAAATTTTTAGATCATTCAATTTGTAATGATAAAAGCAAAATTTAATAATAAAAAATTTTATATTAGTTTTGATTTTTAGTGTATGTATTAAAAATTGACTAAAAATATGCAATACTTTTTGAATTATTAAATTTTAGCTTCCATAAAGGCAAGAAAGTGGTTCTTTCTTCAACTGAAGAACAAGTTATAGCAACTGTTATGGAATTTTAGAAATTTTATAGAACATATGCAAAACTTTTTGAATCTGAAAATATGCAATACTTTTTGAATCTGAAAATATGCAATACTTTTTGAATCACTAAATTTTAGTGTTTTTTAAGGTAAGTGATTCTTTTTTTTCAGCCTGAGAGCAAATTAAAGCAATTGTTATGCAATTTTAAAATTTTTGTAAAACATTTTGGTCTATACTTTAAATATCTTAAAAATTCTGATAATCCTCAAAGTAGGCCATGTTTTTTAATTATTAAATTTTACTCAATTTGAAAGGTGATAAACTAATTATATTTTTCTTGAAAAGGATTTAAAAAAATTTCCCTCCTATTTTAAGTGTAGGGTTTTAAAAAAATTTGCCTACTTAAAGGCTTTACTTAAAAATTTATTTAAAATGAAAATTGTACGTCAAATTTAAACGTTTGAGTCATAATTAGATAAAAATTAATTTTAATTAATTTCTTAGACAAACAAAATTGAGGTTATTTTCAGATTTTTTTGAAATAAAAAATGTTGCCTGCTTTAAGGATTCACTTAGAAATTTTTTTAAAAATTAAAATGAAATCATCTGGACAAATTTTTCGGTTTGAGTCATATTTTTGCTAAATTTTAGTTAATTATATATAATTAATAATTTAAAAAACTATTGCCTGCCTTTAGGCTCTAACATAAGATAATTATTTTATATACATATTTGTTGAAATTTTGATGAAGTTGTGAAATTTTGTTGTTTTATTTTAAGATTTTTTAGACAAAAAAGCTTAGATTATTTTCAGGATTTATTTAAAATCAAAAAATGTTGCCTGCCTTAGGGCTTCACTCAGAAATTCGTTACAAATTTAAATTTTGTGACAAAATTTTATATTTGAGTCATATTTAGGTAAAATTTTAGTTATTTATTGATTAATTCGGAATTGAAAAAACTATTGCCTGCTTTTAGGCTTTATCATAAGATAATCATTTTATATATTTGTATAAATTTTTGTATTTTTTTTGCTGTTTTGTTGTAAAATTTTGTAGCCAAAAAAAATTTAATATTTTTAGATTACTAAGAAATTTGATTAAAATAAAGAATTTGACATCAATTTTTGTGTTTGGTTAAATTTATGAAACATTTTAAATTAATTATAGATAAATCTGGGATTCAAAAACTGTTGCCTATTTTAAGGCTTTACTTAGAAATTCGTTAAAAATTAATATTTTGGTACTAACTTTTATGTTTGACTTTTACTTATCTAAAATTTGAATTAATTTTAGATAAATCTTGAATTCAAAAACTGTTGCCTGCTTCATGGCTTTACGTTTGAAATTAAAAATTTGACACAATTTTTTATATTTGAGTCATATTTAGGTAAAATTTAAGTTAATTATAGAAAAATCTTGAATTCAAAAACTGTTGCCTACTTTTAGGCCTTAGTTTAAAATTCATTATAATTTAAATTTCTTAATTTCAATAAATTTCCTTATATTTGTAATTACAAAAATATGGTTTAATATCATTTTTTATCTTCTTTATAACAAATTTATGGCTGCTTTGTTGTCTTTAACACTTTTTTTTGTGGTATCAATATTTTTATCATTATTCTAACACTTGGCTTTGACTCGTTTTTCCTGCTGCTTGCTAATAATTTGATACTTTGTTATAATTTTCATAGATTTTCTTTTGTTTTTTAGTATCAGTATTTTTTCTAAGGAATTTTGCTATCTTTGTTTTAGATTTTTTTTTAGTTTCTCTTGTTTCTTAATACTCATATTATTTTTTATGATTATTTTCATCTTATTATCGAGAGTAAGAGCTTATTTCAACGTAACCTTTTGCGACATAAATTTTAACTTTAAACACAAAGTGTCAAGTATACTTAACCTTCTTTATGGTGAGAGCGAGTGAGAGATAGAATGAAAGGAAAATGTTAACAAATAAACAAAAAATTTATAGAATTAATATAACCACAAGTAAAATTTTGTAGTTTAACTAGGAGCATACATACATATATTTTGTATTTAAGTATCTGTCTCAGTAATAATAAAGAAATTTTTCAAAAGGTACTTGACATTTTTCTGCAATTTTCTACTACTTTTTTTTGTTCCGTTCTACTCATACAATTCTAGTTTGTATGTTTAATTTGTGCTATTTTGTGTAGCATACTTTGTCTTGTCTCATATAACAAAGTGTCATTAGACACACATACATATACATACAGACACATACATACAAACAACTACTCTCACACTTTTACTATTTTGAGTATTTTGCAAAATTTACTGTTTTGTATATAATTCTAAATAAAAAGGTAATGGCTTAAAGAGTAAGAGTAAAGAGTTGAGAGCACAAAATATTTAGTTAGAAAGAGAAAAAAGTTTTTTCAAAAATTGTTTAACATAAAGGAAGTTGTTGTCTTATTCCTATTGCTGGTTTCTTTCTCATAAAAATGGAACATTTAACTAAAATAAATGCTTTTGTTTTTTAAGCTTTCACTTTGTCACTATTTTCTTTTACAGCAATTAAAGCATACTTTTAGGGTTTACTGCACATATGTCTTTTCCCTCATAAAAAATCTCCACCCAGAAATAAAGGCCAAGTTTACTATTAAAAATACTATTGAGTTAAACATTTATTTGTCTTATTTTTTATTTTACCATTTTTCTTTTAATTCACTTTCTTTTTGGAATTTATTTATTTATTTCTTCAAAGAAACTAAAACAGAAATTGTCTAGTAGACTCTCGACAATAGCAATAATTGCTATTTTCCTACAAAGATTTATTTATAAAGAGGATTTTCTTTGACATTATATATGACTGGGTCTTTTTGGTGTTGTTTTATATATACATTTATATTTTGTAGCCTACTTTTAGGGATAATTTAAAAATTTATTTATAACCTTTTTTTTGCCGTTTGTATCTTAATTTGTTTTTTGTTTATGGTTTTTTTTTTGAAAGCTTAGAAAGGATTTAGCCAAAAATATATTGACCATTATAGAGCTTTGTTTTAGGTCATTTTCATTTTGAAAAGAAATTATTTCTAGCATATTTTAGGGCTTAAAGGTTTAAACGATGAAAAAAAGGATAAAACCTGATAAATAAAAGGAATTTAAATACAATTTTAAAGGATTTGCAATTAAAATTTTAAGCTAAAATATTAACAAATTCCTAAAAAAATAGGAAATTTTTTAAAAATTTCCCAAAAAAATAGGAAATTTTTGAAAAAATTTCTAAAAAAATAGGGCATTTTTTAAAATTTTCTTTAACAACAGGAATTTTTTCAAAATTTCCTAATAAAAAAAGGAAACTTTCCTATTAAAAAAGGAAATTTTTGAAAAATTTCCCATTAAAAAAGGAAATTTTTGAAAATTTTGCCATTAAAAAAAAGGAAATTTTTGAAAAATTTCCCATTAAAAAAGGACATTTTTGAAAAATTTCCTATAAAAATAGGAAATTTTTGAAAATTTTCCTATAAAAATAGGAAATTTTCTATAAAAATAGGAAATTTTTTAAAAATTTCCTTTATTAATAGGAAATTTTTGAAAAATTTCCTATAAAAATACGAAATTTTTGAAAAATTTCCTATAAAAATAAAATTTTTTGAAAAATTTCCTATAAAAATAGGAAATTTTTGAAAAATTTCCTTTATAAATAGGAAATTTTTGAAAAATTTCCTATAAAAATATAAAATTTTTGAAAAATTTCCTATAAAAATAAGAATTTTTTGAAAAGTTTCCTATAAAAATAGGAAATTTTTGAAAAATTTCCTATAAAAATAAGAAATTTTTGGAAAATTGCCTAAAGCAAAAGGATATTTAAACAAATTTCCTACAACAAAAGGAAATTTTTGAAAAATTTCCTATAAAAATAGCAAATTTTTGAAAAATTTACTATTATAATAGGAAATTTTTGAAAAATTTCCTATAAAAATAGGAAAATTTTGAAAAGTGTCACATAAAAATAGAAAAAAAATTAAAAATTCCCTACAAAAATACAAATTGTTTTAATGTATAAAAAATGTTGCCTACTTTTAGGCTCTATGAAAGATTGTATTATTTATATTTAAACTTTAATAAATGACCAAAAATCTCTACCACTCGGACATTAATACCAAAACACGCTTTACTTAGTTTCCCAAACGTACAACTCTCACACACACACCTTTTGAAATACAAATACAAAGTTTTTCTGTCTTGCCCAAAAGTATGCTGTGAATATGTTTATCACTATAAAATTGCGTTTGTTGGTTTCCTGTTTATTGTTTTATTAGATTTTTGATTTGTGGTAAAATATAAACAATATTTCTTTCTATTTTATTCTACTCTCATCCTTCACTTCTGGTTTCCAGGTTTTCTTACGTTTTTGTTTACAAAAACGTGTTTAACATTTCTATGTTAGTCACGTGCTTCGGCCAAAAAAATATATATAGAGTAGAATATTTTCGGGCTGCTGTGGCTTATGGTAAGAAAGATGTACACCAAAAAAAAGGTGAATGTAATGTTTAACTTTATTGTTATGGGGATGTGTCGAGTTTTTTTAATTTCTCTAAAGGTAAGCTTTATATAAAGAAACATTTTTTCTAGGGAAGCCTTTTCTCTGACCCCGGCTCTCTTTCTTTCTAAACAAACTCGGGCGTATTACAACATTTGCATATTAAATAGTTAAGTAAATATTATAAATAATGTGTTTTCTGAAGGAATTTTGTGAAAAAAAAACTGGCAAATTTTGCTTGATATAAAGAAAAAGTTTGTTTATATTTAAAGCATACTTTCAGGTGTTTGTTGAAGTTAAAACATACTTTTTGCTGTAGGTAAATTTTGTTTAGTTAAAGCATACTTTTGTTTGTTTTCTTCAATCTACTTCAGACTTTAAGTTTGATATTATCGAAATTTATTCGAAAAATTATAGAATCTTTAATTTTGGATAACAAAAAATTTTAAGTAAAAATTTATCATAAAGAAAATTGCTTAAACTGAACAGGATTTTAAATGAAAAGCCCTAAGATAGGCAACATTTTTTGCTTATAAAAAAATTAATATTTTGTAGAAAATAAAGTTGGAATTTTAATAAAGACTCGGTTTAAAAGTAGGTAAAGTCTTTTAAATTTATTAATGAATCCTAAAAGTAGGCAACGAATAATTAAAAACATGAATTCTTAAAATATAAGAATATTTATTTAAACACATTTTTTTCAGATAAAATCCATATAAAATATGTTTATTGTAAAAACTTTCCTTGAAAGTAGGCAATATTTATTTGAAATTGCGATATAAGACTAAAAGTAGGCAATTAAATTATAAAGCCTTAAAATAAAACAGAATTTTCTAAAAAATATTGAAAATATTAGAATATTTTTAAAGCACATTTTTTTGGAAAAGATCGATAACAAATATTTGTAATTTTAAAACTTTCCTTAAAAGTAGCAACATTTTTTTTAAATTACGATATAAGCCAACAAGTAGACAATTAAATCATAAAGCCTTAAAATAAAACATAATTTTCTAAAAATATTTAAATTATAATAATATTTTTGAAACAAATTTTTTTCAGAAAAAAATCTGTAAGAAATATTTGGAATTTTAAAACTTTCCTTAAAATTAGGCAATATTTTTTTAAATGATGATATAAGCCTAAAAGTAGACAATTAAATTATTAATACCTAAAATAAAACATAATTTTCTAAAAATATTTAATAAGCTAAATTAAAAAAAAAAATCATTTTTAAATTCTCAAATTTTGTGTTCTAAGATTTTAAACTCTTAAGCCTTAAGATAGGCCACAGTTTTTGCTAATAAAAAAATATTATATTTTCTATAAAAATACATTTCGAATTACAATGAAAACTTCCCAGAAAAGTCAATAAACATTTTCGAAATTATGATACAAGCCCAAAAGTAGGCTATGGTTATTTTAAATAAGAAAATAAGGCTTAAAAGTTGTCTTCATATTTTTTTGAAAATACTAAAATTTAAAGAAATATTAAATTTTTGCTAAAATTTACTTAATTTAATTCAAATCTTAAATTTATAAAAAAAAAACAAAATTTTTTTTTAAAATTTTAATTTTAACAAAATCAAAATTTTTTTTAAATTTCAAATTTTTTAAATCTCTTTAAATTTAAAATTTATTTATTTATTTTCCACATAATTTTATTATATTAAAATTTCCGATTTTTTTTGTTAACACTTTTGTTAACCTCAAAGCTATGGCAATTAAATGATGTTTTGCTCTAACATATTTACAGGCGCTCACTCAAATAATTTTGTTTAAATTATTTTGCCGGGAAAAAAAGTCTGTGGTCATTATTGTTATAGCAAACATAAATTAATTGTTATATTATTTTAATTTAACGCTAACTATGTGTTAGAAAAAAAAAAAAACAAAAACAAAACAACAACTTTCGCCATTTTAATTATCCATAAAGTGACAAGAAAAAACCACAGAGACATTTTTTAAAAAATTTTAAATATTAAAAAAAAAAATCATAATAAATTTATTTTGTGATAAATCAGGGGCTAAAGAAAGACAGGTGAAGTATTATCAATTTATATTATAAATTTATTTAATTATCAAGAGTTAAAAAAATGTGCAGCCTGCTTTTGGGTTGAACTTTTACTTTGTCTTAAAGGCTTATAAATATGTAGAAAGACATAAATATTCATATTTATTCAACACTAATACCATTGCCTACTCTAGGGCTTTAAGTTATTTTTCTGATGAGAAGGACAGTTTGAAGGTCCAGTGTATATTAACTTACTTGGCTAAAAAAATTGCGTTCTAATTTCTGTTAGTTAGTTGCTGATTTTTTTTTAATAACAATTTCCATGGCCTACTTTAAGGCTTTTGTTTAATTATAACAAAAACGGAAGGACAGAAATATTGTCAAGAGGATATTTTTCAAGCAATTGTGTTTATAACCAAAAAAGCTTTTTAAATTAAGTTTTTGCAGTTTTTCTAAGAATAAAATCCGTTGCCTACTTTGAGGTTTTATATTTTATTGTTCGTTAGAAATTACAGATCTTAAAAAAGGAAAAACGAAATATGTAAGTGATATTTATATTTTTTTATATAGAAAATTTTTTTATCAAAAATTTTTCTTAAGAAAATTTTTTTTTATCAAAAATAGAAAATTTTTTTATCATATATTTTTCTTCGGAAATTTTTTTTATCAAAAATTTTTCTATAGAAAAGTTTTTATCAAAAATTTTTCTATAATTTTTTTTTCAAAAATTTTTTTTATAGAAATTTTTTTTTAACAAAAATTTTTAAGAAAGTTTTTCTACAGAAAAATATTTCTATCCAAAATTTTTTATAGAAAAATATTTTTGTCGAAAAAATTTTTTTTAGAAAAAAAAAAAAATATTTGAACGGAAATTTTTTTTTAGAATTTTTTTTTCAAAAATTTTTTATAGAAAATTTTTTATCAAAATTTTTCGACCAAAATTTTGAATAATTTTTTTTAAATATTTCTATAGAAATTTTTTTTCAAACATTTTTCTATTAAAAAATCTTTTTGTCAAAAATTTTTCTATAGACATTTTTTTTAATACAAATTTTTCTTTAGAAAATTTTTTTAATATTATTTTTCTATAGAAAATTTTTTTACCAAATGTTTTTTATTAAAAATTTTCTATAGAAAAATTTTATAGAAAATTTTTATATTGAAAATATTTTTATCAAAAATTTTTCTATAGAAAATTTTTTTGTCAAAAATTTTTTACTAAAAATTTTTTTATCAAAAATTTTTCTGCAGAAAAATATTTCTATAGAACATTTTTTTATCAAAAATTTTTCTTTACAAAATTTTTTATCAAAATTTTTTTCTATACAAAATTTTTTCATCAAAAATATTTCTATAGAAAAACTTTTTTATCAAAAATTTTTTTCTATAGAAATTTTTTTTATCAAAACTTTTTCTATAGAAAATTTTTTAATAAAAAAAATTTTTAATCTATAGACAATTTTTTTCTGAAATTTTTCTAGAGAGACTTCGTTTTATCAAAAAAATTGTTATCAAACATTTTTCTATAGATCTTTATTTTTTAAATAGAATTTTTGTTTTTAAATTTTTTATAAAAATTGCTTCATCAAAATTTTTTCTATACAAAATTTTTTTATCAAAAAATTTTCGACACACAATTTTTTTTATCAAAAATTTTTCTACAGAAAATTTTTCTATAGGAAATTTTTTTATTAAAAATTTTTCTATTGAAATTTTTTTATAAAAAATTTTTCTTTATAAATTTTTTTTATCAAAAATTTTTCTATAGAAAATTTTTCTATAGAAAATTTTTCTATAGAAAATTTTTTTACAGAAAATTTTTCTATAGCAAACTTTTATATAGGAAATTTTTTTATAAAAAATTTTTCTATAGAATCTTTTTTCTAAAAAATTTTCCTTCAGAAATTTTTTGATCAAAAATTTTTCCATAGAAAAATTTTTTATTAAAAATTTTTCTATAGAAAATTTTTTTACAGAAAATTTTTCTATAGCAAAGTTTTATATAGGAAATTTTTGATTTATAAAAAATTTTTTATAAAAAATTTTTCTTCAGAAATTTTTTGATCAAAAATTTTTCTATAAAAAATTTTTTTGTCAAAAATTTTTATAGAAAATTTTTTATCAAAAATTTTTATAGAAAATTTTTTATCAAAAAATTTTTTTAGAAACTTTTTTTATGAAAAATTTTTGTATAGAAAATTTTTTTATAAAAAAAGTTTCTATAGGAATTTTGCGTACAGAAATTTTTATTTTCTGTAAAAAAATTTTTAATAAAAAAATTTTCTGTAGAAAAATTTTGAATAAAAAATTTTTCTACAGAAAAATATTTTTGTAGAAAAATATTTTTCTATAGAAAAATTTTTTTGAGATCTTTTTTTAAATCTTTATATCTCTTAAACTAACCAAGATTGGACATACAAATTTTTTTCAATTATTTGAAACACTTGTATGTAATAATAAAAGGAATTTTAAAAGTTTTTATATAAATTTGTAATTTTAAGAACTTAAAAAAAAAAAAAATCAAAATTTTATTGTAAAAATTTTGAAAATCTGTTATGGCCTTTAAATCTTGATAACTTTAAAATTAATCAAATTTGGGCTTTAGAATATTTTTAAGTTATTTTATACTCTTGGAAGAGTAAATTAAGACAAAGTTTAAAAGATTCTGTTTAAATTTAAAATTTTAAGAATTTTTTGAAAATTTGGAAAAATTTTATAATTTTCTAAATTTTTTTTTGATAATCATTTTGTCTTTAAAGCTAAAGGGTTTATGACTTCATTACTAAAAGGTTTTTTTTAATATCTTTATTTAAATCCTTGTGATACAGTAAAGTTTTTTTAGAGAAACAAAATCTATTGCCTACTTTAAGGTTGTGTAAAGAAAGTCTTTGTTATGGAAGAAAGAATTTAATGAAAAAGTTTTTCTAAAACAAGAAAACCTGTAATTACTAAAATATGAAGAAATGTAAAGCAGTTTCGTTAAATTTTTCCAAAAATATTCCATTGCCTGCTTTAAGGCTCTCTACTAATTGCACTTTACCTATAAATAGCCGGTCATAATTAAAGTTATGGCCTCGCAAAAAAAAGATTTGTTTAATTTTTTCCTCTCTAAAATTTCCTGGTAATAGCCATTATTTATAGCCCAGAGTTTTTTTTGTGATTGCAAAAATGTTCCTACTTTTTTCTACCTTTTTTTGCACTGTAATATTAGTTTTGGTAATAAAACAGAATTAACTTTAGTGTCTCTATTAATATCCTGGTTACGTGTAACGACCCTTTTAATGGGCTTTACAGTTTATAAAATACATGTATTTCTTTTTTGTGGCAAAACATTTAGAACTTTCCAAGCAAATGAGAATTTTTTATAATATAGTTATATGGGTAGTATAAAGGCTTAATGCAAGGGGATGGATTTTTTAAAACATTTTCATTTTGTGAGGTGGAAAGGAGTTTGCCTCTTAATTTAAATGCGTTTCATTTAATAACATTTTTTTTTCTGGGGTCATTAAGGTATAATGTGGTCTAACTAGACTAACATTAATTGCTTTAGAAGTTAACTAAAGAGTAGAAATGGGAAATTTTTCAAAACAAAAAGTAATAAAACATAATTTAAAATATAAAATTTTTTACCATAAAATTTTGAATTATTCAAATTTCATTTAAATTTAAAAACTTTTTCGAAATAAATTTTCCTCAAAAAAATATAAAAGTCTCTTTGTTTTCTAGTGTTTTCTAAACTCTCCTAAAAGTATGCTAAGCTTAAAACAAATGTGCTTTTCGCCTTAAATATTCAAGATTTTCCTTGCTTTTTTTGTGAACAAAACTTTTTTAGATTTTTTTCTTTCGCCATAAACTTTTTTTATTATTATTCTTAACATTCAGAGAAATCTTTTGGGGATCAAGAGGTCCGTCAAAAAATTTTTTTGTTTGGCTTAAAACTACCCGGTACCAGAACACTTAAAGTGCTCAAAAAACAAATTGTTTATATGAGTAAAGAAAAAGTAAAATAATAAAAAAAGTTAAACAAGTTTTTTTTCTACTTTACGAGTCTCCAAAGACTAGTAAAATATGTATGTATGTAAATATAGAAAAAAAAAATCTTCCAACTTAAGCTTAGCACTCAAAAAGCTACAATTGCTTTAAAAAACACGGAATATTATGAAATAGTTGAAAAAATCCAGGCAACGTCATTATTTCCCCTAAAAGATATAAGAAAAACATGTAATAATGCCTCATTCAAACCTTGACCAAAAAGTATTGCCTAATTCTAGGATATTTGAAAAATTTCAAGTTTAAAAGAAAAAAGTTTCATTATTATTTACTTTGTTTTATAACCAAGCAAAAACCCTCAAAAGAATTTAAACATTAGTTAGAGCGAAAAAAAAATGCCAAGGAAACCGGAAATGAAAACTTTATTAGAGAAATATTTGATATAAAACTTTTTTAGGAATTTTCTTTGATTAAAATCTAAGAAAATTAAGTCTTAGATTTGAAAAAACAGTAGTAGATTTTAATAACATGTTCCCCGATTTAAATTTGAACATCCTAAAAGCTTTTATAGCATATAAACATAAAAATACTGGCTACTTTTAGGATTTTCTAGTAAAATCCAATAACTAATGCATATTTTTGGGAGTTTAAAAATATTTTAAAAAGCCTAATGATTGCATTTAATGATATTTAAACAAAAACCGATCATTTGCGCTATTGAAAATATTGAGAAAAAATTTTTGGAATAATTTTGATTTTGTCAAATTGCGTTCAAATCTTTAGATCTCTTAAACTAAGCAAGATTATGCTTGGAAATTTTTTCCAATTATTTAAAACACTTGAGCGTATCAATAAAGGGAATTTCAAAAGTTTTTATACAAATTTGTAATTTTTAAAATTTTTTGAAAACCAAGAAAAAACAAAAATCGAAAAATTTTCAAACTTTTATGGTTATAATTATGAAAATATGAAATTGCCTTTAAATCTTTATAACATTAAAACTAATCAAAATTAGACTTTGAATATTTTTTATTTTATTTTGAAGACTTGGACAAGTAAATCAAAATAATTCTCGAAAGATTTTATCTAAATTTGAATATTAAAAAAATTTTTGAAAAGCAGAAAAAATTGTGAAATTTTTTTTTGATAATAATTTTTTTCTTAAAAAATTTGTTCAATTATTCTAAGCACTTCAATAAAATCAATTTGAAAAGTTTTTAAACAAAATTTTAATTTTAAGAATTTTTGAAAAATCAGGAAAAATTCGAAAATTTTATAAACTTTTTTGTAATAATTTTTTTATAATTTCAAATTGCCTTGAAATCTTTATAACTTTAAAATTTATTTTTGAATTATTTTAGACACTTCGACGAGTAAATCGATGCAATTTCTAAAGATTTCATCTGAATTTGAATATTAAAGAATTTTTTTTTTAAACAGAAAAAATTGTGAAAAATTTTATAATTATTTTAATCATTTGAGCGTATCAATAAAATAATTTTAAAAATTTTTATTCAAAATTGTAATTTTAAGAATTTTTTAAAAATCAGGAAAAAATTCGAATATTTAATAAACTTTTTTGTAATAATTTTTTAAAATGTCAAATTGCCTTCAAATCTTTATACCTTTGAAACTAATCAAGATTTGGCTTTACAATTTTGTTGAATTATTTTAGACACTTGGACGAAAAAATCAATTAAAATTTGAAAGATTTTACTTTAATTTGCTTTTTTGAATAGCAGAAAAATTTCTAAAATTTTAGATTTTAAAAAAATTTTAAACAAAAAATTTAGAAAATTTTTTTACAACTAAAAAAACACAAAAATTTCATATTAATTTCTTTGTAATACCTAATCCTTTAAAATTAGAAATTTATATATTAAAACATCAATTTAAAATTAAACATCATTCAAAATTCTGGAGATCATTTGGAAAATTTCAAAAATTTTTGCAATTTTTTTTTATATTAAAATTTTTTGTGTAAGATAATCTTTAAATCTTTATAACTTTTGAACTATTCAAGATAAGACTAAGAAATTTTTTCGAATCATTAAATGCACTTGAAAAAGTAAATTAAAGAAATTTCGAAAGATTTCTTTTAAATTTGTAGTTCTAAGAATTTTTTGAAAACCAAAAATTAAAATAAAATATTAAGGACAATTTTTTGAAAGATAAAAAATTTGTTGGACAATTTTTTTTATAATAATTCTTTTAAATTTCTATTAACTTTTTTTTTGATCATATCATTTAAGAAATTGTGGAGATCATTTGGAAAATTTCTAAAATTTTTGCAATTTTTTTTTTGTATTAAAATTTTTTGTGTGAGATTATCTTCAAATCTTTATAACTTTTGAATTATTCAAGATAAGACTAAGAAATTTTTTCGAATTATTGAATAAACTTGAAAAAGTAAATTAAATAAATTTCGAAAGATTTCTTTGAAATTTGAATTTCTAAGAATTTTTTGAAAACCAAAAATTTCATGGAAAATTTTTTCAAAGATAAAACATTTTTTGTTATGATAATTCTTTAAAATTTCTATGAAGTTTTTGTTTTTGATTATATCATTTTAAAGATTGTGGAGATCATTTAGAAAATTTCTAAAATTATTGCAATTTATTTTTTTTGTAAAAATTTTTTATGGGATTATCTTCAAATCTTTATAACTTTTGAACGATTCAAGATAAGATTATAAGTATTTTATTGAATTATTTAATACACTCAAAGGAGTAAATTTAAGAAATTTCGAAAGATTTCTTTAAAATTTGTAATTTTAAGAATTTTTAAAAAACCAAAAAAATTTTATTATTTTTTAAGCAAAAAATTTCATGGACATTTTTGTCATACTAATTTATAAAATTGACTTAAAATTTATAATTAAAGTTAAGATAAGATCTTTAAAAAATTGTTAAGCAAATTACTAATTTATTTTCAATATTTTAGAAAAACCTTGACCTACTATTAGGGGTTTATATTAAAATATTTAATGAATTACTTTTTTCTTAAAAGAAAAAAATTCCTTCGAACTATTAAATCAAAATCTATTAATTTATGCTGATATTAAAATAAAGATAAACTCATAAGAAACTTTTAATATTTAATAATTATATTTCATGTGCAATTTTGTATGATTTTTTTTCTTCATATACCAACAAACTCTAATCAATTTTCAATTACTTATGCAAAATCCACTTAAGTCAAGCCATCGAATAAATGAACTCTCTCACTCGAATATAGAAAATATTTACAAATAAAATTGTTAGATGAAAAATAAATAAAGTAGAAAATAAGCACAAAAAGCTTTAGAGCTTTATAATTTACTAATACTTGAAAACGATAAAAGGAAGTAGAAGGAAGGTTGAGAGGAGTTGGGTTGTAAAGGATAATGTACATGGGGTGGTTCAACGTTAGCAAATAAATGTCATGTTTATTAAACTTTATAAGAATTACAAAATTCGTGAACAGAAAGTCAGGACTGGCACACACATACTCGTATGTTATCAAAATATCGAGTGGAGGAAGAGGACGCAGAAGTAGCAGGGATTACTATATAGAAATAAATAGAAAATTAATTTCCAACAATTTCCTTTTAGATGATTTTAACAAACTAGAAGATAACTCAAGTAAAATCTATGAATGAACAAGAACACTCTTACCTAAAATCAATTATATTGAATATAAATATAACATGTGTATAAAGAAAAAAGTTTTTATAATGAAAACATTCATTCACTACTTACATTTGCCCTTACTTGTAAGTTATTAAGTGTGTGGTAAAAGAATATTTCTATTTATTTGTTTGGCTAACGGTTTCTCTATCTTTTTCCTAACATTTTCAAAATGTGGGGCAATAGAAAGTCATAAAAGTCGCTTAACTTAATACCAAAGTAATAGAATTGATAATATCCTTCACCAGAACACAGACACACACGCTCAATATAAACTTCACAACCAATCAACTACACACAGTTAAATACTCACACACTTACACACACACATATACACATAAAAACTCACTCTTATAGAAACGTTAAATTTATATTTTTGGAAAAGCTCACGCTATTTTATTTCAAGTTTTTCTTCATCTTTATTGAGTTTTTTTCTTTTGGCAGGAGATTTTCTCTTTTGGGAGGGATACAATTTATTATATTTTTATTTATTTCGGACAATTGTCAATTTGATTGTGTGTTTATTTGTTAAATTATAAATACTACAGAAATCATTCATACATAGAAAATATCAATCCAGAAAAGGAAAATAGAAAGCTTTAGCAAACACTTCATAAAAATATGTTTTATAGCTTTTTTTAAGAATTTTTATTTAAAATTTTCATTGAGTTAAAACGAATTTTAAAATCCCTTAAAGTATGCTTTAAAATTTGAAATTTTCAAAAATTTCTTAATTTTATAGAAATTTTTTTTTTTAAATTTGTTATTTTTATAGGATTTTTTTTGCAAAAATTTCTTATTTTTATAGGAAATTTTTCAAAAATTTCTTATTTTTATAGGAAATTTTTCAAAAATTTCTTATTTTTATAGGAAATTTTTCAAAAATTTCTTATTTTTATAGGAAATTTTTCAAAAATTTCTTATTTTTTTAGGAAATTTTTCAAAAATTTCTTATTTTTATAGGAAATTTTTCAAAATTTTCTTATTTTTATAGGAAATTTTTAAAAAATTTCTTATTTTGATAGGAAATATTTAAAAAAGTTCTCAGTTTTATAGGAAATTTTTCAAAAATTTCTTGTTTTAATAGGAAATTTTTCAAAAATTTCTTATTTTTATAGGAAATTTTTCAAAAATTTCTTATTTTTATAGGAAATTTTTCAAAAATTTCTTATTTTTATAGAAAATTTTTCAAAAATTTCTTTTAAAATAAGAAAAGAAAAATTTCTTACTTTTATATGAAATTTTTCAAAAATTTCTTATTTTTGTAAGAAATTTTTCAAAAATTTCTTATTTTTATAGAAATGTTTCAAAAGTTTCTTATTTTTGTAAGAAATTTTTCAAAAATTTCTGATTTTTATAGGAATTTTTTGAAAAAATTCTTATTTTTATAGGAAATTTTTCAAAATTTTCTTATTTTTAAAGGAAATTTTTCAAAAATTTCTTATTTTTATAGGAAATTTTTCAAAAATTTCTCAGTTTTATAGAAAATTTTTCAAAAATTTCTTGTTTTTATAGGAAATTTTTCAAAAATTTTTTGTTTTTATAGGAAATTTTCTAAAAATTTCTTCTTTTTATAGGAATTTTTTTCAAAAATTCTTATTTTTATAGGAATATTTTAAAAAATTTCCTATTTTTATAGGAAATTTTTCAAACATTTCCTATTTTTAAAGAAAAATTTTTCAAAAATTTCCAACTTTTATAGAAATTTTTTTTCTTAATTTTTATAGGAAATTTTTCAAAAATTACTTATTTTTACAAGAATTTTTTTTAAAAAATTCTTATTTTTTATAGGAAATTAAAAAACAAATCTTATTTTCATAGCAACTTTTTCGAAAATTTCTTAAATTTTTCAAAAATTTCTTATTTTTATAGAAAATTTTTAAAAAATTTCTCAGTTTTATAGGAAATTTTTCAAAAATTTCTTGTTTTTTAGGAAATTTTCCAAAAATTTCTTCTTTTTATAGGAATTTTTTCAAAAATTCTTATTTTTATAGGAAATTTTTGAAAAATTTCCTATTTTTATAGGAAATTTTTCAAAAATTTCTTAGTTTTTAGGAAAATTAAAAAAAATTTCTTATTTTTAAAGGAACTTTTTCAAACATTTCCTATTTTTAAAGAAAAATTTTTCTAAAATTTTTCTAGGAAATTTTTCAAAAATTTCTTATTCTTATAGGAAATTTTTCAAAAATTACTTATTTTTATAAGATTTTTTTTTTTTTTAATTTTTCAAAAACTTCTTATTTTTATAGGAAATTTTTCAAAAATTTCTTATTTTTATAGGAAATTTTTCAAAAATTTCTTATTTTTATAGGAAATTTTTCAAAAATTTCTTATTTTTATAGAACATTTTTCAAAAATTTCTTATTTTTATAGAAAATTTTTCAAAAATTTCTTATTTTTATAGAAAATTTTTGAAAAGTTTCTTATTTTTATAGGAAGTTCTTCAAAAATTTCTTTTTTTTATTGAAATTTTTTTAAAAATTTCTTATTTTTATAGGAAAATTTTCAAAATTTACAAAAATCTATCAAAAAACATAAATTTACCGAAAGCTCAAAAATTGATTTTTAAAAATTAACCAAAAATTATAAAAGTATTAGAATGATTTGAAACTTGGTATACAAAATTATTGTGCTTAATAATTCTACAAAATTTCAAGATTCAAACTGAAATAATAACAATGTTATCTATAACTTTACGTGTAGCGGATTTGATAAAAATCATTTTTACCAAAATTTCAAAATTTGATTTTTGAATATTCATCAAAAATTTTAGACTCATTCAAATGATTTGAAATTTGTTTTATAAGATAATTAAAATGTTCTTTGTAATTCAAAAAAATTTCAAAATTCTAATTGAAATACTAACAAAGTTATCTAATATTTAGAGCGTAGCTGATTTTCTTAAAAAAAAATCTGTCAAAATATATCAATATTACTCAGTTTACTCTTGAATGAAAACATTTCTAAAATATTGTCTATATTTTTTTTGCAAAATATTTTTGCTATATTTTAAAAACAACAACAAAAATTATGAAAATAAAAATATTTAATGTTGAAAGCTTGAGCAAACAGAAGCTCATCATCATCGTCAATAGAAAACAGATAGGAAATAGAAAAAAAAAGAAACATGGTCCTTAAAAGATGTTAAGGTTTTAGAAAGAGAATGATAGAGAAAATGAGAGAAAGTATGAGTATGTGTTAGAATCTTTAAAGCTGGTTGATAGTAAAAATTCTGCTATTGTTGTTGTTGCCGTTGCTATTGTGATTGTCATCACCAAGAAGCTCCTCATCATCATCATCAAAAGCAGTAAACATATCCTTTCCAGATCAAAAACCTTAACAAATGTGTTGCTTATAGAGGGCGTTAGAAAAACTACACCCACCATATGCTTCTTACACATGCAGACACACACACACACACACACACATAAACCCACACTTTTAGAAAAAAACTGGGAAAAATAAGAATTTAATAAATATGAGAAAATAAATTCCTTAAAAAATACCAAAATTATGTGCGTTATACCAAAAACTTACATACAAACAAACTAATATATCCTTCTTCTTAAATTTCTATATATTTGTTATAAATATGTTTGTTTGTATGTATGAGTGTATGCTAGAATTTATGTGCTTTTCTTTTTCCAATACATAGAAAAATAATAACATTTATTTGCCAGAGATAGACAGAGAGCGAGTTGTATTGATAGCTTTATATAACTTCCTTATTTATGATAAGGAATTTATTTTGCTTCCACTCTCAGAACTCTGGAGATAAGGAAGATTTGTCTTAAAAAGAAATAGAAATGAAAAAATAATGGTTGGTGGCTTGATGGTTTTTAGAAGGTTAAGAAATATTTATTGATTATTTTTTTCTCGTGTTTCAAGCACAATTTAAAGATTTTCCAAAAGGAATTTTATTTTAAGAAGATTTCTATTTATATGAAAAACAAAAGAACTAAAAGGAATGAAAAAGATTTGGAAGAAAGAAAAAATTTTAAGGAAATTTTGTTTGTTCAATTTTCAGGAAATTTTTCAAAATTTTCAGTTTTCAAAAATTTTTTAGAAATTCAAATCTAAAGATAAATGTTCGACTTAATGTTAGATAGGATCTCTGAAATGATTTTAATAAAATATAAAAATTTCAGGTTCTAAATATAAATTTTACGAAAGTTATAACATTTTAAGTTAATGTATAGAAATATATTTTTTTGAAATATTTAAAAAATATTTAGTTTCAAAAATCCATCAATATTCGAAAACTTAAGATAAAAGTTTTAATTGAATTTATATGGAATCCCTAAAATGTTTTGAATAACAGAGAAAAATTTTAAAGTCCAAATATAAATTTTACAAAAGTTATACAACTTTTAGTTAAATGAAAAAATTTTTTTTTTGAAAAATTATTTTTTTTTTAAATTTAAATATTTATTTTTATTAAAAAAACTGGCGATAAATATTTGATTTAAGGATATAAATCCAAATATAAACTTTACAAAAGTTATACAACTTTTAGTTAAATGAAATTTTTTTTTTGAAAAATTAATTTTTTTTTAAATTTAAATATTTATTTTTATTAAAAAAACTGGGGATAAATATTTGATTTTAGGATATATAGAACTTATAAGTGTTTTAAAATACAGAGCAAAATTTCAGGTTTCAAATATAATTTTTACAAAAGTAATAAAATTTTTGGTGAATTAGGAAAACAAAAATTTTGAAACATTTGTAAAATTTTTAATTTTTAAAAATTCATTAAAATTTGAAAACTAAGGAGAAATGTTTGATTTAAAGCTTTAAAAGAATCCCTAAAGTGTTTTGAATTATAGAGAAAAAATTAAGGTTTTAAATAATAATTTTACAAAAGTTATAAAATTTTTGGCAAATTAGTATAATTTTTTTTAAATATTAAAAAAATTTTAAATTTTCAAAAATTGATTAAAATTTTTAAAACTTAAAAAAAATTTGATATACAATTTTAAAGAATTTCTAATGTCTTTTAAATTATAGAGATAAATTTAAAGTTTCAAACAAAAATTTTTTAAATGTTACAAAATTTTAATATTTAAAAAATTTTTAATTTTCAAAAATTTATCAAAATTTGAAAACTAAAGATAAATATTTGATTTAAAATTAAAAAAAAAAATACCTAAGGTGTTTTGAATTTTAAGGAAAAATTTTAGTTATTAAATATAAATTTTACAAAAGTTAGACAATTTTTAGTGAAATAGTAAAAAAAAAAAATTATAATATTTGCCAAAATTTTAATTTTCAAAAATTCATTTTAATTCTAAAACTAAAGATAAATCTCTAATTTAAAGTTCTCAGAAATCCCCAAAGTGTTTTGAATTATAGGATTAAAATTTTATGTTTTTAATATACATTTTATTAAAGTTATACAACTTTTAGTAAAATGGAAAAAAAAAATAATTTTTTTTTTTAAATATTATTTTTCATTTTATTTTTCAATAAAATCTTTAATTGAAAGTTATATAAAATCCCTCAAGTGTTTTAAATCATATGGAAGTTTCAAATATTAATATTACTAATGTTAGACAATATTTAGTGAAATAGTAAAAAAAAAGTTTAGTATTTGTCAAAATTTAAATTTTCAAAAATTCATTAAAATTCGAAAACTAAAGATAAATCTATGATTTAAAGTTCTTAGGAATCCCCAAAGGTTTTTAAATTATAGAAAAAAACTTCAAGTTCTAAATACAAATTTTATTAATGTGATACAACTTTTAGTAAAATGGAAAAAAATATTTTTTTTTAAATTTTATTTTTCAAAAATTTATTGAAAATGAAAACTTTGAGATAAATTTTTGATATAAAGTTTTAAAGAATCTCTTAAGTGTTTAGAACCATAAGAAATAATTTTAAGTTTCAAATGTTAATATTACTTAAGTCAGACAATTTTTAAAAAAATTTCAAAAACTAAAAATGTTATCATTAATATTAAATAATTTCGAAATTTTTGAAAAATCGTTCCTTGTTCCCGAAACTCTTATACATTAAAAAAAAAATTTTTTTAAATTAAAAGTTTTTTCTTTAATTTCAAAAAATTTCGAAATTTTTTAAAAATCGTTCCTTGTTCCCTGAAACTCTTATTTTGTACATATTACTCGTGTATCTTCCTATATCGTAAACCGATTGGACCCACAAAGAACGAATGTGGAACAAACTCCATCTGGAAGTCTTTTCGCTTATCTATGATGAAAAATAACCTAAACCGAATATCCACAAGCTCAACTTAATCTACCCTGCTACCAACAACCTTTTTCGCAGCTCCATTGCAACGTAATAACCTCCTTCTAACAAATATTGACCCAAGTTTCTTTAGGTATCATCCCCTGAGTCTTGGTTCAATTTCAAACAAAAAAAAAAAAAAATTGCTAAACATTTTTATTATTTGAAAAATTCCTAAAAATCTGAATTTTAATAAAATTGTTCGAAATTTGGTATATTAAAATCTTGAAGGGTTTTGTACAAGAGAAACAAATATCGAGCTTTCATTATGGTTAATTTTAAAGATATACTACTTTTGATATAACAGCGAAGTAAATTTTTTTTAGGAATATATTTCAACAATTTTTTTTAATATTTAAAAAATCCCCAAAAATCTGAATCTTAATAAAATTGTTCGAAATTTGTTATATTAAAAGCTTGGAAGCTTAAAGGGTTTTGTACAAGGAAAAAAAATATCGGGGCTTTATTATGGTTAATTTTAAAGTTATACTTCTTTTGATGCAACAGCGAAGTAAAATTTTTTTAAGAATATATTTAAGCATTTTTTTTATATTGAAAAAATTTCCAAAAATTTGAATCTAAATAAAATTATTTGAAATTTGTTATATTAAAAGCTTGGAAGGTTTTCTAAAAGGGAATAAAATATAGAGGCTTTACTAATGTTATATTCAAAGATATACTACTTTTAATAAGATAAGTGAAGTTAAATCTTAATTAAAAAAAATTTCAAAGTTATTTTAGTTTTGATATTTAAAAATTCTGAATCTTAATAAAATTCTTTGAAATTAGTGATATTAAAACCTTAAAGTGATTTTGAATTTTTGAAAAATTCTCAAAATTCCAAAACTTAAGAGAATAAAATGAAATTTGGTGGATAAGGTCGCTAAAGTGTTTTATTTGACATATAAAAATATCTGGACTGAACTATAATTCTTAACAGAGTTATACCACTTTTAATAAAATGTCGAAATTTTAAATATTTTAAGAAAACTTATTTAAATGTTCTTACTTACTTTCAAAATTATTACAGTGGAAGATGAGTATAAAGAGAAGGAGGAGTAAGAAGATTTGTTTTGAAGATATTAGGTTTTCTTGTTTAATAACAATTTTCCATAGCTCTAGACTTTGCTGGTAATTAATCATCATTATTTTTTTTTTGGAAGATTTCTATACAACTAAGCCCTATAATAAGACTCTATTGCCAAAAAAAAAACAAAGAAATAAGTTTTCATACAAAAAGGGGTTGTCTAAATATTATATTATATGGAAGAAAAAGAAGGCTTTAGAAAGAAAACCTCCCCCTTTTCAAATTATTTACTATAAAAAGCATTTAACAAAGAAATAAATATAATAATTGAAGTACTTTCGAAAAATTTGTGAGTTGAGGAATATTTTTTTTTTGGAAGGCTGTTGTAAATGACATTAACAGACATTAAGTGATATTTAACCAGAGAGAGACAAAGATGAGTAATAATAATATTTAACCCCCCCATACTTTACCTTCAGATTTTCTGAAAAGATTTCATCAATCATTAGGAAAAATATAAAGAGATTTGAATTCAAAGTGTTACCCTATTAAGCAGACCTTGAATGATGGCTATCAATCTTGTCATGTTAAGAAAACAAAAACCTTAATATTTTTTCAAATTTCTTTTACTATTTTGGCTTAATCTAACTTTTGTTAATCTTAAACTTGGCCTAAATATATTTGATATATCATAACTTATAACCTAAATAGTTAAACTAGTGCCTATAAATGCCTATGACCATTTGTAGAAACTATTTTTAGGTTATGAGTGCCTTAACTTATCAATTATTTGCAACAAAAAGCTGTCAAGTTTTGTTACCACTTTTATATTTTGTGGTCATCGGAGGCATTTTATTGTGGCCTTGTTCAGTTTGGTGTAGTAAAGGCGGAAGTAAGGAGTGTGCCTGAAAAAGAAATCTCTATAAATCTTAGCTTGTCATTTTGTATTAAGTTGATTGTTTAGCTTTTCCTATTAAAATATTACTATCAAAAACATTTATTTATTCTTAACTCCCCCTGCTCTAGAGCAAACATTTCCTCCTTTCCTGTTATTTAATATTTTCAAGAGATTTGTTGGCTAAACAAAGAATTTCATTTGGAGGCTGAGAATTTAGTTGATTTTTGAAAGTAAAACGAACATTAAAATACCCTTCACTAAGAAAAAAAAAATAGTTCTTAAGAATTTTTTTTGGGCCGTTTTACTTAAAGTGTTATAACTCTGTTAGAAATTATAGTTAAGTCCGGATATTTTTGTATATTATATAAAACACTTTGGAGTCTGTATCTATAAAATTTCGCGTAATTGCTTCAAGTTTAAAAACTGTGAGAATTTTTTAAAAATTAAAAATATTTTTGAAATTTTTTTCAATCATTTTTTTTATGACTTAACTTAAAAAACGAAATTTTGTTGAAGGCTAACAACGCTTTTGTTTTTTTTTTGTTTCGAAATAAAACGACTTTGTTACCGTTTACTAAGAAAAAAAATTATTTCTAAATAAATTGTTTTGTGTCATTTTACCAAAAGTTGTATAACTCTGTTAAAAATTTTAGTTAATTCCGGATATTTTGATATATTATATAAAACACCTTAGAGTCTGTATCTACAAAGTTTCACATAATGATTTTAAATTTTAAAATTTTGAGAATTTTTCAAAAATTAAAAATATTTTTGAAATTTTTTTCCAAATTTTTTTTTTATGAATTAACTAAAACAACGAAATTTAGTTGGAGGCTAAGATTTTTTTTGAAAATAACAAGAATTTGAAATAACCTTTACCAATTAGGAAAAAAAATTATTACATTGGACCAATTTTTTTGAGCGATTTTACCAAAAAGCTTATAACTCTGTTACAAATTATACTTAGGTTCCAATATTTTTATATATTATATAGAACACTTCAGGGTCTATATCTACTAAATTTTATTTAATTTTTTTAAGTTTTGAAACTTTGAGAATTTATTAAAATTTAAAAAAATTTTGATTTTTTTCTATAATTTTATGTTAATGTCTTAACTTTGGTAATATTTTAATTTTTTAGCATGAAAAAAAGTGAAAAATTATTAAAATTATTTATTGTTTTACTCAAAATTGTTTAACTTTGATAATAAATTTATTTGGACCTTAATTTTTTTTCTGGTTTACTTGAGACACTTTAAGGATTTCACTCACTTAGTTTCAGATAATTCGATAAAGTTATGGATTTTTGATGAATTTTTGAAAATTAAAATTTTTTTTTAACGAAAATTGTTACAAATTATTTAAGAAGTTTATAGTGTTTCATTAAAAATTGTATAACTTTTAAAAAAGGTCAATTTGCGCCTTAATATTTTGAAGATTTATAAAATAGTCCTTATGGATTTTACAAACAAAATTTAAAATAATTTGTTACAGTTTTAGAAATTTGGTGAATTTTTGAAAATTAAATTTTTTGGTGAAAAAAAGTGAAAAATCTTTGTATAAAAAATTTTTGTTGTTTAATTCAAAAATTGTATAACTTTGATAATAAATTAATTTGGACCTTAATATTTGCGTGGTTTACTAAAGATACTTTAGGGATTTAATTAACTCAATTTCATATAATTC
This sequence comes from Stomorhina lunata, assembly GCA_933228675.1. Lineage (NCBI taxonomy): Eukaryota > Metazoa > Arthropoda > Insecta > Diptera > Rhiniidae > Stomorhina > Stomorhina lunata. The sequence continues at coordinate 117,517,496 of OW121742.1, read as the reverse complement.
GCTTACATATTGGAATTTTGGTGAAATTTCAAATATTTTTTGTTTTTTTTTTTTATTTTAAGGAAAAAAGATTGAAATTATTTAAAAAATTTATAGTGTTTCATTAAAATCTGTATTACTTTAAAAATAAATTAATTTGGGCCCTTAATATTCTTGGGATTTATAGAAAAGACTTTAAGAATTTCACTTATAAAATTTTAAAGATTTTGTTAATGTTTTCGAATTTTGGGGAATTTTTGAAATTCAATTTTTTTGTCAAAAAAAGTGAAAAAATATTGTATACAAAATTGTTGTTGCTTAACTTAAAATTGTATAACTTTGTTAATAAATTTATTTGGACCTTAGTATTTAAGTGGTTTACTTAGAACACTTTAGGGATTTTATAAACTAAGTTTCCTATAATTCGCTTGAGTTTTGGAATTTTGGTGAATTTTTGAAAATTTTGTTTCTTTTAAGTGAAAAAAAAAAAAAAATGGTTAAAAATTATTTTAAAAATTTTTAAAATTTTTTAAAATTGTATAACTTTTAAAATAAATTTACTTGGTTTTTCATATTTTTAGAATTTATAAAAAAGACTTTAAACAAAATTCCAAAGAATTTGTAAAAGTTTACGAATTTTGATGAATTTTTGAAAACTAAATTATTTTCTGAAAAAAAAAGTAAAAAATTTTGTATAAAATTAATGAGGTTTTATTAAAAGTTGTATAACTTTAATATTATTTCCATTAAAGCCTGAATTTTTATAGAGTTTAGTAAGTAGACTTTAGGGATTTCATAACTAAAATTTCAGACAAATCGATTCAAGTATAAAATTTTGATGATTTTTTGAAAATTTAATTTTTTTTCTGAAAAAAAGTGAAAATTTTTTGTATAAAATTTATGAGGTTTCATTCAAAGTTGTGTAACTTTAATACTATTTGTATTAAAGCCTAAATTTTAATAAGCTTTAGTAAGTAGACTTTAAGGATTTTATCACACAAATTTTAGACGAATCGATTAAAGTTTAGAATTTTGGGGAATTTTGGAAATTAAAAAAAAAAAAAAAATTAAAAGTAGAAAAAATATTTTTTTTTTGAAAATTTTCTAGAATTGTCTTTATTAATGGCCTTTAGTTACAGACCTTATAAAGTACTTATTATACCCTTTTTGTGTGCTATAGGGCATCTGTGTAATAACTAAAAACCTCAAGTTTTAGCATGAGTTATGACTTAAGCTGACATTTCATTAGTAGGCATTATTTAGCTTTACTATAATAATAGTTTTTTTCTTTCATTCGGTTTTCTATTCCAAACAAAAAATATTATTAGGCCTAAACCATTAGAACCATAACCAGCAACCAGAACAATCATTAGTAAATGTCAAAAACAATTTCTACTACTAAAAATCCCTTTCTACTTATTTTCTCTGAGTTAAGCCTCAAAAAATCTTTACGAATAATATTTAATAACTTGTCTCAAATAATAAAATTCGAAAATAATTTAATTGACCAAGAAAATTTGTAACAGCGCTCCCTATCTCTCTTTTTCTGTCTAAAGGTATTAAACTCAAATTTTGAAATAAAATCCTTAAAATTCAAAAGCCCCAGAGACGATTTGTTGTTGTCGAAAAGAAAATTTTCAAATTGTAGCTTGAAAAACTGAAGAAAATTTACATAATTTTTGTGGGTCTTTTTTTCAAAACCTTTGGGGAAATCTCTTATCTTTATGATGTCTCCAAAAGAAAGTGTTAATAAAATTGATACCTGTTTGTGACAGACGAAAAGCAAAAATTCAAATTTCGAAATCTCAAATTACTTAAGGGAAATCAGATTAAAATCTTTAAAATACTCGTAACTAAAAACTCAAATGATTTACATTTGTTAAGAGATTTATACTCGATGTTCAATTTTATCACAAATAATCATTTAATAATTTATGTAAATTATAAATTAATTTATAATATTAAATAAACATTTTAACATGTAACATGAGCAACTATTTAACAACAAGAACAAAAACAACAACAAAAAAGTTTAATATAATATAACAAAAAAAAAAAAATCTCTCTGATAAAGATAAATAACAGCGAACGCCCTGCGTTAAATAGTTAAACACAATGTGATTATCAAATAAACATAAATTTTAAATTAAATTGACAGGTTTTACTATTATTAGTAAATTTTCTGAACTAGAAAGAGAGAGAAAGAGTTAAGAGTCTTATACATTCATTAATGAATTTTATTTATGATAAAAAACTTAAAATGACAATATTTTTATAATAAATTATTTTCACTGAACTGGAAAGATAAATATGTATTAATTATAGGAAAATAAATTTTTTTTTTGAAATTTTTATTATTTCATTAAAAAACGTATAACTTTGTAATTAATTAAAGTTAAGAATTGAAATTTTTTTGTATTAAATAAAACACTTCAAATATTGAATAAAATAAATTTCAACAAATTTTATTAAAAATTGAAATTTTGAGAAATTTTCAAAAATTGAAAATTGTTATTTTACAAAAAAATATCATAAATATTTAATCTTAAGACTTCAAATTTTTTTTGGATAAAACAAAATACTTTAGATATTTATTTAACAATATTTCAAATACTTCTATAAAAATTTAGATTTTTAAAAAAATTTCAAAAACTAAAAACTAAAATTTTTTTTTAAAAATTTTCAAAAATTTAAAATTCTTATTTTGAATAATACTTTGAAATTATTTAGAGTTAAGAATTGATTTTTGTTTGAATTAATTAAAACACCTCAAATTTTAGATAATATAAATTTCAGAAAATTCAATAAGAATTTGAATTTTTGAGAAATTTTCAAAATTTTAAAAATTGTTATTTTATAAAAAATGTCATAACTTGGGTAATATTCAATCTTAAGGCTTTAAAAGTTTTTTGGATAAAAGAAAATACTTCAAATATTCAAAAAAAAAAATTATTTCAAATATTTATATTAGAATTTAAGTTTTTAAAAATTTTCGAATACTAAAAATAATTTTGTTTTTTTTGAGAAATTTTCAAAAAAAATTGAAAATTGTTATTTTACAAAAAATGTCATAAATTGTGTAATATTCAATCTTAAGACTTACAATTTTTTACAATAAAATAAAACTCTCTAATAAATTAAAAAAACTAAGTTTCAAATAATTCTATTAAATTTCAATTTTTGAGAAATTTTTAAAAATTGAAAAAGTTAAATTAGAAAAAATGTTATAACTTAAGTAATATTAAACTTGAAAATGTAATATTTGGTATAATTGTTTCAGATAATCCGAGCTATGAAATAATAAGATTTATAGAAATTCTCTAAAGTTTAACCCCTAAATCATAAACCGATTATAAAAATATCAAAAGACTTTTACATTGAAATTTTTTCAAAAATTCCTGTGATACTAAGGAATTTTTGAAAAACTTTTTATAAAATTAAGAAATTTTAGAAAAATTTCGAAATTTCCAGTGAAACTAAGAAATTTTTATAAAAAACTTTATAAAAATTAAGAAATGTTTGAAAAATTTCCTAAAAAAATAAGAAATTTTTGAAAATTTTCTATAAAACTAAGATAGTTTTGAAAATATTCCTATAAAAATTGTAAATTTTTAAAAAATTTCCTACAAAAATACGAAATTTTTTGAAAAATTTCCTATAAAAATAAGAAATTTTTGAAAATTTTCGTATAAAAATATGACATTTTTGAAAAATTTCCTATAAAAATAAGACATTTTTGAAAAATTTCCTATAAAAATAAGCAATTTTTTAAAAATTTCCTATAAAAATATGAAAATTTTGAAAAATTTATTATTACAAATAAGAAATTTAAAAAAAATCCTATAAAAAAAGAAATTTTTGAAAAATTTCCTATAAAAATAAGAAATTTTTGAAAAATTTCCTTTAAAAAGAAGAAATTTTTGAAAAATGATCTATAAAAATAAGAAAATTTTGAAAATTTTCTATAAAAATAAGAAAGTTTAAAAAAATTTCTATAAAAATAGGAAATATTCGAAAATTTTATTATAAAAATAGGAAGTTTTGAAAAACTTCCTTTAAAACTTAGAAATTTTTGAAAAATTTCCTTTAAAAATAGGAAATTTTGGAAAAACTTCGTATAAAAATAGGAAATTTTTGAAAATTTTTTTATAAAAATATGAAATTTTTGAAAAATTTCCTATAAAAATAAGAAATTTTTGAAAAATTTTCAATAAAAACAAATTTTTCAAAAATTTTTTATTTTGAAAGAAAATTTTTTAAAAATTTCTTATTTTTAAATGTAATTTTTCAAAAATTTCTTATTTTGATAAGAAATTTTTGAAAAATTTCTTATAAAATAAGAAATTTTTAAAAAATTTCCTATGAAAATAAGAAATTTTTTAAAAATTTCTTATCAAAATAAGAAATTTTTGAAAAATTTCTTATCAAAATAAGAAATTTTTGAAAAATTACATTTAAAAATAAGAAATTTTTTAAAAATTTTCTTTCAAAATAAAAAATTTTTGAAAAATTTGTTATAAAAATACTTGATGGAGAAATCCAAAATATACCATATTTGGGTTTGCAAAAGCTTTAAAGAGAAAGCTTTTGAAGGCCTTCTAGAATTTAGCTCTAAATTATTAAAAATTATTTTGAAAGCTCTAATATGAAATTTTGAAGGTCACTTGGATTGTTAAGATTTTCTGAAAATGTTGTCTCATATTTTTATAAACTTAAGCTTTTTAGAGCTTTTGATAGTTAATTAGATTATTTTTTATTTACCAGAAAGTAATAATAGAGCTTTAAAGCTTCTAAACTACTTTTTTAATTATAAAAGCTTTCGATTTGATATTAATATCAAACCACAAGCCTCTGAAAACTATAACATTTAAAACTCCAAAGCTCTCATTTGACCAGGTGTTTTTTCCTGACGCTGCCTCCTGCTACTCCTTAGCTTTCAAGTATTTGCCTTTACATCCTAATCTTTATATTTCAATCTTATATATATTTGCTTTCGTGTGCTGTTTGCTACCTTTTCGAATCTTTGTGTTTTTTTTTGCCTCCATTTGCAACTTCTTTAAGTAATTAATTATCAACGAAAATTAAGTTTAAATGAATTTGTTTTGTAGATACGAGCGTTCAAGCCAGACCAGGTAAGAGTCCACAACACAAGGATCTAGAGTAAATGATTTCATATAATGAATTGGCTTTTAGTATTTTGGAAACAGGAGAAGAAAAGAACGCGTCAAGAGCAGGATATGACCACTAATGTATTGTCTTGATAATAAATATTTAAGAATGGAGTAGAAGTATGTAGGTATTTAGTTTTGCTGCTTTTGGATGGATTTTGCCAAAAAAAAATAAGAAATGTTTTGATATTTTTTGGGTATTTCAATCATTAGGATAAGATGTTGAAAGAAAACAACGAAGAAAGGAAATGAATTTTTAAATAAGAGATTAATTGAATTAAAAGGCTGTAATTATTACAATGTTTTAGGAAACTACAGAAATAATGAAGAGAGGAAAAGCTTTTTGTTGTAACATTTGGCAAATAAATGCTTGTTTAAAGCTTTTTTGTAAGAAAATAAAATAAGAATTAATAAAAGCTTTTGTAATATTAACTGTAATTCATTACAAAATGTTTTAATGTTTTCTTAAAAATATCGCATTTTTAAAGATATTTAAAGCTCTAATTATTCTGTTAAGAAAGCTTTTACTATAAGGTAATAATAATCTTAAAAATTATCAAAATAAAATATTAGTTTAAGCTTTTTTCTAATTAAACAAAATAAGAATTTTATCTTGTTTTTGTTTGCTTCATATAATTCTCATTTGGTTGACAGATTTAAACGGAAAATATTGCTTTTTCAAAATAGAAGCTTTTTTAACTTTTTTCATAATTTAACAAAATTAGACTTAGAAAAAGCTTTTGTGCTACCAAAAAAACTTCTTTGTTTGCTTCATAAAACGCTTACTTGGCTAACTATTTCAAAAGCTCTTTAAAAGCTTTTATTTCCTTTTCAATTTCCTCTTAAATTTTTCAATTTAAATAAAATTACTCCAAAAAAAAAAGTTCAATTAACTTTTTTGTTCATTATCTCTCTCCCGTTTTTTCTTTCTTCTCACATTATTAATTACTCCTGATAAAAATGTCCTCGTGGCTCTCTGATGTCCTTGTGCTGGTGACAAAAGCAATATAATAATAATAACAAACAAAACTTTTATTGTTCATTAAACAAAAACCGACAAAATAACAAAAAAAATAAAAAAAAAATGCAAAAAAATGCCAGAAAAAAAATTAAATTAAAATAAAATTTACGTCAAAAAAATAATGATAAAAAAATTTGTTTAACATAAAAAATATAAATAATTTTAAATTAATTCTGCGGTTAACCTCATGCCAACTTTAAACATTTGAAAAGCATTGAAAACAAAAGTTTACAAATTTTTTTGACAAAAACAGAATTTACTTTTTTTTGTCAAACAGAAATTTAAATTTAATAGAGATTTTTTCTTTGAAAAGGGGAGAAGGAAAAAAAAGTTTTAAACAATATGTGTTAAAATTTTAACCGTTTTTTTTTTTGTGTCCCAGCAGCAAAAGCTGCTACTTTTCGCTGGGGAAAACTTGTTGTGAAAAGCTTTTGTATTTGACATTTTAAAATTAGGTCAAAGTGTTGGAAATATGGGAAAAAAGTAATTAATTTTACTTTTTTGTCGAAGGGCTTGGGAGATAAAAAGGGAATTGAAAATTAAAATTTAATTATTTATTGTTTGTTAGGAAAAAGTTCATTAACGTTTTTTAAATTATTGAAATGAAAGTATCAATAACTTTTCTTTATAATTAATATGAGAAGTTTAAATTAGAACAAAACTTTAAAGGCATGTGTAACAAAGGAGAATTTAAAATGAACAATTTTTAAATTAGAAAAAAAAAAAATCTGGAGAAAAATTTTTCATTTTCAAAAATTCACTAAAAATAAAAAACTTAAGAGAATTATCTGAAATTAAAATTATTAAAACTTTGAAGTGTTTTAAATAATTCATACAAATATGAAGGCTTAGTTATTAATATTTACAAAGTTATATAATTTTTAATAAAAAATCGAAAATTTCAAAAATTACATTTTTCAAAGAAAAACAAAAAAATAGATTTTAAATTTGAAAAAAATGATTTGTGATCAAAGCACGTTTAACTTTCCAAATTTTGCAAAAAAGTTTTTTAAAAAATTAAAAATTTTTCAAAATTTCAAAAAAATAATGAAAAAATATTTTTGATTTTCAAAAATTCACCAAAAATCCAAAACTCAATAGAATTATTCGAAACTTAAATTATTAAATCATTAAAGTCTTCTAAAGTAACCCTGTATAAAAAATTTTGAGTTTCTAAAAATTTATACCAAAGACTTTAAACTTGAAAATAACTTGATTTCTTATCAAATTTAATATATATTTTGAAACTTTTCCAACTATAAAAATTGTTTAAAAAAATTAAAATTTTTAAAAATTTAAAAAAAGAAATTTTTAGTAAAATTTTTGATTTTAAAAAATTCACTTAAAACCAAAACTCAATAGAATTATTCGAAACTAAAATTATTAAATCATTAAAGTGTTGTTAAGAAACCCAGAAAGTATTGAGGCTTAGTTATAAATTGCTTTGAAGTTATGTAATTCGAAATCAAAAACGAAAAAAGTTTTATATTGTAAAATATTTTGAATTATAAAAATCCATACAAAATGAAAATTTATAGATTTCTTATAAAAACTCTAATATCTTGAAACTTTTCCTACTACAACAATTGTTCAAAAAATTTTAAGTTTAAAAATTTGAATTTTTTTTCAAATAAATTTTTGATTTTCAAAAATTCACCAAAAATCTGAAGCTTAATAGATTTACTTGAAATTAAAATTATTGAATCTTTAAAGTGTTCTAACTAATTCCTAAAAATATTTAAAACCAATAATTAACAGTTTTAAAGTTATATGATTTAAAGTAAAAATCGCATTTTCGATTTTTTACTTAAAATTTTCAAAAAATTTTTAAATTTCTAAAAATCATGAGAAAAAAATTTAAATCTGAAAATAGTTTGAGTTTTTATCAAAAAATATAAAAATTATCAAATTTGTTAATATCGAAAAATTTCTTAAAATTTAAAATTATGAAAAATTACATAAATTCTTAGAAAAGAATTTTGATTTGAAAAAATTTCTTAAAAATCGTAAATTTAAAAGTTTTTATTTAAATTAAAGTTATTAAATCTTTAAGGTGTTCTTAATATTTCTTGAAAATATTGAGTCTTTGTTGTTTATAGTTTTAAAGTTATATAATTTTAAGTAAAAAATCGAAAAAAATTTTCAAAAATTATGATTTTCTAAAAGTCTAAAACAAAAATTTTAGATTTGAAAATAGTATGAGTTTCTATCAAAAAATCTTAAAATGTTCTTTTTGAAATATCCAAAAAAAAAATTCTTAAAAATTATTTTTGATTTTCAAAAATTCACCAAAATTCTAAAACTAAATAGTTTCACCTGAAATTAAAATTATTGAATCTTTAAGGTGTTCTTAATAATTTTTAAAAATATTGTAACCTTATTATTTATAGTGTTCAAGTTATTTAATTTTAAGTAAGAACCAAAAAAAAAAAAAAAATCAAAAGTTATGATTTTTTAAAAATCAACAAAAATGATTTAAATTTAGAAATATTTTGATTTTTTATAAAAAAGTCTAATTGAGTTAGAATTTACCGACTCTAAAAATGTTTTAAAAACTTAAATTTTTTAAAAATTAAAAAAAATTTAAGAAAAAATTTTTAATTTTCAAAAACTTCCTAAAACTCTAAAACTTAATAGATTTAATTGAAATTAAAATTATTAAAACCTTAAAATGTTCTAAATAAATAATAAAAATTTCAAGGCCTCAGTATAATTTTTTACAAAGTTATACAACTTTTAATAAAAAATGGCAAAAATTTAGTTTTTATTTTTCAAAATTTGTAGGCATGATAAGTTTTTTTTGCCAAATACCTCATTTGCAAAAAGCCCTTAAAAAAGCTTTTAATTAGTTTAAAGTAATTTCTCAAAAATAAGTCGTAAGCAAAAATTGTTAAAAAACTTCTTTTTATTACTCAAATGATTTATTTCAGCTTTAACCTTGATTTTTTCTTCATGAAATGAAAAAAGAAATAATATTTCTTCTTTCCATATTACGCCACAAACTTACAACTCATTATGACTTTAGAGTTGAAATAACAAAGCGAAACGCCTTGTGTTTCGAAGTTTTGTTAAAGAACGAAATATTCGCTTTAAGAGGCAGACAACAACACGATTTTCCATAAATAATATTTATGTGGCATATGAATAGTTTTGTTATGACACATACTCGAAAATAGCGACGACAACAACAATGGCAACCAACGACTACTTCCCTCAAGAAGTCATTGAGTCAAAAATCCTTAACGAAATGACTCTAAGAATAAATTAGCCTTAAAGAAATACAATAACCAAGAAAATTTGCTTAACTATAAAATGCTTAAAAATACCTAAAGAGCCTTCATTAGCGTAAAAAAAAACAGAAAAAAAAAACATTTTTATTTTTCAGCAAAGTAATAAGGCAAATTTCCTTTTAAAATTTCAACTCTACCTTATGTGAGTAGGTATGTTTCTAAAGTAGCTATTTTTTTAAAGGAAAGAATGTATTAAGATAAATTAGAGGCCTTGCTATCGCCAGACTCACATACTTATATATGTATATATATTTACAGCTGGGGGAGATTTGAGTTTATATAGTCACTATTTAACCGAAAAAATACTAAAAACCCCCACGCGGAAATCAACAAAGAATTAATGAATGCAGTTTTATGCAAAATTTAAAAGAATAAGTCGATTTGGACTAAGGAAAAGAACCTGCCTGCATGCTAAAAGACATTGTAGATTAACAGCAAGAAAAATAAAAATGGGGGCTTCTTATGAGCCTCAAATTGTTTGTAAGCAAAAAGCTACCCTGAAATAAGAGTTAGTTTAAGTTAAAGGAAGGAGTTTGTATCAGAACTCTTTGTTACTATAAAGATTTTCTGGTGAAAAGCTTTTATCGAAGATACTTTATATTTAATTTCTGAAAGCTTTTCAATAAAACTACTTTTTAATATGTAATTGTTCCAAAGCCTATTCACAAAACATGATTTTAATGAGACAGCATTTTAGTAAAAAAAGCTTTAGTCAAAGCTAGTTATTTTACCATAAAACTTTTAGTAAAAGCATTTCTTATGGTAAGACTTTTTGCAGCTTATTATAAAAGCTTTTATCAAAACTCAATTTATGTTCAAATGTTTTAGGAAAATATGAAAACCTTCAGAAAAACTTTTAGCATGGCAACTTTTTATTAGAAAAGCTTTTGAAAACCTATACTCTTAGTGTAAAAGCTTTCATTAAAAACTAATTTAAGTACAAATACTTTAAGATAATAGTATTTTATGACAAAAATTTTTACAACAGCAAATTTCTGATGCAAAAGTCTTAACCAAAGCCTGAATCTGCTAAGAAAGCTTTTAGTGTAGTATTTTTAATATGTAAGATTTATAACACTAAAGCTTTTTATAAATTATTTTTTTAATAGTTTAGTAGTATAAAAGCTTGTGGATAAGAGATCAAAAGCTGGTTTTTAAAGAAAAAGCTTTACCTCAACTGATTTTTTAACTGATTTCCTTAAACTGCTCTAAAGTGCAAAAGCTTTCACTTAAATAAATGTTGAGGTTAACAGCTTTTATTTGCAATTTTTTTTTTTTGTAAAGTGTTATTGTTTTTTTTTTTGGGAAAACGAATCTTAAATGCGAAAGCTTTTACTTAAAATACTTTTAAGTGCAAAAGATTTTAATAAAACAAGTTTTTTATTGATAAAATCTTTATTTAAGTAGTTTTTATTAATAGTTTATCTAGAATAACAGTTACTAAGTGCAAAAGCTTTTACTCATAATTCTTTTAAGTCCAAAAGCTTATGCTTAAAGAAATTTATTTTTTTATTTATTTTTTTTATTTTAAAAGCTATTAAGTGCAAAGGCTTTTATTCAAAAAACTTTTAAGTGTAAAAGTTTTAATTCAAATTGCTTTAAAGTACAAAAGCTTTTACATAGAGCTTTTAAATGCAAAAGCTTTCAAAATAGCTTTTAGGGTCAAACGCTTTTAGTTAAATTGCTTTTAAATGCAAAAGCTTTCAATATAATTGCTTTTAGGGTCAAAAGCTTTTTATTAAATAGCTTTTAGTTGCAAAAGTAGTTAACAAAAGAGCTTTTAAGTGCATTTACTAAATAAGCTTTTAAATGCAAAAGTTTTGACTAAAAAGGTTCTTAACCGTCAAAGCTTTTACTAAAAGAGCTCTTAATAACAAAAGCTTCTTCTTTGCATCTAAAAGCAAAAGCTTTGAATAAAAAAGTTCTTAACTTTCAAAGATTTTACTAAAAGAGCAATTGATTGAAAAAGCTTTTACAAAATAAGCTTTTAAATGCAAAAGCTTTTAAATGCAAAAGCTTTGACTAAATGTGCTTACAAAGGCAAACTTAGACTTAAATGGATTTCTACTTTTAAAGCTTCTACTAAAAGAGATATAAAATGCAAAAGCTTTTACTAAATGAGCTTTTAAATAAAAACTTTTGACTAATATAGTTATTAACTGTCTAAAAGAGTTTTTAATTACAAAAGTTTCTTCTAAAAGAAAAGCTTTTACTTAATGAGCTTTTAAATGCAAAAGCTTTGACTAAATGAGCTTATAAATGCAAAAGCTTTGACTAAAATAGTTCTTAACTGTCAAAGCTTTATCCAAAAGAGCTTTAAAATACAAAAGCTTTGACTAAAATAGTTTTTAACTTTCAAAGCTTTTACTAAAAGAGCTCTTAATTGCAAAAACTTATACCAAAAGTGCTCTTCAATGCAAAAGCTTTTACTTAATGAGCTTTTAAATGCAAAAGCTTTGACTAAATGAGCTTATAAATGCAAAAGCTTTGACTAAAATAGTTTAATAGCTTAACTAAAAGAGGTCTTATTGGCAAAAGCTTCTACTAAAAGAGCTTTTAAATGAAAAAGCTTTTACCAAATGAGCTTTTAAGTGCAAAAGCTTTTACTAAACGAGTTTTTTAATGCAAAAGCTTTTACTTAAATAGTTTCTAAATGCCAAATCTTTTACTAAACAAACTCTTAATTTCAAAAGCTTTTACTAAAAGTACTTTTTAAATGCAAAAGCTTTTAAATAATTGTGTACAAGAACAGCTCTTTTGTTCATAAAGCTTTTGCTAAAATCTTTAATAAAAGAAGATTTTAGGAAGCAATTACGATATTAGAGTCTATAAAACTAATATACAAGTTCTGAAAAACTCAATTTAGGGCACTTTTTCAATGTCTGTCTGCCTATTATTTTCCTGTTCGCCCAAAACACATTAGTGTATGTCTTCTTATCTCTGCGACCACAGAAGCCACTAAGGAACGTGCTATGGTTTCTTCTTTTGTATCAATATGCCTCTAAATGGTAGCTCAGGCTGCCTTAAAACTCCAATTGTAAGGTAATTTTTCAATACGACTTGAGGTCAGTTTATATAAATTTTTTTTCTCCACATTTTGTGTTTTTTTTTTCTTACCCAACATTTCTTTATCTTCAGCTCAATTACTTTACAAAAGAGTTTAACTGCAACAAAATTGTATATGAGTTTATAAAGAAGGAAAAAAAATGGAAAAAATTGTAGCATGATTAACAAAGATGATTTTTTTTTATATATTTTTTGTGCATTCTACAAAATATAAGATTGCTTCGTTAAAGAGCTTAATAAGATTTTTTTTTATTTTATTTTTTCATTATGAAAAATCTTGAAAAAAACGAACTTTAAATTGTATAACTCTCTAAATGGCGCTTCTTTTCATTTTTGTAGTCATGTAGAAAAATGTTAATAATATTATGGGTATTTTAGGCTATAGTCTAGAGGAGACTTTGAAAAATAAGAAAAAATTAAGCCTTCAGTTTTTAGTGGTTTTGGTTTGATTTTTTTTACTCTTATACCTCAAAGCTTTGATTGTCTAGCTGTCTGTCTCGTACTGTTATTTAAAAGTAAATCGGCTTTAATTTTGCGGCTTCTACTTCCTAAGTTTTGTTTAAAATTATATGAGAAAAAAAAGAAATTATAATCTACTAATGCGACAAGAAATATCTAAAAAGTTTGTGATTGGTTGAGGCTGCTAAATGACACTAATGAAATATTGGGAAAGATATAGTGGAAATGTGAATAGTTAAGCCTTTTAATGAAGTTTTTAATTAAATACTCGTTATAACATAAACTTGAAAAGATTTAAAATATAAAATCGAGTTTAATTTGTATGTATTATATAACTAAAAACCGCATTAAAGAAAACGGTCTGGAAAAAGCTTAAAGCTTTATGGTACAATAAGAATTGGAAGCTTTTATAAGCTAGATTTAAAATATCGGTATTTGAGCCTTTTTAAAACATAAGTTAAAAAATTCTTCAATAAAAAGCTCTTAAACGGCTTTTTACAAAAGTTTTTTACTCAAAGCTTTTGCCCTGAAAATATTGTTACTTCTTAGTGAAAATCATGAAATAATAATAACAAGGAAGTTTCATTCTCTCTCTTCAAAATTATTTTGAAGTATATTGGGTTTTTGAAGTTTCATATTTGAAAACAATTGAAAGAAAAATGTTGCCACATTAAGAAAAGGGGTACGTAATACATTGGGATTAGTTATCAAAAATGTGTAATTTTGAAGTAAAGCATATAATAAAGACATTCAATATCAAAGAAATATAGTTGGAACAAATTGTATGATTATTTATTGAAGCTTTTTCGTAAATATTCGTAAGTATTTTATGCATAAATTTACATAAATTTTGTCATCATAAAATATTAGAAAAGTGGGATTGTCGGCAAAAATATGGTAGCACAAACTTTTACTATCCTAACAAACGTCAGAAAGTTATCATGGCGACAAAAAGAGAGAATGGAACAACCTTCAGAATTAATAAGTCATGGTGAAAATATTTAAATCGTAAAGCTTTTAACAGAAAGCTTTTGTTTAATTAGCTTTTTTCAGCAAAACGACTTACGGAGTAAAAGCTTTTAGGACGGCCATATTAACTTTTGAAAATGCTTTTATTGTAATTACTCCTAATAAAACAGCTTTTACAAAAATCTTTAAGACTAATTAGCTTTCTAATAAATAGAGCTTTTTAACAAAAGTTTTGAAGAAAAAGCTATTTAACCTATATCTCTTTGTTTTATAGATAAACTTTAACAAAAATTAAAAAGCTTTTTACTAAAAACTTCTTTAATAAAAAATTTTCTACGTTTTAAGTGCAAATGCTTTTACTAAAAATGCTTTTAAGTGTAAAAGCTTTCAATAAAATAAGTTTTTACTGGATAAAATTTTAAGGGCAAAAGCTTTCAACAAAATAAGATTTTACTTGATGAAATTTTTACTAAATAGTTTTTTTTTGATAATTTATCTAAAATAGCAGTAACTAAGTGCAAAAGCTTTGCTCATAATTCCTTAAAGTTTCAAAGCTTATGCTTAAAGAGGTTTTAGGTGTAAAAGCTTTTACTAAATGCATTTTTTAAAAGCTTTTAAGTGAAAGGGTTTTTAGTCAAAAAGCTTTTAATTGCAAAAGATTTTTTAAAATAGCTTTTAAACGCAAAAGCTTTTACTCACTGAGCCTTAAATTGCAAAAGCTTTCACTATAATTGCTTTAAGGGTCAAAAGCTTTTAATTAAATAGCTTTTTTGTTGTGAAAGATTTTAATATAAAAGCTTTTAAGTGCAACAGCTTTTACTAAAAGGGTCTTTAATGCTTTTATTGGCAAAAGTTTTCACTAGAAGAGATTTTAAGTGCAAAAGCTTTTACTAAAAGAGGTCTTAAATGCAAAAGCTTTGATTATTATTGCTTTAGGGTCAAAAGCTCTTCTAGCAAAAGTTTTTGCTAGAAGAGCTTTTAAGTGCAAAAGCTTATACTAAAAGAGCTATTAATTGCAAAAGCTTATACAAAATTTATTTTTCATTCAAAATTTTTAACAAAGATTAGATTTTTCACACAAAAGCTATTACTTTTTACTAAAAATGTTTTCAAAGATTTCTCACTAAAAGCTTCTTTCTTTAAACTAAATACATTTTCTAATGAAAAGTTTTCTACTAAAACCACTTTTTTAATTACAGCTTCAACTTTTAGACTTTGCAAAAAATATTTTCAATTTTTTTTTTTCGTAAAAAGCTTATTAGTAAACTTGTTTAAGCAAAGCTTTTTCTAGAAAAAAATGTTTAACAAACATCCTTTTCACTTAAAACCTTTAAGATGTAGTGGATTTTTTACACAAAAACTCTTGGTTTCTTGTTTTGAAAAAAAAGCTTTTTTCGAATTTTACTTAAAGCTTTCTTTATAGAAAGATGTTCCAGGACCAGGTTTTTACTTACAAATCTGTTAGAGTGGACTTTTTACTTAATAACTCTTGGTTTCTTGTTTTGGAAGAAAAAAGCTTTTTTTTTTCTAATTTTACTTAAAGCTTTTTTATAAAAAGTTATTCCAGGACCAAGTTTTTACTTACAAATTTGTTAGAGTGGATTTTTTACTCAAGAACTCTTGGTTTCTTGTTTTGGAAGAAAAAAGCATTTTCTTTTTTCTTATTTTACTTAAAGCTTTTTTTGTAAAAAGATATTCCAGGACCAGGTTTTTACTTACAAATTTAATAGAGTCAATAAAAAAAGCTTTTACTAGAACCGTTTTCTTATTAACCATTTTTTAGAGAAAAGCTTTTTGAATAAACTTTTTTGGGGTAGCTTTCTGTTATTGTAGCACTATTAAGCAACTAAGCTTTCTGTTATTGTAGAACAATTGAGTAACTAAAATATGGACTTTTTATTAGAAACCTTTTATTAGAAACCTTTAAGATCTAGTAGATTTTGTACTCAAAAGCTCGTGGTTTCTTGAATTGGAAAAAAAACTTTTTTCTAATTTTACAAAAGCTTTTTTTAAAATAATATATTCCAGTACAAGTTTTTTACTTACAAATTTCTTAGAGTCAATAAAAAAGCTTTTACTAGAACCGTTTTTTTTATTAAACATTTTTTTAGAGAAAAGCTTTTTAAATAAACTTTTTTGGGAAAGCTTTCTGGTATTGCAGCACTATTGAGTAACTAAAAAGTTGGACTTTTATACATGGGAGTTAGTTATCATTTTTTTGTTGAATATAGCAATAAGAGAGATCAGATGAAATGAAGTATAATTTAAAAAGCTTTTAATTATAAACAATGAAATGAAGTATAATATAAAAAGCTTTTAATTATAAATAATTTTAAAAAGCTTTTTCTTACCTTTTAGGCAAAAAGCTTTAGTTATGTATAAAATTCTTATTCAAAAATTATTTTTGAAATTTTTATAAAAAAGCTTTTTTTGTGACAATTCAATGGAAAAACTTTTGTTAAATAGTTTTATTGAGTTCTTTGAAGTTTTCTGTTTTATATACCAAAAATAAATACATTTTTGATTAACAAATATCAAATCTGTACAATTCCATTACAATTGATTACATTCTTCGTAAAATCATCCCTCCCTTGTAACGTAAATGTAAGGACCTGCGTCTCAAACACAAAAACCAATAATTTTCTTCTTTGATCCTTAGAAGGAAGCGTGTCAATCACAAACATCATTTGTTTGATGACAAACGGTGAAAATTACTATTGAAACATTTTCTTTCCCACACTCTGTCATAACTAAGGCAGGCAGGCAGGCAGAGATGAAAATGAAGAAGAAAGTAGGAAAATGAAGAAGAAATGGTGTAACAAATTTAGAAGAGATTTAGGAATAATAACAGGATTTTGACTAGGACTAGAGCAAAAACTCGTAAATAATCATAATAATAATAAAAAAAGGAACTTGTATAATACGCTACAATTAGGATAACAAAAAGGACGTCGGGCTGTTGCCTTGAAAGTAAGAGGGAGAAAGCGGCCTTCTAAAAACTTCTCAACACCTCATTTGTTAGGCAAAAAGATTTTGTTGAGGATTTTTTTCTTTTTTTTGGGTAATAAAAAAGGTAAATGACAAATATTGTGTATAAAATTTGATGTAATCAATGGTATACAAGGATTTTGTTAACATTATTTAATACACATTTATTACTTCCGTTTTGACGTTTCAAAGAAAAGTTTATCATGTTTATTAAAAGGATATTAAAGGGGGGGCTATTCTTAGAGTTCGAATCAAAAAAGTTCATTTTTTGTATGGAAAATTTGAATAAAAGAAAAATTTGTTAAGAACATTAGTTTTGAATATAATGATTTATAAAAGGCGATTTAGAAGTACTAAAGAAGTTTTATGTTCCCTTTTTCTCCATCTATTCAAAGTTTGAGAACTCCATTAGACAGGGAGGGAAATAGACATGATTAAAATGTGACAAATAGACGGTAAGTAAGGTCAATAACCCCTTAGCTTGGTAAAAAATTATAGGATAGGACCAAGAGGATCTTAGTCCCCATAGAGATATATAACATGCATGCCAGTTATGTTTCAAAGTTGGAATTTTTTTGTTCGAAATGCTTAAAATAAACAATCGGATAAGAGGGAAAGCGTGCCCGTGACCCGTCCAAAATTTGCAAAATACCTGATTTTTTACTTTTTTTTAACTATATACTTTTTCCAAGTTGAAATTTGTATGAGGTCAACTATCACGCTTTGCCCTTAACCGATTTATCCGAATTTTCAAGAGACTATTTTTTTAGCATTTCGAGCAAAATTTACCGGAATTTTTTACTTTTTTTTCTTCACTTCATTTATACTTAAGAATTAAGAAATTACAAAATAAGACATGATTTACAATTCTGTAGCCCGTAGTACTAAATAGCTAAATATTGTCAAAATATTCTCAAATTTACTTAGTTTTTTTCATATTAGAAAATTATACTTTTTTTCTCGGGTCGATTTCAAAATTCATTTTTTGATTTTTTGAAAATTTTGTTCAACAAATATCAAAAATTATAAATTATCGTTTCAGGTTCATAAAAGAAACAAATAAGAGAATAAAACTCAGAAAAATTAGGGTCGATATCTTTAATAGTTTCGCCGTAGCTATGATTTGAAATCTTAGAATTTTGCGAAAATGTAATTTTTGAACCAAAAAATTGAAAGTCATTTTAGAGAGAGTTACATTTGACCACAATAATACAAATATGTACAAAGTTTTATTAGGTCGGATATCGGGAAAGCGAGCCGACTTGACGATAAAATTTCGTCATGCCATTTATAGGGGAAAAATTAAAGGTTCCTTCAAATGTTTAAAAAAATTTTCCACTTAGAATAGATTTTCAAAAAAGTGTTTCACAGCATCTTACTTTAAGGTAAATGGGCGTTCCAACGAGATATAAAACCTTAAAATCGGTTGAAAACTTTTCTAACTATTAAGGGTTTTCCAAAATATTCTACGCCTTTGAAGACTCTCCTGAGCATAGGCAATAAAAATTGTTTTATTTTTTTTTAAATATTTCAAAAATTTGACCAGTTTTACTTTTTTGAGACCTCCAGATATTTAAATACCCATTTTTGTAACAATGGGCTAACCTTGAGCCACTTTTGTTTAGGACGAAAAAAAGTATTTTTTTTTAACCGTTTTCAAAACTCCTTTTTTGTTTTTTTCTATAGTTTGTTAAACGAATTCGAAAAAAGTAAAAACAAAGTTCCAGAGTCTTAGTAAGAACACCCAGTAAATTATCACAAAGAAAAAATTATATCGATATCTCTAACGTTTTAGCCGTACCTAAGACTTAAAACCAAAAAATTTCGACAAAAATCCAATTTTTTACTAAACAGCAAATGCAATAAAAAAAAAATATTGTATTTAAAATTTTTACTAAAGCTTGACTTTTTTGAGACCTCCAGATATTTAAATACCGATTTTTGTACCAATGGGCTAAAGTTTAGACATTTTTGCATAGTACGAAATAAAAATTTTTCATACCGTTTTCAAAACTCCTTTTTTGGTTTTTTTCTATAATTTGTTAAACGAATTCGAGAAAAGTAATAACATAGTTCTATGGTCTTAGTTAGAACACCCTGCAAATAACCACAAAGAAAGAATTAGATCGATAGTTCTAAAGGGTTAGCCGTACCTTAGACTTAAAATCAAAAAATTTCGATAAAAACCGAATTTTCACCGAATTTATAAAAAAGCTCGTGATTTGTTATATATTAGCAGTTTTTATGAGCAGAAACAAAATTATTATTGCCTCAATGGTTAGAAATATATATTAGAAATTTAGTTGAAATCGGATGTCATTAACCCTTTTATTACCAGGGTCAAGAAAATAATTTTTAAATATTATATTTTTTTTTAAAGGTACTAGAAATTGTATGTTTTTATTGTTTTATATCAAGCAGAACTAAAATTATTATTACTTTAGTGGGTAGAAACATATATATATATTTATTAGATATTTGGTTAAAATCGAATATCATTAACCCTTTTAATACCAGCAAAATTTTAAAAATATTAGTTATTTTTCTTAAAAGGTACCAAAAATTACATGCTTTTATTGTTTTATTTCAATAAGAATTCAAAAAATCGTTTAAGTTCGCCTAAAGTTACATTTTTATACAAATTAACCCTTGTGTACCCATCACGTGATTTGTTACATTTTACCAGTTTTTATAGGCAGAACTGAAATTACTATTGCTTCAATGGGTAGAAATATATATAAGTTAGAAATTTGGTTGAAATTGGAAGTCATTAACCCTTTTATTACCAGAGTCAAAAATAAAATTTTTTAAATATTAAATTTTTTCAAAAAATGTTATAGAAATTACATGTTTTTATTGTTATATTTAAAAAAAAAATCGTTCAAAGTCGCCTTTAGTTAGATTTTGCGTACCCATTACATGAATTGTTATATATTAGAAGTTTTTATAAGCAGAATTGAAATTATTATTATATCTCACTGAAAATTAAAAAAATCGTTTAAAGTCACCTAAAGTTACATTTTTATACAAATTAACCCTTGCGTACCCATAGGCTCAACTTTTTGAATATGGGTAATATTCGTACTAAAATATGCTTTAAAAATCTTCTTTTATTATTCTTTTCTCTTTCTCTTTCTCTTTCTCTCTCTCTCCCTCTCCCTCTCTTTTCCTCAGGACTCAAATCCTTGCCTAACATTAAAAAAAGCTTTTTATTAGAACAAATTTTTGTCATTGAAACACATACAACCACATATTTGATATCCCTGGAGGATACGAAATATTTTTGTGTATTGTCTGTCTTTCTCTCTAATTCTAAGGACATTTTGACACAATTATTGTGTGTATGTGTATGTTAACACACACTTACTCTCATCTATGTATTTCCTAATTCAAACGCAAATCAAATCACCTCCTATTGTTGGATTTTCATTAAGTGTTTTGTTAATTTAAGAGACATCTCTCGTCGTCGAAAACAATACCTTTGATTTTTGAAAGGACATTTTACCTATTAATTATGCAAATAAACCAGAGAAATTAAAGCTTTAGCCCAAATCCCACGAGTAAGATAAAATGTTCATGCTGTTGAACATGTTTGTTCATGATGAAACAAAAAAAAAAAAAAAATGAAAAATTAAACTCACCCAAAACATTTTGTGTGTTAAAAGATAAAGTAATAAATTTTAAATGTGTAGAAGAAACAGAAAAAAATCAGTTGAGGACAACATACCTGGAATGAAAGGAAGAAAAGGATGAGATTAGTAAAATTTTGTAAAAAAAAAAATATTTATAATTTAAAATTTTTGAATTTAAAAAAAAATTGAGATAAAAAAATTATATAAAAATTATTTCCTCCTTCATTAAAGCTTTTATTTTTTTAGTTTAGAATATTTTTGCATAGTAGGTTTAATATTTTATTTTAAGCGAAAAAGAACTTAAAATACTTCACTTAAATTTGTAGGAAAATATTCTACAAAAGCTCCATTACGAAACTTTCTTCAAGAGCTTTTTGATTTAAATAAATTTTTTTTAATATTTTTTATAACAATAGTTTTGCTTTTAGTAAAAGCTTTTAATATAAACATTAAAAAAAGCTTTCAAAAATTAGCTTACAGCGAGAGTTTTTAGTCACTACAACAAAAAATTATTTTAATTTTAAATTTTCTTCAAAAGCTCTTAACATATGTTTTTAATAAAAAAAAATTTGTGGAAAAAAATAATAAAATATTTCCTTGAGCTTTTTGGGAGAAAGAAATAGCTCTATAAATTAACTTTTTACAAGGGCTTTTCCTACATAATATTTTGTTTAGAATAACATTTCGTTGGAAAAAGCTTTTAATTTTAAGGTTTTTTAAACAAAAGATTTCACAATTTTTAAAGAAAGCTTTTAAATAAAAAATAGTTTAATACCTTGAAAAGCTTTAAAAACAATTTATGCCAATGAAGCTTTCTTTTGTTATTTTTTAGTCTTGTTTTTATGAAAGCTTTTAAAATTTAAGCTGATTTTAATTTTTCATCATAGCTTTCAACTGAAAAGGTTTTAGCCACCCAAATAAATGTTTTTTGTAAAAGCTTTTAGTCAAAAAAGTTATTTTCTTGGAACTACTTGTACAGAATTTATTTAGCATTTAATAAAAAAGCTTTCACTGTTATTAACGAAAAAACTTTTTTTGTCTAAAAATAAATAATTTTTTTTTGTGAAAGCTTTTTATGAAAAAAACTTTTTTCTCTAAAACCTTTTGTATAAAAATTGTTTAACATTCAATAAACAAGCTTTGGCTTATATTGAATGCTAGTTTTTTATGATGAGAGAAAAAAGCTTTTTTGCAAAATTGTTAAAAAATTTAAATTTTTATGAAAAAGTTTTTATAAAATCTTAGTTCCCTATTATTGAAAAGCTTTTTTCAATTAAGGCTTTCATTCCTTAAAATAAAAAATCATTCTTCTGCTTTTTTAATTCAAAAAAGCTTTTTGTGAAAGCTTTATTTTTTAAGAATTTTTTCGAAAAAATTTTGTAATAAAATGATTTCTATAGTTTTTTTTTTCAAAAAAAAGCTTTTTTACGAAAAACTTTTGTATAAACATGCTTTTGATTTCTATAGATAAGCTTTTAGTTGAAATAATTCCTATTCTTTTTATATGAAAAAATCTTTTTTGTGAAATCTTTTTATATGAAAAAATCTTTTTTGTGAAAGCTTAAAAAAATCTTTTTTTTTTCTAAAAACGTTTGTTTGAAAATATTTTACCTTTTAATAAAAAAGCTTTGGTTTATAACAAATTATTTTTTTTATGATGAGAAAAAAGTTTTTTTTTAGCGAAATTGCAAAAAGAAATTAATATTTTAATTTTTAATTAATTAATTAATTTTCTTTTTAATATAAAAAAAACTTTTCCTATTTTTTTTATGAAAAAGCTTTTACAATACATTTATTATTTTAATGGAAGCTTTTAAATTAAACTAGCTTGAATTCCCTATTATTGAAAATCTTGTTTCAATTAAGGCTTTAATTCATTATTATGGAAAATCATTATTTTACTTAAAATTTAATTTCATAAGCTTTTTGTCATAAAAGTAAAGACTTTTTGTGAAAGCTTTTAATAAAAGAGTTTTTTTTTCTAAAAAACTATTTGTATAGAAATGTTTTAACTTTTAATAAAAAGCTTTTTATTTTATTAAATTTTATTTATGAAAATGCTTTTATAAAATCTTATTTTAATGAAAGCTTTTTTTTTTTTAATAAATAAGCTTGAATTCCCTATTATTAAAAAAAGGTTTTTCAATCGAGGCTTTAATTCCTTAGCTTTCAATACAAAAAGCTTTTTTCATTAAAAAAGTGTTTTTAGTGAAAGCTTGCTTTAAAGCTTTTTTTTTTCGAAAAACTTTTGTTTAAAAATGCTTTTGCTTTCTTTAGATAAACTATTGTTTGAAATAAATTCTGTTCTTTTTATATGAAAAAAGCTTTTTTTTAGCTAAATTAATAAAAATGAACTATTTTTCAAAAAAAGATATTAAAGAACTTTAATTTATTAAAAATTTTAGCTATGACAAGCTTATAATTCAAATTTTCCATACAAAATTCTTATTATAAGACTTTGATAATTTTATTCGTTTTTGAATTAGGAAGTTTGTTTACATTTATTGTAAAGTTTTTTAAACCCTTCAAGTATGTTTTACTTTTGTATTTCCTTAATTACTTCTGATTGAGCTTTTCTAAAGCTTTCTTAAATAACTTAAACTATAATTGCTTTTATTTTTGGCAAAAATTCCTTTTGTTACGAGAAAAAATTTTATTTTTCCTTAAGCTTTTCAAAGCTTTTTTATGCTTTGTATGCATTACTCTTTAGCATAAACCACTTTAAGAAATAAAATTGTTAACTTGGGAATTAAATTTTTTTTGCCAAAAGAAATAAAAATTTTATGCTAGAGAATTATAGTTTTTTTAGTTGAATTAAAAATTGTTCTTTTACTGGAAAAAAACGGTTATATGCAAAGAGTCAAGACTAAAGTTCAGTTTTTTTTTTTTAAATATTTTTCTCTTAGTGCTTTTTGAAGGAAAATTTTTTAAAAAGCTTAATTTACAAAAGAAATTTTAAATTTATAAAAAAGTAAGAACGTTATACTTTGTTAAAGATGATTTCTGTCTGTTCACTTATGTGAAAAGAATCCTAGAATATTTCATAGACGAACTGTTTGGTATTTAGTTAATTTTTATGATTCTTGCTTATTTGCTAAGTAATTGTTTTATAGTAAAAGGCAAAAAGCTTTAAGGCCTTATTATTACTGCAGCTACTTCTACTGCTACTAGTACTACAACTACTTTTACAATTCAATAACTCTCTTAAAAAATTTATTTCATTTTTTATATTTTATTTCTACAATTGTTGAGTTTGGAAGAATGAGTTTTGCTATAAGTTGAGCATTAATAAGTTTTAAAAGGAATGAAATCGAGAAAAAAAAGTTTAAGTTTATTGCTGGCTGCTACCAGAGTCAAGTCAGCCCAAGAACCAGCCAACCAAGCAAACAGTCAGCAACAACCAACCAACCGGCAGCCAAACAGCCAACATTTCAACTCAAGTCTTGTTTGTTTGAATTGAGCAAAAAAATACAATAAAGTTGAGAAAAAAAAATGAAAATATTAAGTTAAAATATATATATAAAAAAATAAAGTAAAGTTGAGTACCCAACAGTAAAAGAAGCCTTAAGTATTATTGATTTTTGTTGTGTTTTCGCTTATGATAAAAATACAAGTACTTCACAACTACTCCCTGAATGTATGCTATAAAAAATTTTCATATTTTATTTTTGCTATACATATACATTTTGCACTTGCAGGCATATTAAATCATTTCTATACTTCGTTTCTTTACAACAAACAACAGCTACAAACACTTTGTTCTACAAACTAAAGCCAACAATCAAACATTTGCCTATAACTCTACCCCATTGTGCTTTAGAGAAAAAGAAAAAAACAGAAAATTATAAACTCTTTTTATGAAAAAATAGTAAAAAATAATAAAGTTTTTTCTTAAACATAATTTTATTTGCCTACAAACAGTGAAACAATTTCGCACATACACACAACCAACCAACTACTCACACCTTCTCCCCCTCTCTCACACACACGCACACACACACACACTTAGTCAATGTTGTTAAAAAAATGCTATATTAAAATGCAATTTATATAATTAAATCTGGTCTGCTACTGTTTGCATAAAGAACAAGCCAGCAAATGGTAGAGAGCCTTAAAAAGGGAGTAGTATTGAAGAGAGGGGGAGGAGAAGAGCACTTGGAAAGTGCATAATTAATCTATAGTTGTTTTATTTATTTATATTGCATTATAATTTAATTTTGTTTTCAACAGAAATTAGCATGAGTGCATATTTATTTGATTGTTTAAGAATTGAAGCCTAAAAGTAGGCAGCAGAAATTTAATTTAAATCATTTTGAAAAGCCTGAGATAACAAAAGAGAGAAAATAGGAAGCACTATGTTTTTTTAAATATAAATATTTAAAAACTAAACTTTTTTTAAACAAATTTTCATATAAAAAGCTTTTCAAGTGGTTTTATAATCATTTAAAAATGTCTAAAAAAACCTTAAAATAGGCAACAGGAATTTTTTTACCAGCAGAAATTATAAATAGAATCTCTCTTTAAATTAAAAAAAAAAACTACATTATTAAAGCTTTTTTTATAAAATATTCTATTCAAAGCTTTTAAGAAAAGAATTAAAAAAACGCCAAAAAGTAGGCAATAATTTTTTTTTAAAAGCACAAATATTAATATTAAATTCATTTGAGAACTTGTCAGAAAATATTAAGAACAACTGTTTTAAGTGGAATAAATATATAACTGAAGCTTTTTTTTTATAAAAAAGTTATATTAAAAGCTCTCAAGAAAAATTTGTTTTTTTTTAGAAAAACTTTTCTGAAACGGTTTTATTAAATATAAATTAAATATAAATTACAAATCTTCATTATTAAAGCTTTCTCTATAAAAAGTTTCAATTCAAAGTTTTAAAGTGAAAAATTTTTGAAAAACACCAAAAAGTAGGCAATAGAAATTTTAAAAGCACAAATATTAATAATTCATTTGAGAACTTAATGGAAAATCTTAAGAACAACTGTTTTAAATGGAAAACATGTATAACTAAAGCTTTTCATCAAGATAATTGTATTAAAAGCTTTCAAGAAAATTGTTTGTTTTTTTTTTTAACTTTTTTGAAACGGTTTTATTTTCAAATATAAGTTAAATATTAAGAGAAACTATTTTTAAAAAGAAAATTTTCAATATTTAAATTTTTTTTTCTATAAAAAGTTTCTATTCAAAGTTTTCAAGTGAAATATCTTTTTTAAAAACGCCAAAAAGTAGGCAACAGAAATTTCTAAAAGCAGAATTACTAATAATTCATTTGAGAACTCATCAGAAAATATTAAGAACAACTGTTTTAAATAAAAAATATATAATACTAAAGTTTTTTTTAAAGATACTTGCAAAAAAGCTTTAAAAAAGCTTTTTTTAGAAAAACTTTTATGAAACGGTTTTTTCAAATATTTATACTTAAAAACTTTTTGAACACAGTTCTTGATAAAGAAAAATCTTTATTAAAGTTTTTTGTAGAAAAAAATAGTTTCCAAAGCTTTCGAATTTTTTGGATAAAGTTTTTTTTTCCTAATTTTTTTTTTTTTAAATTTTTGTTTTCAGAAATACGTTTAAACAAAAAAGCTTTTTAATCCAATTGTTCTGGTTCTTCAAGTATTTTTGCCAAACAATTAATCAGAAAAGCTTTTCTGTAGAAAAAAGTTTTCATAAAGAAGCTTTTAACAGAAGGTCGTTCAAAAAATTATTTTTCATGTATTTTTGATTAGAGGTTCTTACAAAGGTTTTTCTGTAAAAGCTTTCTTTTAGGATTGTTTCCAAAACCTTGCTCAGAAAAGCTTTTTTGTGGAATAAAGTTTTCATAATGAAGCTTTGAACAGGAAATTGATCACAAAATTTTTACGCAAAAAGAAGGTTTTTGATAGAAAGTTCTTATAAAAGAATTTTTTGTAAAAGCTTTTCCTTAAAATTGTTTCTAAAAACTTTCTCAGAAAAGCTTTTCTTAGAAAAGAAGTTCCTAGAAAAAAATTCTGAAAAGGAAATCGTTCACTTTTGTCACAAAAAAAAAAATAGTTTTGAATATAAGTTTTTACAAAAGGAATTTTTGTAACAGCTTTTTTTTTAGTATTGTTTCCAAAATCTCTTCCAGAAAAGCTTTTTTATTTTTTTGTTTTTAAGTTTTAGAAAAAAATCGTAAATTTTTTTCACAAAAAAAATATTTTTGATGGAAAGTTCTTACAAAAGAAATTTTTTGTAAAAGATTTTCCTTAGTATTATTCGCAAAAACTTTCTCAGAAAAGCTTTTTTTAGAAAAAGTTTTTAGAAACAAATTTTTAAATAGGAAATCGTTCACTTTTTTCACATAACAAAAAAATATTTTTGATGGTAAGTTCTTACACAAGGAAATTTTTGTAAAAGCTTTTTCTTATTATTGTTCCCAAAATCTTTCTAGAAAAGCTTTTCTACAAACAAATTTTGAACAGGAAATCGTTCACTTTTTCACAAAAAAAAAAAAAAATATATATTTTTAATGGAAAGTTCTTACAAAAGTCATTTTTTGTAAAAGCTTTTCTTTAGTATTGTTCCGAAAAACTTTCTCAGAAAAGTAAAAAAATTTTTAGAAACAAATTTTGAACAGGAAATCATTCATAAAAAATATTTTTATTAAATTATTTAAACAAATGGCGTGTGTAGGAAAGTTATCACAAAAAGCCTTTTTATATAAGCTTTTCCTTAGTAATAGTTTTTTGTATGAGGTCTTTTTTTTATTAAAATGGTTTTTTGTAAAATCTTTGTTTTTTTGCAAAAGCTATTCAAATGAAAACAATTGTATATAGTATTTTTGGTAAAAGCTCATTTTGAAATGTATTTTTTATGTGAAAGCTTTTTATAGAGGGTCTTTAATCTTTTCTATAAAAATCTTGTTGGCAAAAGCTTTTCCATAGAAAGGGCAAGATAAAAGCTTTTTATAAAGGGTCTTTTAAAGCAAAATCTTTTCTATAAAAAAACTTTTTTGCCAAAAGCTTTCCCATAGAAAGGGCAAAAAATGTCCTTTAGATATATTTCCTGTAAGTCTTTTGATAGTGGAGGTTTTGTAGGTAAAAAATTGCAATAGAAAAGCTTATAAAGCAAAAGCTCTTTTTGAGAAAAGCTCTCTAGATGACTATATTCTGCAAGATAATAGAAAGGCTATGGCAAATCTCAAGTCTGTCTATGTGAGTCTGATAATCAACTTTTCTTAAGCATTTCTGATTTTTGTAAGGATTTTCCTTAATTTGTAGCTTAAAGCTTAAGTTTTTCTAAACATTTTCGCCTCAAAAATTAATTCAAATATTTTAAATTTTTCCACAAAACTTTGGCTTAATAATAACAACAAATATTATGAAATGGCAAAAAAATGAAATGCACCAAAAACTAAAACTTTTCACTCTCGTTAGATGATTTTAGCTTCAATGGTTTTTCATGGCTGAAATAGTTTAGGTTTTTCCTTTTTTTGTGTAAGAGTAGAATTTACACAGACATAGAGAGACATAAACAAACACACACACACACAGACAATTATATAACAAGCAGCAAAAGTTCGTGAAAAATAACCGAAAATACAAAGTGAAAAAACAACACTCACACCATTAAAAGCGCCCAAAAGCATGCCACAAAATATTAATTAAAATACTGCATAATTTTAGGATGCTTATGCTATACCACAAAATTTTAAACTTTATGCAAATGGTATATCGGCAGCAGCCATACCAACAGCAATATTTTGAATACTAGCAACAATTTTTTTTTGAGTAAAGCTAGAGCAGCATCAGAAGCAACAGCAGCAAATAATACAAACATTATCACTTATGTATAAATATGCCTGAAAGTATGCTCTGAAATTTAGTTCAATCACTAAAGAGTTTTTGCAAATTAAACACAATTGCTAAGAGTATAACAAAAAGGGGAGAAGGAGTGTAGAAAAGCACAGAGAGAAATTGCGTTTAAGAGTTAGTGTAAAGGAAGACATTTAAATACTAACCCAAAAGATAAAACTTTTCGTATTGCATTTTGTGTTGCCCCTAAAAGTATGCTAGCATGATAATAGTTATTTTGTTGCTGCTGCTGTATAAAGAGGCGAAATGTTTTTAATATGTTGTGTGTAACCAACATTTTTTTTCTATATTCTAGTAACTAGAAAATGGAAATCGAAACTAGCTAATGCTATAAAGTATTCAAATTCAAAACTTTATTTTCACTTATTTACATCCCCATACAGATAGAAACACTTACTCATACACTTGCATTGCTTTTTGATGTTTTTTTGTTATTTTATTTTTCTAGTTACAAAATATATTTAAGTTGGCAGTTGCTAGTGTTTGTTATCTTCGCACACAGACACATGCAAATTGTAAAATAAACATTTATTTATAGTTTTTCCTAAAAAACAAAAACAAAAATACTACAAAACAACAAATACTAAATATCTGTAATGAAAAACTTGAAAACCTAAAAATGTACATATTCGTATCTAAATACAAACAGCAGCAAAAAAATTTTGTGTAACTTGTAAATTGTAGTGAAATTTTGGAAAACAAGTGAAATTTTAACAACTGGATGTGGTGGTGGTAAGTTTAAAAATGGTTTAATTGTTGTAAACGGTGGCCGAGAAAAAATTTCCTATAAAAATAAGATATTCTTAAAAAATTTCTTAAAAATATAAAAATTTTTGAAAAAATTCTTAAAACATTAAAAAAAAATTTTAAAAATTCTCTATGAAAATTTGAAATTTATGAAAAATTTCCTATCAAAATAAGAAATTTTTTAAAAATTTTCTTATAAAAATAAGAAATTTTTAAAAAATTTGCTAAAAAAACCGTACATTATTGAAAAAATTCCTATAAAAATATGAAATTTTTGTAAAATTTCCATAAAAATAGGAAATTTTTGAAAAATTTCCTATAAAAATAGGAAATTTTTGAAAAATTTCCTATAAAAATAGGAAATTTTTGAAAAATTTCCTATAAAAATAGGAAATTTTTGAAAAATTTCCTATAAAAATAGGAAATATTTGAAAAATTTCCTTTTAAAATAGGAAATTTTTGAAAAATTTCCTATAAAACTAGAAAATTTTTGAAAAAATTTCCTATAAAAATAGGAAATTTTTGAAAAATTTCCTATTTTTATAGGAAATTTTTTAAAAATTTCCTATAAAAATAGGAAATTTTTGAAAAATTTCCTATAAAAATAGGAAATTTTTGAAAAATTTCCTATAAAAATAGGAAATTTTTGAAAAATTTCCTATAAAAATATGAAAATTTTTTAAAAATTTCCTATAAAAATAGGAAATTTTTGAACAATTTCCTATAAAAATAGGAAATTTTTGAAAAAAATCCTATAAAAATAGGAAATTTTTGAAAAAATTCCTATAAAAATAGGAAATTTTTGAAAAAATTCCTATAAAAATAGGAATTTTTTGAAAAATTTCCTATAAAAATAGGAATTTTTTGAAAAATTTCCTATAAAAATAGGAAATTTTTGAAAAATTTCCTATAAAAATAGGAAATTTTTGAAAAATTTCCTATAAAAATAGGAAATTTCCTATAAAAATAAGAAATAGGAAATAGGAGATTTTTCAAAAATTTCTTATTTTTATAGGAAATTTTTTAAAAATTTCTTATTTTTATAGGAAATTTTCCAAAAATTTCTTATTTTTATAGGAAATTTTTCAAAAATTTCTTATTTTTATAGGAAATTTTTCAAAAACTTCTTATTTTTATAGGAAATTTTTTAAAAATTTCTTATTTTTATAGGAAATTTTTCAAAAATTTCTTATTTTTATAGGAAATTTTTCAAAAATTTCTTATTATTATAGGAAATTTTTAAAAAATTTCTTATTTTTATAGGAAACTTTTCAAAAATATCTTATTTTTATAGGAAATTTTTCAAAAATTTCTTATTTTTGTGGGAAATTTATTTATTTTTTATAGAAAATTTTTCAAAATTTTCTATTTTTATAAGAAATTTCTCAAAAATTGTCTATTTTCATAAGAAATTTTTCAAAAATGTTCTTGTTTTATAGGAAATTTTTAAAAATTTTTCTAGTTTTATAGGATTTTTTTCAATTTTCCACTCTCATTCGCTTGAATATAAAGACTTACGGCAAGGTCTGTGCCAAAAATGAGCCTCAAAAAGGGCTTGCGAAGCGAAGGGAGCCTGAGAGTCTGTCTAAATGTGCACGTAAGTGTATGTGTACTTAAATGTTAGCTAGTATTTGTGTATTTATGTATAAAAAATATCTATAGCTTAAGGCATTTTGTAACAGCTGGGTTTCATATTCAAACATGTTATTTCAAAATTTCTTTTTTTTTCATATTCACGCAAAAAATGTACAAATAAACCAAAAAAATATAGAAAATATTTTACATGGAAGCATTTGTAGCAACAAATGGTTTTAATTGTAAAGAAAAATTTCACTAAAAATTGTATAGAGTAAATATGATATTATTTAATTTTGTGATGAATATTTAATACACAATAATTTGACCTAATTTTCTAGTAAATTTATTTGTTCGTAAAAAATCAAAAATGTTATAATAATGAAGGACACAAAAGGATATGTTAGAGAAATATGTAAAAAAAATTTAAATGAATAAAAAAACATTTTTTCAATTTAAGGAAAATAAATATAAAAATAATAGAAATATTTTAAAATAATAAAAAAAGAAATTCGGTTATTCAAACAAAAAGAAATTGTTAGTTTAGTTTTGAAAACCTAAAAATAGGCTTTGGTTTTATTAAAGGTTTTATTAGAAATTTTAGAACATTTGTTGGTAAATGTTTGTTTAGTAGTTATTGAATTTTTAATTAAATTTGTAGTTTATAAGCAAATATTTTCTTAAGATTTTAATTCTAAGAAATTGATTAAATATTTCTTTAATTTTTTGTAAAGCCTGAAAATAGGCTTTATTTTATTTATTAGCATAAATTTGTTTAAACAATTTTCTTAAATATATAATCAAACCTTAAAATTGATTAAATTCATTTTCTAATATTTTAAATTTCTTTAATTTTTTTGTAAAGTAAAAAAATTCATTGCCTACTTTTAGGCTTTTTATATTAATAACTAAATTTAATTTATTTTCTTCTTTAGCATTTCTCCTCAGTAATTCGGTTCCATTTTTTCTCTGCCATTTTGTCCTTTTTAATTAAACATTTTTTTCTGTTGTCCTTATTTCCTAATGGCCCCTTATCAAATTTCCTTTAGCTCATTACTTTTAAATTTCATGTTCAAATTTCTTAAGAAATAATTTCTTATTTTTATGGCCTGAGCTGGGCTGTTATTTTTTTTTTTTGTTTGTTTCTGTTTAAGAAAAAATGTTTATTTACAAAATTAATTACCGTAAATATATATGTTTTTGTTTTCTATATACTCGGTAATATTTTCTTAAGGAATTTTTGTATTATTTTTAAGTAAGCTCTTCTGTTTTTTTTCTTTCTGCCATTAAATGTTTGGCAATTTCACGCATGTCAAGAACAGAGCCAAGAAGAAAAACATTGAGTTTCAAGCGGCAAAAAAGACAAGTTAATATGCAGTAAATATATTTTGATTAAATTTAAAAATCAATAAAAGACAATAAATTTACTTGGGAAGCTTTAAAACATAAATTTTTAAATACTTCCTTTGCTTCCTAAAAGTAGGCAATACTTTTTGAAATTTTCTTTATTTCTTGCATATGCAAGACTTGTTTTAAATTAGGACCATTTCATAAAAAATAAGTAAATTTACCTTCAATTTTGTAAAATATGTATACTTAGCGTTTTTGTGTTGCCTTAAAATATGCACTACTTTTTAAATGTTATTTTAGATCGAAAAGTGATTTTCTTAAAAGTTTTATATAAGTGTATATATATATATTAAGCCTTAAAATTTTAGAATTAATTAAAAAATTTAATATCGTCTGTTTACTTTACATCCCTAAAGTAGGCAAACTTTTTTGGAGTATTTTAATTTACATGGAAAGCTAATAATTGGTAATAATTGATATCATTTCAACTATTATCTATTTCAACTATTAAAAGGAAATTCTATTTAATTTTTGCCAAATAATAGAATTTGTATCGTTTTTATTGTGCCTTAAAATAGGCATTAGTTTTTAAATGTTATTATTTTCATCTAAACTGTGATTTTCTTTGAAACTTAAAGTTAAAGCTGATTTTTGATATTATTGCATACCTAAAATTGTTTAGTAATTAAATTTTTCGTTAAAATTTCATCATAATTTCCCGTCCATCTTGTCCCTACTTTTAGAATCTAAAAGTAGTCTTTCTAAATTTTTCTTAGTAAAATATCACATTTCAATTTTGCCAGTAAAATATCACAAAAATTTATAATATATGTAAAATTACTGTAAGGCTGTAATTAATTTGTCTTTAATTTTCTTTGAAGCTGTAAGTTAATACATGAAATTTAATTTTTTGTTAAATTTGTTCAGTAATTGAAATTTCTATTTAAATTTCATAACTATTTCTGGTCCACCCTTCACCCTTCGCCTGAAAGTATGCTCTTTTTTTCATAAACAATTTCAAAACATCAGAGAAATGCAATATATAGGATGAAACTTTAATATTTTCTAGTTAAAATTACTAAGATCTTGGAATTTAACATTCCTTAAAATCCCTAGAGTAGGCAATAGTTTTTTAAATCACCCCAACACGATAATATTTTAATATATACAAGTTTTAGTCAAGGTTCAAGATATTTTTGTTTCAAAGTAAAAGAAAAATATAGAGTTTACCTAGTCCGCTATATATTTCAAGCCCTAAAGTAGGCAATATTTTTTTAAATCAACCCAATTTTTGGCTAAATGTGATATTGTTTAAATATACGAGTTTAGGTTAAGGTTTAAGATATTTTTATTTCAAAATTAAAGAAAAAAATGAAATTTACCAAGTCCGCCATTTTTTCCAAACCCTAAAGTAGGCAATAGTTTTTGAAATCTACTCAATTTTTGGCTAAAAGCGAAATGTTTTAATATACGAGTTTAATTCAAAATTTAAGAAAAATATGGAATTTACAATGTTATTCATTTCTTTAAAGCCCTAGAGTAGGAAATATTTTTTCCTTATTCAAAAGTGTAGGCAACAGTTTCTTGAATAATTGCAGCACATTTTGCTGGAAGTTATAACAGTTTTTTTCTTTTAAATTGAAACATTTAACTTAAATGAATTTCTACAAATTGCCACTTTTGGTTTAAAAACTTTCCATAAATTTGAAAATCCAAATGAATAAAATTTTTATGAAATGTAAAATTTCGTAAATTGTTTCTATTTATACAAAATATTCACCAATTTGAACATTTTTATTTAAAAATTACCATCAATTTCAAAATTTTCATAAAAAATTCATATTCATTAATTTGAAATTTTTTGTACAAAAATTTTCATAAATTGTAAAATTTTCTATTAAAATTTCCATATATTGTAAAAATTTGTATAAAAAACTTCCATAAATTGTAAAAATTTATAGAAAAATTTCCATAAATTGTAAGATTGTTATTTTTTTTATAGAAAAGCTTTAAAAAATTATAAAATTTAATAGAAAGATTTCTATAATTTGAAAAATTTTATGTTAAATTTTTCACAAAATCTAAAAATTTATCAAAAATTTACATATTTTGTAAATATGGAATTTCCATCCTTCCTATGAAGCCCTAAAGCATGCAACACTTATAAGAGTTTAATTTGTATGTATCATTTTCTGAAGATATTTAGGTTTCTTTTGTTCTTTAAATGAAACGAATGCATAAGATTGCCTTACTTTTCTATGAAGCCTTAATGTAGGCAACACTTTTTAAAATAGCTCAATTTGCATGTAAAGTATCATTATCTTAAAATTTTTGGGTGAAGAAAAGTTTTCATCAGGATTTGAACTCGAAATAGTACAAATTCTTGGATTTTTCTAGTAATTTTTCATGTCCGTCTTTCCTCAAAACTCCTTAATGCAGGCAATAGTTCCTTTAATTTTTTGGTATTTATTTTGATGTACGTACAGAATTCTATATTTTCATAATTTTTTTAGTTTTCTTTGTTATTTTCTTTAAACCAAATGGATTAATCCAAATGTCCGTTCTTCCTGTGAAGCCCCAGAGTAGGCAACACTTTTTAAAATATCTTTATTTTTATCTCAAGAAAGATTATCTTGAAAAATTTGGATTTAGGCTAATGTTTAAACTTTATTTTAATTTAATTTTTTTCTAGTTTTTTTGTGTCCGTGCTTCCTCAAAACTCCTTAATGTAGGCAACAGTTTTTTTTGAATTTTTGGTATTCATTTTGATGCACATTCAGAATTCTCTATTTTCTCAAAATATTTAGTTTTCCTTTATCTTTTCTTCAAATAAAATAAATGATTTAGAATGTCCGTCCTTCCTATGAACCCTTAGAGTAGGCAACACTTTTTAAAATATCTGTATTTTTATCCCAAGAATAATTATCTTGAAATATTAAAGTTCAGGCTAAGATTTAGACTTTATTTCAACTAAAAATTTTACAAATGTCAAATTTTTATTGTCCGCCCTTCCTGAAAAATCCTTAAAGTAGGCAACTATTTCTTGATAATGTACTATAAATTGAGCTGTAACTTGTTTTAAAGCTCTATTTTCTCAGATTTTGTAGTTTTCTTTATTCTTTTCTCCTTCTCCTTTTGTCATTATAAATTTAATGCTTTTTTAATGAAATTTTCTGCAAATGTAAGTCAGGTCTTTTTTTCGGTCTTTTCCCAATTTCAAGCCATTCGAAAAATAGTCAAAAGCAAATAACAAAAATTTGTGTTATTTTTTCTAGGTCATAAAATTTTATATCTATTTGTCAAGAATTAAAGCATGATTTTTGCGTTATTAAATTACAACATTAGGAAAGACAAAACAAAATAAGAAAAATATATACTAAAAGCCCTCATAATCATCAGCAACAACGTCATACTATTACCAAATACAAATATTTCAGGTATATAAAAATTAATGAAGTGTAAATATTGTATACAAGAAACTCGGGGAAGTTAATATTAGAAAAATTTATATTAAAATTAAATTTTTTTTGATTAAATTTTGTTTAAAAATTTAGTCTTATATTGTTTCTTATATAACCCTCGAATAAACAAAATTTTTTGCTTTTAACTTTTTTCCTAAGCTTGGCTAAACTTTAACCTTTTGCTTTGATTTGAATTTTTTTTGTTACTTATAGATTTTTTCAATCTCTTTTCCTTTTGCCTTTGCAGACAAAAGTTTAACCCTTAACTTTTGTTCTTTTTGTTAGAAATTTTGATTGTTTTTTTGGTTGAAATTGTTCTTCATATAATTTTTTCTAACAGACTTTTTCTTTTTTTTTTGTTGTTTGAGTACAAAAAGAAAATTGCTAAGAAAACTTTAGCTTTCTTGTTTTTAAAGGTGATTGATTTTTGTTTTGTAACCATTTTTTTTCTTCTAAATTTTCATTCTCTAAAATTTTCTCTTAGCAATCGAAGTAAAAATTTGTTTAAAAAAAACTTCACAAATCAAAGAAGTTTGCAAGAAATAGGGATAAAATGTGTTTAGATGCCTTAAAGTAGGCTAAACTAAGG
The DNA here is from genome assembly GCA_933228675.1 of Stomorhina lunata. Taxonomy (NCBI): domain Eukaryota; kingdom Metazoa; phylum Arthropoda; class Insecta; order Diptera; family Rhiniidae; genus Stomorhina; species Stomorhina lunata. The sequence continues at coordinate 117,481,361 of OW121742.1, read as the reverse complement.
GAAAAGCTAGAGTAAAGTGAAATGGGAAAAAAATTCGAAATAAAAGTCTAAAAGTCCTTTTCTAAAACTTTTCTTTGGGCTTTTTTAAAACTCTCAAAAAAAAAATTGGACATTAATTTGATTAGTTTTTACCACTTGTTTTTTTTTTTGCAAAAGAATAAGGCTAAAAGTAGGCTCTACTTTTTTATTATTAAAAAAAGTTGAATTTTTATCATAATCAATCAAAGGAATTTAGGGAATTTAAAGAATTTAAATAAAGAAACCTTTAGCATATAAAGATAAAATTTCAAAGCTAAAAAAATCTTTAAAAAAGACCTAAATAAAGCCTTAAAATAGGCAACATAAAATTTCCTATAACAAATTTGAGGCCCTATGCTCCACTGGGAGTCAAGGATAACAGAAGAAGAAGAAAACAAATTTTCCTTTTAGGAAAATTTTTGTTATAGGGAATTTTTGCTAAACTTAATGAATTTTTGAGATCTTAAGGCCTTAACAAACTAATTTTACTACAATTTTAAAAACTTCCCTGATTTTTTTAGGTTTTTTCGTGACTTTTTTTAGGTTTTAGTCTATTATCAAACAGATTATGTAAAATTTTTAATATTTACCATAACTTAAAAAAATTTCCCTATTAGGGAAATTTTTGTTATAAGGCATTTTTGCAAATTTTTGTTATTTTTTTAGGTCTTAGGGCCTTAAAAAACTAATTTTGGTAACATTTTATAAATTTCCCTTATTCATAAAAATTTCCTTTTGAGGGAAATTTTTATTTTAAAATATTTTTGCAAAATTTTATGATTTTCTTAGGTTTTAGTATAAAACTAAACAGATTTTATGAATTTCTTAAAATTTTCCATGACTAAAGAAAAATTTCCTTTTAGGGAAATTTTTCTCATAAGGAATTTTTGCAAAGCTTTATGAGTTTTTGAGATCTTAGGGCCTTAAAAAACTAATTTTACTAAAATTTTATAAATTTCCTTTATTTATAAAAATGTCCCTTGAAGGGAAATTTTTATTTTAAAAGGTTTTTGCAAAAGTTTATGCTTTTCTTAGGTTTGAGTACATAATTAATTAGATTATATGAAATTAAAAAGGAAATTTTTCAATTTTTATAGCAAATTTTTCAAAAATTTCTTAAAAACTTCTTATTTTTATAGGAAATTTTTCAAAAACTTCTTTTATAGGATTTTTTTTTTTAATTTCTTATTTTTATAGGAAATTTTTCAAAAATTTCTTATTTTTATAGGAAATTTTTCAAAGATTTCTTGTTTTCATAGAAAATTTTCAAAAATTTTTTATTTTCATAGGAAATTTTTCAAAAATTTCTTATTTTCATAGGAAATTTTTCAAAATTTTTTTATTTTTATAGATAATTTTTCAAAAATTTCTTATTTTCATAGGAAATTTTTCAAAATTTCTTATTTTCATAGGAAAATTTTTAAAAAAATTCTGATTTTTATAGGAAATTTTTTCAAAAATGTCTTATTCTTATAGGAATTTTTTCAAAAATTTCTTATTCTTATAGGAAATTTTTCAAAAATTTCTTATTCTTATAGGAAATTTTTCAAAAATTTCTTATTTTTATAGGAAATTTTTCAAAAATTTCTTATTTTTATAGGAAATTTTTCAAAAATTTATTTTTTTTGTAGGAAATTTTTCAAAAATTTCTTGTTTTTATAGGAAATTTTTCAAAAATTTCTTATTTGTAAAGGAAATTTTTTAAAAATTTCTTATTTGTATAGGAAATTTTTTAAAAATTTGTTATTTGTAAAATTTTCCAAAAATTTCTTATTTTATTAAGGAAATTTTTCGAAAATTTCTAGTTTTATAGGAATTTTTTCAAAAATTTCTTATTTTTATAGGAAATTTTTCAAAAATTTCTTATTTTTGTAGGAAATTTTTAAAAATTTCTTATTTTTATAGGAAATTTTTAAAAATTTCTTATTTTTATAGGAAAATTTTCAAAAATTTCGTATTTTTTAAGGAAATTTTTCGAAAATTCCTTCTTTTTATAGGAAATTTTTCAAAAATTTCTTATTTTTATAGGAAAATTTTCAAAAATTTCTTATTTTTATAGGAAATTTTACAAAAGTGTCTTATTTTTACAGGAAATTTTTAAAAAATTTCTTATTTTTAAAGGAAATTTTTCAAAAATTTCTTATTTATATAGGAAATTTTTCAAAAATTTCTTATTTTTAAAGGAAATTTCTCAAAAATTTCTTATTTTTATAGGAAATTTTTCAAAATATTTCTGATTTTTATAGGAAAGATTGCAAAATTTCCTATTATTATAGGAAATTTTTCATAAATTTCTTATTTTTATAAGAAAATTTTCAAAAATTTCTTATTTTTATAGGAAATTTTTAAAAAATTTCTTATTTTTATAGGAAATTTTTCAAAAATTTCTTTAAAAATAAGAAAATTTTCTAAAAATTTCCGAGTTTTATATTAAATTATTATTCCTTTTCTTGAGTTCATCCGTATGTTTTTCTGTCCATCCATCCATCTGTCTGTCCTTCATTTCCTTTCTTCCCTCTTTTAAGACCTAAAAACTCTAATCAACCTTAAAAAATTTTATAATCTCCTAAATAAATTACTTTATTTCTTAAACGTTTTATTTTATAACCAAAATTTTTCTCAAGGGTTGTAAAATTTATGTTGGCCAATAATATTCTTAGCCTGAGTTTAACGCTTCAATTCAAGCTGGGTTTTATGATGATGAAACCATAAAATTTTCTACAACTTCCGTTGAAGTTTTTTTTTAGTTTCTTAAATAAACTTAAGACAATTTTTGAAATTTAATGAGTTTTTTTTTTTAGGAGAGTTTCTTTAGGTTGACAATTATGTAACTAAAACAATAAAATTTATTTAATGAAAGTTTTATTGATCATAAATCATGAGATAGTTGATCTTTTTTGGAATTACTTAATTTTTTTCTTGTATGTAAATAAATTTCTTTCTCTTTAAACAAATTTTTGTTTTAATGAAAATTTTTTATTTCCAATTTTTTCTTTTATTTCTTTTTTTTTATTGATTTTTAATTAAATTCCTGTTGTTTCTATTTCTATCTTGGAGTATTATTGGTTTATATTTAATTAAAAATTTATCAATTTTATTACGAGTTAAAATAGACCCTAACTATTGCATGTCTTATAAAATATAGATTATTTAAGCACACACCCCTAAAAGTATGCTATAACTATTAGTTGCTTTAATTTAATGTTAAACCAGCAAAATGATTTTACTATAAAGAGAAATAAATCGTAAATTCGTTATAACTAAAAAAGACAATTTTTTTCTAATAGGAATTTTTGATGATAAAAATTCCTGATTGTATTAGAAACCAGAGTGTTACAAAAAGGTTATCATATGCTAGAGGTCAGGACTAAAGATTTTGTTAAAGCGTTAATGAAAATTTTAGTTTCAAAAGTAATAAAATTGTCTCAAAGTCATGATTGCAATTGAAACCAGAATGTTATAAAAAACTTAGCATATGCTAGGGGTGAGTAATTAAAGAAAAAGTAAAGTATATATCAAGGCTTTAATACAAATTTGAGACTTAAAAGCGACGAAAATGTCTCTAAATATAATTTTTGATAAGAAATAATATACAAGTTATAAAAAACTTAGCATATGCTATGGCTGAGCAATAAAAGAAAAAGTATAGTATATAACAAGGCGTTAATGAAAATCTGAGATTCAAAAACTGATAAAATTGTCTCTAAATTTAATTTTTGATAAAAAACCATAAACAATTTATTCTAAAATAAAACTCAAATAACCTTATAAAAGCCATAAATCTTTGTTTTGTAATATTAGCCACCATAACAAATTATTAACACTTAAAAATTAATTTCAATGAAAACATATTGAATTTCTTCAAGAAACCACAAAATAACCAAATCATTTTAACTTGAATAAATGTCTGGAAAAAAAACACCACCATTTTTTTCAAGACCTTAACCAAAACTCCAACTTTATCTCTCTAATCTTTAGCTTCAAAACTCACTAATTATAAATAAAAAACCCAAAAACCAAAAAAAAAATTAGAGCATTAAATTGCTCGACTGACCAGTTTTCTAGAAAACCTATAAAATTTAATGATAACAATTTTTTTGTAACAAGGGGGGAGTTTTTTTTATAACAAAATGTTGGTTTATTATTAATAATATGAACAAAAAATTTGGTGAAAAAATTTTATTATGAAACAAAGTATCCGATTACTTTTCATTATCATCCATTCTTGTAACAGAAAAATATCATTGTCATGGTTGTCAAATTTATAAGTATTTTTATTCTCTAGTTTTTTCATATTTTTGTTATAAGGATTTAAATAATTTTCTTTTTATATTAAAATATTTCTATATCAATTTCATTTGAAAAACAGAGACAACAATAGGCTTGAGGCTTTAGAAATATTTGAAGGCTTTTAAAAAATTTGTTAAAAAAATGTTTAATATAAAAAATATAAGCAGAAATTAAAAAAAAGTAATGAGAAAAATAAGTAACATTTGAAAAAAAGCCCCAAAGTAGGCAATACTTTTTAGAAGATCTTAATTTTTGAAAAATTTCTTATAAAAATAAAAAATTTTTGGAAATTTCTATATAAATCAGAATTTTTTAAATTTCCTATAAAAAAGTAATTTTTGAGGGATTTCCTATAAAAATAAAAAAAAAAAATTTGAAAAATTTCCTAAAATAATAAGAAATTTTTGGAAAATATCCTAAAATAATAAGAAATTTTTGAAAAATTTCCTATAAAAATAAAAAAATTTTGAAAAATTTCCTATAAAAATAATTTTTGAAAAATCTCCTATAAAAATAAGAAATTTTTGAAAAATTTCCTTTAAAATACAAAAATTAAAAAAAATTTCCTATCAAAATAAGAAATTTTTGAAAAATTTAATATAAAATTAAGAAATTTTTGAAAAATTTCCTAAAATAATAAGATATATTTAAAAAATTTCCTATAAAAATAAGAAATTTTTTAAAAATTTCCCATAAAAATAAGATTTTTTTAAATTCACTATAAAAATCAGAAATTTTTGAAAAATTTCCTATAAACATACGAAATTTTTCAAATACTTCTTATAAAAATCAGAAATTTTTGAAAAATTTCCTGTAAGAATAAGTTATTTTTGAAAAATTTCCTATCAAAATCAGAAATTTTTGAAAAATTTCCTATCAAAATCAGAAATTTTTTAAAAATTTTCTATAAAAATAAGAAATTTTTAAACATTTACTGTAAAAATAAGAAATTTTTAATAATTTCCTATAAAAATAAGATTTTTTTTTAAATTTCCTATAAAAATAAGAAATTTTTGAAAAATTTCTTATAAAAATAAGAAATTTTTGAAAAACTTCCTATAAAAGTAAGAAATTTTTTAAAAATTTTCTATAAATATAAGATATTTTTAAAAATTTCCTATAAAAATAAGAAATTTTGGAACAATTTCCTATAAAAATAATACAAAAATTAAAGAAATTCCTATAAAAATAATACATTTTCGAAAAATTTCCTGTAAAAATAAGAAATTTTTGAAAAATTTCATATAAAAATAAGAAATTTTGGAAAAATTTCCTATAAAAATAAAAAATTTTTAAAAGAAATTCCTATGAAAAAAGGAAATTTTTGAAATATTTCTTATAAAAATAGTTTTTTTTATTCTCCCATAAAAATCAGAAATTTTTGAAAAACTTTCAATAAAAAAAAAAAAAAAAAAAATTTTTTAAAATTTCCTATAAAAATAAGAAGTTATTGAAAAATTTCTAATAAAAATAAGATATTTTTGAAAAATTTCTAATAAAAATAAGATATTTTTGAAAAATTTCCTATTAAAATAAGAAATGTTTGAAAAATTGCCTATAAAAATAAGAAATTTTTAAAAAATTTCCTGTAAAAATAAGAAATTTTTAAAAAATTTCCTATAAAAATAAGAAATTTTTAAAAAAATTCCTATAAAAATAAGAAATTTTTTAAAAATTTCCTATAAAAATAAGAAATTTTTGGAAAATCTCCTATGAAAATAAGAAATTTTAAAAAAATTTCCTAAAAAAATAAGAAATTTAAAGAAAATTTCCTATTAAAAAAGAATTTTTTTTTTTTAATTTTCTATGAAAACAAGAAATTTTTGAAAAATTTCCTATAAAATAAGAAATTTTTGTAAACTTTCCTAAAAAATACGAAATTTTTGAAAAAAAAAATCTCAAATCTTCTTTATTTTTTAATAAACATTATTTTCAAACATTCCCAAAAGTAGGCAATACTTTTTAAAAGAGCACAATTTTTGTTTCAAGCTTTATTATCTCAATTTTTTGTCTTCTGCAAATATTCTACTTCTATTTAAGACTCAGTTTAAGTTCTTTTCTCGTTCTGATTTTGTTTTGATCTGGTTCTTTTTTTGTTTTAATGAACCGGATGTTTGTTTTTTAACTACGCCGTTTATCTGGGTCTGGCTTTTAAGCAGTTTGAAGGCTTTTAAATAGCGTAAAAAGTATTTTTTTTTTAATATAAGTAGTTTTAAGGACTTAGATTCTATATCAAATAAAATTTTGTATACTTTTTGTTCAAATCTTCTAAATTTCATAATAAACTTAATTTTCAAATATCCCTTAAAGTAGGCAATACTTTTTTAAAGATCAGAATTTTTGTTTTAAGCTTAATTATCCCAAATTGTGGTCTTCTAAAACTGTTCCACTTCTATTTAAGTCTTTTAAGTTCTTTTCCGGTTCTGATTTCGTTTTGTTTGAGTTCTTTTTTCGCTTTCATGAATTGGGTTGTTTTTTTTGAAGAAGCACGTTTATCCAGGCCTGAGTGTAGAAGAGTTTAAAAACCTTTCAAATAGCGTGACAAGTCATTTTCTTTAAAATGCTGTTGAAATTTAACATTTAAAAGATTTTGTTGATTTTCAAACAAAGAAATCAAGCCATTTCTTAAACAGTAGCCAAAAGTTTAGAAGGAAAATTGTAGGCGTTTAATAACCACCTTCAAAACACTAAATCAAGTTATTTTCAGTTGTAAATATACTTTTTGTAAATTGTTTTATTTCACAATGACATTTTATAATTTAAAACAATTTAAGAAGAAAATTAATGACATGACCAGAAAATTTTTAAAATATTCAAATAAGAAAATTTTTATAATTAAAAATTTTAATTACAAAAAAAATTTCCGTTTTAAAAATTGTTACTTTATTTTATAGAAAAATTTCAATTTAAATAAAGGAGTGTTTTTTTAATAAAACTTTAATGCATTTTAAAGGAGAGTTTAAGTTTTGAGACACACTCCCAAATATTTCATTCTTTCTTGGGTACGTACCAGCCAGACTGTCATAAGTAATTTTTAAACTTTGAAGAAAAATGGTCAGTCTGGTTTTTGACATTTTGTTAAAATGTTATGAAAGTCAGTTTTATTTTATAGAGACCGAATGAGTTGTAATATAATACCGACTAAATGTCATTTTTTATATTTCACCTTTTTTATGTATTTTTAACTATTTGTGTCTTAACTGGTGGTGTTTGTTGCCTTTTGGTAACGGTCGGTTGATTTTAATTTAGTTTTACTTTAAACCAGAAAGAACCTAACGACCGTGTAAATTTTCTTCTTTAAATTTTATTTTTCTTTATATTATAGGGGTTAGTTTAGTTTTATTTAGCCAAAGATAAGAAGAGTTTCAACAAGTGTAATTAGCTGTCACTCAGTCATTCATTCGTTCATTCGGACTAGAAAGTATTAATGTTTTAGAGGTAATTAACGTAAGAAAGAAAAAATTTAGAAATAAATTTACATTTGATGACATTAACAAAAATTATGTAAAGTTAAATGGAAGGAATTAAAGTTAAATGGTAATTAATTTATTTGGGGTGAAATAAGTAGACAGTGAAGGAAATAGTTAAAGGTATACAAGACAGAACACCAGAACGGAGGCAGAACAGAACTAGAACAGAACTAGTATACAAGACAGAACACCAGAACGGAGGCAGAACAGAACTAGAACAGAACTAGAAAAGAACTAGAAAAGAACTAGAATAGAATCGAGAATGGAAACGAGAACTGAATCGAGAAAAAAACGAGAACATGGACCAAATCGCCGCATTTGATATCGATCAAAATGTTAGTTATATAGGAAACATTTGTGTAGCATACTTTTAGGAAACGCTAAATTTTGTACCAAAATTTTCTATTAAAAATTTTCTATTAAAAATGTTTTTATCAAAAATTTTCTATTAAAAATGTTTTTATCAAAAATTTTCTATTAAAAATTTTTTATCAAAAATTTTCTATTGAAAATTTTTTTATCAAAAAATTTCTGTTGAAAGTTTTTATATCAAAAACTTCATATTGAAAATTTTTATAGCAAAAATTTTCTATTAAAAAGTTTTTTATCAAAAATTTTTTATTAAAAATTTTTTTATCAAAAATTTTCTTATCAATTTTTTTTTAACAAAAATTTTTATCAAGTATTTTCTATTGAAAATTTTTTTATTAAAAATTTTCTATTGAAAATTTTTATAGCAAAAATTTTCTATTAAAAAGTTTTTTATCAAAAATTTTCTATTAAAAAATTTTTTTATCAAAAATTTTCAATTGAAAATTTTTTTATCAAAAATTTTTTATTGAAAATTTTTTTATTAAAAGTTTTCTAATGAAATTTTTTTTTATCAATTTTTATCAAAGATTTTCTTTTAAAAATTTTCTATTGAAAACTTTTTTATAAAAAATTTTCTATTGAAAATTTTTTTATCAAAAATTTTCTTATCAATTTTTTTTTAACAAAATTTTCTATTGAAAATTTGTATATCAAAAATTTTCTATTCAAATTTTTTTTTCTTCAAAAATGTTCATTGAAAATTTTTTTATTAAAAATTTTCTATTGAAAAGTTTTTTTATCAAAAATTTTCTATTGAAAATTTTTTTTTATAAAAAATTTTCTATTGAAAATTTTTTTATCAAAAATTTTCTATTGAAAATGTTTTTATCAAAAATTTTTTATTGAACATATTTTTTATCAAAAATTTTCTATTGAAATATTTTTTTTTATCAAAAATTTTCTATTGAAAATTTTTTTACCAAAATTTTTTATTGAAAATTTTTTTATCAAAAATTTTCTATTGAAAATTTTTTAGCAAAAATTTTCTACTAAAAATTTTTGTATCAAAAAATTTTTATATCAAAAAATTTCTATTGAAAATTTTCTCAAACATTTTCTATTGAAAATTTTTTTTATCATAAATTTTCTATTGAATTTTTTTTTTATCAAAAATTTTCTATTGAAAATTTTTATAGAAAAGTTTTTTATCAAAAATTTTCTATTGAAAATTTTTTTATCAAAAATTTTCTATGGAAAATTTTTTTATCAAAAATTTTCTGTTCAAAATTTTTTAATCAAAAATTTTCTATTGAAAATTTTTTTATCAAAAATTTTCTATTGAAAATTTTTTTATTAAAAATTTTCTATTGAAAATTTTTTTTCATTAAAAATTTTCTATTAAAAATTTTTATCAAAACTTTTCAATTGAAAATTTTTTTATCAAAAATTTTTAATTGAAAATTTTTTTTATCAAAAATTTTTTATTGAAAAGTTTTTTATCAACAATTTTCTATTGAAAATTTTTTTATCAAAAATTTTCTATTGAAAATTTTTTTATCAAAAATTTTCAATAATTTTTTATTAAAAATTTTCAACTGACAATTTTTTTATCAAAAAATTTCTATTGAAAATTTTTTATCAAAAATTTTCTATTGAAAATTTTTTATCAAAAATTTTCTATTGAAAATTTTTATATTTATATCAACAATTTTCTATTGAAAATTTTTTTATTAAAAATTTTCAATACTTTTTTATTAAAAATTTTCAATACTTTTTTATTAAAAATTTTCAACTGACAATTTTTTTATCAAAAAATTTCCATTGAAAATTTTCTATTGAAAATTTTTTATCAAAAATTTTCTATTGAAAATTTTTATATCAAAAATTTTCTATTGAAAATTTTTTTATCAAAAATTTTCAATACTTTTTTATTAAAAATTTTCAACTGACAATTTTTTTATCAAAAAATTTCCATTGAAAATTTTTTATCAAAAATTTTCTATTGAAAATTTTTTATCAAAAATTTTCTATTGAAAATTTTTATATCAAAAATTTTCTATTGAAAAGTTTTTTTTTTTCAAAAATTTTTTATTAAAAGATTTTTTTTTCAAAAATTTTCTATTGTAAAATATTTTATTAAAAAATATTTTTTTAAAGTTTTCGTTAAAAACTTTTTTATAAAAAATTTTGTAATGAAAAATTTTTTTTATCACAAATTTTTTTTAAAAAATTTTTTTACAAAAAAATTTTGTAATCAAAAATTTTCTATTGAATTTTTTTTTCAAAATTTTTTTTGGTGAAAATTTTTTTATAAAAAGTAGAGTTTTCGATCGATATCGAATGCGACCTAAATCGAGAAAGGATCGGAAATAAAATCTAGAATTAGACTTAGAAATTTTATAAAGTAAAGGACTGAATCAGGAATTTAGATAAATTTTTTACTAAATTATGATTTGATTTGAAAAATGACCTGAATTAAAAACTAAATTAAGACTAAATTAGAATAATAATGATTCTTTCAATTTGCCAAGATTTTTATTGAAGTTATTAACCTTTGGTAAAAAATCATTATTAATACACAAATTTATTACCTTAAGTTTCTGATAACAATTTCTGTCATTAGCTCTTGAAAGTCTAAAAGTCTTTTGTAGCTCAAAGTAATCAACATTTAAAATTTATTGCTAATGGTTTTCGGTTACTTTTCGGCAATTTGTCATTAAATTGTCAACTCTATGAAGATTTTCTTTTGTTAGAAAAATTGTTTTTTTTTTGTTGCTATTTTGTTCAATGAAAAATTGTTGGCTATTTGTGGTTTAAATAACAAATTGTGGTTAATGAATAAAAAATAGTTAATGTTGAGACATTATGATGAAGAAAAAATAGAAAAAAGTGTCGTGACATTAATATTTTAGATTTGAGCTAAAGAAATGGGATTTTTGAACTTTATCTTTTTTTGTCTTTGAAGTGAAAAAACTTAAGGTAATGAAATTTTAATGACAAATTTAAAAAAAAGATGAATGGTAATGACTGGTAGGTAATGCGAAGTGTTGGGTAATTGATTTTGAAATAATTTTTCGAAAGGAGAAAGCTTTTTTCTTAGAAAAACATCAGAGTTTTTGGTGTCTGTCTATGTCTGTCTATGTCTGTCTATGTCTGTCTATGTCTGTCTGTGTCTGTCTATGCCTGTCTATGTCTGTCTATGTCTGTCTATGTCTGTCTATGTCTGTCTATGTCTGTCTATGTCTGTCTATGTCTGTCTATGTCTGTCTATGTCTGTCTATGTCTGTCTATGTCTGTCTATGTCTGTTTATGTCTGTTTATGTCTGTCTATGTCTGTCTATGTCTGTCTATGTCTGTCTATGTCTGTCTATGTCTGTTTATGTCTGTTTATGTCTGTCTATGTCCGTCTATGTCTGTCTATGTCTGTCTATGTCTGTCTATGTCTGTCTATGTCTGTCTATGTCTGTCTATGTCTGTCTATGTCTGTCTATGTCTGTCTATGTCTGTCTATGTCTGTCTATGTCTGTCTATGTCTGTCTATGTCTGTCTATGTCTGTCTATGTCTGTCTATGTCTGTCTATGTCTGTCTATGTCTGTCTATGTCTGTCTATGTCTGTCTATGTCTGTCTATGTCTGTCTATGTCTGTCTATGTCTGTCTATGTCTGTCTATGTCTGTCTATGTCTGTCTATGTCTGTCTATGTCTGTCTATGTCTGTCTATGTCTGTCTATGTCTGTCTATGTCTGTCCTATGTCTGTCTATGTCTGTCTATGTCTGTCTATGTCTGTCTATGTCTGTCTATGTCTGTCTATGTCTGTCTATGTCTGTCTATGTCTGTCTATGTCTGTCTATGTCTGTCTATGTCTGTCTATGTCTGTCTATGTCTGTCTATGTCTGTCTATGTCTGTCTATGTCTGTCTATGTCTGTCTATGTCTGTCTATGTCTGTCTATGTCTGTCTATGTCTGTCTATGTCTGTCTATGTCTGTCTATGTCTGTCTATGTCTGTCTATGTCTGTCTATGTCTGTCTATGTCTGTCTATGTCTGTCTATGTCTGTCTATGTCTGTCTATGTCTGTCTATGTCTGTCTATGTCTGTCTATGTCTGTCTATGTCTGTCTATGTCTGTCTATGTCTGTCTATGTCTGTCTATGTCTGTCTATGTCTGTCTATGTCTGTCTATGTCTGTCTATGTCTGTCTATGTCTGTCTATGTCTGTCTATGTCTGTCTATGTCTGTCTATGTCTGTCTATGTCTGTCTATGTCTGTCTATGTCTGTCTATGTCTATGTCTGTCTATGTCTGTCTATGTCTGTCTATGTCTGTCTATGTCTGTCTATGTCTGTCTATGTCTGTCTATGTCTGTCTATGTCTGTCTATGTCTGTCTATGTCTGTCTATGTCTGTCTATGTCTGTCTATGTCTGTCTATGTCTGTCTATGTCTGTCTATGTCTGTCTATGTCTGTCTATGTCTGTCTATGTCTGTCTATGTCTGTCTATGTCTGTCTATGTCTGTCTATGTCTGTCTATGTCTGTCTATGTCTGTCTATGTCTGTCTATGTCTGTCTATGTCTGTCTATGTCTGTCTATGTCTGTCTATGTCTGTCTATGTCTGTCTATGTCTGTCTATGTCTGTCTATGTCTGTCTATGTCTGTCTATGTCTGTCTATGTCTGTCTATGTCTGTCTATGTCTGTCTATGTCTGTCTATGTCTGTCTATGTCTGTCTATGTCTGTCTATGTCTGTCTATGTCTGTCTATTTCTGTCTATGTCTGTCTATGTCTGTCTATGTCTGTCTATGTCTGTCTATGTCTGTCTATGTCTGTCTATGTCTGTCTATGTCTGTCTATGTCTGTCTATGTCTGTCTATGTCTGTCTATGTCTGTCTATGTCTGTCTATGTCTGTCTATGTCTGTCTATGTCTGTCTATGTCTGTCTATGTCTGTCTATGTCTGTCTATGTCTGTCTATGTCTGTCTATGTCTGTCTATGTCTGTCTATGTCTATCTATGTCTGTCTATGTCTGTCTATGTCTGTCTATGTCTGTCTATGTCTGTCTATGTCTGTCTATGTCTGTCTATGTCTGTCTATGTCTGTCTATATCTGTCTATGTCTGTCTATGTCTGTCTATGTCTGTCTATGTCTGTCTATGTCTGTCTATGTCTGTCTATGTCTGTCTATGTCTGTCTATGTCTGTCTATGTCTGTCTATGTCTGTCTATGTCTGTCTATGTCTGTCTATGTCTGTCTATGTCTGTCTATGTCTGTCTATGTCTGTCTATGTCTGTCTATGTCTGTCTATGTCTGTCTATGTCTGTCTATGTCTGTCTATGTCTGTCTATGTCTGTCTTTGTCTGTCTATGTCTGTCTATGTCTGTCTATGTCTGTCTATGTCTGTCTATGTCTGTCTATGTCTGTCTATGTCTGTCTATGTCTGTCTATGTCTGTCTATGTCTGTCTATGTCTGTCTATGTCTGTCTATGTCTGTCTATGTCTGTCTATGTCTGTCTATGTCTGTCTATGTCTGTCTATGTCTGTCTATGTCTGTCTATGTCTGTCTATGTCTGTCTATGTCTGTCTATGTCTGTCTATGTCTGTCTATGTCTGTCTATGTATGTCTGTCTATGTCTGTCTATGTCTGTCTATGTCTGTCTATGTCTGTCTATGTCTGTCTATGTCTGTCTATGTCTGTCTATGTCTGTCTATGTCTGTCTATGTCTGTCTATGTCTGTCTATGTCTGTCTATGTCTGTCTATGTCTGTCTATGTCTGTCTATGTCTGTCTATGTCTGTCTATATCTGTCTATGTCTGTCTATGTCTGTCTATGTCTGTCTATGTCTGTCTATATCTGTCTATGTCTGTCTATGTCTGTCTATATCTGTCTATGTCTGCCTATGTCTGTCTATGTCTGTCTATGTCTGTCTATGTCTGTCTCTGTTTGTCTATGTCTGTCTATGTCTGTCTCTGCCTGTCTCTGCCTGTCTCTGTCTGACTCTGTCTGTCTGTCTTTCTCTGTCTGTCTGTCTTTCTCTGTCTGTCTGTCTTTCTCTGTCTGTCTGTCTTTCTCTGTCTGTCTGTCCGTCTTTCCTTCTGTCCGTCCGTCCGTTTGTCTGTCTGTACGTCTTTCTCCCTGTCCGTCCATCTTTTCTTCCGTCCGTCCGTCTTCCTCCGTTTTTCTTTTATTTATCTTAAGAAAATTTCCAAGTTTTTCAAATTAAAGTTAATATTATGTCATTTTTTGTTAAATTTATTTCCGAAAATTTAAATTTTTAATCTTTTCCAAATTAGCGTGTTTTTCAAACTTTTCCCTATTTTAGATATTTTGACTCTTCTCCTTAAACATTTGTCTTAACACAAGGAAACAAAAAACTTTTAATTTGTGGACATTTGATAATACTATTTTAGCAAAGTGTTAAGAGTTTTTAAAACTATCTGGAAAAAAAAAAAAACAGAAAAAAATAACAAAATTCGAGCCAAAACTCCAGAAGCTACTCATATGCATCAATTAAACACAAAATTCCAAGTTAAAATAGAAGTTACAGAAAAAAGGATACGAAAAAGGATTAAAAAAATTTCAATTTTATTTTTTCCCCAGTTTTTGATTTTTCCTTTTTTGTGTGTTTTCCTAAAGCTTAAGGATATTTGTGCATAAAATGGCCTTACCCTTTTCAAATAAGAGAAATGAAGAGAAACTACCCAAAGAAGTGGGAAGTCTAGAGCAATAAAACTGAAGGGGCCAAACATTATTAATCATTTTGGGCCAAAGAAGAAAAAAAAAAAGAAGGAAACTAAACTGACATGTTAAATTTTTCTCTTCTCTCTTTCCTTCTCCATTTTCTAACAAATATTGAAAAATTTTAAACTTTTTCCTTAAAACTTCCGTTTTGCTTTTCATTTATCGCCTGAAAACTTTTAGGGGTTTTGGTTATTTTTCTCCATTTCCACATACTGATTCCTACAAAGTCTAGCAACAAATCGAAGTTAAATAAATTTAGTTGTTTTTTGTTTTTGTTACTTTTTCTAATGTCAGTTTATAGTCCATGGTAGCAGTTAAGTGTCTGAATTTTGAGCTTCATTTACATATCGTTAAATTTAAGTTATCAGTTTTTTAACACACTCTTTTGCTGTTTTGTTTTATTTTTTCACTTAAACCGAGAAAAAACTTTTAGAAATTGCAAACTATTTTTTTTCAGCTCCAAACTCTCAATGTAGAATTAGTTACGGAAAATTTTGCTAGTGAAAGGATATGTATGGTATAAATACAGCAGGAGTTAAGTATTCTACCCATTATTGAAATCAAGAAACAAAAAATTTGGAAAATAAAACTGAAAACCCAAGAGCTCTAAAATAATTTTGAAATAAATAGTAAAGGAACACGGAGAAAAAAGGGCTTGAACCCCGGATTTAATAAGAAATTAAGCTCAAGTTTCAGTTTTTGAAGTTAATAATAGTTTTTAAATCGATTTTTGTTCTGTTCTCGATTCTGTTCCCAATTCTGTTCTTCATTCCGTTCTGCATTCTGTTCTCGATATCGTTCTTGATTCTGTTCTCGATTCTGCTCCCGATTCTGTTCTTGATTCAGTTCACGGTTTTGTTCTTGATTTCGTTCTTGATTCTGTTCTCGATTCTGTTCCCGATTCTGTTCTCAATTCTATTCTCGATTGTGTTCTTGATTCCTGTCTCGATTCTGCTCTCAATTCTGTTCTTGATTATTTTCCCGATTCTGTTCTCGTTTATGTTCTCGATTCTGTTCTCGATTCTGTTCTAGTTCTGTTCTCGATTCTGTTCTCGATTTTGTTCTAGTTCTGTTCTAGTTCTGTTCTAGTTTTGTTCTAGTTCTGTTCTAGTTCTGTTCTAGTTCTGTTCTAGTTCTGTTCTAGTTCTGTTCTAGTTCTGTTCTAGTTCTGTTCTAGTTCTGTTTTAGTTCTGTTCTAGTTCTGTTCTAGTTCTGTTCTAGTTCTGTTCTGGTTCTGTTCTAGTTCTGTTCTAGTTCTGTTCTAGTTCTGTTCTAGTTCTGTTCTAGTTCTGTTCTAGTTCTGTTCTAGTTCTGTTCTAGTTCTGTTCTAGTTCTGTTCTAGTTCTGTTCTAGTTCTGTTCTAGTTCTGTTCTAGTTCTGTTCTAGTTCTGTTCTAGTTCTGTTCTAGTTCTGTTCTAGTTCTGTTCTAGTTCTGTTCTAGTTCTGTTCTAGTTCTGTTCTAGTTCTGTTCTAGTTCTGTTCTAGTTCTGTTCTAGTTCTGTTCTAGTTCTGTTCTAGTTCTGTTCTAGTTCTGTTCTAGTTCTGTTCTAGTTCTGTTCTAGTTCTGTTCTAGTTCTGTTCTAGTTCTGTTCTAGTTCTTTTCTAGTTCTGTTCTAGTTCTGTTCTAGTTCTGTTTTAGTTCTGTTCTAGTTCTGTTCTAGTTCTGTTCTAGTTCTGTTCTAGTTCTGTTCTAGTTCTGTTCTAGTTCTGTTCTAGTTCTGTTCTAGTTCTGTTCTAGTTCTGTTCTAGTTCTGTTCTAGTTCTGTTCTAGTTCTGTTCTAGTTCTGTTCTAGTTCTGTTCTAGTTCTGTTCTAGTTCTGTTCTAGTTCTGTTCTAGTTCTGTTCTAGTTCTGTTCTAGTTCTGTTCTAGTTCTGTTCTAGTTCTGTTCTAGTTCTGTTCTAGTTCTGTTCTAGTTCTGTTCTAGTTCTGTTCTAGTTCTGTTCTAGTTCTGTTCTAGTTCTGTTCTAGTTCTGTTCTAGTTCTGTTCTAGTTCTGTTCTAGTTCTGTTCTAGTTCTGTTCTAGTTCTGTTCTAGTTCTGTTCTAGTTCTGTTCTAGTTCTGTTCTAGTTCTGTTCTAGTTCTGTTCTAGTTCTGTTCTAGTTCTGTTCTAGTTCTGTTCTAGTTCTGTTCTAGTTCTGTTCTAGTTCTGTTCTAGTTCTGTTCTAGTTCTGTTCTAGTTCTGTTCTAGTTCTGTTCTAGTTCTGTTCTAGTTCTGTTCTAGTTCTGTTCTAGTTCTGTTCTAGTTCTGTTCTAGTTCTGTTCTAGTTCTGTTCTAGTTCTGTTCTAGTTCTGTTCTAGTTCTGTTCTAGTTCTGTTCTAGTTCTGTTCTAGTTCTGTTCTAGTTCTGTTCTAGTTCTGTTCTAGTTCTGTTCTAGTTCTGTTCTAGTTCTGTTCTAGTTCTGTTCTAGTTCTGTTCTAGTTCTGTTCTAGTTCTGTTCTAGTTCTGTTCTAGTTCTGTTCTAGTTCTGTTCTAGTTCTGTTCTAGTTCTGTTCTAGTTCTGTTCTAGTTCTGTTCTAGTTCTGTTCTAGTTCTGTTCTAGTTCTGTTCTAGTTCTGTTCTAGTTCTGTTCTAGTTCTGTTCTAGTTCTGTTCTAGTTCTGTTCTAGTTCTGTTCTAGTTCTGTTCTAGTTCTGTTCTAGTTCTGTTCTAGTTCTGTTCTAGTTCTGTTCTAGTTCTGTTCTAGTTCTGTTCTAGTTCTGTTCTAGTTCTGTTCTAGTTCTGTTCTAGTTCTGTTCTAGTTCTGTTCTAGTTCTGTTCTAGTTCTGTTCTAGTTCTGTTCTAGTTCTGTTCTAGTTCTGTTCTAGTTCTGTTCTAGTTCTGTTCTAGTTCTGTTCTAGTTCTGTTCTAGTTCTGTTCTAGTTCTGTTCTAGTTCTGTTCTAGTTCTGTTCTAGTTCTGTTCTAGTTCTGTTCTAGTTCTGTTCTAGTTCTGTTCTAGTTCTGTTCTAGTTCTGTTCTAGTTCTGTTCTAGTTCTGTTCTAGTTCTGTTCTAGTTCTGTTCTAGTTCTGTTCTAGTTCTGTTCTAGTTCTGTTCTAGTTCTGTTCTAGTTCTGTTCTAGTTCTGTTCTAGTTCTGTTCTAGTTCTGTTCTAGTTCTGTTCTAGTTCTGTTCTAGTTCTGTTCTAGTTCTGTTCTAGTTCTGTTCTAGTTCTGTTCTAGTTCTGTTCTAGTTCTGTTCTAGTTCTGTTCTAGTTCTGTTCTAGTTCTGTTCTAGTTCTGTTCTAGTTCTGTTCTAGTTCTGTTCTAGTTCTGTTCTAGTTCTGTTCTAGTTCTGTTCTAGTTCTGTTCTAGTTCTGTTCTAGTTCTGTTCTAGTTCTGTTCTAGTTCTGTTCTAGTTCTGTTCTAGTTCTGTTCTAGTTCTGTTCTAGTTCTGTTCTAGTTCTGTTCTAGTTCTGTTCTAGTTCTGTTCTAGTTCTGTTCTAGTTCTGTTCTAGTTCTGTTCTAGTTCTGTTCTAGTTCTGTTCTAGTTCTGTTCTAGTTCTGTTCTAGTTCTGTTCTAGTTCTGTTCTAGTTCTGTTCTAGTTCTGTTCTAGTTCTGTTCTAGTTCTGTTCTAGTTCTGTTCTAGTTCTGTTCTAGTTCTGTTCTAGTTCTGTTCTAGTTCTGTTCTAGTTCTGTTCTAGTTCTGTTCTAGTTCTGTTCTAGTTCTGTTCTAGTTCTGTTCTAGTTCTGTTCTAGTTCTGTTCTAGTTCTGTTCTAGTTCTGTTCTAGTTCTGTTCTAGTTCTGTTCTAGTTCTGTTCTAGTTCTGTTCTAGTTCTGTTCTAGTTCTGTTCTAGTTCTGTTCTAGTTCTGTTCTAGTTCTGTTCTAGTTCTGTTCTAGTTCTGTTCTAGTTCTGTTCTAGTTCTGTTCTAGTTCTGTTCTAGTTCTGTTCTAGTTCTGTTCTAGTTCTGTTCTAGTTCTGTTCTAGTTCTGTTCTAGTTCGGTTCTAGTTCTGTTCTAGTTCTGTTCTAGTTCTGTTTCAGTTCTGTTCTAGTTCTGTTCTATGTTTATTCTAGTTCTGTTAAAAATCTATTCTGTTAGAAATCGGCCAGATTTCTGCTAAACGTCTGTTCTTAACATTAGTTATGAATGTTTCTATTTCTGTTAGGAATTTGTTCTACTTCTGTTAAATATCTGTTTCAGTTCTGTTAGAATTCTGATTTCTTCAGTTCTGTTCTGGCTATGTTAAAAGTTTTCTCATGTTATGTTAAATTTTAATTGAGTTAAAAACCTGTTCTAGTTATGTTAAGAATTTGTAGTTCTATTAGAAACATGTTCTAGGTTTGTTAAAAATATGTTATGGTTCTGTTAAACTTAAAACTTACCAACATTTAGGGTTTAAATAATGTTAAATTTTATTTCTGTTAAAAAAACATACCTGAAACGATAAGAGAATAATTTAAATTAGTTTAGGTTTAAGATTTGTTTTCAGTGTAATTTTGATTATAATTTATAAAACCTTCTAGAAAAAAAGGAATCCAGCAAATGAATGACGGAATGAGTAAGTGAGTGCCTGGGTAAGAAAAAAAAATTGTTTAATATTCTTGGTAATGTGTCTACAGTGGTAAATTAAGTACTTTATTGATTTGAGGTTAGAGTTTTTAAACATGAACTTTATTCCTCGTATTCCTTGTATTTAAGTATTTCTTATATTTTCTTTTTTTTTGCCAAATGAAAATTTGTTTGCGAAATATCGCAGAGACAGACAGAGCCAGAGTCAGTCTATGCAAAGTAGTGGCAAAATAAATGTAGATTATATTCTAGAGAAGTAAAACAAAAGTATATAGAAAAAAAAGCACTGAACACAATGATTAATGACTTTTGATTATAGAGGAAATAAATGTAAAAAGATTTGTTTTAAGGGTTTTGAGGAAAATTAAAAACAAAAATGAGAAGGAAAATTTAAGAATTTTTGTTAAAGAATAAATTGGAGTAATTTTGTTTAAGAGTTTTAAAGGAAGAAGTTAAGGCTAGGCTGGTTTTCATGTTTTTAGTCGAGACACAAACCGTTTTTTTGTTTAACATTGTATAATTTTTAGTCATTTTCATATTTTTGTGTTGATCTTTCAAAATTTAAAAAATACGTGATATTAACACTTGATTGTTTTCCATTGCCATAAAAAGCTGCTGTAAAGCTATAAAAACCCGCCATATGTTCATGCTATTGATCTTTGTGATCTTTTATGAAAACATATTAACACAAAAACTCTTAAAACCTCTCCCATATAACGTGATGCCACATAATTGTGCTACTATGTATGATCGCACGTCGATCCTTCTGTATTTTCGTCCGTCTATTCCTATGAAATTCCGTCCGTCCTTCCTTATGAATTTTTGTCCGTCCATCCATAATGTCTGTCTTTCCGTCCGTCCTTCCTTATGAATTTTTGTCCGTCCATCCATAATGTCTGTCTTTCCGTCCGTCCTTCCTTCTGTTTTTTGTTCATCTAAGAAAAAAATTTCAAAATTTCCAATTTAAACAATGAATGCATTTTTTTTCTGAAAATGTCAAATGTAAACATTTAACAAATATTAAACAAAACCAACAAATGACAATCGAACAAACGACACACACTCAAACAATTTACAAGAAAATTTTGAAAAAAAAACAAAATTTTTCTTGAAACAAAAGAAAAACATACAAACATATTTTTCTTATGATGACACAATTGTCTTATCCATAAACATTTTCATGGTTTTAACGAATTTTTTTGAACATTTTTTTTAATATTCCCCAACCAAAAAAAAACTTTAACAAAAATGCATTTATCATGTAAAAAGCCATACAAGCGGAAAAGGGGGGGATTAGAAAAATAACAAAAATAATATGTGAACATAATTTGATGTGGCTGTAAATGAGATGTTTTTGTGTGATTTTGAAGGCAGAAGCTTAAAATAATATTTATTGACAATTAATTTTTTTCGAAAGAAACAACTTTCAAAGAGTCTGGGCTGACACCAAATTTGAGTTTAAATGGGAAACACTTGAAATAATAAACATTAAATTTAATTTAAAAGACAAGAAAATGTTAATTTTTGAAATAAGAATTATAAATTTTAAAGCTAAAAACAGAAATTTTCTAAAATGGTTACCCGGTTACCAAGTAACCGTTTTGAAAATTAACTCATTTCTAAGGAAGTCTCAAAAACCATTAAGAAATAAATTTAATTCTATAAAAATTTAAAATTTTTTATGAAATTCCAAGAAAAATACATTTTTGAGTACCGAGTATCCATCACAATTTGTCACATTTATACAAAAATTGTGCTAATTATAAATATTATTTGTTAAAAAGCAACTAAATATCCCAAAACTATATAAAAAAACAAAGAAATTAACAAAACTAATTACTCGAGTACTGAGTAATCGTCTTAAAAATTATTTATTTTGTAAGAAAAGTGCATAAAAATTATCTGAAAATGATTTAGACTGTATAAGAATCCAAAATTTACATGTTAATTCGTTTAAAATACCTTTTTAAGTTACTTGAATAACGAGTACCCGTAAAAAATTGTCATAAATATTTAAAAAATAGTTTTACTCTCTAGTACAATTTGTTATTGAGCAACTAAATGTGTTGAAACTTTAAAGAAATCCAAAATATACATGTTATTTCGTTTTAAATACTTTTTAAAGTTAATTGAGTAACGAGTACCCATAACAATTTTTCAAAAATATTTAAAAAATAGTTTTACTCTTAAGTACAGTTTGTTAATGAGCAACTTAATATGTTAAAACTTAAAAGAATCTATACAAATTCGTTAATATAATTATACGAGTACCGGGTAACCGCTTTAAAACTGTTTTTTTTTATAAAAGAAAGGAGCATACAAATCACAAATAAATGATTAGAACTATATGAAAACCCAAAATATACATGTTATATCGCTAAAAGTTCTGCATTATGTCACTTGAGTAACGAGTACCCTTAACTTTTCGTCGTAAATGTTTAAAAAATTGTCTTACTTTTTAGAAAATATTGTTAAAGAGTATCAGAACCATCAGTATGTCAAAACCATAAAGAATTCGAACAAATTCCGAAAATTAATTATTCTAGTACCGGGTAACCGCCTTAAAAATTTGTTTTGAAAAAGAAGTGCATAAAAATTATCAGGAACTGATTAAAACTGTTGAAAAATCTAAAATTTGCCAGTTCTTTGATAAAAAATTGCGTTTTAATGCACTTAAGTACCGAGTACCCATTGGTTACTCGGGTAACCATTGAATATAGAGTTGAATATTAGTGAAAAGGTATTGCTGTTGATATCATTTTAGGGTTTAATTAAGTAGATTTGTATTTTTTAAAAAGAATTAATGTGATTACTTTAAAAATATTTAGGTTACTCGAGTAACCATTTACAATATTATTGTATTTTTCGAAATATACTGTGTTATTTTAAAGAAATATAATGTTAACTAAAGTAATTTAACTTTTTTGTATATGATAGTTACTCGGTAACCGCTTCCAAATTTTCAACTTATTTGAACTCAAAATGATTTAAAATTGAATAAATTCATTATATACTTAGAATAATGTTAATTTTACTTAAGTAATCTTAGCAAAAATGATGGGTACCCACTTAAATTTCATAAAACATTTCTAAATTTTCATAAATACCTTTTTTTCTTTCCATTATTGAATATTTTAGTTATGAGCAATTTATTAAATTGTGCAAAATTTTGTTCGATATTTTAACCCCAACAAATCACTTTACAAACTAAATATGTCAATCTCAAGTACATGCTCTAAAACCCTCAATCATCCCAAAACATTAGCGTAACATCCGCTGGCTTTAGAACAAAAATTTTCTACTACAAAAAAAAAATTCAAAACGATTAGAAATAAATTTTTTTCAAACAAGATTTGATTGTTTCAGAAGCTCAAATAAATATTTTAGAGTATGACTAATTTCATTAATCAGTTAAAGCTTGAACAGCAAAAGAATAAGAAATATTTTATTATTTATAAAATTTATTTTTATTGTAAGAAAAAGAGCTTATCTTTTATTTCCAAATTAACCTTGAGACATATTTTTCCAAGCAAGATGTCACGATGATGAAATTTTATTTTTTTAAAAATTCAGATTTGTTTTTTTTTTTGCAAATCAATATAAATCTAAATTCAAGCTTTAAGTTTGTAATTTTTTCAAAATGTCAATAAAGTCAATGACAACAAAATCAAATAATTGATGACAATAAATGTTGAAATAAATAATGTAAAGACAACAAATAAATTGTGAAAAATCAAATTGTGGCAAATTTGTAGGTGAAACAATGGAAGTGAGTTAGACCAAATGGCTGACAGACAAATAAATTGTTAGAGATTTATATAAAACGGAAGATTGATTAGTCATGAAAGATTATAAAATTTTAAATATTTTCAAATCAATTTTTTGATTTTTCGCCAAATTAACAAAAATTCTTCAAATTGATTACAATTTTTCATGTTTACGAAAATTTTTTGGTCAAAAATACCATAATTCTTCAGATTTACAAAGAAACCTTAATCCATTTGAAAATAAATTTGCAAATTTGAATAATTTTCGTCAATTTTCATAATGTTCTTCAATTTGAAGAACTTTAGTAAATTTTACAACATTTTCTTAAATCACAAATTTTAAATTTCCTTTAGTTGTTCTTCCTAAATTTCCTCTTCCCAAATTCTAGATGATGTCTATTTTTAATTTCAGTAATTTCTCTTACAAATTCATAATTTTCCATAGTTTTCCTTAATAATTTTGCCTACAAACCCTTTTTCTTTTGCATTCAAACCTAAACAAAACTCTTTTGTTGTTGCCTGTCACCTGCTTATACACCTGTCATTATATATCCATTCAAAATTTCTCGTATTTCATTCAAATATTTTCATTATTATTAATAATTTTTTTTGTCTCTATTTTTGCGCCTAGTTTGGGGTCTTCCCCCATCCAGAGCTTCCTTTAGTTTTTCGTGTATGCGTGTGCACATTTTTAAGCAATTAAAAGAAATAGAAGAGGAAAATGGAAAAACTTATGAAAAACTAGAACACACATGCACATTTTGTAATCATTTTAGAAAAAATTTTTCTTTTCACAAAATATCTGCCAAAGGTAGAAGGAGAAGTTAAGAATTTTTCTTTCATGGAGAAGAGTTTTGTGGGGTAGAATTTAAAGGGTTTACACTGTAAAAAACTCAGATTGAAAAAGGGTTGAAAATTTCAATAATTTTTGATAAATTTTAAAATTTTTAGTAAATTTAAAGAATTTTAGTAAATTTGAAGAATTTTAGTAAATTTTAAGAATTTTAGTAAATTTGAAGAATTTTAGTTAATTTAAAGAATTTTAGTAAATTTGATAAATTTTAGTTAATTTAAAGAATTTTAGTAAATTTGCAAATAAGTATGAAGAAATTTTAGTCAATTTAAATACCTAATATCAAAATTTCAGTAAAATTGTAGGGATACACTGAAGAAAAAATATGCTAAAAACCGATAACAAAATTTTCTAAAAATTTTTGCAAATTTAAGGAAATTTTTTACATTTTTAGCAAATTTATGGAAATTTTTTAAATAAAAATAATTTTAGCAAATTTAAGAAAATTTTCTAAAGTTTTTAGCAAATTTATGGAAATTTTTTAAATAAAAAGCATTTTAGTAAATTTTATTAAATAATCTCAGATCTACAAATCGTCTACAGAAATGTTTGCCTATCGTCAACTTTTCTATAGAAATGTTTACCTAACGACAACTTTTCTATAGAAATGTTTGCCTATCGTCAACTTTTCTATAGAAATGTTTGCCTATCGTCAACTTTTCTATAGAAATGTTTGCCTATCGTCAACTTTTCTAAAGAAATGTTTGCTTATCGTCAACTTTTCTATAGAAATGTTTGCTAATTGTCAACTTTTCTATAGAAATGTTTGCCTATCGTCAACTTTTCTATAGAAATGTTTGCCAATCGTCAACTTTTCTGTAGAAATGTTTGCCTTTCGTCAACTTTTCTATAGAAATATTTGCCTATCGTCGACTTTTCTATAGAAATGTTTGCCTTTCGTCAACTTTTCTATAGAACTGTTTGCCTATCGTCAACTTTTCTATAAAAATATTTGCTAATTGTCAACTTTTCTATAGAAATGTTTGCCTATCGTCAACTTTGCTATAGAAATGTTTGCCTGTCGTCAACTTTTCCATAGAAATGTTTGCCTATCGTCAACTTTTCTATAGAAATGTTTAGCTATCGTCAACTTTTCTATAGAAATGTTTGCCTATCGTCAACTTTTCCATAGAAATGTTTGCCTATCGTTAACTTTTCTATAAAAATGTTTGCTTATTGCAAACTTTTCTATAGAAATGTTTGCTTATCGTCAATTTGTTTATAGAAAATGTAAAATTTTATTAAATCTTGGTGAGTTTGAAGAATTTCGTAAATTTGAAGAATTTCGTAAAATTGAAGAATTTTCGTAAATTTTAATAATTTTCGTAAAATTGTCAAATTTGTATACACCTGAAATCTGAGCCTTAAATTGAATTTATAACATAATTAAGGACTGCTAGAAAAGATTTAAGCTCATATTGAAATATTTTGTGGCATTAATCTTGCTCTCCCTCAAAAACTAATTAATATGTCCAATATTTTTTCTGCCATTCAAATTCGTTCATTTATCTTTTTGCTCCCAAATGATTAATTGTCATAGGATCGCTTCTTGTTCGTTTGTTCCTAAACCCCCTGACCGCTTAATTAAAGAAAATTTCAAGATAGACAAAAAAATTGAACAATGCTTTTGTATTTTTCTATTATAGCCTCAACTATTTCCGTCTTGCGACCGTCTTCATGCTGCGAGTAGAAATAATTCTGTTCTAGTGTCTCTACTATTTCAGCAGATTATCAAGATGTTTATTTGCAAAAATAAATGTAGAATGGCCCCTTATTAGATTTTTTTTGTACAAACAAAAATCATAAAATGTAGTTTTTCGTAATAAATTGAAAAATAGCAACAACAGAAATATTTTATTAGAGCTTTAACAAATACTTGTTCTAAATATAAAATAGATTTTTTTTGTGAACTAATCTCTACATCAGCTAAATGCAAAAAATTTTTTTAAAAGAAAACTTCATTGGAATTTCTAATGAAAACTAATTTACATAGAAAACCGACAGTAATAGAAATTCTTGGGAATTTTTGTTACAAATTTGAATGATTTGAAATCAGATTCGGGATAATTTGTAGATTTTTAGTAAATCTGAATATTCTTAATTTGTAGATTTTTAGTAAATCTGGATATTCTTTTTAGTAAATATGAAGGTTTTTAGTAAACTTGAAAAATTTTAGTAAATTTGAAAAATTTTAGTAAATTTGAAAAATTTCAGTATATTTGAAAAATTTTAGTAAATTTGAAGAATTTTAGGAAATTTGGAGAATTTCAGTATATTTGAAATTTTTTAGAAAAATTAAATATTTTAATACGTTTCAAAAATTTTGAAAGATTTGAATTTTTTTTTAAATTTTAAAAAATTTGAAGAATTTTTGAAAAATTTGATAAATTTTAGTAATATTGAAGAATTTTAGTAAAATTGACGAGTTTTAGTAAAATTGACGAATTTTAGTAAAATTGAAGAATTTATGTTAAATTTAAGAGTTTCAGGAAAATTGAAAAATATGAATAAATTTGAATAATTTAAGTGAATTTGAAGAATTTTAGTAAATTTGGAGTATTTTACTATATTAGAAATTTTTAAGAAAAATTCAAATATTTTAGTCAATTTCAAAAATTTGAAATTTTTTTAAAAATTTAAAAAAAAATTGAAAAATTTTAGTAAAATTTAAAAATTTTTAGTTTTAAGAATTTTATCATATGTATTTTGAAAAAGTGCATAAATTTGAAAAATTTTAGTTAATTTGAAAAATATTAGTAAATTTGAAAAATTTTTGGAAATTTGAAAATTTTTAGAAAATTTGAAAAAAATTTTAGAAAATTTGAAAAAAATTTTAGAATTTATTTTTTTAAATTTGAACGTTTTCAAAAAATTCGAAAAATTTTAGTAAATTGGAACATTTTTAAAAAATTTGAAAAATTTTAAAAAATTTGAAAAATTTTATTAAATTTGAAAAATTTTAGCAAATTTGAAAATTTTTAAAAAAATTTAATTAAATTTGAAAATTTTTAGAAATTTTTAAAAATTTTAGTAAGTTTGAAAAATTTTAGTACATTTAAAAATTTTTAGAAAAATTAAAATATTTTAGTAAGTTTCAAAAATTTTGGAAAATTTGAAATTTTTTTTTTTAATTTTGGAAAATTTAAATTTTTAGAAAATTTGAAGAATTTTAGTAATATTGAAAAATTTTAGTAAATTTGCAGAATTCAAGTATTTTTGAAAATTTTTAGCAAAATTAAGGTATTTTAGTAAATTTTAAAAATATTAGCAAATTTGAACATATTTTAGAAAATTTGAAAAATTATAGTATATTTGAAAAATTTTAGTAAACGTGAAAAATTTTAGTAAATTTGAAAAAAATTTTAAAAATTTCAGTAAATTTGAAAAAATTTTAGTAAATTTGAAAAAATTTTAAGAAATTTTAAAAAATTTTAGTAAATTTGAAAAAATTTTAGTAAATTTGAAAATATTGAGAAAATTTTTAAATTTTTAAAAAATTTTAAAAATTTTAGTAAATTTGGATATTTTAGAAAATTTCAAAAATTTTAGTTAAATTTAAAATTTTTTGAAAATTTGAAAATTTTCTTAAATTTAAAGGATTTTAGTATATTTAAAAAATTAAGTAGATTTAAAAAGTTTTAGTAAAATCGAATTATTAAGTGCTTTATGTTTATCAAAAGCTTTAAATTCAACTCCTTAAAAACTATTAAAAAGCAAGAGCATTTTCATAAATTTTTCTAAGTTAATTATCAACTAAAAAGCTCTGAATAGAGAGAGACAGCGAGAGTAAGAGCTTTTTTATTTTTAAGCTTGATTTAAAAGCATTTTAATATTCTCTTTTAAAATTCAATTTATTTACAATTTCTCCCTCTTTAAGAAATTTTTGTTAATTGAATTATTTTTATCACCAAACGGAAATACTTTATATATAAACAAATTTTTGTTTTGAATTCCACACTTTCCTCACGAGCTTCTTTTGGTAGAATTTCTTAAGAAATGCAATATAAAATACAAAACCTGATAAGCTTTATTACGTATTTCGTTTAATTTGTGTAAAACATGATATGAAATTTAATTAAATAATAATAAAGAAAAACTAAATAATTTAATTTAATTTGCATTTCAGCTACATAAACATTAAGCTTCCGGTAAAAAGCGATAGAGTTTTGATTGGGATATTAATAATTTCGTAAAAAGCTTATAGAAAGCTTTAAAACTAATATCGTTTAGTTAATTTTATAGTTATTTATTCAAACAAAGTTTTTTGCCAAAGCTTCTAGGCTTTGGTGAAATGCTTTGATTTTAACTTAATGTTTAGAACTTTGTTAAGATATAAAGCTCAAACTTGAAAGCTTTACCATTGCTGTAAAAGTTACCCTAACGTCGACTTTTCTATAGAAAAGTTACCCTAACGTCCAATTTTCTATAGAAAAATTACCCTATCGTCCACTTTTCTATATAAAAGTTACCCTAACGTCCACTTTTCTATAGAAAAGTTACCCTTACGTCCACTTTTCTATAGAAAAGTTACCCTAACGTCCACTTTTCTATAGAAAAGTTACCCTAACGTTCACTTTTATATCGAAAAGTTACCCTAAAGTCCACTTTTCTATAGAAAAGTTACCCTAACGTGCACTTGTCTATAGAAAAGTTATCCTAAGGTCTACTTTTCTATAGAAAAGTTACCCTAATGTCCACTTTTCTATGGAAAAGTTACCCTAACGTCGACTTTTCTAAAGAAAAGTTACCCTAACGTCCAATTTTCTATAGAAAAATTACCCTAAAGTCCACTTTTCTATAGAAAAGTTAACCTAACGTGCACTTATCTATAGAAAAGTTACCCTATCGTCCACTTTTCTATAGAAATGTTACCCTAACGTCCAATTTTCTATAGAAACGTCCAATTTTCTATAGAAAAGTTACTCTAACGTCCACTTTTCTATAGAAAAGTTACCCTAACGTCCAATTTTCTAAAGAAAAGTAACCCTAACGTAGACTTTTCTATAGAAAAGTTACCCTAACGTCCACTTTTCTATAGAAAAGTACCCTAACGTCCACTTTTCTATAAAAAAGTTACCCTAACGTCCACTTTCCTATAGAAAAGTTACCCTAACTTCCACTTTTCTACAGAAAAGTTACCCTAACGTCCACTTTTCTATAGAAAAGTTACCCTATCGTCCACTTTTCTATAGAAAAGTTACCTTAACGTCAATTTTGCTTTAGAAGAGTTTGCCTAACGTCAACTTTTCTATAGAAAATTCACCCTTTTTTCAATATTTAATATTTTTTTGTACTTTATGAATTTTTACTTCCATTTAGTTCTTCTTCAGTTTTTGTGCTCTGCAAGAGTCTTGTCCTAGTTTTTGGATTTGCTGCTCTGCTCTGCATTTACTCGTTCGTATGTTAAAGCTCAGCTGTCATTTGTCATTAGTAAAATTGGGTTTTATGTTTGTTTTAACAAAAACAACAAATGTGTAACGTAACATAAAGAAAAGAGAAGCTACAACAACAACAACAAGACATAATAATAAGACACAAACAAATTGTAGGAAAATTAAAATGTCATTTTGACATTTGATGCATATTTACACATGTATACACATTGTGCACATACGTACGTATGTATGAATGTATATACATACGTACGTGTAACATACCCAGTGTAAAGTTTACTTTTAGAAATATTTGAATACAAATGGAAAAGGGTTTGGAAAATTCACATTTGTAACGGTAAAATAATTTTAATATTCATTAAAGAAAAATAAATTTCATTTGATTTTTCTTGTATTTAGAAACGAGAGGGGAATTTTAAAATTAGTTTAGAACTAATTAATGATTCCAAAAGTGTGTGGTGAGTTAAGTTTTTTTTCAAAATGTTTCTTGACATTTTATTAGCAGCATAAAATTCTATTCTATTCCATTCGACTTCTTTGATTATGCGACAAAATATTTTATGTTATTTCTTTACACTTGAATTAATTACAAAATTTTATATTCTTGTGCGGACGAGACAGACGATGGCCCAAAGTGCAAAGTGTTGAAAACTTAAATAAAAAATTAAATCATGACATGTTTTTCTGTCTTTTGTCTTGTCTTTTCTGAATTATTTAAAGGAATTTTATTTTATTTTTTTTTATACTGTCATATAAAATTAAAATAGTTCTTGTTCTGTTTTCTTTTAAAAGTCTTTTACTTTAATGACCTTCAAATATTTGAAATTTATTTTTATTACCGAAATGAATCTTTTTTTTTATTCAAAATTTTACCTTAAATAATTTGAAAGTTTTATTCTGGTCGAAAGTTTTATTGATTGAAAACAAGGAATTTCAAATTAGAGACAAATGTTTTAAACATTTTAATTAACAAATTTTATTTGTCAAATATAAAAAAATTTTAATAGATGATAAATTTTTGTTAATTTAGAAATAAATTTTAAAAACTAATTTTAAGAAAATTTTGAAATCAAACAAGTTCTTGAGAGAAAAGTTGATGATAGCAAAATATTTCTTAAGGAAGGTTGAAGATAAGAAAACATTTCTGAAAAAAACTTGAAGATAGAAAGAAATTTCTATATAAAAATTGACGTTAGGCAATTATTTCTAGAAAAGTTGATGTTAGGGAAACATTTCTATAGAAAAGTTGACGTAAGGGAAACATTTCTACAGAAAAGTTGACGTAAGGGAAACATTTCTACAGAAAAGTTGACGTTAGGCAAACATTTTTATAGAAAAGTTGACGTTAGGCAAAATTTTTCTATAGAAAACTTGACGTTAGGCAAACATTTCTATAGAAAAGTTGACGTTAGGCAAACATTTCTATAGAAAAGTTGACGTTAGGCAAACATTTCTATAGAAAAGTTGACATTAGGCAAACATTTCTATAGAAAAGTTGACGTTAGGCAAAGATTTCTATAGAAAAGTTGACGTTAGGCAAACATTTCTATAGAAAAGTTGACGTTAGGCAAAGATTTCTATAGAAAAGTTGACGTTAGGCAAACATTTCTATAGAAAAGTTGACGTTAGGCAAACATTTCTATAGAAAAGTTGACGTTAGGCAAACATTTCTATAGAAAACTTGACGTTAGGCAAACACTTCTATAGAAAAGTTGATGTTAGGCAAACATTTTTATAGAAAAGTGACGTTAGGCAAACATTTCTATAGAAAAGTTGACGTTAGGCAAACATTTCTATAGAAAACTTGACGTTAGGCAAACACTTCTATAGAAAAGTTGATGTTAGGCAAACATTTTTATAGAAAAGTGACGTTAGGCAAACATTTCTATAGAAAACTTGACGTTAGGCAAACACTTCTATAGAAAAGTTGATGTTAGGCAAACATTTTTATAGAAAAGTGACGTTAGGCAAACATTTCTATAGAAAAGTTGACGTTAGGCAAACATTTCTATAGAAAACTTGACGTTAGGCAAACACTTCTATAGAAAAGTTGATGTTAGGCAAACATTTTTATAGAAAAGTGACGTTAGGCAAACATTTCTATAGAAAAGTTGACGTTAGGCAAACATTTCTATAGAAAACTTGACGTTAGGCAAACACTTCTATAGAAAAGTTGATGTTAGGCAAACATTTTTATAGAAAAGTGACGTTAGGCAAACATTTCTATAGAAAAGTTGACGTTAGGCAAAGATTTCTATAGAAAAGTTGACGTTAGGCAAACATTTCTATAGAAAAGTTGACGTTAGGCAAACATTTCTATAGAAAAGTTGACGTTAGGCAAACATTTCTATAGAAAAGTTGATGTTAGGCAAACATTTCTATAGAAAAGTTGACATTAGGCAAACATTTCTATAGAAAAGTTGACGTTAGGCAAAGATTTCTATAGAAAAGTTGACGTTAGGCAAACATTTCTATAGAAAAGTTGACGTTAGGCAAACATTTCTATAGAAAAGTTGACGTTAGGCAAAAATTTCTATAGAAAAGTTGACGGTAATCAGACATTTCTTTAGAAAAGTCGACGTTGGATAAGAATTTCTATAGAAAAGTTGACTTTAGTCGAACATTTCTGTAGAAATGTTCGTCAACTTAGAAATATTTCGAAATTTTTTTTAAGATTGATGGAAATTTTTTAAAATTGCGTCTTAAAGTTTAGCTTGAACTTTTTTCTCGGACATTGTATTGAAACTTATTTAAGTGTAACTAACGAGGGGCGTTCTTTAACTGTCAATTTCCATTATTTTAAAGGGGAACTTTTTTTAATTTATCAATTTCTCAAACTGTTAAGGAATAATTTATTGTTGGGAAAAATCTGAAAATTTGTTTAGCTTCTCTAAAAAACATCAGATTTAAGAGCTTTAAAAACAGAAACATAAGTTAATTAAAAATTATTAATGAAAACTTTGAACTTTTAGCAATTATAGTTAATTTACCAAATTGTTAAAAAAAAGATGACCTCAATACTCCCCCCTTTTCTAAATGGGAATTGGGGATCTTTTGTATATTTAAGTTAATAAAAATGACATATGTGCATTATTAACAAAAATTTCGTTATAACAGAAGAATTGCATTAAAGTTTTTTATTAATAATTTAGTTTTTTTTAATATTTAACAAAATTTGATTAAACAAGTTATATTAACTCATCTATCATTTTTGGGGGTTATATTTTTTGAATTTTTTGACATATGTAAAATTTGTTTCATAAAATTTTGAAATTTGTTTAGGGGGTTTAAATTAGTTTTTTAAGAAATTTTGCTATAACTGTCAGTTTGATTTGAAAAAATGATGAACTACTTAAATTTTGGCTTATTAAAAATATCATATGAAAAGAATAGAGATAAGTCTAGTAAAACATTGGGAGATTTAGAAAAATAAAGGCTGACAGTTTTCATTGTCTTAATGATGGATTTGTTTGGAAATTTGACAGCTAAGAGGTGTTAAATAGGCATTTAACCCTTAAAAAGGGGTTTGAATAAATACAAAACAATGGAAAGAAATTTTGAAAATTTTCAAATTTAAAGAAATTTAAAATTTTGAGTATTTTTTAAAAACTTCTTTTATCTTTAATTTTAATTAGGGCTATTTTCTCTAAACAAATTATTTAAAGAAAAAAAATGTTTCACTTTTTTTACTTTATTGACCACTTGAGTCTGTATTATTTTACCTACCCGTTGCCTTTGTTTTACATACTTGAGTAAACAATGGACCATCATATAAAATTGCCACTAAAATACCGAAAACATAAAATTGTGGCATAGTTTTTTTTTTTCTTTCTTTACATTTTTGTTTATACTCTTTATGTTTTAGATTAAAGTTAAAAACATGTATTAAATACTTTAAATGAAAAGGAAAAAAAATTGCCCCACAAGTGGAAGCTTTTGTCTTTTTAATATTTTGTAAAAAAACAAAGAAACCAAACAAAAGAATAAAAAAATTTTCTAGAAATTGAAAAAAAAACTTCTTTCAACGGGTACTCAGACAGTTAAGCAGTCAAACTGTTTGGTCCTAGAGGCCTTTAAGGCCAAATGGTCACCCATAACCCCAACAAAATGCATTAGAAACATGGAGTTTACATTAGAAGGGTAGAGATTTTTAGGCAAAAATATGAACTAGGAAAAAATTTTATGTAGAAAAATTTTGCTAAAGAAAAATTTCTATAGAACGGCAGACAAAAAGCAAATATTTCCATAGGAAATATGACGACAAATATTTCCATAAAAAAGTGGACGTTAGGCAAACTTTTTTATAGAAAAGAGGACGTAAGACAAACTTTTTTTTATACAAAATTGGACGTAAGACAAACTTTTTTATAAAAAAAGAGGATGTAAAGCAAACTTTTTTATAGAAAATTGGAGTAATGTAAACTTTTGTATAGAAAAGTGGACGTAATGCAAACTTTTTTATAGAAAAGTGGACGTTAGACAAACTTTTTTATAGAAAAGTGGACTCTAGGCAAACTTTTTATACAGAAGTGGACGTTAGGCAAACTTTTCTATAAAAAAGTAGACTTTAGGCAAACTTTTCTATAAAAAAGTGTACTTTAGGCAAACTTTTCTATAAAAAGTGTACTCTAGGCAAACTTTTCTATAGAAAAGTGGACGTTAGGCCAACATTTCTATAGAAAAGTTGATGTTAGGCAAACATTTCTAAAGAAAAGTAAACGTTAGGCAAACAATTTTATAGAAAAGTTGACGTTAGGCAAATATTTCTTTAGAAAAGTTATATATAGAAAAGTTGTCGTTAGTTGTCGTTAGGCAAACATTTCTATAGAAAAGTTGGCGTTAGGCAAATATTTCTTAGAAAAGTTGATATTAGGGAAACATTTCTTAGAAAAGTTGACGTTAGGCAAACATTTCTTAGAAAAGTTGATGTAAAGCAAATATTTCTATAGAAAAGTTCAAATAAGGCAAACATTTCTATAAAAAGTCGTGGTTAGGGCAGCATTTTTATAGAAAAGTCGTCGATGGGAACAGTTTTTTATACAAAAGTTGTCGATTAGACCAGTTCTCTACGGAGAAGTTGTCGATGTTAAGAGTTTTCTATAGAAAAGTTTTCGATGGGAAGAGTTTTCTATAGAAAAGTTGTCGATGGGAAGAGTTTTCTATAGAAAAGTTGTCGATGGGAAGAGTTTTCTATAGAAAAGTTGTCGATGGGAAGAGTTTTCTATAGAAAAGTTGTCGATGGGAAGAGTTTTTATAGAAAAGTTGTCGATTAAAAGAGTTGTCTATAGAAAAGTTGTCGATGGGAAGAGTTTTCTATAGAAAAGTTGTCGATAGGAAGTGTTTTCGATAGAAATGTCTTCGATATGAAATGCCTTATATAAAAAAGTTGTTGGTGGGAATAGTTTTCTATAGGAAAGCTGCCGATGTTAAGAATTTCTTTTTAAAGAATTTTCTTGCCTAAAAGACCCATCCCTGCTTTGAATGAAACAACAAAGCCCAGCATAAGATGCATAATATTTACAACAACAAAAAAGCTTTTTTTTCAAGAGCTTAAATAATGCAACATAAAGGATAAAGGATAAAATAGAAAACTATTGTTTTAGTAAAATAAAGACATTTTTTGTAAAAAAAAAATCGAACAAAAGCTTTAGCAAATTTTTTACATCTTGGCAGTGGGTCGAGTGTATTTGTTTTATAGCAGAAAAACGGGTCGAGAATATATTTACACACTCAGATTTTAAAAGTAAATAAGGAAAATAAAAATAAAAATGATTCTTAAAATTTAAATTTCAGAAAATTTAGGAAAAAATTTGTATATATTTAAAAATTTTTTTGTTGACAAATTTAAACAAATAATTTAAATAATTATATTTGTTTAGAGAGCAAAAAAAAATTTTTGACTTTTTTGTAGAAATGTTTGAAATATTTATAGAAATTTTTTTAAACATTTATTTTGCATAATTTTTAGTTGTAGCTTTAATAAAATTATTTAATTTTATGCTAATTTTTTTATAACAATTTGATTTGAAATATTTTTTGTAAAATTTTCATCAATTTTTTAATTAAAAAATTAGCATAATTTGCTTATAAATTAATTATTTACTCAATAATTTTATTTATTATTTACACAAGTTAGTTAAGTAAATATTTTAGAAAAAAGACATGTTTGAGCATGACTAAATAATTTGTAAAAAATGTCAATATATACAAAAAAAAATTCCAAAAATTTATGGAATAAAAAAGTTAAATGTCTTTGGATTTAAGTTTTTCTTAAAATCTGATGGATAATCAATTATTTACGTGGGGTAAAGCACATATTTCATGAGCACGTGTGTGTGCCTTAGCTTTCTCTCATTGAATAATCGTCACCATTAGTTGTTTCCGAATTAGAGTAAAAGCGGTATTCTCCTTTTTAATGGGACTTTTCAAAACGACCATACAGCAAATCAATGTATGGAAGTGCACAACATCTTTATATTAAAGAGTCTTTGATTTTACGTTTTATTTATGTCATTTTAGGGTTTAATTTAAAATTACTTACTATTCGTGTCATGTAAATAATTATGTAAACAATTGAAAATAGTATCAAATTTACCAAAAATTTGCAAAAAATCTTTTAATTTTATGTTTAACTTAAATTTGTTTAATAATTTCAATTGTTTACATTGTGTAAATTCTAATGTAAATAACGTAAAATAATGTAAAGTTTACAAAAATCTTGAAAATTGTATCTATGTATGTAAAAATGAATGTTTGTCTGTCTGTATGTCTTTTATTGAATAGTAAACTATGCATTTGATCATGTGTTGAGTAGGTTTGTAAGTTTATCGAATAGATTACGATAGATGGCGCCACTGGAAATTATTCAAAATGAATTGAACCGTAAATTGTGTATTTGATCATGCTATGATCTTAAGAAAAGTTCTTGTGGATGAGTCGACGAAAGTTTCTATGATGGTATAACAAATTTCCAACAGGTGGCGCCACTGAAAATTATTAAAAATTCATTATATCGTAAACGGTGCATTTGGTCATGCTATGATCTTTACCATAGTTGTTGCGCGTGAGCCGACAAAGGTTTCTAAGTTGGTATAACAAATTTGCGACAGGTGGCGCCACTGAAAATCACTCAAAATTAATTAAATTGCAGACTGTGTAGTTGATTATGATATGATCTTTAGCAAAGTTCTTGCGCATGAGCCGACGAAGGTTTTTTAAATTGGTGTGAGAAATTTCCGACAGGTGGCGCCATTGAACATTACTTAAAATTAATTTAATCGTAAACTGTGCATTTGATCATGCTATAATCTTTAGCAAAGCATTGCTCATGAGCCGGCAAAGGTTTCTAAGTTGATATGACAAATTTATGATAGATGGCGCCACTGAAAATTACTCAAAATGAATTAAATCGTAAACTGTGTATTTGATCATGCTATGATCTTGAGCAAAGTGGTTGCGCATGAGCCAAAGAAGGATTCTAAGTTGGTATGACCAATTTTCGATAGGTGGCGCCACTGAAAATATATAAAAATGAATTAAATCGTAAACTGTGCATTTGATCGTGCTATGATCTTGAGCAAATTGGTTGCGCATGAGCCGAAGAAGGATTCTAAGTTGGTACGACCAATTTTCGATAGGTGGCGCCACTGAAAATATATCAAAATGAATTAAATCCTAAACTGTACATTTAATCATGATGTGACCTTTAGCAAAGTTATTGTGCATAAGCCGATAAAGGTTTTTAAGAAGTTGTAATAAATGTACGACAGGTTGCGCCACTCAAAAATTAATAAAACTTAATTAAATCGTAACTGGCTCACATTTGTTTTGAAATAAAAAAGTGGTAATAAATCTGTATCTTCTGAACTGTAAGTCTGATTACATCAGTATGCATGAGAGAATTGTTAAGGAGGATCCAGGCTTTTTAAATTTAATATTAATGGTAACTCTGTGCCTACACAGGGTGAATCATTGGGCGTCAAAGTAGACCACCTCAGAAGTTAAAAAGCATTTGGAACGTGTAGCTCTTTCACTTATTGTCCAATATGGTTAATTTTTTTTTATATTTTGGTATGAGCTTGAAGAAACAAAGAAAAAATATGCTTACATTTCTATTATTACAGTTAAGAGTTTTAAGTTATTTCATTTCAAATATAAAAAAAAAATATTTTTCTCTTTGACTTTTTTTAGTTTTTTTACCCATTGTGCATTCGATATTAGGCCCATAATTTCTAAA
Organism: Stomorhina lunata; assembly: GCA_933228675.1. Taxonomy (NCBI): domain Eukaryota; kingdom Metazoa; phylum Arthropoda; class Insecta; order Diptera; family Rhiniidae; genus Stomorhina; species Stomorhina lunata. The sequence goes on along the minus strand of OW121742.1, from coordinate 117,443,801 downwards.
AAATACTGATATTTAGCCATTAGTTAAGGAAATAAAACAGTGAAAACCGTTTTTAAATATCTTGAACCGTTTAATAATGAGAAATTTCCAAAGTCAAAAATTTTTCGCTGATCGAAGAAAGCGCATTTTTTTCCTCCAAAAAGATGGCATCAATTTTTTCATTTTTACGAAAAAGTTTTTTATTAAAAGTTTATGTTTTATTATATATTCGTAGAGAATGGGGTTTTAGGATGATTTTAAACTAAAATTTAAGTCGCTGCAACATTCCCTTTACTTACAGCCTTGAACGAAATTTGTTTAATTTTTAAGAAAATTTTTGTGTTTTCGAACATATTACAAAAAAGTCAAGTCAATTTGGCAACTTTCTGAAATGTGGAAATATAGTCCCATATATTCTCTTTGGATATCAACAACAAAAATTAGCATGAATTCATAAACGAATCCAGAAAAACGAATTTTATAAAAAATGGCCAATTTCTAGACACCTTAAATTTGATTGCCAAAAAAGGTCAATTGGGTTTCCTTTTTTTTATTTTTTTGATTGTTTTATATAAACAATAATTTGAGCTTTATTATTGCAAAAAATTATTTATGCAACTTGTATAGTTTTTAAGATATCTAAAGTATGATTTTATAAAACTTTTTTTTTTTTGGAATATTTTTCTGCTTCATTTCCAACCTTTTCCAACTCTCCATTACTTATGATAATATTATGCCAGAAATTACTTATTTTGGCGATGAAAAGATGTACTTAGACCATTGTATCATTATGATGACTCTGTCTGGAAATGTCATTGGCATGATTTTCTTTTCTGTTCCTTAGTTTTTCGCCATTATTTTTCTTATATTTTTACGGGCAATGTAAATATTGTTTGTTTGTCTGTGTGACGACGACGACGATGACGACGACTACTGACTCAGTGACATTTAAATAGTTAAACATTAACCAAAAACTTTATGGAGCCACTGCTCCCGAGCTACTAACACATTCTCAGTGTATAACTTCCGTTATTGAATAAAAAGGACTTTTTTTTCGTAAAGGATAAAAGGACCTAGAGAAGCGAACGAACTGTGGTAGTAGTTTAAGTGTTTTTGCCTTGTTTATTTTTATAGTGAAAATATAAATGAAAAAACTTGAAAAAATAAAGAAATTCTTGGTTAAATATTATAACAAAAAAAAGTTTTTTTTTGGTTCTTAAAAAAGAAAAAAAAAGCAGCAGCTTTAACAAACGCATAGTGGCAATTTTTGTATAGAAGAAAATCTTTTTTTATTTAACTGAGCTTATACCCATGTAGAGTATAGTTTACTCGTACTTGCATCTCCATTACACTACTTAAGCTTTTGCAGCAGCCAAGTAAAAATAAAGAAAGAAATGCCATAAACTGCAGCAGTTTTTTTTTACAGCTTTTGTATTATTTTTTACGCCAAGAGTTTACAATTTATTTAAACTTGCCAACATTTTCAAATATTATTCGTGGCAGGGTAGTTTTTTTTACCAGCAGTGGCAACAGCAGCAACATTTGCTGTTGATGTTTTTATACAATTTTATACAGCGACAATATTTTTACAGATTTCTTGTTTTTTTCGTTTACACTTACGAGTCTTATACTTAAAACCCTCACACTAACTTTAACATTTGTTTATATCAACAAGATTTCAGTTAAGTTTTCTTTCGTTTTTCAACAATTTTTTATTGCTACTACCCCCTTTTTTTGCTCAAACCCAGTAAAAATAAACTCAAGCTAGATTTCGAAAAAATTTAGGTGAATGTACTTAAAATGTACATTGAATGCAGTTTATTATAAACTACAATTTAAATAAGAAATGTTTCCCTTCATCCCCCACCTACCCCACCTACCCTGCCTTTCCCTCACTCTTGCCTTAGAAGCTTTTTAGAAGAAAATTACTTTTGTTAAATACAGCCTCAATATATTTACAATTCAAACTCATTTCAAATTTTTTGCAAGCCGTGTCCATTACACTAGTTTTGTTTTTTTTTTGTAAACATTTCTATAGCATTTCTATAGAAAATGATGAAGAGTAAAAAGAATTTATACAAAAAAAAAAAAGTTTTAACAAGCTTTTAAGCTTTTTGCCTCAACAAAAAACTAGTGTAAATTGTCTATTTGTTTAAGAATAAAAATAAATTAGGCAAAACGAGATTAAAAAAAGATGAAAATGTTTATGAATAAGTAATAAAAATACCCTAGTTTACATACTTTACCTAAGGTAAACCATCAAAATTCTTAATAATGTTACTTAAAGTATTAAAGTGAATATCAATTTTAAGTTTAAACGCTATATTTCAATTTACAATATTATTTACACAATTATTTACACGGGGTAAAAAAAATTTTGATTTAAACAAAAAAAAAAATACTGAAAAGAAAAATTTTATTTGAAATATGAAAGTAAAATAGATTTTAACTTAAATGGGCCACTTTTTAAGTATCAACATTGTTTACACAATTATTTACATGAGGTAAACAATTAAAATTTTTAACAAAATAAATGAATAATTATACCTAAATTAAAAAAGTAAAATAAATTTTAACTTAAGTTGGTTATTTTCCTGATTTAACATTATTTACGCAATTATTTACATATGGTAAAAATCTAAATTATAAATTAAACAAAAAAAAAAATGCTAAAAAGAAAAATTAGAACGAAAATATTAAATTAAAATAGTTTTTAACTTAAATCGACCACTTTTCAAGTACCAACATTGTTTACACAATTATTTACATGAGGTAAACAATTCAAATTTTTTATAAAACACATAAAAAATTGTACCTAAATTAATAAAGTAAACCAATTATAACCTAAGTCGGCTATTTTTCATGATTTAACATTATTTACTCAATTATTTACCTGAGGTAAAAAATTAAAATTTTGAATTATACAAAAAACTAATTTTTTCTAAAAAAAGTTTTAACAAGCTTTTAAGCTTTTTGCCTCAACAAAAAACCAGTGTAAATTGTCTATTTGTTTAAGAATAAAAATAAATTAGGCAAAACGAGATTAAAAAGATGAAAATGTTTATGAATAAGTAATAAAAATACCCTAGTTTACATACTTTACCTAAGGTAAACCATCAAAATTCTTATAAATGTTACTTAAAGTATTAAAGTGAATATCAATTTTAAGTTTAAACGCTATATTTCAATTTACAATATTATTTACACAATTATTTACACGGGGTAAAAAATCAAAATTTTGATTTAAACAAAAAAAAAATACTGAAAAGAAAAATTTTATTTGAAATATGAAAGTAAAATAGATTTTAACTTAAATGGGCCACTTTTTAAGTATCAACATTGTTTACACAATTATTTACATGAGGTAAACAATTAAAATTTTTAACAAAATAAATGAATAATTGTACCTAAATTAAAAAAGTAAAATAAATTATAACTTAAGTTGGTTATTTTCCTGATTTAACATTATTTACGCAATTATTTACATATGGTAAAAAATCTAAATTATAAATTAACCAAAAAAAATGTTAAAAAGAAAAATTAGGACGAAAATATTAAAGTAAAATAGTTTTTAACTTAAATCGGCCACTTGTCAAGTAACAACATTGTTTACACAATTATTTACATGAGGTAAACAATTCAAATTTTTTATAAAACAAATGAAAAGTTGTACCTAAATTAATAAAGTAAACCAATTATAACCTAAGTCGGCTATTTTTCATTATTTAACATTATTTACCTGAGGTAAAAAATTAAAATTTTGAATTATACAAAAAACTAATTTTTTCTAAAAAAAGTTTTAACAAGCTTTTAAGCTTTTTGCCTCAACAAAAAACTAGTGTAAATTGTCTATTTGTTTAAGAATAAAAATAAATTAGGCAAAACGAGATTAAAAAAAGATGAAAATGTTTATGAATAAGTAATAAAAATACCTTAGTTTACATACTTTACCTAAGGTAAACCATCAAAATTCTTAATAATGTTACTTAAAGTATTAAAGTGAATATCAATTTTAAGTTTAAACGCTATATTTCAATTTACAATATTATTTACACAATTATTTACACGGGGTAAAAAATCAAAATTTTGATTTAAACAAAAAAAAAAAATACTGAAAAGAAAAATTTTATTTGAAATACGAAAGTAAAATAGATTTTAACTTAAATGGGCCACTTTTTAAGTATCAACATTGTTTACACAATTATTTACATGAGGTAAACAATTAAAATTTTTAACAAAATAAATGAATAATTATACCTAAATTAAAAAAGTAAAATAAATTATAACTTAAGTTGGTTATTTTCCTGATTTAACATTATTTACGCAATTATTTACATATGGTAAAAATCTAAATTATAAATTAACCAAAAAAAATGTTAAAAAGAAAAATTAGGACGAAAATATTAAAGTAAAATAGTTTTTAACTTAAATCGGCCACTTGTCAAGTAACAACATTGTTTACACAATTATTTACATGAGGTAAACAATTCAAATTTTTTATAAAACAAATGAAAAGTTGTAACTAAATTAATAAAGTAAAATATATTATAACTTTAGTTGGCTATTTTTCATGATTTAACATTATTTACTCAATTATTTACCTGAGGTAAAAAAATTAAAATTTTGAATTATACAAAAAACCAATTTCTTTTTAAAAAGACAAATTATACCTAAATCATGAAAGTTAATATATTGGTTTTAACTTAATTCGACCACTTTTCAAGTAACAACATTGTTTACACAATCATTTACATAAGGTAAACAATTCAAATTTTTTATAAAACACATAAAAAATTGTACCTAAATTAATAAAGTAAACCAATTATAACCTAAGTCGGCTATTTTTCATGATTTAACATTATTTACTCAATTATTTACCTGAGGTAAAAAATTAAAATTTTGATTTATACAAAAAACCAATTTTTTCTTTAAAAAGACAAATTATACCTTAATCATGAAAGTAAATATATTGGTTTTAACTTAAATCGACCACTTTTCAAGTAACAACATTGTTTACACAATCATTTACATAAGGTAAACAATCAAAAATTTTAATAAAACAAAAAATATAAAAAAATTATGACTGAAATATTATAGCAAAAAAGTCTTTTACTAAAATCGGCTACTTTTCATGTAACAACATTGTTTACACAATTATTTACATGAGGTAAACAATTAAAATTTTGAATAAAACAAATGAAAACTAACAAAGTAAAATAGATTATAACTTAAGTCGGCTATTTTTCATGATTTAACATTATTTACACAATTATTTACCTGAGGTAAAAAATTAAAATTTTGAATTATACAAAAAAACATTTTTTTAAGAAAATTATACCTTAATTATAAAATTAGAATGCTTTTAACTTAAATCGGCCACTTTTCAAGTATCAACATAGTTTACACAATTATTTACACGAGGTAAACAATTCAAACTTTGAACAAAACAAATGGAAAATTGTACCTAAATTAACAAGGTAAAATAGATTTTTACTTAAGTCGACTACTTTTCATGATTTAACATTATTTACCCAATTATTTACATAGGGTAAAGAATTTAAATTAAAAAAAAAACAAAAAAATATATATATTAGAAAGAAAAATTATAACTAAAATATTAAAGTAAAATAGTTTTTTAACTTAAATCGGCTACACTTAAAGTTTTAACAAAATTTACTCAATTATTTACATGAGGGAAACAATTAAAATTTTTAATAAATAAAAAATATTAAAAAAAATGTGACTAAAATATTATAGCAAAATATCTTTTTACTTAAATTGGCTACTTTTCAAGTTTCAACATTATTTACGCAATTATTTACATGAGGTAAACAATTAAAATTTTTAATAAAAAAAAAAATTATTTGAAAGAAAAATTATCACTAAAATATTAAAGTAAAATAGTTTTTAATTTAAATCGGACACTTTTCAAGTCTTAACATTATTTACACAATAATTGACACGACGTAAACAATTGCAAATTTTGAAGTAAATAAAAAAACTTGTGTTTAAAAGAAAAATCTACTTAAAAAATTGAAGAAAAATAGATTTTACGTTTAATTAACAATTTCTCAAGAAATAACATTCTTTACATAATTCTTTACACAAGGTAAACAATTTAAACTTTTCATTAAACAACAAACTTTAAGTAAAAACAGAAATTTTTAAAAATTGAAAAAAAATATTGCTAATTTTCACTAATTTACATTGTTTGCGTCATTATTTACATATATGTAAGGAATAAAAAATGAAATATTCAATAAATTTTAATACAACTACTAAATCATAAGATTTCAGTAATTGTTTACACGGTTTTACATTGTTTTTCAATAGTTTACATTATTTACACTGTAGTTTACAAAGGTAAACAATTGAAAATTTATGAATAAACAACAAATTGTCAATAAAAAGGCAGATTGTTAACAATTTCCAAAATTCTTCACTATTTTACTTTGTTTACATAATTTTTACATGCATGTAAAAAATGAAAAAAAATTAATTTTGAATAAAATTTCTCAGAATTACAAATCTAATTATTTCTTATTTTTTTAATTTTTCACAATTTACATTGATATACATTTGATATATACATTGCTTACGTTGTGACTTTTACAAGGTAAACAATTCATTTTTTTTAGCTAAATAATGAAATTTAATTAAAAAAGGGAATTGGTTAAATTTTCTAGAAATTTCCACTATTTTATATTGTTTACATCATTATTTACATGCATGTGAAAAATCAAAAATTTTAATTTTACGAAAATAAAATTCTCAGAATTACAAATCCTAAACATTTCATTAATTTTTTCAATGTTTACCTTGTTTACGTCATTATATACATTGTTTACATTGTGACTTTTACAAGGTAAACAATTCATTTTTTTAGCTAAATAATGGAATTTAATTAAAAAAGGGAATTGGTTAAAATTTCTAGAAATTTCCACTATTTTACATTGTTTACATCATCATTTACATGGATGTAAGTAAATAAAAATTTAAATTTTACGAAAATAAAATTCTCAGAATTACAAGTCCTAATCATTTCGTTAATTTTTTCACTGTTTACCTTGTTTACGTCATTATATACATTGTTTACATTGCCATTTTTACAAGGTAAATACTAGTTTATTTATCTACACAATGAAATTAGGTTAAGAAGACAAAGTGCTCGAAAATTTTAAAAATCTCCACTATTTTACATTGTTTACATCATTATTAACATGCTTGTAAAAAGTTAAAAATTTAAATTTTACAAAAAAAAATCTCAAAATTACAAAATCTAATAAATTTTTTAATTTTGTTTTAATTTTTTACCTTGTTTACCTCATAATATACATTGTTTACATTACCATTTTTATAAGGTAAAAAACAAATTATTTTTCTAAACAATGAATTTTGTTTAAAACGGCAAATAATTAAAAATTTTTAAGATTGTCCACTATTTTACATTGTTTACATCATTCTTTACATGCATGTAAAAATATAAAAATTTAAATTTTACAAAAAAAAATTCTCAAAATTACAAAATCTAATTTTGTTTTAAATTTTCACTATTCAGCTTGTTTACATCTTTATATACATTGTGTACATGGACGTTTTTACAAAGTAAACAATGAAATTTTTTTTAAGCTAAACAATGAAATTTGATTAAAAAGGTCAATGGATTAAAATTTCTAAAATGTTTCACAATTTTATTTTGATTACATCATTGCTTGCATACACGTACACAATCATTTAAAAATTTAAATTTTCACTTTTTACCTTGTTTACCCCATAATTTACATTGTTTACTTTACCATTTTTTTAAGGTAAAGAACAAATTATTTTTCTAAACAATGAATTTTGTTTAAAAAGGCAAATGAATTAAAATTTTTAAAATTGTCCACTATTTTACATTGTTTACATCATTATTTACATGCATGTAAAAATATAAAAATTAAAATTTTACAAAAAAAAAAAAAAAAATTCTCAAAATTACAAAATCTAATGAATTCCTTAATTTTGTTTTAAATTTTCACTATTTAGCTTGTTTACATCTTTATATACATTGTTTACATGGACGTTTTAACAAGGTAAACAATGAAATTTTTTCAGGCTAAACAAAGAAATTTGATTAATAAGGTCCATGGATTAAAATTTCTAAAATGTTTCACTATTTTACATTGATTACATCATTGCTTGCATACATGTACACAATCATTTTACATGAGGTAAAAAATTAAAAATTTAAATTTACGAAAAAAAATGTCTCTGAAGTAAAAAATCTAATTATTTCTTAATTTTTTACTTTTTACCTTGTTTACATCATTTTATACATTGTTTACATTATTTTTTTTACAAGGTAAACATAATTTTTTTTTTGCTTGGTTCATTAAAATTTAATTTTTAGACAAAAAATGCATTTTTGACACAATATAATTTTTTTTTAGAAATTTTTACATTCAGTAAAAATTGCATTTCTGCCCCTAAAAATTAAAATTTTGAGAAAAATTTGCATTTGAAGTCAAAAATCTGATTGTCAAGCAATTTGCGATGAAGCTACCTTTCACCCAAAAATTCCTTGTTCTGTTTACACTTACTTAACCCATAAAATATTTACATGAAAAATTGATTTAACATTTTTCCTGTTGCTGATGTCTTTTAAAAATTTTACAACAAATTTTGAAGTAAAAACCCAACTTTTTACTACCATTTTTCAAAAAGACCAGTAGTAGTGGACCGTAGAAGCCACCACCTTCCTTCACATCAACTTTGGACGGCACCTGCATTTATTTATGTTTTTATAACTTTTAAAGTTATCGTAAAGTTTATTTTTATATATTAAGCAAAAATATTTTTGCAGCTTAAAGGGTGGTCCCAAAGCGTCGGCGACAATGACTACCAAAGTTAACTTTAAACAGTTTGTAACGCGGTTAGTTTAACAACAAATTGTTGCTGCTTTTGCGAAATTTTGTACTTTGGACACCCGTTTCCTTTCCTTACAACCATTCGTCTACCCGGTCATATTTGCCAGTCTGTCTCGTTGGTTTTGGGTAAATGGTGTTTTATAGGTCTGTGGACGGTTCTATGGTTGTTGACTTTCTTTTTTCGATGGGTTCTTTTTTTTAGTTTTTTTGGGTAGCAGGTCTGGGGTCTGTTTGTTTTCCGCCGCTTTCCTTGTTTTTTTTTTGTTTTCTCATATTTTTGCTATTATAGTAAATATTTTTGTGTTGTTTGTAATTTTGCGCTTAAAATAGGATTTCCGCCTTAAAAATGCGTGACAAAATGACTTGATGTGAAAAAAGTAGCGAAAAAGAAAATATTTATCTAGAGACCACCAACATTACAGAGGTAGAAGATAGCAAAGTTATCAAGTTTTTTGTTGTTTAGGGTCATGCTTAAAAATCAACATAACTTTAGTTATAATCTTGTAAAAAGCTAAAAATTATTAATAATAATTTAATATAAAAAGCCATAAAAATTGCAATTTAAGAGATTTTAAGTTCAAGCTTTTCTTTTCAAACAAAATTTTAAATTCAGTAAATAAGAATTAAAAAGCTTTTGAAACCATTTTTAAGTCAATCTAAATGATTTTGTATTGGTTAAGTCAATAAAAGAGAATTGAAAAGCTTGTAAATATCATATAACAGTTTTGAGTCAATCTAAATGATTTTGAATTTGATTAAGAGCTTTTTGAAGCTTAAAGTATGAACGCAAAATTAAGCTTAGATATCAGCTGCTTTTGTAAGCTAAAACCTATAGCAAGTACAACAGTAATTAATCCAGTTCAGCTTTTGTCTTTAATAATAGTAAAAACTTTTAAAAGCTGTATTCAAAACAATGGTAAAAGTTCTCATTAACTTGTTTGAAGGACTGTTGTATTATTTTCACTTAAAAGCTTTAATTTTAGCCACTCACTAATTTTCTTCAAATTCGAATAAATCTTAAATAGAGTTGCACTGGCAAACTCTATACAATATTATTTTAGATTAAGTTTTGATTACTTATTGTTATTTTCTTTTTAGAAAGATTCAATAATAAAATACAGGCATATAAAAAAAAGAAAAGCTTTAATAAGCTTTGACTAGGTTGTGGACCCTTTTCAAGTAATAACAGAAAAGATGAATTATTTTCTAATGGGTTTGAATTTTCTTTAATAGCTCAAAGAGCCTTTGTTTCATCAACAACTTATACAGCTTTTGTACTTAAAAGCTCTCATAAACTTTTTGCAAGAACTGTTATTTTTACTAAAAAGCTTAAATGAGCTTTTTAAAGTAACTAATAAAGCACATAAATTATTTTCTAATTCTAATCAAAGAGCTTTTTCTTAGTTCTAGTTTAGCTTGATTAATAGTTTCTGGGTATAGCTTTGATACCCTAAAGCTCTCATTAACTTATTTAATTAAAGAGCTTTTACTTAGTTCTAATTTTGCTTAATAGTTTGAGAGTACAGCTTTCTTGCCCGAAAGCTCTCATTAACTTTGTTAAGGCCTGTTGTGCTATTTTCACTAAAAAGCTTCTATGAGCTTTGACTAGGTTGAGCTTTTATGAATAAGTAACAAAACACGTGAATTATTTTCTTTGTATTTTTTTAATAGCTTTAATAAGCACAAAGAGCTTTTTATAAGTTAAAATTTTGTTTGATTAACAATTTGTGGGTACAGCTTTCGTACCCTAAAGCTCTCATTAACTTTTTTAAGGCCTGTTGTATCATTTTCTCTAAAACACTTCAATGAGCTTTGACAAGGTTGAGCTTTTTTGAATAACTAACAAAATACTTGAATAGCTTTTTAAATGATTTGCAATTTTTTAATAGATTTTATGAGCCCAAAGAGCTTTTCGTAAGTTCAGTTTTAGTTTGATTAATAGTTTGTAAGTACAGCTTTCGTACATTTTAAGGACTTTTAAATGTTTTTGTTAAATTTGTATTATTTTTAGCTAAAAGCTTTAATGGGCTTTGGCTAAGTTGAGCTTTTTTACATAGTCACATAAATGTTATTTATTTTCTAAAAAAAAAGACAAAGGCCTTTGTTGCTTTTCTACTTTTTTCCAATTAAAAGCTTAAAGTGCCTACACAAATGTAAGCTTTTGTTCGAAAAACAGTTATCAAATGCAAGCTTTAAGAAGCCTTAAATAACTTGAGCTTTTTAAACTAAATTTAAGAAGTTTTTATTTTCCAATTATTAGTTTTAAAGAGCTCAAATATCCTGAATAAGTTAAGCTTTTGAAAAATAAATGCATTTTCTAAAAATAAATCAAAAATACATTACTTTAAAAAAAGCTTATAGAGCTTTTAATTAGTTTAGCTTTTGTGTGACTAACAGTTACCAAATTTGAGTTCTAATGAGCCTTGAATAACCTGAGCTTTATTAAATAAGTTTTTGTCGATTTTATTTTCCACTTATTAGCTTTAATAAGCTCAAAAAGCTTGACTAAGTAAGGCTTTTTTAAAATAGTAATACAAATTTAATGTTTTTTTTTGAAAATAGGTAAAAGCGCTTTGATAATTATCTAATTAAAAGCTTAAAGAGCTTTCATTCAGTTCAGCTTTTGTTCGACTAAGAGTTACCAAATCAAAGCTTTATGTGCTTTGAATAATTTAAGCTTTTTTTTAATAAATGTCAGATAATTTTATTTTCCAATTATTAGCTTTACTAAGCTTTTTATAGCTTAGAGCCTTAAAGAGCTTTTTAGAATTTTAAATGTTAGAAGATTTTTTTTTCAATTATAAGCTTTAATACGCTTTTTGTAGCATATTAGAAACTTTAAGAGCTTTTTAGAGCTTTTAATGTTAAAAGATTTTATTTTCCAATTATTAGCATTAAAAAGCTTTTAATAGCTTATTAGAGCCTTTAAGAGCTCCTTAGAGCTGTTTAGAGCTTTTATTTTATTGTTAAAATAAAAAATAAATAAAAATAAATAAGATTTTATTTTTGATTATTAGCTTTAATAAGCTTTTTATAGCATATTAGAGACTTTAAGAGCTTTCAAAATGTTTATTAAATATTAAAAAAAGCTTATGTTAGCACTGTAATATCTTGTGAGGGCCTTCGTATAGCTTTTCTGGGCCTTTTAATAGCTTTCAAGATCTTCCTAATAGCTTTCTAGTGCCTTCTAATAGCTTTTTAGAGCATAACAACAGCTTTTTTCGGGCCTGCTAGTAGCTTTTCATTCCTCTCCAATATACTTTCATTGCTCTTTAATGGGGTTTTATAGCTTTCTAAAGCTTTCTTATGTATATGTAGAGCTTTCTTAAAACTTTTTGGAGATTTTTAGAAGTTGCTTATAGACCTGTATTACTTTTTATAGATTAATAGAGCTTTTTCGATCTCTCTAGCCGCTGTTAAAAGCATCTGGTAGCTTTTTATGATATTATCAAGCATTATATAAGCTTTTTTGAGCTTTATTATAACTTTTTATGGCTTTCTATGCATATTCTAAGCTTTATAAAAGCTTTCTTAAGCTTTATAATACCTTTTTAGAGCGATTTTAAAACTTTTTAGATATTTTTAGTCGCTTTTTAAGGGCTTCTATAAGCTTTCTATGGCTTTATAAAGCTTCATATGAGCTTGTTTGAGCCTTATAATACCTGTTTATGGGTTTCTATAGCTTTTGAAAGCTTTAAAAAAGCTTTTTTTAAGCTTTTTAATACCATTTTAGGGCTCTTTTGTAGCCTTTTAGAACTTATTTAAAGTTGAGAGAATTAAAATAGCTTTAAGAGCTTTATATAAGCTTTCAATTTTTGTACCCACCATCAAAAAAAATGGGGGGTATATTGAGATTGTCATTCCGTTTGTAATTTCCTTAATATTGGCTCAAAAACCAAAAACGATATATATTCTGAATCCTTATGAAATTCTAAGACGATTGAGCGATGTCCGTCCGTCTGTCTGTCTGTTGAAATCACGATAGAAATATTCTTCATCTCTGAGAAAATTTTGGTATTGAAATTGGGCAAAATCGGTTCACATTTGACCATAGCTCCCGTATAACCTCGTCTAGGCTAATCGCTTATTTGTTAATAAATGTCAAATTATAGCAGTTATGATGAGAAAATTTGGTATATAGAAGTTTAACATTAGCCCTAGGCAGCGTATAAAATTTTATCAAAATCGGTTCACATTTAGCCATAGCTCCTATACAAAAAACTTACGGAAACAGCCAAAATTTCACCTAAAATACACTTAAATGCCAATAAAAAAAAACTATAATAGATATAATCACTTAATTTAGCACGAGGAGGTCTTATGTCAGTGCCAGCCAGTGTGCAAAATTTTATCGCAATCGCTCACAATTTGACCTAGCTCCCATATAAAAAACTTACGAATTTTTTATATGGGAGCTAGGTCAAATTGTCCGTCTGTCGGTCAGATAAAATCGTCATAGCTCCTTAACTGCAAGAGCTAGTAAGACTAAATTAGGCTCAAGGAAGTCTTATGTCAATGCCAGGCAGTGTGCTAAATTTTGTCACAATCGGTCACCATTTGACCATAGCTCCCATATAAAAAACTTATGGAAACACAAAAATACATAAAGAAAAGGTTATTTATTTATGTCCGTCAGATAAAAGCACGATAGCGCCTTAACGAAAAGAGCTAGAGGAAAAAAAATTTACAAAAGTATTTTGGATATCCTTTAAAAGATGTGTGTTGAAAATGGACAAAATCGGTTCAAATTTAGTTAGACCTCCCATACAACCCCGCCCCGCGAAACACATTAATGCTGATAAATTGAATACAATTGTAATAGCTATGACGATTAAATTTAAAATAGGGAAATTTTATGCAATTTTTGATCAGCTTATCAAATTTTATAGGAATCAGTCCATATTTGATTTTAGCTTTCATATAAAAAACACTCACGGAAACCAAAAATTTTAGCAAAGGCCAGTTAAAAGCTATTTAATTTGAAACTATGATAGCTATGGTCACTAAATTTTGCAAGAATAAGCTCTATATATATACCAGCCAGTGTGTAAAATTTTGTTAAAATCGGTCAACATTTGGCTATAATTCGTATATATTTTATATAACATCCCCTTTTTACATCTACAATCAAAACAAGTAAGAAAGCACTATAGTCGGTCAAGCCGACCATACGATACCCTTCACCACTAAGGTCAAAGGTGTTATTTTTCCCGTATAAAGACAAATATTTACTAAATTTTGCGATCATACACACATTTTCTCAAAACGTATATATTCAACCTGTTTCCGTCATTTGGACTTATATAAGAGCTAGGGTCAAATGTGGACCGATTATCTCGAAATTTAGCAAATTGATTACAGTTGTTACAAAAATTATGTATGCAAAAAATAAACTCAAAATTTTCATTATCTTTAGATTTAAGAGCGTTTTAGTGATTTTTTGTCTCATTTAATGCGTTTTTGAAGAAGAGTTTGTATGGGAGCTATGGTCAAATGTGGACCGATTTCAACGAAATTTGGTACAGTGATTTAAGTTTACATAAGCAGTATCTGTTTTAAATTTCATGAAAAAATATTGATATTTGTGGCCAAGATAGCAATTCCGGGAAGTGGGACCTATGGGAGGTACCATAAATAATGGACCGATTTTGACCAATTTCAATAGCCATGGTTCCATTATCAAAAAAATTATCTGTGCCAAATTTCATCAAATTATCTTTAGAATTGCGACCTATAGTTTGATTACAAGGTTTACATGGGGGTCCAGCCGTCCAGCCAGCCAGACGGACGGACGGATGGACATCGCTAAATCGACTCAGAAAGTGATTCTAAGTCTATTGGTATACTAAAAGGTGGGTCTAAGACAAATATTTCTATGCGTTACAAACATCAGCACAAACTTATAATACCCTTTCCACCTATGGTGGTGAAGGGTATAAATATTTGGAGGTACATTCATGATATTAAGATTGCATCTATGAAATTAGATAGGCATCAATCAATGTTCAGCTCAGACTTTATATATGATGAATGCATTAGGAACTCCTAATTAAATATATGGACCTGCCGTTTTACTATTAAAGTGTTTAGCCTAACTACATATTAACGAAAAGTATTTAACAACTTATTAATGTAAAACTATACCCGGTTATGGGACCGAATTTTGATCAAAGTAAATACTGGGGAAACCACCAAAATATTTTTAAATGTTAAACTATAGAGCTACGGCAACCGAATTTAGTCCAAATGTTTTACCAACAATACCAATTAGCTTAGCGATTTTTTCAGTTTGGTCCAGATTTTGAATTAGCTGCACCCTGTTCCTGAATTAAACACAACTTGATGGTGGGTATACAAGATTCGGCACAGCCGAATATAATACTCTTACTTGTTTATATTAATATAATTACTTTTTTAATCATTACTTTAGCTGAGCTTTTTCTTTCTTTTCTCATTTTAAAGCTTAACTGATGTATGTATTGTCCTTTTTTTCCACGAAATTATTATTAAATCAAATTTTTCAACATTTTTCTCTCTAACAAAATTTAATTGAGATTTTTTTCCCCCACAAATTTCTCCACTTCAGCCACTTGTAGTTTAGTTTTGCAGTTTTCTAATGAAATATTTCTACAACAAAATAGAAATATTTTTTTTTTCTAGAAAAAAGAAAAAAAAACTAACATCAAAGCTTTTCTATTCATATTTACAACCATTAATTTTATGTTGTTTTGAATGATGCTGCACAGCATACACTCAACGACAGAAAAAATGGCTCATCTCTTTCTGTTCATTTTCAACTATTACAAAATATTAAGGACCTAGAAAAAAAGTTGGAACAAAAAAACTTTTTTTCTCTCGGTTTTTTATTTTAGATCTTTTTTTTTGTAGTTTGTTGGTAGATACTCGTAGTTTGTTGTAGATACATAAATACATATGTAGATGTAAACGCGTTTTGTAAAACATATGTAGAATATTTGTTAATTCCATTGAAATTCTGTCAAGCTTTAATGAAAAACGAAAAAGTATAAAAAATAACTTTTTTTATGCAATTCTATGCTCACCCTCTGCTGGAAGCTCTACTAGCTCTTGTTAATTTGGTTGCTATTTTTTATTTTTTTTTGTGAAAATTTTTTCTAGTTTTTTGGTTCTTTGTCATCAATTTGTTACGAGAGAAAAAGTTTACATACCTGTAACGAAAAATAAAAAGAAAAAAGTAACAAATTAGATTTTTTAGTTTTTGTGTGGAATATAAAAATTTTGTTTCAAAAAAAAAAAAAAAAAGCTAAAACTTTATTTCATTAAGATAATTATTTTAGTTATTAAAGTTATGCTAAAGCTGTTTTAAAATAAAAATATTTTTTTGTTCAAAAAAAATTTCAAAAATTCCCAAATTTCCACTTTAATTTTTTCCCATTTTATCTTTAAAGTTTTCTTCTAATCATTTTCTATAATTTATTAAAAAAAAACTTGACCTTTTAGTTTTTCAATTTCCTTTTATCCACAAATTATAGTCCTCTACTGCCTTAATCAGCAACATTGTATTTTCCTTCAAACAAAAAAAAAAGCTTTTTTAGTTATCAAGCTTTTCATATCTTAAATTGCTTGTGGTTGGTTGGTTAAGAAGAAAGCCTTAGCTGCTTTTTTACATTTTTGTGCTCCCACAACTTCAATTTTCTATCAATGTTCATTATTTTAAATCATTATCTCTTAACAACACACATTATGTCCATAAAAAAATTGAATAAAAAGCAAAAAACTCCTAAGTTATATGACTTCCATATAAAAAGCTTTTCCCAAATCCTTTGTCTAGAAAATTTTTATATTTTTTTTTGTGATACTAGAGAAACCTCTGTTTGGGTAGGAAAGAAATTTAAATTAATATTTAAAAGTATAACCTCAGTAAATTATCTGATATGTGAAATCAATACAAAAGCTCTAAATAAAAACCAAAAGCTCTAAACTGAAGATGTTAGTCTATTAACGAAAATAAAGAAAATTTAAATTAATAGAAAACAGTAAAATATCAGACTTCCTACCAAAACTGAATTAAATATGAAAGCTCTGAGTTTACTACAAAAGATTTAAAAATAAGAAGCTAAAACCCTAGACTAAAAATAAGAAGCTAAAATCCTAGACTAAGGTTTAAAAATAAGACCGAAAAAAGTCATATATCGGAAAATAAAAGCAGAAAAAGCTCAGATATTGCTAATGTCTTATTTTAATTCGAAATTTCTAAGTATATCATAAAAAGCTCTCAGCAGATATCACAAAAGCTCTGATTAATACACAAAAGCTCGCAAAAGCTCAAAAACCTGGCGGAAATGTTTGATATTTTATAAAAAATCAAAGTTTTATATATAACAAAAAAGCTCTGAGGATAAGACAAATTAGTAAAAAACTTATACTGAACTTAAAAGGAAAGCTGTACGTAAAAGCCTTAAGTAAAAGCTAAGCTTTAGAATTTGAATAAAAGTTGAAAACAATAACGGAAAAAGCTCAGTCAGTCTCGTTTTTTTTTTTTAATTTGTATTCGAAAGCTCTCAGCAGAAAATACCATCAGACAAAAGCTCATAGTAGAATACTTTGTTGTGAGTATAAGAGAAAAGCGTAGAACTAGAACCAAAAAAGCTCCTGAAATCAGGAAAGATGTTGAAAAATATATGAGTCTTATTTGCCTGAAGAATGTCTGAGCCTAAGACGACTGTATGAATACGTGTAATTAAGAGACTTTCATTCTAACTTTCGAACTTGAAAAAATCTTTTAAATGTCTTAAGACGACAAATGTCTGAAGGATATCTAAGCTCAAAAATTATTGTCTGAATATACATATGTATGTGTTAGAAGTCTGAATATCTTTAATAAGGTTCATTTGCTTTACAGTTTATAGCTTCAATACAGCAAATTCCATTTTGTCTGAAGAATGTCTGAATACGTGTTATAAGATGACTTTCATTTTAACTTTCGAACTTGTAAAAAATCTTTTAAGTATCAAAAAGGGGACAAATGTCGGAAGAATATCTAAGTACAAAAATGATGCCTTACAGTTTATAGCTATAATACAGTAAATTCTATATTGTCTGAAGAATGTCTGAGCACAAGACGATTGTATGAATACGTGCAATTAAGAGATTTTCATTATAACTTTCGCTTTGAACAAATCTTTTAAATATCAAAAAGAGGACAAATGTCTGAAAAATATCTAAGCACAAAAATGATTGTCTGAATATACAAATGTATGTATTAAAAGTCTGAATTTCTTTAACAAGGTTCATTTTCTTTAAAGTTTATAGCTTTAATACAGCAAATTCCATTTTGTCGGAAGAATGTCTAAACACAAGACAATTGTATGAATACATCAATGGACTTTGTTTCTAGCATTCGAGTTTGGAAAAAATCTTTTTAATATCAAAAAGGGGATAAATGTCTGAAGAATATTTAAGCTCAAAAATGATTGTCTGAATATAAAAAAATGTATGTATTAAAAGTTTGAATTTCTTAAACAAGGTTCTTTCGTTTGGTTTATAGTTTATAGCTTCAATACGGCAAATTCCATTTTGTCTGAAGAATGTCTGAGCACAAGACAATTGTATAAACACGTGAAATCAAAGGACTTGGATTCTGACTTTCGAACTTTAAAAACGTCTTTTAAATATCTAAAACGGGACAAATGTCTGAAGACTGTCTAAGCTCAAAAATTATTGTCTGAATAAACATATGTATGTATTAAAAGTCTGAATTTCTTAAACAAGATTCGTTTGCTTTGTAGTTTATAGCTTCAATAAAGCAAATTCCATTCCATGATGAGATAGAGCAACCTATCCCCCTATTCCTTATTCCAGACAAGATTAAAAGCCAGTACTTTTTGTAATCAAAAAGAAAATGAATATGGTCATTATGTCCATCCATATGAGTTTAAGACAAGTACTTACTTATTTTTCTCAGACATTCATACTCGTTCCCAAAGTGGCCTTTCAAATGCTATTTAGAATCTATTCATATCTAAAAATCTTCTTTTTTCTTCATACCCAACTCTTTCCAGGCTTCATACTTGTAAGACTTTATATGTTAAGAAATTCTTTTTGTTACTTATTTATTTAGTAAGTTACTCTTGGGTTTGATAGTTTTATCTGATTTGTTAGATTTTCTTCCTTTTTTATAGAATTTCTTTTTTCCTATATTTTTTATGGAGTCTTTTATAGTTTTCTATAACTAAAGTGATTGTCGTTTGATGCATTTTTCTTATTACGTTTTTTTTTTCTAATTTTTTCCTTTTTATATGGATTTTTTTCTAATAGGTTTTTTCTCAAAAATGTGGTCTATTGTTTGGTTAGACCGAGTGTATTGGCTAGTATTTTGTCCAGTTCTTTTTGCCTATTTTTGGTTTGTTAGAAGTTAAGATCTTTATTGTTATTAAAGTTTATCCTAATGTTTAGGTTTTTTTTTCTTTTAGAGGAAGAATTCTAAGTTCATTTATCCGTTTATTGTTGTGTGGTTTAGAGCTAAAAATTATTATTAATAAAATGCAAAAATAGTTAACAAAAAAAAATTGCATTTTATTTGAATGAGAAAAATGGATTTCAATAAAGAAAATAGGGCAACAAAGGAGAAATAAATTCGTATAAGTCAGAAGCAAAAAGTCAGAGAAACAGATGACATTTATGGAAAGCAGACATAATGGAAATATAGACAAAATTTAAGGAAATATGGACCAAATTGAAGATATTACTTTAGGGAAATATGAATAGGGTGAAAATTACTTAATAATGCATACAAGACAATAATTAAAAAACTAATTTTAGAATACAATGACAGACAGTTGTCAGACAAAAAGAGCGGACATTATAAAAATTTAGAATAAACTGGTATAGATAGGCATTAACAATGACGCGATAAATAATAATAAATTACTATATATTGTCAGGAAACATTTGAGAATATTATATGCAAATCTTTTCAGATTTTCGACAGACAAAATTGAAAAATGGGCTTTAAAGGTGTTAAGCTTAATACTATAATTTCTATAATTTTATTGGAAAGACTGAATATTGTGGAAAATTATAAACATGACAATAGATATAAATGAAAGAATTGAAAGACATACAGATGTCAGACAAAAAGACCGGACATTATGCGAAGTAGAAAAGATGGGAAGGATAGGCAGTAATAAAAGCAGGATCGCGAAGAATAACAATCATATGTTGGTAAAAAATATGTACGATATATTGCATGTACATCTTGTCAGATTTTCGACAGACAAATGGGAAAGACGGAGTTCAAAGCTGTTAGGTTAAATAGCACAATTTTATACAAAATTGATGGAAAGACTGGATATTAGAAAAATTATATAATAAAGCAAAGGTGGCAATAAATAGAAATGATAAAATATAAAGACAGACAGATGCCAGACAAAAAGATCAGACATTATGCAAAGTAGAAAAGATGCAAAGTAGAAAAGATGGGAAGTACAGGCCATAATAATGGTGGGGTCGAGAAAAATTTAGAACTCTATATTGACAAGAAAAATGTATGATAAATTATATGAATATCTTGCCAGATTTTCTGCAGACAAATGGGAAAGATTGACTTAAAATAATTAAAGTTTTAGTACAATTTCACACAAAAATAGAAAAAAGTCATTTATAATTTTTCTAATTTTTTGACTTATAGATAAATCAACATTTTAAGACGTCTAAGCAGCTTAAGAAGACTAAGCAGTTTTAGACGACTGAGCAGTTCTAGATGTCTTAGCAGTTTATGATGACTCCTCAGTTCTATATGACTCGGTACTGCTAAGTGAAACACCATTTAAAGATGACTTAGTAGTTCTAGAAGACTTAGCAGTTTAAGATGACTCCTCAGTTTTGGTTGACTTAGAAGTTCTAGATGACTCAAAATTTTCCAACTTTCAAGCAGTTTCAGATGATTTAGCAGTTCTAGATGTCTTAGCAGTTCTAGATGACTAAGCAGTTAAAGATGACTCAGTTGTTTTAGGTGACTCAACAATTCTAGATAACTTATTAGTTTAAGATGAGTCAGCAATTCGAGATGACTCAGTAGTTCTAAATGACTCATCAGTTTAAAATGACTCAGTAGTTCTAAATGACTTAGCACTTTTAGATGACAACTCAGTTCTGGGTGACTTAGTAGTTCTAGATGACTCAGCATTTTACAGCAACTAAGATGACTCAGCAGTTCGGTGATCAGTAGTTCTAGATGACTCAGCATTTTACAAAGTCTAAGCAGTTTGAGATGACTCAGCAGTTCTATATTACTCAGCTGTTATAGACGACTCAACAATTCTAGATGACTTATCAGTTTAAGATGAGTTAGCAGTTCAAAATGACTCAGTAGTGCTTGATAATACATTACTTTAAGATGACTTAGTAGTTCCAGTTTACTTAGCAGTTCAATATGACTCCTCAGTTCTTAGTGACTATGTATTTCTAGATGACTCAGCAGTTCTGGATGACTCAGCAGTTATATATTACTCATCAAGTTCAGTATCTATCTTATCTAGGTACCTATCATAAAAAAGGGATAAGGAACTATAGCATTTAATTTCTTTAGAACAGGCAGAAGTAGATATTGGCTGACTTGCAAAGTTTTTAAGGGGTTTCGGATGGTTTAAAGGGGGAATTCGGTGAAGTGCGTTTTATATAGGTGTTATCTTTTATTGTACAATTTCATTCCTTTCTTAAAGCTCTTGGATAATCACATTTTCTACAATCTCATTTCTTTCCTCTAAAAACACTTTAAATAAAAAATATTATCATAAAAAGAATTTTTATCAGATTTTCTAGCATTTTGCAGCTAAGAAAATATTATTTAATAAAACACATTAGCAATACAATTAAAATCATTATAATTATCTGCAAATCTTCTTTAACAGTTTTTTTTCGCCTTTAGGCTTTAATAAGGCAGCAAAGGTTTGGAAAATCTTATACTAAAGGTGATGTGCAATTCATATATTGTTGTATGAGTTGTAAAACGGTTTGGATACAATTTTTCTATAGAAAAAAATTTTAGAAAAATTTTTTTCTATAGAAAAAATTTTTAGGCAAATTTTTAGACAAATTTTTTCTTATAGAAAAATTTTTCGACAAATTTTTTTCTATAGAAACAATTTTAGACAAATTTTTTTCTATAGATAAAATTTGTAGACAAATTTGTTGGTCAAACTTTTTTCTATAGAAAAAATTGTGTCTAAAATTTGTTTTATAAAATAAATTTTAGTCTAAAAATTTTTTTCTATAGAAAAAAATTTGTCTGAAAATTTTTTCTATAGAAAAAAATTTGTCTGAAAATTTTTTCTATAGAAAAAAATTTGTCTGAAAATTTTTTCTATAGAAAAAAATTTGTCTGAAAATTTTTTCTATAGAAAAAAATTTGTCTGAAATTTTTTTCTATAGAAAAAAATTTGTCTGAAATTTTTTTCTATAGAAAAAAATTTGTTTGAAATTTTTTTCTATAGAAAAAAATTTGTCTGAAATTTTTTTCTATAGAAAAAAATTTTTCTGAAACTTTTTTCTATAGAAAAAAATTTGTCTGAAATTTTTTTCTATAGAAAAAAATTGTCTGAAATTTTTTTCTATAGAAAAAAATGTGTCTGAAATTTTTTTCTATAGAAAAAAATTTGTCTGAAATTTTTTTCTATAGAAAAAAATTTGTCTGAAATTTTTTTCCATAGATAAAAATTTGTCTGAAATTTTTTTCTATAGAAAAAAATTTGTCTGAAATTTTTTTCTATAGAAAAAAATTTGTCTGAAATTTTTTTCTATAGAAAAAAATTTGTCTGAAATTTTTTTCTATAGAAAAAAATTTGTTTGAAATTTTTTTCTATAGAAAAAAATTTGTCTGAAATTTTTTTCTATAGAAAAAAATTTGTCTGAAATTTTTTTCTATAGAAAAAAATTTGTCTGAAATTTTTTTCTATAGAAAAAAATTTGTTTGAAATTTTTTTCTATAGAAAAAAATTTGTCTGAAATTTTTTTCTATAGAAAAAAATTTGTCTGAAATTTTTTTCTATAGAAAAAAATTTGTCTGAAATTTTTTTCTATAGAAAAAAATTTGTCTGAAATTTTTTTCTATAGAAAAAAATTTGTCTGAAATTTTTTTCTATAGAAAAAAATTTGTTTGAAATTTTTTTCTATAGAAAAAAATTTGTCTGAAATTTTTTTCTATAGAAAAAAATTTGTCTGAAATTTTTTTCTATAGAAAAAAATTTGTTTGAAATTTTTTTCTATAGAAAAAAATTTGTCTGAAATTTTTTTCTATAGAAAAAAATTTGTCTGAAATTTTTTTCTATAGAAAAAAATTTGTCTGAAATTTTTTTCTATAGAAAAAAATTTGTCTGAAATTTTTTTCTATAGAAAAAAATTTGTCTGAAATTTTTTTCTATAGAAAAAAATTTGTCTGAAATTTTTTTCTATAGAAAAAAATTTGTCTGAAATTTTTTTCTATAGAAAAAAATTTGTCTGAAATTTTTTTCTATAGAAAAAAATTTGTCTGAAATTTTTTTCTATAGAAAAAAATTTGTCTGAAATTTTTTTCTATAGAAAAAAATTTGCCTGAAATTTTTTTCTATAGAAAAAAATTTGCCTGAAATTTTTTTCTATAGAAAAAAATTTGCCTGAAATTTTTTTCTATAGAAAAAAATTTGCCTGAAATTTTTTTCTATAGAAAAAAATTTGCCTGAAATTTTTTTCTATAGAAAAAAATTTGCCTGAAATTTTTTTCTATAGAAAAAAATTTGCCTGAAATTTTTTTCTATAGAAAAAAATTTGTCTGAAATTTGTTTCTATAGAAAAAAATTTGTCTGAAATTATTTTCTATAGAAAAAAATTTGTCTGAAATTGTTTTCTATAGTAAAAAATTTGTCTGACTATAACTTTATCTAGTTTTTGGCGAAGAGTGATGATAGTTGTAATGTTGTAAACTAAAACTTATACCACAGTTGGCGAATTCCTCAGCTTTTTCTAAACAGAGAAAGCTTTATCTTCTTTAATGATGGACATAAACTATGTAACTTTACGCCTGGTTATACAAGTTGTTAAAGGAATGAGTAGAGGCAAAAAAAAAGCACAAGAAACGATCATATATTTTAGTTAATATCCTTTTTAATGGCTTTGGAATGGTTATAGCCAATTTTTTCCCCTGTTATTCGCTGATGTTAACAAGTGCTATGACAAGATGTTTTTGAAGAAGAAAAAACATTTTTTTTTGTTAAAACGAAATAAGTCTGGCTTACGAATATGAGTAAGTATGTTTTGTCTGAGAAAAAGCTACTTGTCTTAATGCATGCTCCAGCATGACTCAGTGGTATTGACTGTCATAAAAATCAATTATTATTAAAGTTTTTAGTTTTGTTTGTAGTGGAAAACAAAATTTCTTATGGAACAATAAAACGACAATTTAGGTGTCTCTAGATGATATTGAAACTCTCAGTAGCTTTTGATGATGGTTGGAAATATTTTGCAAAAGCTTTGTACGTTTTGTTGCCTTAATAATATCCCAGACCCAAAGACATTATGTCAATAATTTATTTATTTATGGTTACTATTGTGGCTGTTTAGGTCTTGAAGCTGTTGTCAGCTTTCAGTGCTATAGGGAAGGGACCTTTATCATAGAGTAAAGAAAATCAAAATCGATTTTTTATAAAAAAAAAAAAAAATTCTTAAGTTTTTCTTAGCTTTACTGGCGGCACGTAGCAAAACGTGTTGCATACAAACATATTTCTGGAAATGCATTTTCTAGAGACAAAAACCCAAGGAATCTTGTTCATTTTCCTTTTCTTGGTTTCATCTAAAATTCTATTGTAAAACCTAAGTTTTAGTTGTGTAAAAATGCTTTTTACGTGTAGAATACATACATGTAGATGACACATGTTCTATGGCAATTGTACATGTGTAATAACATGTATTCTCTCGTGTATATGATGGAATATTTTCCTTCAATTTCTGTTTTTTATTTTGTACTTTTCCTACCAACAATCGTCCCAAGCTTTACAAGTTACCATCCATTACATATAAGTTTTCCTTTCGAAATAAATTTCTTAAAAAAATCATTTATTTGTATAATAAATACAAGATATCGTTTCTTTTTTACTCAATCACTTTTTTTGTTAACAATTTGTTAAGATGACGCTTATTTTGTTGCAGCTGTAAAAATTGTAAAAATTTATAAAAAATTACTTTAATGTATAACTAAGAAATATCTTGTGGTTTTTATCTTTAGTTTTGTCCCTCTTTATATGACAATTTGTTAACTTGTTTCTTTGCCACAGCAATTTATCATAAAAGCTGTCATATGGGAATTTTTTTGTGGTAAGAAATGAAAAAAAATATATAATTGATTTTGATAATTATTAACAACAAATCAATTGTTTAAGTGATTGTTAAACAAAAGAAATTTTTGAAATAGTTTTGCAGAAATTTTTGCTTAAATGTGAAATAAAACTGATAGGAAGGAAGAACGGAAAGGGAAATATATGCCAGGAAGGGGAAACAGTTTAAAATTTTTCAAAAATTTGCTATAAAAATAGGAAATCTTTGAAAAATTTTCTATACAAATTCTAAATTTTTGAAAAATTTGCTGTAAAATAGGAAATTTTTGAAAAATTTCCTATAAAAATATTAAATTTTTGAAAAATTTCCAATAAAAATAGGAAATTTTTGAAAAATTTCCTATAAAAAGAGGAAATTTTTGAAAAATTCCCTATAAAAAGAGGAAATTTTTGAAAAATTCCCTATAAAAATAGGAAATTTTTGAAAAATTTCCTATAAAAATAGGAAATTTTTGAAAAATTTCCTATAAAAATAGGAAATTTTTGAAAAATTCCCTATAAAAATAGGAAATTTTTGAAAAATTCCCTATAAAAATAGGAAATTTTTGAAAAATTCCCTATAAAAATAGGAAATTTTTGAAAAATTCCCTATAAAAATAGGAAATTTTTGAAAAATTCCCTATAAATAGAAATTTTTGAAAAATTTCCTATAAAAATAGGAAATTTTTGAAAAATTTCCTATAAAAATAGGAAATTTTTGAAAAATTTCTTATAAAAATAGGAAATTTTTGAAAAATTTCCTATAAAAATAGGAAATTTTTGAAAAATTTCCTATAAAAATAGGACATTTTTGAAAAATTTCCTATAAAAATAGGAAATTTTTGAAAAATTTCCTATAAAAATAGGAAATTTTTGAAAAATTTCCTATAAAAATAGGAAAGTTTTGAAAAATTTCCTATAAAAATAGGAAATTTTTGAAAAATTTCCTATAAAAATAGGAAATTTTTGAAAAATTTCCTATAAAAATAGGAAATTTTTGAAAAATTTCCTATAAAAATAGGAAATTTTTGAAAAATTTCCTATAAAAATAGGAAATTTTTGAAAAATTTCGTATAAAAATAGGAAATTTTTGAAAAATTTCATATAAAAATGAGAAATTTTTGAAAAATTTCGTATAAAAATAGGAAATTTTTGAAAAATTTCCTATAAAAATAGGAAATTTTTGAAAAATTTCCTATAAAAATAGGAAATTTTTGAAAAATTTCCTATAAAAATAGGAAATTTTTGAAAAATTTCCTATAAAAATAGGAAATTTTTGAAAAATTTCCTATAAAAATAGGAAATTTTTGAAAAATTTCCTATAAAAATAGGAAATTTTTGAAAAATTTCCTATAAAAATAGGAAATTTTTGAAAAATTTCCTATAAAAATAGGAAATTTTTGAAAAATTTCCTATAAAAATAGGAAATTTTTGAAAAATTTCCTATAAAAATAGGAAATTTTTGAAAAATTTCCTATAAAAATAGGAAATTTTTGAAAAATTTCCTATAAAAATAGGAAATTTTTGAAAAATTTCCTATAAAAATAGGAAATTTTTGAAAAATTTCCTATAAAAATAGGAAATTTTTGAAAAATTTCCTATAAAAATAGGAAATTTTTGAAAAATTTCCTATAAAAATAGGAAATTTTTGAAAAATTTCCTATAAAAATAGGAAATTTTTGAAAAATTTCCTATAAAAATAGGAAATTTTTGAAAAATTTTCTATAAAAATAGGAAATTTTTGAAAAATTTCCTATAAAAATAGGAAATTTTTGAAAAATTTCCTATAAAAATAGGAAATTTTTGAAAAATTTCCTATAAAAATAGGAAATTTTTGAAAAATTTCCTATAAAAATAGGAAATTTTTGAAAAATTTCCTATAAAAATAGGAAGTTTTTGAAAAATTTCCTATAAAAATAGGAAATTTTTGAAAAATTTCCTATAAAAATAGGAAATTTTTTAAAAATTTCCTATAAGCATGGGAAAGAATAATCTTATTATTCTTATGTGATTTTAATTAGTTTCTTCCTAAAACGTATACTATCTTCCTTAAACTTAGTTTATCTAGTTACAATGATTTCATTCCTAAACATTTATTTTTATTTTTTTATTTTCCCTATTTTTAAAGTCATTTTTTTTACATAGTTCCATAATGACTTGCTTAAGCTAAAGTTCTTATTTTTGAAAAATAAATTATTTCATTAAAAAAAAAAATATATAAACAAAAACGTCGTTATAAATCATTTAGTTTTTTCCGATTTTTCTAACTTGCCTCCTTAAGTCTACAGACCATTCTTTTTATGAATAGTTTTCTATATATATTAAAAGGCCTCCTTTTGTTTAAATAAAAATTATTTTTAATTAAAGAAAAAAGCTCAACATTTTAAGAACAACACGCAATTTGGTTAAAGGCACAAAAACGCAAAAGCCTTAAACCCCAACATTCGCATTAACATTTTGAAGAAACAAAAAGACATACCCACATGCAAGAACTGCCACAAAAAAAAGAAACAACTTTAATGCATAGACTTGCAACATGTTGTTGATGTTGTAGCAACTAAGAAAAAATACACCTACGCATTTTCAGGGAATATGGGAAAGTAAACTTGATGTATGAAAAGATTTAGCTAAATTAAAAGACCTAAAAAATCTTGGCTGGTTTTGTTGTAGAGACTTTAGTTTTGAAGTAACAGAATTTGAGGACAAGCTAGAGATGTCTGAGTTTATATTGAAGTATACAGGGAATAGTCTAGAGTTTAGGCAGAGTTTTTTTTGCAATTTTCATCAAGAACATATGTTTGAAGAATCTTAAAATGTTGCACCCACCTTAAGAAAGAAACTGAAAATTCTTTTGAAAAAAATATTTAATTTTAAGAATTTACGTTTAAACCCACTAAAATTGCCATTAAACTGCGATTAACTGTAAGCAAACAACTTAAAATTATTTTAAAGTGTTTTTTTATATAAAAAAGGAAATAACAAAAAAAAAAATCCTCTAATAAATAAAGGCTTTAAGATAGATTTAATGAAACTTTATAAATAAAAAAAAACACAAAAATTAAAAAATTGAATAAACATCAAAAAATTAAAAAAAATTCGTCTGGAAATTATGCAAAAATTGCTTAAAATTATTGAAATAAACTTCCAAAAATTTTTATTTTATTTTTTATAATAAGCAAAAATTAAAACGAATCGGTATCCATGAAAAAACTGAGTTAAACCGAGTTTAACTAAACTCGGTTAATCGAAGTTTAAGAAAAAAGACTAACAAATTTGTAATACTTAAGTAAAAAGAAAAAATATAAAAATCGTGAACATTTTTTAAACTTAGTTTAAAATAAACTAAACGAAGTTTAAAACTCAAAATGTTAAACAAAAAATTTTATTTCGCAGTTTTTATTATTAGAATTAAATCCTTAATTATTGAGTATAAAAAAACTTAAGTTTAGTTAAAACTGAGTTAAATCAAGTTTAATTAAACTCGGTTAATCGAAGTTTAAGGAAAAAAAATCAAACATTTGAAATATCTAAGTAACAAGAAAAACTATAAAAATTATAAAAAAATTTTAAACTCAGTTTAAACTAAATTAAACCAAGTTTCAAAATCAAAATTGTTATTTCGTTATTTTTATCAATGAAATTAAAACCTTAAACAACAATTACAAAAAAAAACTTAGTTGAACCGAGTTTAACTAAGCTCTGGTAAGCCAGGTTAAAGGAAAAAGATTTACAAATTTTAAATATTTAAGTAAAAAGAAAAAATATAAAAATCATGAACTTTGATTTTTGTCTGCTTGTCTTATTTTCAAAAAAGAAAAAATTATTTAAACTTTTTTTTGTCAAAAAATAACAAAATAGTCGGGATGTAAATATTATTGAAAAAGAAAGAGTATTCGCATTTGATCCCAATTCTGTTACATTTATTTATTAATGTAACAGACAAATTTATTGATAAAAAGCCAAAAAATGTTTGCGGAGAAACCAAAATTCCTCGACGCGTTTCGATGGTTGGTTATGCCATCCCTTCAGGAGGAGTATCTCCAATTTAGACAGATCGAAAACCTCGCATTATTACTTATTTCACAAACAAAATCTTTTTTCGTTATATTTTCTATTTCATTTTAGAAATTATGGAATAACATTTTTTTTGCCGAACATTTTGATTTTTAAACTTTGCTTAAACTGACTTAAACTAAGTTTAAACAATTTTCATGATTTTTATATTTTTTCTTTTTACTCAATTACTTTAAATTTCTTAGTCATATTCCTTAAACTTGCTTTAACCGAGTTTAGTTAAACTCGGTTTAACTAATTTCTTTCTTGGATTCCAATTCCTTTTAACTTTTTATTGTTATAAAAAATAAAATAAAAATTTTTGTAAATTTATTTCAGTAATTTTTTTCATAATTTTTTTCGGAAAAAATTCTTAACTTGGTTCAAGCGAAACAGTTAATTTCCCAAGCTACAAAAATTGTTTTACAAAATAATTTTTCTATAATTTTGCTTTCAACAACATGAATTTCAAAATTCCTATTGAAAACTAAGTAAATAAAACACGAAAACTCAGAAAAACAATCACAGTCCGATGACATGTGCGTGCCTGTCTCAAAAGCACGCAAAATAAATACATTAATTTTAAAGATAACACAATAAATTCAGGCTTTCAACAAATACAATCCCCTTCTCATAATAAACATAAACAAAAAACTCTCATATATTTAATTAAACTTAAAGAATTCACTCCTTTAAGCCAATGTTTAAACCAAAAAATTCACATCCTGCCTTAACATTCATGTTAATCTTCGTAACAAACATACATATACACACGCATATACAAACATTTCTTCTCAGTAGATTTCAATTCTCTCTGGGTCTCAAGTATTTCTCTAGCACGCAATTTTTGTTTTTATTTACTTAAAGAGCTTAAAGGTTTTGTTGTTGTTATGTTTTTGTTACCTAAAAACCTGTATTAAAATTAACAACAAAGTCCTCATTAAACTCCCCGAAAAGAAGCATGTAAAAGTATTTATTCTCTTAAGCTTAAAGATACAGTTTTTTTTTGGAAATTCTTTAGGATTTTTTTTGTAAGAGATTTTTTTCAAAATCATGAATATTTTGTTTAGGTTTTTTTGTTAAGTTCCCCCAAAGCGCACGCATGGCTGAAGAGGGGCTTTTTTGTGTGTTCAAATTGTTGTTGTTGTTTTATTAATGGCTAAAATAAATAATTAATTTAAAGCAATTAAACTGCATTTGAGGAAAAATCACTAACATTAAAAGGGAGGTAGGAAGACACAGAAAATAAATGCAAAATACTTTAGCAGAAAATTGGGAAAATTATTTAGAAAACAATTGGAATAAATGGTTTAACTTTTCTTTTGCAGTTTTCGTTGAGTTTTTTTATTTTATTAGTAAAAATTATGAAATAAAATTTTTTGTTTAAGATTTTGATATTTAAACTAGCTTTAATTTGAGTTAAACTAAGTTTAAACAAATTTCATGAATTTTATATTTTTTATTTTTACTTAAGAATATCAAATTAGTTGGTGTTTTTCCTTAAACTTGATTTAACCGAGTTTAGTTAAACTCGGTTTAACTCTGTTTTTTCCTGGAGTTCGAATCCTTTTAACTTTTTATTCTTATAAAAAATAAAATAAAAATTTTCATGAAGTTATTTCAGTAGTTTTTAGCATTTTTTTCATAATTTCCCAAAGAAAAATTTTTGAAATTTTGAAATTTTATTGCTTTCAATTATTTTGAAATAATTATTGAAACCTTTTTATTTTGCTTAAATATTTCAAATTATTGAATCTTTTTACTCAAGAATGTTTTAGTAAAACTTGGTTTAGTTTTTTTTTGCAATTTTATTGCTAAAAAATATAAAATTGCTAAAAACTATAAAATAAAATTGTTTGTGTAAGATTTGATATTTAAACTTGGTTTTATTTGAGTTTGACTAAATTTAGGTAACGTTAATGATTTTTGTATTTTTTGTTTGCTTAAATATGAACATTCTTTAACTCTATTTCCTTAAACTTTTTTTTTACTAGAGTTAAGTTAAACTCGGCTTAACTATGTTTTTTGCATTTTTGGATTTGTTCTCTAATTTTATTAATAAAACTTATCAAAATACATTTTTTGTTTAACATTTTGATGTTTAAACTTCGTTTAACTTGAATTTAAGTAAGTTTAAAAATTGTTCATGATTTTTATATTTTTTCTGTTTATGTAAATATAACAAATTAGTTAGTCTTTTTTCTTAAACTTCGATTAACCAAGTTTAGTTAAACCCGAGTCTAGTTAAACTCGGTTTAACTCAGTTTTTTTTTTTCATTTTTAGTTTTGTTTTTTATTTTATTACTAAAAATTATGAAATAAAATTTTTTGTTCCACATTTTAATTTTTAAACTTCATTCAAATTGAGTTAAACTAAGTTTAAAATTTTTTCATGATTTTTATATTTTTTCCTTTTATTTAAGTATTTCAAATATGTTAATCTTTTTCCTTAAACTTCGATTAACCGAGTTTAGTTAAACTCGGTTTAACTTAGTTTTTTCTTGGTTTTCAATTCCTTTTAACTTGTTCTTATTATAAAAAATGAAAGAAAATTTTTTGTCAATTTATTTAACTAATTTAAGGCATTTGTTTTCATAAATTTCAAAGGAAAAATTTCTTAAATTTCTTATATTTATTAAATTTGAAATTTTTTCCTGCTTTCTGGTAAAATTTCATTAAAATTATCTTTAGGCCTTTATTTATTAGAGGAATTTTTATTGTAATTTTCTTGTTTTCTTTTGTTGTTTTGTTTGTTCGCTATTTTGTTTATAACAATTTGTCTGTGCAACAAAAAACTCTTTTGGAACCTTAAGGCATTTTGTATCAGCTACAAAGTAGTTAAAGCAATTTTTGCTTAAAAAAAGAATTCTAGACTTAAAATTTATGCATTTAAAGTAGGTATTCAAAAAGAGGTTGCCTTGTGTAGGGGGAACAAAATTGACGGGATTGCGTGTATGTTTAGAGGATCCTGCTAAAAAAACACTATTATTTTATTTTTTTTGTAACAATAATAGTTGTGGTTTTTTTTTAGAGATAACGCTTAAAGGAGTTCATTGAGGTTGGGAGTAGGAGTATAAAAAGAAATAGTATTTCGCTGGTTTTCAGACACAACCAATGAATTGTGTTAAATTATAAAGGAACAAACATCTATGCGTACCAAGCACCTTCCAAGCTTAGGACGTTGTTAAAAGAGAAGGAGTTTGTTTTTTTTTTCCTACCAAAGCCACAATATGTATAAATAAAAGTCTGTCTGCCTTTTGGTTTGGTTCGCTAGGTTAGTTGCTTGGTCTTGGGCTAAATCAGCCTACACACATCACATGCATGTTTAACTTATTCCTCTATCCTCTATCAGAGCTTAACTATTGTTTTCTCTATAGCAAAAACTGTAAAGGAACGTATGATTATATCAATGTCTAATACAAGAACTTTCTTGTTGTTAGTGCATACATAAATTTTTTTTTGTTGAACATACATACAAACATACATATACGAGTATGAGCTATGTGATGGTTAGTTACCATGGGCAAAAAATTTCTATATATTGTTTAGCTTGGGAACGTTTGTTTCCCATTTTTTACCGTTTTCCTCCTTATTTTTTTTATTACTATTTTTTTTTTCTCTAAATATCTTTTTTCTGCTCCTATAGGCCCCTTTTCAAATTTATCTTTAGTCTCCATTATTATTGCTTTAAACTATTAGAAAAAAATCGAAAAATTTTCTTTAATAGACATTTAAACAAAGAAAATCTATCACATGAAAATACTCAAACTCTCGACATTCATTGGAAAAAGTCAAAAGTTTTTTTTTCTGTTCAAAAAAAAAGGAGTTAAGAAAAAAACCTTTTTTGATAGTCAGTTGTTTAAATAGATTTGACAGGCTTTACAATGCATATAGTTAAATTGATAACTTTTCAGAGATAATATTGTATTTATAGGATAGCAAAAAAAAAATCCTTTTCTATATACAATTTTTTTAAAAGGGACATTTAAGATAAACTCTAAGAGCCTCGAAAAAAAGAAAATTATAATGAAGTGTAGCCTGTCAATAATAGGAAATACGACCTAAATCTATTGTCAAAGATGAAATTATGCATATCTATACAGTTTAGTATTATAATAGCAGTAATAAACCCAGTAAAACAAAGTTTAAATGGAATTTTCCTATGAAAAGCTTGGTCAAAAATAATTATTTTATCATGGTTATTATTAGAATCTGAAAGACTTTAAGAATTTGCCAAAAAACTGAGTTAAACCGAGTTTAACTTAACTCGCTTAATCCAATGGATTTGAATTTATTAGGTGGTAAGTATTACAAAGACATAATTTTTTTGTATCAAAGTTATCTAAAACTAAGTTTAAACTAGGTTTAGCCTATAAAAAGTGAAGCTAATAATTTAATTTTGTATTAGATGATAATAGAATTGAAAAATATAACGTAAACTTCAAAAAAACTGAGTTAAACCGAGTTTAACTAAACTCGCCTAAACCAAGTTTAAGAAAAAATAATAACGGGTTTCAATTTATCAGGTGATAGGTATAACAATAACATAATTTTTATGAGTCTAAAATCAGTTAAACTGAGTTTAAACGTGTTTTAACCAGCAAAATATTGAATAAAATATCAAATTTTTTAATGCTTGTTAGTAAAATAATAAAACAAAACGAAAACTGCAAAAAACTGAGTTAAACCTAGTTTAACTAAGCTCGGTCAACCAAGTTTGAGGAAACATATTTACCACCAAATATCTAATAGTCAAGTCATAAGCTTTACAGCAAAATACTTTTTATAAATCTTAAGTGACTTAAACTAAATTTAAACGAGGTTAAGCAAACCAAATGGTAAGCAAAAACTTAAACTTTATGGTGGAGGGCAATAAAATTGAAAACTGAATTGGAAAATGCAAAAAAACTGAGTTAATCTAAGTTTAACTAAACTCGATTAAACCAAGTTTAAGGAAAAATAACAACAGATATCAAATAATCAAGTTACAAGCTTTACGGAAACATACATTTTATTGGTCTTAAGTCACTTAAACTCAGTTTAAACGAAGTTTAGCAAACTAAATATTGAAAAACAAATTTGTTTTATAATAACTGTTAGTAACACTGAAAACTGAATTGGTAAATGCAAAAAACTGAGTAAAACCGAGTTTAACTAAACTTGGTTAAATCAAGTTTAAGGAAAAATACCACCAGATATCGAATAATCAAGTCATAAGCTCTACATCAATATACTTTTTATTAGTCTTCTTCTTCTGTTATCTTTGACTCCCAGTGGAGCGTTAGTCTTAAGTGACTTAAACTAAGTTTAAATGAGGTTTAGCAAACTATATATTAAGCAAAAAAAACATTTTATAATGGTTGATAGTAACATTGAAAACTGAATTAGGAAATGCAAAAAAACTGAGTTAAACCAAGTTTAACTAAACTCGGTTAAACCAAGTTTAAGGAAAAATACCATCAGATATCGAATAATGAAGTCATAAGCTTTACGCAATATACTCTTCATAAGTCTTAATTGACTTAAACTCAGTTTAAACGAGGTTTAGAAAACTAAATTTTGACCAAAAAATTTTATTTTATAATGTCTGGTAGTAAAATTGAAAACTGAATTAGGAAATGCAAAAAAACTGAATTAAACCGAGTTTAACTAAACTCGGTTAAACCAAGTTTAAGGAAAAATACCATCAGATATCAAATAATGAAGTCATAAGCTTTACGGCAATATACTCTCCATAAGTCTTAATTGACTTAAACTCAGTTTAAACGAGGTTTAGAAAACTAAATGTTGACCAAAAAATTTTATTTTATAATGTCTGGTAGTAAAATTGCAAACTGATGTGGAAAATACAAAAAAAACTGAGTTAAACCGAGTTTAACTAAACTCGATTAAACCAAGTTTAAAGAAAAATAACACCAGATATCAAATAATAACGTTATAAACTTTACGGAAACATATATTTTATTGGTCTTAAGTCACTTAAACTCAGTTTAAACGAGGTTTAGCAAACTAAATGTTGAGCAAAAAAGTTTATTTTGTAATGGAAGGTAGTAACATTGAAAACTGAATTGGAAAATGCAAAAAAACTGAGTTAAACCAGGTTTAACTAAGCTCGGTTAATCCAAGTTTAAGGAATTATACGACCCAATATCAAATAATCAAGTCATAAGCTTTACAGCAACAAACTTTTTATTAGTTTTAAGTTATTTAAACTCAGTTTAAACGAGGTTTAGCAAACTAAATGTTGAGCAAAAAAAAAAAATTTTTATAATGGCTGATAGTAACATTGAAAACTGAATTAGGAAATGCAAAAAAACTGAGTTAAACAGAGTTTAACTAAACTCGGTTAAACCAAGTTTAAGGAAAAATACCATCAGATATCGAATAATGAAGTCATAAGCTTTACGGCAATATACTCTTCATAAGTCTTAATTGACTTAAACTCAGTTTAAACGAGGTTTAGAAAACTAAATTTTGACCAAAAAATTTTATTTTATAATGGCTGGTAGTAAAATTGCAAACTGATGTGGAAAATGCAAAAAACTGAGTTAAACCGAGTTTAACTAAGCTCGGTTAAACCAAATTTAAGGAAAAATACCATCAGATATCGAATATACTTTTTATTAGTCTTAAGTGACCTAAACTTAGTTTAAACGAGGTTTAGAAAACTAAATGTTGACCAAAAAATTTTATTTTATGATGGCTTGCAGTAAAATTGAAAACTGAATTCGAAAATGCAAAAAAACTGATTTAACCGAGTTTAACTAAACTCGGTTAAACCAAGTTTAAGGAAAAATAAGCATGAATTCGTTTACCGCCTACAATGAGAAATATAATGCAATTAATTTTTTAGGTCCATGATCCCTTAAACTTAGTTTAATTCGAGGTTTTTGTCTTAATCTAGGTTTAATTTTGCTTATTTTCTGGTAAATTGTTTTTATCTGGTCTTAAACATTTTAAACTTTTGTCTTAATTTTTTTAGATAAATCTTGATTTCTGTCTGTTATCTTCATAATTTAACCTCCTCCACTTAATTTTAAAATCATTTAATTTTGCAATTTTTTTTTTTTCATGTTACACCCAACAAAAATTTATTTTTTTTCCGATATTTTTTTTGTGTGTGCGATTTTTTTCACTTAACTAATAGTTTGCTGTGAATTATAATATGAAAACTATACTATAAATGGCGACAGTTTAAGTGGAAAATTGCATTAGCACACCGCCAAGCTTTATTATAACAAAAACAACAACAGCAACTGATTTGAGAAAAAAAAGCTTTAAGGGAAATAGGGAAGAGCAGAGGAGTAAAGAAAAGATAGGCTGTCATATATTAAACTATCAGAAGACAGAAAATGTGGGCAGAGGAGGGGACTATAGAAAGAGAGATGCCAGGTAATATTGCAGAAATTTTGAGAAAATTGAGAAGGAATGTGAAGTAAGAAAGGATTTCTGATCAAATTAAAGATTTTTAAATTTAAATTTTTTTTTTAATTTTACAAAAATCTGGCATCCTTTCAACCGGATTTGAAGCAATATTTTAAAGTGTTATATTCGATGAAATATTTTATAGAAGTAATTCATTCCTTCTTTCCTGTTCAAACTGCAGCAGAATCTTTTGTCTTTTGCCTGTTATAGGAATAAATAGTTATCATTATCATTGCTAAGTTTTTTTCTTCTTCCATATTTTCCTACAAAGAGGCAGTTTTTTTTTTTGTTATTTCCAAAGACAATAAGACTACGAAGACATTGTTGGTTGTCTGTGTGTTGTGTTTGTCTCTATGGCAAGAAGAAATATGGATATGGTGATTTGAAAATCTGTTTAAATTTGTTTTGTTGCTGAAAAGAGAGCTCTAAAAGAAAACCGAACTGAAAAGAATATCGCATTTATTAATAGTCAAGCTATTTAAAATGACTATAATTTACTATATAATGACATAAAAGGAGAATGAATGTAGAAATGAATACGGGCAAAAACGAAGAAGAATTTAAATGAAAATTCCTACGCATTATTTAAATAAATTGCAAAAATATTAAGCAAAAAAAAGTAAAAATATGGAAAGATTTTAAATAAATTAAATAAATTCAAAAGGAATTTAAACAAATTTTTCAAAGACTATAAGAAAAATGAAAAATTTTCTTAGAAAAATTTGAGCAAAAAAATTTTTATTGTGATAATTCATAACAAAATGTAAAAAGGATGAGGATAATGCAAAAAAACTGATTTAAACCGAGTTTAACTAAACTTGGTTTATGCAAGTTTAAGGAAAAATAGTAATAAATTTGGATTTAGTGACTTATTAGCCATAAAATGCCATAATTTTTATTTGTTTTAAATAAGTTAAACCAAGTTTAAACTAAGATTTTCTTAGAAAAAGTTGAGATAACAATTTAGTTTTGTCATAATTCAAAATAAAATGTCGAAAGGTTGAGGAAAATGTAAAAAAACTGAGTTAAACCGAGTTTAACTAAACTGGGTTTATC
Source organism: Stomorhina lunata (assembly GCA_933228675.1). NCBI lineage: Eukaryota > Metazoa > Arthropoda > Insecta > Diptera > Rhiniidae > Stomorhina > Stomorhina lunata. The sequence continues at coordinate 117,406,060 of OW121742.1, read as the reverse complement.
CAAGTTTAAGTAAAAATAGTAATAAATATCCATTCAGTGACTTATTAGCAATAAAAAGCCATAATTTGTATGTGTCTAAAATAAGTTAAACCAAGTTTAAACTAAGATTTTCTAAGAAAAAGTTGAGATTTAAATTAAATTTTGTCGTAATTGTAAATAAAATGTCGAAAGGATGGGGAAAATGCAAAAAAAACGAGTTTAACTAAACTGGGTTAATCTAAGTTTAAGGAAAAATAGTAATAAATTTAAATTCAGTGACTCATTAACAATAAAACGCCATAATTTTTATGTGTCTAAAATAAGTTAAACCAAGTTCAAACTAAGATTTTCTTAGAAAATGTTGAGATAAAAATTTTATTTTGTTATTATTTAAAATAAAATGTCGAAAGAATGAGGACAATGCAAAAAAACTGAGTTAAACAGAGTTTAACTAAACTCGGTTAATCGAAGTTTAAGGAAAACTAGTAATAAATATCCATTCAGTGACTTATTAGCAATAAAACGCCATAATTTTTATGTGTCTAAAATAAGTTAAACCATGTTTAAACTAAGATTTTCTTAGAAAGTGTTGAGATTTAAATTAAATTTTGTCATAATTCAAAATAAAATGTCGAAAGAATGAGGAAAATGCTAAAAAACTGAGTTAAACCGAGTTTAACTAAACTCGGTTAATCCAAGTTTAAGTAAAAATAGTAATAAATTTAAGTTCAGTGACTAGCCAGCAACAGAATTCCATAACTTTTAATTGTCTTAAATTAGTTAAACCAAGTTTAAACTAAGATTTTCTTAGAAAATGTTGAGATTTAAATTAAATTTTGTCATAATTCAAAATAAAATGTCGAAAGGATGAGGAAAATGCAAAAAACTGAGTCAAACTTAGTTTAATTAAACTCGGTTAATTCAAGTTTAAGTAAAAATATTAATAAATTTCCATTCAGTGACTTATAAACAATAAAACGCCATAATTTTTATGTGTCTAAAATAAGTTAAACCAAGTTTAAACTAAGATTTTCTTAAAAAATGTTGAGATAAAAATTTTATTTTGTTATAATTTAAAATAAAATTTTAAAAGGATGAGGAAAATGCTAAAAAACTGAGTTAAACCGAGTTTAACTAAACTCGGTTAATCCAAGTTTAAGGAAAAAAAGTAATAAATTTAAATTCAGTGACTAACCAGCAAATGAATTCAATAATTTTTAATTGTCTAAAATTAGTTAAACCAAGTTTAAACTCCGATTTTCTTAGAAAAAGTTGAGGGAAAAAATTGATTTTGTTATAATTTATAATTAAGTCTTAAAAGGATGAGGAAAATGTAAAAAAATCAAGTTAAACCGAGTTTAACTAAACTCGCTTAATCCAAGTTTAAGAAAAAATGGTCATAAATTTCTATTAAGCAACTAAAAAGAAAAGGAATAGTAAACTTTTTATTTGTTTATAATCAGTTAAACTAAGTTTAAATAAAATTTTTCTTTGAAAATCTTGTAAACAAATCAGGTTCTGTAATTTAATTTTTGTTTTATTGTTATTTAAGAACAAATCTTCTAAAACTTGGAAACAAATTTGGTTATTTCTCTAAATTGAATTTATTTAATTTTCTTTGGTTAACCTCTTTATACTAAGTTTAACTTAGTTAAACCTTAAAACAATCACATTTTTTTATATTATTGCTCAAAACTTTCAACAGAAAATCAAGAAAAACTGTCATGTTTGATTTTATTAGCCGAGAAGTATTTGTTCTTTTGTTCTGGCTGGTTTTCCTCATTTAAACTTTTCCAAACCAAACGAACCAACCCAAACATCCCGATCCATATGCATAACACATAACAATTTTTATGTCTACCCCAAGAGTCGCCGAGTCGCTTTTAGCTTTTAAATGAAGAGCTAAAGCGTGTCGGGCATTTTAAATTAGTTTGTTTCTTCAATGATACTTTGTTACTAGATTCTACTGAAAGTTTTTTTATTGTTTTTTTTTTCAAGTAATTCTAAACTAACTGAATAAATTTGAGTCAAAATCATATAAAGAAAATTTTCTTGACTTAATGAAAAAATTGTTAAGCTATTCCCTTTTAACAGTCAATATTATGACAATTATTGTGATGGATGTTAAAGGCTTTGAAGGTTTATTTGATTTTATACTTACAGCAAAAGTTTTGAGGGTAATGGATTATTAGGAAAACAACATACCTGGAAGTAGAAAGAATGAAAAGTGGATTAGTTTGAGGTTAAATACAATTAATTTATACAAAGTTTAACCGAAGTTTAAGATAAAATGGCGTAAAAAACTTGTTTAGACCTTATGGAGAAATTTTATTTTATTGTAGAACATAATAAATATTTAAGAGGATTTGGAAAACGTTAAAAAACTGAGTTAAACCGAGTTTAACTAAATTCGCTTAATCCAAGTTTAAGGAAAACTAGTCTTTTATTTCGTTTAATTAAGAGAGAATAATGCTAAATTTTTCATATGTTTGTGTTGAGTTAAATCGAGTTTATGTGAACATTTTCAAACAAAAAGTTATTGAAAAAATTTAATTTTACGTTTAGTGTTATTTCGAAGTAAAATCCATTCAGAATTTGTAAAAAAAACTGCATTAAACCGAGTTTAACTAAACTCGCTTAATCCAAGTTTAAGAAAAAATATTCATAAAATTAGGTGTTTGCATTGAGTTAAACCGAGTTTAAGTAAGAATTTTCAAACAAAATGCTTTTGAAAAAATTAAATTTTATGTTTAGTGCTAATTAAAAGTAAAAACCATTCAGAATTTGCAGAAAAAGTGAGTTAAACCGAGTTTAACTAAACTCGGTTAAACCAAGTTTAAGAAAAAATAGTCATCAATGTCGTTGAACTACGAGATTATAAGAATAATGCAATATTTTTTAGTTGTTTCCATTGAGTTAAACCAAGTTTAAGTAAGAATTTTCAAGCAAAAAGTGTTGAAAAAAATGTAACTTTATGTTTAGTGTTAATTAAAAGTAAAAACCATTCAGAATTTGTAAAACAAAATGAGCTTAACCGCTTTCAACTAAACCCGGTAAATCCAAGTTTAAGGGAAAATAGTAATTAGAAGAATTGTGAGATATTTTTTTGTTGTTTTCTTTGGGTTAAACCGAGTTTAAGTGAGATTTTTTAAACAAACATTTTAAGAAAAAATAAAATTTTGTGGTTTTTGTTTATAACAAGTGAAAACAATTCAGAATTTGTAAAAAAACTGAGTTAAACCGAGTTTAACTAAACTCGCTTAAACCAAGTTTAAGGATAATAAGTGGTAAATTTAAATTCAGGGACTATTTAGTAATAAAATGCTATAATTCTTAGTTGTCTAAAATTAGTTTAACTGAGTTTAAACTTAGATTTTAAAATGAAATATTGATGAAATAAATTAATTTTCTCATTATTCAATATAAAACGTAAAAAGGATAAGGAAAATGTAAAAAAACTGAGTTAAACCGAGTTTAACTAAACTCGCTTAAACCAAGTTTAAGGGAAAAATGTAACAAATTTCGAATTAGAAATATAATGCTATAATTTTTAGTTGTCTAAAATTAGTTAAACCAAGTTTAGTCCTAGATTTTCTTTAAAAAGTTGATGAAAAAATTTTGTTTTGTCATAATTAAATATAAAATGTAAAATTTATAAGAAATATGTAAAAAACTGAGTTAAACCGAGTTTAACTAAACTCGGTTAAACCAAGTTTAAGTAAAAAAAGTTATCAATTTCGATTTATCAAACGATTAGAAGAATAATGCGTTAAATTTTAGTTAAATATATTGATTGATATATAAGATTTTTCCGGGAAAATGTTATTAAAAAATTTAATTTTAGTAAATTAATCGATTTCAATGTTTTCCCTTAGTCTAGACAATCAATTTTAATCATTTCTTTTTTCCAATATTTTCTAAAAACTAATTTCTTCCCTTACTTTCATTGAAAATGTTCATGTATTTCCGTCATTAATAATACTAAAGGTCCTTTTAATGTTTGGAATGTTAGCACTTAATTTAAAAACATTAAATTTGACAAGTTCATGTTATTGTTTTTATTGGATTTTTGACACATAACGCATCATTTATTTAGTCACAAATGCAATTACGCAATTTTGCAAACACCCCTAATATTGATTTCTTTAGTTTTAGTAAACAAGTGTTAGTTTACAATTCTCGTCCTTTTCCCCTCTATCTATCCCTTTCTGGCTTAAGCTTATATTAAGTTATTGGTATTGATAGTTTTGTTAGTTATCGCTTGGAAATCTATCCCCGAAAACCCATTAACAATTGTCAATCGAAAGCAATAAAATTTTATTATTTAGTTTTTATTATTTTGTTCCGTTTTTTTTTTTTACTGAAACACGTTTTCATTACCGTTTTTCGCCATAAACATAAAAATGTAATTATTTGTCAAAGCCATAAATTTTCAGGAAAATGGAAAAAGGATCTAGAGGTTAGAGAGACACAAAGAGAGGAGGAATAATATTACACAATTTTTTTTTGTAACGACTAGTGAAATCAAAAATTTTATTGTTTTGAATTAAGTAAAGATTTTTCTGAATTTCAACTAAATGAAATAAAAGGGAGTTTAGGGAGGTATTGTAACCTATGTTCAAACAGTTAAGGCCTTAAACTATTACTAAACACATGTTGCAATAATAACCATGAAATATTTTACAATATAAACTGCATATCTTTGCAATTTATTAAAAAAAAAAACTGCATTACATTTCGATTTTTGGGTTTTTTCAGTAATTAATTATTACTTTTGACAGTATAACATACTTTTCAGAATTAATATGAAACCAGGGTATTAGATGTCAAATAATAAATGTGGTTAACAGGGTTGATTTAATAACAGAATAATTTGTTAAATATTATTTGAAAACAAAATATAAATAAATGACCAAGATTATCATAATCATAATTAAAATGGACATGTGGTCAAAAGTCAAACAAAAATTTTTAAATTAACAAATAATTTTTATACAAAAATAATATCATATATTTTTTTTTAAAGGGAATTTCTTTTTTATTTCTACATTTATAAGGGGATTATGGCATAACTAAAATTTTTCCTCCCGATAAACTTTACTCATCTTTTTCGTTACTTTGCAAATGTCTTCTATGAACATGAAATCAACCCCTTTTGCCTTAACACAAAAACAGTCATTTATCTCTATATGAGGTGTCAAAAATTTATAGAAAACTGTCATTGTGCGTGTTGAAATGTTTTTAGGGGGATAATTACAATTGATGTTTGAAAACAGTAGAAATGCAAAAAAGCCATTCGAAAAAACCCATACCCAAAAAATGGAATAAATAATTCTATTGTATTTCATTTTTGAAAACAAAAATGGAAAAAAAAACTAGAAAAAGGATTAGCTTTAAGAAGTGGTTTTTCAATTGACAGCAAGTGTTTGTTAGTTAAAGATTTAAAGGATTAAGGCTCATAATGACAGATGTCAGTATATTTTTTGTATGAAAACAAAAATTCAAAAAACATAAAAGGGATTTCAATTAATGAGAAAACTGAAAAAAACTGTTATCAAATGTTTTCGTCAAAATTAAAAAGAAAAAATTATGTTAACTCGGTTTAACTAATAATAGACAACAAAAAAAGTTATGCATTCTACTTCTAATCATGTAAATAATCTAAAACAATCGCTATTTTTAGTTAAACTTGGAATAACCAAGTTTAGTTAAACTCGGTTTAACTCAGTTTTTTTGCAAATTCTTATTACTTTTACATTTTATTGTCATTCATACAAAAATTAAATTTTTTAACCAACCTTTTGTAGGAAAAATCTTACTTAAACTCGGTTTAACTAAGAATAGATAACTAAAAAGTTAAACATTATGTTTCTTATCACACAATTAATCCAAATCAGTCACTATTTTTAGTTAAACTTGGAATAACCAAGTTTAGTTAAACTCGGTTTAACTCAGTTTTTTTGCAAATTCTTTGTTACTTTTACATTTTATTATCATTCATATAAAAATTAAATTTTTTACCCAACCATTTGTAGGAAAAATCTTACTTAAACTCGGTTTAACTAAGAATAGATAACTAAAAAGTTAAACATTATGTTTCTTATCACACAATTAATCCAAATCAGTCACTATTTTTAGTTAAACTTGAAATAACCGAGTTTAGTTAAACTTGGTTTAACTCAGTTTTTTTGCAAATTCTTTATTACTTTTACATTTTATTATCATTCATATAAAAACTAAATTTTTTACCCAACCTTTTGTAGGAAAAATCTTACTTAAACTCGGTTTAACTAAGAATAGACAACTAAAGAGTTAAACATTATGTTTCTTATCACACAATTAATCGAAATCAGCCACTATTTTTAGTTAAACTTGAAATAACCGAGTTTAGTTAAACTTGGTTTAACTCAGTTTTTTTGCAAATTCTTTGTTACTTTTACATTTTATTATCATTCATATAAAAATTAAAGTTTTTACCCAACCATTTGTAGGAAAAATCTTACTTAAACTCGGTTTAACTAAGAATAAACAACTAAAGAGTTAAACATTATGTTTCTTATCGTACAATTAATCGAAATCAGTCACTATTTTTAGTTAAACTTGGAATAACCGAGTTTAGTTAAACTCGGTTTAACTCAGTTTTTTTGCAAATTCTTTATTACTTTTACATTTTATTATCATTCATATAAAAATTAAATTTTTTAACCAACCTTTTGTTGGAAAAATCTTACTTAAACTCGGTTTAACTAAGAATAGACAACTAAAAAGTTAAACATTATGTTTCTTATCGTACAATTAATCGAAATCAGTCACTATTTTTAGTTAAACTTGGAATAACCGAGTTTAGTTAAACTCGGTTTAACTCAGTTTTTTTGCAAATTCTTTATTACTTTTACATTTTATTATCATTCATATAAAAATTAAATTTTTTAACCAACCTTTTGTAGGAAAAATCTTACTTAAACTCGGTTTAACTAAGAATAGATAACTAAAAAGTTAAACATTATGTTTCTTATCACACAATTAATCCAAATCAGTCACTATTTTTAGTTAAACTTGAAATAACCGAGTTTAGTTAAACTTGGTTTAACTCAGTTTTTTTTTGCAAATTCTTTATAACTTTTACATTTTATTATCTTTAATACAAAAATTAAATTTTTTAACCAACCTTTTGTAGGAAAAATCTTACTTAAACTCGGTTTAACTAAGAATAGACAACTAAAAAGTTAAACATTATGTTTCTTATCGTACAATTAATCGAAATCAGTCACTATTTTTAGTTAAACTTGGAATAACCGAGTTTAGTTAAACTCGGTTTAACTCAGTTTTTTTGCAAATTCTTTATTACTTTTACATTTTATTATCATTCATATAAAAATTAAATTTTTTAACCAACCTTTTGTAGAAAAAATCTTACTTAAACTCGGTTTAACTTAGAAGAGACAACTAAATATGAATACATTACGTTTCTAATCACGTAAATTTTCGAAATTAATCACTATTTTTAGTTAAACTTGGATTAAGCGAGTTTAGTTAAACTTGGTTTAACTCAGTTTTTTTGCAAATTCTTTATTACTTTTACATTTTATTATCATTCATACAAAAATTAAATTTTTTACCCAATCTTTTGTAGGAAAAATCTTACTTAAACTCGGTTTAACTAGGAATAGACAACTAAAAAGTTATAGATTATATTGCAAATAATGTGTTTAAATGAAATCCATCACTATTTTTAGTTAAGCTTGGATTAAGCGAGTTTAGTTAAACTCGGTTTAACTCAGTTTTTTTGATTTTTCCAAATCCTTTATAAATTCTAAGATTAACCACAATAAAATTTAATTTTTGACAACAATTTTTATAACTTTTTTAACCAAAAAACTGGATTTTGAAACGAAATTTGTCTAAAACCTTAATTGTAATTAAACAGTTTAAAAAAATTTAACAATTTTTTTTCTCAAATTTTTTTTTTTTCAACAAATTTCTTACCTTAAATTTTCTTTACATCTAACGCCTCCAACTCTCTTCTGGCTTCTTTTTAAACATTCACAACTATTTCTTTATCTCAACGGCAATAACAACTACATTTTTGCTACTTGCTGCTGCATTTAAAATTAACCTGTAAAATTTTAACTACATCTGCATAGAAAAGAAAACCATTTGCTTCTTTCTACTTCAACCACTTAAAGAAAACCCAAACACTTGCTAGTTTTTTTTTTGTAAGAAAAAATAAATAATGCAAAACAGCATCCAACTATCTCAGCACACTTACTGCATTGCCAGAGGCGTTTTCTGTTATGAAAATACAATAAAAATATAAAATGTTTGTATTACGTTTTTTTGTTATTATTCCAAAACGTCTGACCATTACACCAGAAGGACAGAATGAGACACACAAACTAATGAAAACTAAAGCAAACTTTCGGAGATGATGGCTACAGTTTTTTTTTTGTGTGTGTAGATTAAATGCCGCCGCCGCCGCTTTCTTCAAAATGTTTTTAAAAGGCAGTCGTTGGAGAAAGAAAAAAAATCACAATGCGTTGGTTGCACTAAAGGCCAGAGGCAAAAGGAAATACAGCGCACGGTTTTTATTTTTGTAGTGATTATAATAATTTAAAGTTATTTGTTAGAAAAATTTAAAAGAGGAAGAAAAACCGAATTTTTAAAGAAGTAAATGGTTTAAACCAAGTTTAACTTATTAAAAACAAAAATTGTTTGTATAATTGTATACCTTAAAGAGGTTAGATTCAAAACCCATAACTTTTTTGAGTTAAACTTGGATTAACCGAGTTTAGTTAAACTAGGTTTAACTCAGTTTTTTGTCAAATTCCCAATCGTTTTAATGTAGTAATTTCAGATATACCAAAATTAATTTTTTTCCATAACTTTTTCTTAAAAAAGTTGCGCTTAAACTGGGTTTAATTGACTGAATTCTAAAAAAAAATATTGTATTTTACTTCATATCCCGCCAATATTTGATTTTCATTACTTGTTTCAGTTAAACTTGGAATAAGCGAGTTTAGTTAAACCGAGTTTAACACAGTTTTTTGACTAATTTCTAAACGTTTCTATGTAATTGTATCAGATATACTACACACATAACAAAATTAATCTTTTGAGCTACTTTTTTCTGAAAAAAAATCGTATTTAAACAGGGTTTAACTGAGTGAATTCCAAAACAAATTATTGTATTATATTTGTAATGCTTCCAATATTTGAAATTTGTTTCAATTTTTAGTTAAACATGGTTTAAGCGATTTAAGTTAAACCGAGTTTAACTCAGTTTTTTGACAAATTCCCAATCGTTTAAATGTAGTAATTTTGGACATACCAAAATTTATTTTTTTTAACAATATTTTCTTCAAAAACTAGAGTTTTAACTGGGTTTAACCAACTGAATTCCATAAAAAATTATTGCATTATATTTCCTATCCCTCCAATATTTGGTTTTCATTACTATTTTTAGTTAAACTTGATTTAAGCGAGTTTAGTTAAACCGAGTTTAACTCAGTTTTTTGACAAATTTCTAAATGTTTTAATGTAATAATTTTAGGTATAACAAAATTAATTTTTTTGAGCGATTTTTGCTTAAGAAAATCTCTTTTAAACCGAGTTTAACTGACCAAATTCCAAAAAAAAAAAAAATATTGCCCTATATATCTTATGCTTCCAATTATTGTTTTTCATTACTATTTTTAGTTAAACTTGGATTAAGCGAGTCTAGTTAAACCGAGTTTAACTTAGTTTTTTAACAAATTTCTAAACATTTTAATGTAATAGTTTTAGGTATAACAAAATTAATTTTTTTGAGCGATTTTTGCTTAAAAAAATCTCGTTTAAGCTGGGTTTAACTGAACAAATTCCAAAAAAAATATTGCATTATATTTCTTATGCTTCCAATTATTGATTTTCATTACTATTTTTAGTTAAACTTGGATTAAGCGAGTTTAGTTAAACTCGGTTTAACTTAGTTTTTTACCAAATTCCTAATAATTTAAATGTAATAATTACAAATTTATCAGAACTAATTTGTTTGAGCAATTTTTTCTTAAAAAAAATCGCGTTTAAGCTGGGTTTGACTCATTAAATTAGAAGGAAAAAAATTGCATTATATTTCTTATCCTTCCAATATCTGATTATTATTACTATTTTTAGTTTAACTTGGTTTAAACAACTAAACTTAAAATCGGTTTAATTTAGCTTAAATAAATTCCTAATCGCTTCGATATGATAATTTTAGTTATGATTAAATTAATTTCTTAGAGTAAAGTTTTTTAAAAAAATCTGGTTTAAACTGAGTTTAACTGATTAAATTCCAAAAAAAATTATTGCATTATATTTCTTATGCCTTCAATAATTGATTTTCTTGACTAGTTTTAGTTAAACTTGGTTTAAGCGAGTTTAGTTAAACCGAGTTTAACTCAGTTTTTTGAAAAATTCCTAATCGTTTCAATGTAATAATTTAAGATATGATAAAGTAAATTTTTTTGAGTAATTTTTTCTTAAAAAAATCTCGTTTAAACTAGGTTTAACTTATTGAATTCCAAAAAAAAAAAATATTGCATTATATTTCAAATCCTTTAAATAATCGAATTTCATTACTATTTTTAGTTAAACTTGGATTAAGCAAGTTTAGTTAAACCGAGTTTAACTCAGTTTTTTCTTATTTTCTGAATCGATTTTTATATCTTAAAACGTCTATAACAAAATAAATTTTTTTCTGTGAAAATTTCTTAAGTTTTTCGAAATTTTTAGATAATTTTCTTTAAATATTGTTCAAAAATTTCGTACGAATCATTAGTTTAAATGAGGTTCTTTACTAGAAATAAGTTTAAACATCTGTTTTTTGTTAAATTTAACACAGAGACGTACATAAGTATTTACAAATGTCATTAATTTATCTAGAAATTCTGACAAAAAAAAACAACAACAAAAGTAAAACTGCAAAAACAAAACATGAATATGAAAAATATTGCAAAAACAGAAAAATTTAAGTTCGAAAAAGAAAACAGCACCCACCAAAAATATTCCTTCATATCCAGAAGATGATGAATTACAATTACATGGCTCAACAAATGCCAACATTCATTCAGTTTTAAACGTGGCCACGAAATACGAAATGCAAAGAACAATTTTTTGAAATGTTTTCTTTCAGAAAAACAACTTGTAATCTATAACAAATGTCAAAACATAAGCTTTTTTTCTCTCCCCTTAAAAAAAAACATCATCATGGAGTTGAAAGCGAAAAAAGGAGCATTTTTCCAAAAAAGAAAAAACATATCGAAGAACACGCGAAATATTTGCAGAAGCTTTTTGAAAATTTCCATGTCATCTTAAACATTTATTTTTCTGTTCTTTTTTTCGGGAAATGTTGGTTGGAGGTCATTATTTTTTTCACCAATTGTTTTCATTTTTGGTTTTTTTTTTTTGAGGGGTTTTAAGTTTGTTTAGGTTTTCCTCATTTGCTCTAAAGTTCAGCAAAACATGTTGACGCCTAATAATTTACAGAAACAAAAGCAGCCAAAATACCCTTAAATAAAAAAGGGATTTCTGTTGAAATATTTATTATAAAACGCTTTTGAAGTGTTCAGTGGCAGGAGGGAGAGAGGGTTTGAGTTAGGGGTAGATTTAGTTTTAGTTAATGACATTCAACATAAATCATTTTGTTTAAGAATTTGACAGCTTAAGAAGGCTTAAAATATTCGTTTTTTTGCAAATAGAAAAACAACAAATGAAACTTAACAAAAAAATTTTTGAATTGAAAATTTAAAAAACTTGAAAGAATTTAAAATTTGTTCTGTCGAATGCTTCAATTTAACTTAAATTTTGTCCAGTTGTAAAAATTTTCGCTTTAACTTGCTTTAAACAAGTTTAACTACTTTTAAAATGTTTTGATTTGAATTTTTACTTTTGTTTATTTAAACTCGGTTAAGCTAAATTTTTTTTGACAAATTTCGATGTAAAAATTTTAGATATAGTAAAAATAATTTCTTTGAGTAGCAGTTTTTTAAAAAATTATGTTTAAACAGAGTTTAACTGACTATATTAAAAAAAATATAGCCTTAGGTTTCTTATGCTTCCGTTATTTGAAATTCATTAATATTTTAAGTTAAACTTGGATTAAGCGAGTTTAGTTAAACCGAGTTTAACTCAGTTTTTTGACAAATTTCTCATTGTTTCGATGTAGTAATTTCAGATATAACAAAATTAATTTTATTAAGTGACATTTTCTCTAAAAATCCTTTTTTAAACCGAGTTTAACTGACTGAATTTCAAAACAAATTATAGCCTTAGGTTTCTTATGCTTCCGATATTTAAGCTTGGAATAAGCGAGTTTAGTTAAACCGAGTTTAACTCAGTTTTTTGACAAATTCCTAATTGTTTCGATGTAATAATTGTAGATATAGCAAAATCTATTTTTTTGAGTAACAGTTTTTTTAAAAAAGTCGTGTTTAAACCGAGTTTAACTGACTAAATTCCAAAAAAAATTATAGCCTTAAGTTTCTTGTGCTTCCTGTATTTTAAATTCATTACTTTTTTCAGTTAAACTTGGATTAAGCGAGTTTAGTTAAACCGAGTTTAACTCAGTTTTATGACAAATTCCTAGTTTTATGACAAATTCCTAATAATTAATTTTATTAAGTGACATTTTCTCTAAAAATCCTTTTTTAAACCGAGTTTAACTGACTGAATTTCAAAACAAATTGTAGCCTTAGGTTTCTTATGCTTCCGATATTTAAGCTTGGAATAAGCGAGTTTAGTTAAACCGAGTTTAACTCAGTTTTTTGACAAATTCCTAATTGTTTCGATGTAATAATTGTAGATATAGCAAAATCAATTTTTTGCGTAACAGTTTTTTAAAAAAGTCGTGTTTAAACCGAGTTTAACTGACTAAATTCCAAAAAAAATTATAGCCTTAAGTTTCTTGTGCTTCCTGTATTTTAAATTCATTACTTTTTTCAGTTAAACTTGGATTAAGCGAGTTTAGTTAAACCGAGTTTAACTCAGTTTTATGACAAATTCCTAATTGTTTCGATGTAGTAATTTCAGATATAACAAAATTAATTTTTTTAAGTGACGTTTTCTTTCAAAAATCGTGTTTAAGCCGAGTTTAACTGACTGAATTCCAAAAATATCATATCCTTAGGTTTCTTATGCCTTCGATATTTGAAATTCATTATTATTTTAAGTTAAACTTGGTTTAAACGAGTTTAGTTAAACCGAGTTTAACTCAGTTTTTTGACAAATTCCTAATTGTTTCGATGTAGTAATTTTAGATATAACAAAAGTAATTTTATTAAGTGACATTTTCTTTAAAAAATCGTGTTTAAGTCGAGTTTAACTGACTGAATTCCAAAAAAAATTATAGCCTTAGGTTTCTTATGCCTCCGATATTTGAAATTCATTATTATTTTAAGTTAAACTTGGTTTAAATGAGTTTAGTTAAACCGAGTTTAACTCAGTTTTTTGACAAATTCCTAATTGTTTCGATGTAGTAATTTTTGATATAACAAAATTATTTTTATTAAGTGACAGTTTCTTTAAAAAATCGTGTTTAAACCAAGTTTAACTGACTATATTAAAAAAAATATAGCCTCAGATTTCTTATGCTTCCGATATTTGAAATTCATTAATATTTTAAGTTAAACTTGGATTAAGCGAGTTTAGTTAAACCGAGTTTAACTCAGTTTTTTGACAAATTCCTCATTGTTTCGATATAGTAATTTCAGATATAACAAAATTAATTTTACGAAGTGACATTTTCTTTAAAAAATCGTGTTTAAACTGAGTTTAACTGACTATATTCCAAAAAAAATATAGCCTTAGGTTTCTTATGCCTTCGATATTTGAAATTCATTACTATTTTGAGTTAAACTTGGTTAAAGCGAGTTAAGTTAAACCGAGTTTAACTCAGTTTTTTTACAAATTCCTAATTGTTTCGATGTAGTAATTTCAGATATAACAAAATTAATTTTATTAAGTGACATTTTCTTTAAAAAATCGTGTTTAAGTCGAGTTTAACTGACTGAATTCCAAAAAAATGATAGCTTTGGGTTTAACTTGGATTAAGCGAGTTTAGTTAAACCGAGTTTAACTCAGTTTTTTCACAAATTCCCAAATGTTTTAATTTTATAATTTCAGTTATGATAAAATTAATTTTTTTCAACAATTTTTTCTAAAAAAAAATTTATTTAAACTGAGTTTAACTAACTTATGACCATTAAAAATTATTGCGTTATGTTCCTAGTTCTTCAGTTTATTGATTTTCATTACAATTTTTAGTTAAACTTCGATTAAGCGAGTTTAGTTAAACTCGGTTAAGGAGAGTTTAAGGAAAAATTTTACTGATTTTGATTTATTCAAGTCATGAGAATCTAGAAAACAAAAATGTTAGTATATTCAAAAGACTTAAACTCAGTTTAAACTAAGTTTTAGCTAAAAAAAATACCCAACAAAATCTGCTTTATCTTGCCTTTAATGCTAGTTTTCGGTCCATAAATTCTCTCTAGCTTTTGTAGCTTATTGGCGTTTACAACCTTTTCTATATACAATCATCAAACAAATTACTGCACGTACTTGCTGGCAGGCAGGCAGGCAGCTTTGTTGCAACTTGGCCATTTATAAGGCCTACACAAACCCACAATTCTCTAGCAGTTTTATATGTTTAAACTTTTGCCTTGTAACCATAAACTGGCAAACAATTTTGTCGATTTTTTTTTCTTTCTATTTCTCTACTTCTAGTTTTCTTAACAATTTAACAATAAACGATCTTAAAGCTATAGACAATATAAAAATCAAGTAGAAAAAAAAACTCTTACAAGGTAATTGTAAATATAATTCAAAGATCGATATTGTTTGTCTGTCCTTTCCCTAAGAATAAATAACAATTTTCCTCGTTTAGAACCAATTTTTTTGTGTTTTTTGTTTGAAAGTTTCTTTTTATTTTCATTTTAAAAAATGTTGAGATATTTTACCCTTTTACAGCATGATTGTCGCTAGGTTTTTTTTCTTATTGCCTATTTTATTTTTTTCCATATAAAATTTTTATAAAGTCAGGGCATTTATATAACTTTTTTTGTTTCTTTATTTTCTATTGAGATTTTGGTGCATTTATGTTGTCCCTCCATATTTGGTTTTGAAATTGAGTATCGAATGGGCAAAAAAAAAATTACAGCTCGCAAAGGTATTTGTTCAGAATTTAATCTTTGGTTAAATATTTTTCTTGTCTAGTTTTCAAAATGGTTTTAAACACAATTCAATGATTTTCGAAAAAAATAGAAGAAAAAAAAGAAGCGAAATTGTTGAAACCATAAAAATGAAAATTGCTTAAATGTTGTTTTGCCTCAAATGCGTTAAATAGCGCCTTCAAGTTGTTTGATGTCCAATTTTGGCTAGAAAAAATTAAATTGTTGGTGTTTTTTTTTGCAGAAACTATAAAACAAAATTGATTGGTAAATTGTTTAAGACTTTTTTTTATTGAATCTTATATTTTCTACCTAAAAACTTGTTTTTTTTTTGTTATTTTTTCAGATTTTTAAACCCAGTTTAAACTTGGTTTAACAGACTTAAGTCACTAAAATATATTATAATACCATTTCTTATTGCCTGAATTTATGGTATTTAATTAATATTTTTCTTAAACTCTCCTAAACCGAGTTTAGTTAAACTTGGTTTAACTCAGTTTTTCTGAAATTTTGTTTTTGTTTTTAATTTTATGATTACTGAAGGTAACAAAACACTTCTGTGTAAATATTTTAAACATTTTTGTAATTTTAATTTTTTAAACTCAGTTTAAACTTCGTTTAACTGGCCTAACTCATCTAAAAATTAAATGTTTAGTTTCCTTGGAGTTTAAACTTATCTAATCCGTTAAAATTTTTCCTTAAACTCGCCAAAACCGAGTTTAGTTAAACTCGGTTTAACTCAGTTTTTTGCAAGTTTAGCATTGCTTTTCACTTTTTATTACTAATAAAAGCGATTAAAAGTTTTTCCGTTGAATATTTCTTGGGTTTTCGGCAATTTTTTTTAAAAATTTTTGGTTAATTTCCGATTTTTTAATGAATATGCCTTTCTTTTGACTTGCTTTTCAACTTAGCGTCCTCTATTTTTAAGATTTTTATAATTTAAGTTTTTTGAACTTGGCTTAAACAGGGTTTAACTGTTTTGATTTTACTTAAAATTATATATTTCGATTCTTTAGAAATTTAACTTATCAATGGCGTTTGAAATTTTCCTTAAACTCGCCAAAATCGAGTTTAGCTAAACTCGGTTTAAGTCAGTTTTTTTAAGAGTTTAGACTTAGTTTTTAATTTTTATTGCTAAAAAAAGTAATTAAAAATTTTTCCGATGAATATTTCTAGGATTTAAAGTAATTTTTCAAAAAAGTCTTTGTTTAATTGCCAATTTTTTAATAAATTTGACTTTCATTTGAGTCATTTTTAACCTTAGTACCCCTTTTTCTTAGGTTTTTTGTTGTTTTATATAAACATTTTTGTTTTGTTATGAGTTTGTGTTAATAAAAAATCATTTGATTTCTTCTTATTTTGTTGCAGAAAAACTCTTTAAGTCTCTTCTTGTACTGACATTTGCCTGCAACTTTTTTTTAGTCATTATATTTAGGTTTTTGTTGCTAATCAATTTGTTGGCTGGTTCAATAAACGTATACGAGCTCTATACATACTAAAATTTTGCTATCCTGCAACATTATATCTTTCTTGTCTTTATAACTGTCTGTATGTCAGGCCGGCCCATGATACCGGCAGTCAATCCGTCCGTCCTTTGTGCTGTCTTCTCGGCCTCTACTCTGCTATTTTATGTTCGTTCGAACGATGAGTTTAATATTGTTTGCAATTGCTTTTCTGTGGTTTATCAACGCTTTATTACGTTGACGTTTTGTCAATTTGATTGCTTTTGATTTTTAAAGCTTTTTCGATCGTTTCAACGTTTGAATATGCCACCACAACTACTACAAGCGAACACAAACGGACACACATACGCTTTATACTCACTCATTCAACAAAAGCCTTAAAACATTGTAACCATTAAAAACAAGAAAAAACCCCAAACCGACCAAGCCAACCAACCAACCATCGAACGAAGCCAACAGCAGAGCTAGCCACACTTATTCATGGGTTTGAAGTCTGATGTCAGTCCATGTTCTTGTTGTAGGCAACTCTCACGTTTAGTATGAAGGCTCTGTCTGTGATTCTCACTGACTGTCCAGTCAGTCATTGAGCCAAACCGCCTGATTGTTTAAAATTATTTTTTGTTTCTTGCCATTTCGTTACCAATTCTTCTCCATCATTTGCCCTCAACCAGTTTTTGTTGTTTTGGTTTGATATTTATTTTGAGTTTTGTATTTTTTTCGGTTCAATCTTTTCTATAATTTCAATGTGTTTCCAATATGTTTGTAGGTATATGTGTATTTTCTGGTTAAAAGGATCGATCTTTGCGATTGGTATTGTTATTAATGTGTAAAGTTAAAATTAATGTGTTTGTGTGTACAGAGAAAAACAGCCAACAAATATTTTATTGTAAATTGCTGGAATTGTTTTAAAATGAAATTAAGAAAAAAAACCTTCTTTAGATTTTATTTCAAACTTAAAGACCTTGAAATTTTGTTATATAAATCTTTCATATTTAAACATTTCGGTTTGATTTCCAATAAAAAAATCTATAAAAATTCCTTAAAGTTTTTACTCTTTTCTTAAAAACCAAAAGAAAGCGAAATCTCTAAAAAAATCAATAAAATTTGAACAAAAAAATTCTTTAGTATAAAAATTTTTTCCTAAAATTTAATTTTTTTTTATATGAAAACTGCTCTTTTTTATTTGTAGTTACAGGAACTTCGTCTTATAGGCGCCTAAATTATACATCCCATAAATCCTTTTTGTTTAAGGGAGATTTTCTCAAAAAAAGTGACACTTAACAAATGTCAAGAGACATAAATTATAGTGATTTCTTTTCTCGTATATGACTGTCTGACATGTGACAGTTATAAACAGACAGGTTGTAAATGTTAAGATATGTTTAACACAGACACATACAAACATACATAGACAAACATACATACACATACATAACTAGTCCCACATAAAATGAGATGAACTCCTAAAAAAAGAGCCTAAACTTTAGAAATATTAACAATTTTAATAAAAAAAAAAACTACTTTTTTTACAAATTTTATAAAAAAATCTAAGAAAAAGTCAAAATTTTCAAGAAACGATTTTTCACTTAAAAATGCTAAAGGAAAATTTATAAAAATTACAATTTTTAAGATTTTTCCTTCAGAATCTTTTCAAAATTAAAAAATTTTTTACACAAAAAACTCAAAAAATAATAACCTAGCTTAAACCAAGAAAAAACTGAGTTAAACCGAGTTTAACTAAACTCGTTTAAACCAAGTTTAAGGGAAAAGAGACATAGTTTTGAAAAATTTAAGCCATAATAAATATAATACTAAAGTTTTTTTTAGTTAAACTTAGTTTAAACTTGTTTATTTTATACAAGAAGTGAAAAATTCTTTTTACCTAAAAAAATGCTAAAGAATGTTTACGAAAAATTATAAATTTCAATGAAAATGTTTTCCAAATTGAAAAATTGTGTGTACAAAAAACTCAAAAAATTACTAATTAGCTTGAACTAAGAAAAAACTGAGTTAAACCGAGATTAACTAAGCTCGGTTAAACCAAGTTTAAGGGAAAAGAGACATAATTTTGAAAAATGTAAGCCATAGTAAATATAATACTAAAGTTTTTTTAGTTAAACTTAGTTTAAACTTGTTTATTTTTTATAAGAAGTGAAAAATTCTTTTTATCTAAAAATGCTAAAGGAAATTTACGAAAAATTATAAATTTTTATGAAAATCTTTTTAAAATTGAAAAATTTTGTTGACAAAAAAAACTCAAAACATAGCATAAAATAATAAAAAACTGAGTTAAACCGAGTTTAACTAAACGCGGTTGAACCAAGTTTAAGGGAAAAGGGATATATTTTCCAAAAATGTAAGCCATAATAATTATAAAACTATAGTTTTATTTAGTTAATATTAGTTTCAACTTGGTTTATTTGTTAAAAGAAGTGAGAAATTCTTAAACTTTTACTAAAAAATTCAAAGTTTTTTTTTTGAAAAACTCAGAAAAATTCTTTTGAAAAATTAAGAAAAATTCTTTGAAATTAAAAAAATGTTATCATTAAAGTAAAAACTGGAAAAGCTAATAAAAAATGAGACAAAATTGAGTTAAACATAGTTTAACTAAATTTGGTTAAACCAAGTTTAAGTCTGCAGAGTTGCCGATTTGTATAATTTAGTCATATACCAAGAAAATGTAACAAATTTTAAGGCAATTTTTGTAAACCTAGAAAAGTTAAACCAATTTTAAGTACTTTATACTGTCAAAAACTTAAAATTTTTCACTTTAATAGTAACAGAGATTAGAAATAAAGCGGAATATGTAAAAAAACTGAGTTAAACCGAGTTTAACTAAACTCGGTAAATCCAAATTTAAGGCAAAAAAGTTATGAATTAGTATAATTTAGACACATACAAAGAAAATGCAACAATTCTTAACTCATTTAAAGTTGATATAAAGATAAACCAAGTTTAAGTACTAAAATTATACAAAACTTCAAGATTTGTATTTTAAAAGTTAAGTAAATTAAATACCGAGCTTAAACAAACAAAAAACTGAGTTAAACCGAGTTTAACTAAACTCACTTAAACCAAGTTTAAGGAAAATTTAAGTACTAAAATTATTCAAAACTTCAAGATTTTTATTTTAAAAGCAATATAAATTAAAAACCAAGCCTAAACCAACAAAAACCTGAGTTAAACCGAGTTAAACTTCACTTGCTTCAACCAAGTTTAAGGCAAAAAAGTAAAGCTTTAGTCAAATTTGGTAGTTTAGAAAGACAATGACGCTATTTTCATCTCTTTTATATTTATCCAGACAAAATAAACTAATTTAAACCGAGTTTAAAAATTGATGAAATTTTTGAAGGTTAAACCCAGTTTAACTATTAAAGTTGTCTAGATATCACAAGCTTTTTCTAAATAGTTATAAAAACGCAAAATTAAGGAAATCCATGAAAAAACTTAATTAAACCGAGTTTAGCTAATCTAGCTTAAACCAAGTTTAAGGCAAACAAGTTAAAATTTTGAGTTGTTGAAGCGTTTTTAAAAAAGATTATGCAATTTTTAATTAAATTAGTCTTTAACAAACAAAGTTAAGACGAGTTTAAAGTATGAACTTCGTTAAAATATAGAATATTTTTAATGTTTTGTAAAAGGAATGAAAAATTAGGTTAAAATTTACAAAAATTGAGATAAACCGGGTTTAACTAAACGATGCTGAACCAGGTTTAGTTTGAGAGTTTTGCGTTAATGAACTAAACCAAACTTTTACAAACCATTAACAGGCTAAACTAAGTTTTTTCCTTTCCACTATTTCCAAAACTTTCACAAATCACCTTTATTTTTCCTTAAACTTGAAATAACCGGGTTTAACTAAAATTGGTTAAATAAAATTGGTTCACTTTCATAAATTTAATGAATTATTGATAATTTTTATATGTTATTATGATTTTTGAAGTAAAATTTGTAAGGATTTTTTTAATTTAAAAAACATAAACCTCGTTTAAACTAAGTTTAACTAATGGTAAACCAAAAAAAATTATGGTATTATATTTCCAATTGCTTAAGGTTTTAAAATTTGTTATTATTTTTCCTTAAACTTGAAAAAACCGAGTTTAGTTAAACTCGGTTTAACTCAGTTTTTTCATGGTTTAAGGTTTTATGTAAGCTCTAGATTCTAAATATCTAAAATTCTTAATTTTTAACTAACGTTTTCATTATTTAAATTGATTTTAGAAGCATTCACTTACAAATTTTCTAAAATCAAACAATTAAAAATGTTCTAACAAATTGTTTGAAGTACTTAACATCAATTTTTGGTGAGAAATTTCCTAAAAATCCCACAAATTTCTTAACTTCTTCTGATGATATTTTGATTGATCATGTAAACCTTGGCTTAACCACAGTAAAACAATTATCTTGCATTATTTCACAAAAGTCCGATCATTGTTAAGAGCCTTCCATACACTATAGAAAATCTATTGTTTAAGCTAGAAAAAAGAGTTTAAGGTATTTAAAACCTAAAAACAATTTGTTATTTGTTGTGGGTTGATCAATTGTTTAGAATACAAACGCCTTTTGAAATTGAATTATTGAAAACATTTTTTTTTAAGAAATCTCTCAAAAAAAAAGCAAAATCATTTGTAAAATTATAAATTGTACAAATGGTTAGTTATAAAGAATTTAAGAAATAAATTTAAAACATCATAAATGATTGATCATTAAACATGATAATGACAAGGCATTTAAGAAAAAGATATAGACCCTTTTAAAACTCTTTGAAAATTTTCAAGATTTCAGAAAATATAAACAAATTTTTAACATGTGTTTTATATAAAATACAAAATCTTCAGATGGTTTTCAAAATCAGAGGATCATTTTTGAAATTTTTTAAAAAGAAACGGCAAAATATGTTTTGTGTCAAAAATTTTAAAATTTATGATTTTTTTTTTTTGCAAACTCTCTTAAAGATTGAATATCTCTCCCTTCTTTTCTGAAACTGACAGTGACAGCTATAAATTTTTTGCATATATTCTCGTAGTTAAATTCTTCTTTCCCCTTCTATTTTCATTTTTTTTGGCGAATTAACTTTATTTATAATTTATTGGCTTTAAAAGTCTTTAATTAAAAATAAATTTTCGATGTTGTTATTTTTTTGAGAAAAAGGCAAATAAGCGTGTGACTAACCATTTGCCTTTTTGAAGTGTAAAAGTGTTAAACGTCAATAAAATGGAATGACAGATTACTTTACAAAACAACTGAGTATTGAACTGAAATTCAAAACTTTAAATAAGGAAATACATTTTAAGACAAAGTTATTCAAAATAACAAAAATTGACAGCTGTCCCCAAAAATTTGATAACTTTTAGTCATAAAAATCAATTTATATAAGGAAAAAGTTTAATAAAAATTAAGAAATTTTTGAAAAATTTCCTATAAAAACAAGAAATTTTTGAAAAATTTCCTAAAGAAGTAAGAAATTTTTGAAAAATTTCCTATAAAAATAAGAAATTTTTAATATTATGAAATTTTTGAAAAATTTTCTAATTAAATTAAGAAATTTTTGAAAAATTTCCCATAAAAATAAGAAATGTTTGAAAAATTTCCTATAAAAATAAGAAATTTTTGAAAAATTTCCTATAAAAATAAGAAATTTTTGAAAAATTTCCTAAAGAAGTAAGAAATTTTTGAAAAATTTCCTATAAAAATAAGAAATTTTTGAAAAATTTCCTATAAAAATAAGAAATTTTTGAAAAATTTCCTATAAAAATAAGAAATTTTTAAAAAATTTCCTAAAGAAGTAAGAAATTTTTGAAAAATTTTCTACAAAAATAGGAAATTTTTAATATTATGAAATTTTTGAAAAATTTTCTAATTAAGTTAAGAAATTATTGAAAAATTTCCTATAAAAATAAGAAATTTTTGAAAAATTTCCTATAAAAATAAGAAATTTTTGAAAAATTTCCTATAAAAATAAGAAATTTTTGAAAAATTTCCTATAAAAATAAGAAATGTTTGAAAAATTTCCTATAAAAATAAGAAATTTTTGAAAAATTTCCTATAAAAATATGAAATTTTTGAAAAATTTCCTATAAAAATAAGAAATTTTTGAAAAATTTCCTATAAAAATAAGAAATTTTTGAAAAATTTCCTATAAAAATAAGAAATTTTTGAAAAATTTCCTATCAAAATAAGAAATTTTTGAAAAATTTCCTATAAAAGTAAGAAATTTTTGATAAATTTCTTATAAAAATAAGAAATTTTTGAAAAATGTTCTATAAAGATAAGAAATTTTTGAAAAATTTCCTTTAAAAATAAGAAATTTGTGAAAAATTTTATATAAAAATAGGAAATTTTCGAAAAATTTCCTATAAAATAAGAAATTTTTGAAAAAATTCCTATAAAAATAGGAAAGTTTAGAAAAATTTCCTATAAAAATAGGAAATTTTTGAAAAATTTCCTATAAAAATAGGAATTTTTGAAAAATTTCCTATAAAAATAAGAAATTTTTGAAAAATTTCCTATAAAAATAAGAAATTTTTGAAAAATTTCTTATAAAAATAAGAAATTTTTGAAAAATTTTCTATAAAAATAGGAAATTTTTGAAAAATTTCCTATAAAAATAAGAAATTTTTGAAAAATTTGTTATAAAAATAAGAAATTTTTGAAAAATTTCCTATAAAAATAAGAAATTTTTGAAAAATTTCCTATAAAAATAAGAAATTTTTGAAAATTTTCCTATAAAAATAAGAAATTTTTGAAAAATTTCCTATAAAAATAAGAAATTTTTGAAAAATTTCCTATAAAAATAAGAAATTTTTGAAAAATTTCCTATAAAAATAAGAAATTTTTGAAAAATTTCTTATCAAAATAAGAAATTTTTAAAAAATTTCCTATAAAAATAAGAAACTTCCTATGAAAATAAGGAATTTTTGAAAAATTTCCTATAAAAATATAAAATTATAAAAAAATTTCTTATAAAAATAAGAAATAAAAAAAAAAATTTCCTATAAAAATAAGAAATTTTTGAAAAATTTCCTATAAAAATAAGAAATTTTTGAAAAATTTCCTATAAAAATAAGAAATTTTTGAAAAATTTCCTTTAAAAATAAGAAATTTGTGAAAAATTTCCTATAAAAATAAGAAACTTCCTATAAAAATAAGAAATTTTTGAAAAATTTCCTATAAAAATATAAAATTATAAAAAAATTTCTTATAAAAATAAGAAATAAAAAAAAAAAAAATTCCTATAAAAATAAGAAATTTTTGATAAATTTCCTATAAAAATAAGAAATTTTTGAAAAATTTCCTATAAAAATAGGAATTTTTGAAAAATTTCCTATAAAAATAAGAAATTTTTGAAAAATTTCCTATAAAAATAAGAAATTTTTGAAAAATTTCCTATAAAAATAAGAAATTTTTGAAAAATTTCCTATAAAAATAGGAAATTTTTGAAAAATTTCCTATAAAAATAAGAAATTTTTGAAAAATTTCTTATAAAAATAAGAAATTTTTGAAAAATTTCCTATAAAAATAAGAAATTTTTGAAAAATTTCCTATAAAAATAAGAAATTTTTGAAAAATTTCCTATAAAAATAAGAAATTTTTGAAAAATTTCCTATAAAAATAAGAAATTTTTGAAAAATTTCCTATAAAAATAAGAAATTTTTGAAAAATTTCCTATAAAAATAAGAAATTTTTGAAAAATTTCTTATCAAAATAAGAAATTTTTAAAAAATTTCCTATAAAAATAAGAAACTTCCTATGAAAATAAGGAATTTTTGAAAAATTTCCTATAAAAATATAAAATTAGAAAAAAATTTCTTATAAAAATAAGAAATAAAAAAAAAAATTTCCTATAAAAATAAGAAATTTTTGAAAAATTTCCTATAAAAATAAGAAATTTTTGAAAAATTTCCTATAAAAATAAGAAATTTTTGAAAAATTTCCTATAAAAATAAGAAATTTTTGAAAAATTTCCTATAAAAATAAGAAATTTTTGAAAAACTTCCTATAAAAAAAGAAATGTTTGAAAAATTTCCTATAAAAATAAGAAATTTTTGAAAAATTTCCTATAAAAATAAGAAATTTTTGAAAAATTTCCTATAAAAATAAGAAATTTTTGAAAAATTTCCTATAAAAATAAGAAATTTTTGAAAAATTTCCTATAAAAATAAGAAATTTTTGAAAAATTTCCTATAAAAATAAGAAATTTTTGAAAAATTTCCTATAAAAATAAGAAATTTTTGAAAAATTTCCTATAAAAATAAGAAATTTTTGAAAATTTCCTATAAAAATAAGAAATTTTTGAAAAATTAACTATAAAAATAAGAAATTTTTGAAAATTTTCTTATAAAAATAAGAAATTTTTGAAAAATGTTCTATAAAGATAAGAAATTTTTGAAAAATTTCCTTTAAAAATAAGAAATTTTTGAAAATTTTTCTATAAAATAAGAAATTTTTGAAAAATTTCTTTTAAAAATAAGAAATTTTTGAATAATTTCATATAAAATTTTTTTTTTTTTGAAAAATTTCATATAAAAATAAAGAAATTTTGGAAAATTTATTATAAAAATAAGAAATTTTTGAAAAATTTCTTATAAAAATAAGAAATTTTTGAAAAATTTCTTATTAAAATAAGAAATTTTTGAAAATTTTTCTATAAAAATAAGAAATTTTTGAAAAATTTCATATCAAAATAAGAAATTTTTGAAAAATATTCTTTAAAAATAAGAAATTTCCTAAGAAATTAGAAATTTGCGAAAATTTCTTAAAAAAAATAAGAAATTTTTAAAAAAATTTCCTAAAAAAATAGAAGTTTTTGAAAAAATTCCTACAAAAATAAGAAATTTTCGAAAATTTCCTATAAATAGTAAATTTTCGAAAATTTTTCTGTAAATAGTGAATTTTCGAAAAAAAAACCTATAAAAAGTAAATTTTCAAAAAAAATTCCTATAAATAGCAAATTTTCGAAAAATTTCCTATAAATAGTAAATTTCCGAAAAATTTCCAATAAATAGTCAATTTTCGAAAAATTTCCTACAAATAGTCAATTTTCGAAAAATTTCCAATAAATAGTCAATTTTCGAAAAATTTCCTATAATTAGTCAATTTTCGAAAAAAATTATATAAATACACAATTTTCGAAAAATTTCCTATAAATACTCAATTTTCGAAATATTTCCTATAAATACTCAATTTTCGAAAAATTTCCCATAAATACTCAATTTTCGAAAAATTTCCCATAAATACTCAATTTTCGAAAAATTTCCCATAAATACTCAATTTTCGAAAAATTTCCTATAAATACTCAATTTTCGAAAAATTTCCTATAAATACTTAATTTTCGAAAAATTTCCTATAAATACTCAATTTTCGAAAAATTTCCTATAAATACTCAATTTTTGAAAAATGTCCTATAAATACTCAATTTTCGAAAAATTTCCTATAAATAGTCAATTTTCGAAAATTTTCCTATAAAAAGTGAATCTTCGAAAAATTTCCTTAAAAATTAAATTTTCGAAAAATGTTCTTATATGCCTTGAGTAGCTTCTCTGTTACATAATTAAAGTTTGTTTAAAATTTTCTTCTTTTTCATTTTCTATTCCAAATATTATTGCCCCCATTACCTGGCCTCTAATAAAGGTGTCATCTGAATTATGTGTTTCTTAAATATATTTTGGAATGTTTTACAGGTAAAACTTAAATATTCAATTAAAAATATCTTGACACAATTTCTATAAAATCTTTGGAAAAAAACAGATAAATTTTTCAACAAAAGAAACAAATTTTCGCAGGTTTTTTGTTTAAAAACAAAAAAGAAAATTTAACAAAAATGTTTTTATAATGTTCGAGGGAGGGAGGCAAAAAAGGCAATTGCATTATTATCATTATCATCACTACATGGTTGTTAAACATTGAAAATATCATGTAGAGAAATTATGTTGGGGTTTTTCATACACAATATTCTTTTTTATTTTTCTTGTTGTTGTTGTTGTTGTTTTTGTTGTAATAAATGTTGGCGAGATGCAGTTGCCAACAACCAAAACTTAATGTGGTGGTTATAATGGGTTCTTTTCTTTCATAAAACATAAAAATGTTAATAATGATGCTTCTGATGCAGCTGATGCTGTTATGGCAGCAGCGTTTAGTTGTCGCTTACAATGACTATGAGTTGTTGACTATGATGATGATTTTAGCGTTTAGTTGTCGCTTACAATGACTATGAGTTGTTGACTATGATGATGATTTTGCTGTTCCTGATATTCCTATTGCCTTGGCTGTTGCTGCCTTTGATCATGATGACGATGATGATGATGATGATGCTGCATTTGTTAATGTTTAGCTATTGTTCATTTAGAAGCCAGAGTATTTATGTAGGTTGTTGTCTAAAGCCAAAAAAAAAAACTACATTAGCCAGCAACAACCTCAAAACCCAGCAACATTTAACAATTGCTGTTATTGTTAGTTGTACTGCTATCTCTCTTCCTCTTCTTCTCCAGTTGGCCATAAATAAATGTATGTCGAGTATGTTGTATGCATGTTCTTGATTGACCTTTTGCAGGCAGCATCCACTGCCTTACCAACATCCACAAGATTAAATGTGGAAAGAAATAAATTTTTAACAAAGGAAGAAGACGGTTTGCCCTCCTCGAACGCTTCTTTAATTTTGTTAAATTTTTAAACGAATTTGCTGTAGATTTTTTTTGTGGCAACGTTTATCTATGTTGTGTTATTAGTAATTGCATACATATGAGTAGAGAAAAGTTAGCGAGAAGAATGTTAAAGAAACCCATAGCAAGTCATATGCATTCAGAAAAAGGTGACCTGGTTACCAATAAAACAGAGCTATAAGATAACTACTACAGAGCTCAAAAGAATCACAACAGAAATATAATAGAACAACAAGAGAACTTTAACAGGACAAGAGCAGAACTTTAACATAGCTATAACTATAACATAACTTTGCAAATTCGTTGACGGAACTATAACAGGACAAAAGTATAACTAAAATATACCTATAATAGAACTAAAATTTAGGAGAATCGTTTACAGATCTATAACATGACTAGAGTAGAATTTTAACATAAGTATAACAGAACTATGCAGAATCGTTAAAAGATCAATAACATGACTAGAGTAATACTATAACATAGGTATAACAGAACTACAACTTGACAGAATCTTCAACAGATCTATAACATGACAAGGGCAAAGCTATAACATTGCTATAACAGAACTGAAGTTTTTATCTATTGCTTTTCTAGTTTTGGTACTAATTCTGGTACTAGTTCTGTTCTAGTTCTGTTCTAGTTCTGTTCTAGTTCTGTTCTAGTTTTGTTCTAGTTCTAGTTCTGTTCTAGTTCTGTTCTAGTTCTGTTCTAGTTCTGTTCTAGTTCTGTTCTAGTTCTGTTCTAGTTCTGTTCTAGTTCTGTTCTAGTTCTGTTCTAGTTCTGTTCTAGTTCTGTTCTAGTTCTGTTCTAGTTCTGTTCTAGTTCTGTTCTAGTTCTGTTCTAGTTCTGTTCTAGTTCTGTTCTAGTTCTGTTCTAGTTCTGTTCTAGTTCTGTTCTAGTTCTGTTCTAGTTCTGTTCTATTTCTGTTCTAGTTCTGTTCTAGTTCTGTTCTAGTTCTGTTCTAGTTCTGTTCTAGTTCTGTTCTAGTTCTGTTCTAGTTCTGTTCTAGTTCTGTTCTAGTTCTGTTCTAGTTCTGTTCTAGTTCTGTTCTAGTTCTGTTCTAGTTCTGTTCTAGTTCTGTTCTAGTTCTGTTCTAGTTCTGTTCTAGTTCTGTTCTAGTTCTGTTCTAGTTCTGTTCTAGTTCTGTTCTAGTTCTGTTCTAGTTCTGTTCTAGTTCTGTTCTAGTTCTGTTCTAGTTCTGTTCTAGTTCTGTTTTAGTTATGTTCTAGTTCTGTTCTAGTTCTGTTCTAGTTCTGTTCTAGTTCTGTTCTAGTTCTGTTCTAGTTCTGTTCTAGTTCTGTTCTAGTTCTGTTCTAGTTCTGTTCTAGTTCTGTTCTAGTTCTGTTCTAGTTCTGTTCTAGTTCTGTTCTAGTTCTGTTCTAGTTCTGTTCTAGTTCTGTTCTAGTTCTGTTCTAGTTCTGTTCTAGTTCTGTTCTAGTTCTGTTCTAGTTCTGTTCTAGTTCTGTTCTAGTTCTGTTCTAGTTCTGTTCTAGTTCTGTTCTAGTTCTGTTCTAGTTCTGTTCTAGTTCTGTTCTAGTTCTGTTCTAGTTCTGTTCTAGTTCTGTTCTAGTTCTGTTCTAGTTCTGTTCTAGTTCTGTTCTAGTTCTGTTTTAGTTATGTTCTAGTTCTGTTCTAGTTCTGTTCTAGTTCTGTTCTAGTTCTGTTCTAGTTCTGTTCTAGTTCTGTTCTAGTTCTGTTCTAGTTCTGTTCTAGTTCTGTTCTAGTTCTGTTCTAGTTCTGTTCTAGTTCTGTTCTAGTTCTGTTCTAGTTCTGTTCTAGTTCTGTTCTAGTTCTGTTCTAGTTCTGTTCTAGTTCTGTTCTAGTTCTGTTCTAGTTCTGTTCTAGTTCTGTTCTAGTTCTGTTCTAGTTCTGTTCTAGTTCTGTTCTAGTTCTGTTCTAGTTCTGTTCTAGTTCTGTTCTAGTTCTGTTCTAGTTCTGTTCTAGTTCTGTTCTAGTTCTGTTCTAGTTCTGTTCTAGTTCTGTTCTAGTTCTGTTCTAGTTCTGTTCTAGTTCTGTTCTAGTTCTGTTCTAGTTCTGTTCTAGTTCTGTTCTAGTTCTGTTCTAGTTCTGTTCTAGTTCTGTTCTAGTTCTGTTCTAGTTCTGTTCTAGTTCTGTTCTAGTTCTGTTCTAGTTCTGTTCTAGTTCTGTTCTAGTTCTGTTCTAGTTCTGTTCTAGTTCTGTTCTAGTTCTGTTCTAGTTCTGTTCTAGTTCTGTTCTAGTTCTGTTCTAGTTCTGTTCTAGTTCTGTTCTAGTTCTGTTCTAGTTCTGTTCTAGTTCTGTTCTAGTTCTGTTCTAGTTCTGTTCTAGTTCTGTTCTAGTTCTGTTCTAGTTCTGTTCTAGTTCTGTTCTAGTTCTGTTCTAGTTCTGTTCTAGTTCTGTTCTAGTTCTGTTCTAGTTCTGTTCTAGTTCTGTTCTAGTTCTGTTCTAGTTCTGTTCTAGTTCTGTTCTAGTTCTGTTCTAGTTCTGTTCTAGTTCTGTTCTAGTTCTGTTCTAGTTCTGTTCTAGTTCTGTTCTAGTTCTGTTCTAGTTCTGTTCTAGTTCTGTTCTAGTTCTGTTCTAGTTCTGTTCTAGTTCTGTTCTAGTTCTGTTCTAGTTCTGTTCTAGTTCTGTTCTAGTTCTGTTCTAGTTCTGTTCTAGTTCTGTTCTAGTTCTGTTCTAGTTCTGTTCTAGTTCTGTTCTAGTTCTGTTCTAGTTCTGTTCTAGTTCTGTTCTAGTTCTGTTCTAGTTCTGTTCTAGTTCTGTTCTAGTTCTGTTCTAGTTCTGTTCTAGTTCTGTTCTAGTTCTGTTCTAGTTCTGTTCTAGTTCTGTTCTAGTTCTGTTCTAGTTCTGTTCTAGTTCTGTTCTAGTTCTGTTCTAGTTCTGTTCTAGTTCTGTTCTAGTTCTGTTCTAGTTCTGTTCTAGTTCTGTTCTAGTTCTGTTCTAGTTCTGTTCTAGTTCTGTTCTAGTTCTGTTCTAGTTCTGTTCTAGTTCTGTTCTAGTTCTGTTCTAGTTCTGTTCTAGTTCTGTTCTAGTTCTGTTCTAGTTCTGTTCTAGTTCTGTTCTAGTTCTGTTCTAGTTCTGTTCTAGTTCTGTTCTAGTTCTGTTCTAGTTCTGTTCTAGTTCTGTTCTAGTTCTGTTCTAGTTCTGTTCTAGTTCTGTTCTAGTTCTGTTCTAGTTCTGTTCTAGTTCTGTTCTAGTTCTGTTCTAGTTCTGTTCTAGTTCTGTTCTAGTTCTGTTCTAGTTCTGTTCTAGTTCTGTTCTAGTTCTGTTCTAGTTCTGTTCTAGTTCTGTTCTAGTTCTGTTCTAGTTCTGTTCTAGTTCTGTTCTAGTTCTGTTCTAGTTCTGTTCTAGTTCTGTTCTAGTTCTGTTCTAGTTCTGTTCTAGTTCTGTTCTAGTTCTGTTCTAGTTCTGTTCTAGTTCTGTTCTAGTTCTGTTCTAGTTCTGTTCTAGTTCTGTTCTAGTTCTGTTCTAGTTCTGTTCTAGTTCTGTTCTAGTTCTGTTCTAGTTCTGTTCTAGTTCTGTTCTAGTTCTGTTCTAGTTCTGTTCTAGTTCTGTTCTAGTTCTGTTCTAGTTCTGTTCTAGTTCTGTTCTAGTTCTGTTCTAGTTCTGTTCTAGTTCTGTTCTAGTTCTGTTCTAGTTCTGTTCTAGTTCTGTTCTAGTTCTGTTCTAGTTCTGTTCTAGTTCTGTTCTAGTTCTGTTCTAGTTCTGTTCTAGTTCTGTTCTAGTTCTGTTCTAGTTCTGTTCTAGTTCTGTTCTAGTTCTGTTCTAGTTCTGTTCTAGTTCTGTTCTAGTTCTGTTCTAGTTCTGTTCTAGTTCTGTTCTAGTTCTGTTCTAGTTCTGTTCTAGTTCTGTTCTAGTTCTGTTCTAGTTCTGTTCTAGTTCTGTTCTAGTTCTGTTCTAGTTCTGTTCTAGTTCTGTTCTAGTTCTGTTCTAGTTCTGTTCTAGTTCTGTTCTAGTTCTGTTCTAGTTCTGTTCTAGTTCTGTTCTAGTTCTGTTCTAGTTCTGTTCTAGTTCTGTTCTAGTTCTGTTCTAGTTCTGTTCTAGTTCTGTTCTAGTTCTGTTCTAGTTCTGTTCTAGTTCTGTTCTAGTTCTGTTCTAGTTCTGTTCTAGTTCTGTTCTAGTTCTGTTCTAGTTCTGTTCTAGTTCTGTTCTAGTTCTGTTCTAGTTCTGTTCTAGTTCTGTTCTAGTTCTGTTCTAGTTCTGTTCTAGTTCTGTTCTAGTTCTGTTCTAGTTCTGTTCTAGTTCTGTTCTAGTTCTGTTCTAGTTCTGTTCTAGTTCTGTTCTAGTTCTGTTCTAGTTCTGTTCTAGTTCTGTTCTAGTTCTGTTCTAGTTCTGTTCTAGTTCTGTTCTAGTTCTGTTCTAGTTCTGTTCTAGTTCTGTTCTAGTTCTGTTCTAGTTCTGTTCTAGTTCTGTTCTAGTTCTGTTCTAGTTCTGTTCTAGTTCTGTTCTAGTTCTGTTCTAGTTCTGTTCTAGTTCTGTTCTAGTTCTGTTCTAGTTCTGTTCTAGTTCTGTTCTAGTTCTGTTCTAGTTCTGTTCTAGTTCTGTTCTAGTTCTGTTCTAGTTCTGTTCTAGTTCTGTTCTAGTTCTGTTCTAGTTCTGTTCTAGTTCTGTTCTAGTTCTGTTCTAGTTCTGTTCTAGTTCTGTTCTAGTTCTGTTCTAGTTCTGTTCTAGTTCTGTTCTAGTTCTGTTCTAGTTCTGTTCTAGTTCTGTTCTAGTTCTGTTCTAGTTCTGTTCTAGTTCTGTTCTAGTTCTGTTCTAGTTCTGTTCTAGTTCTGTTCTAGTTCTGTTCTAGTTCTGTTCTAGTTCTGTTCTAGTTCTGTTCTAGTTCTGTTCTAGTTCTGTTCTAGTTCTGTTCTAGTTCTGTTCTAGTTCTGTTCTAGTTCTGTTCTAGTTCTGTTCTAGTTCTGTTCTAGTTCTGTTCTAGTTCTGTTCTAGTTCTGTTCTAGTTCTGTTCTAGTTCTGTTCTAGTTCTGTTCTAGTTCTGTTCTAGTTCTGTTCTAGTTCTGTTCTAGTTCTGTTCTAGTTCTGTTCTAGTTCTGTTCTAGTTCTGTTCTAGTTCTGTTCTAGTTCTGTTCTAGTTCTGTTCTAGTTCTGTTCTAGTTCTGTTCTAGTTCTGTTCTAGTTCTGTTCTAGTTCTGTTCTAGTTCTGTTCTAGTTCTGTTCTAGTTCTGTTCTAGTTCTGTTCTAGTTCTGTTCTAGTTCTGTTCTAGTTCTGTTCTAGTTCTGTTCTAGTTCTGTTCTAGTTCTGTTCTAGTTCTGTTCTAGTTCTGTTCTAGTTCTGTTCTAGTTCTGTTCTAGTTCTGTTCTAGTTCTGTTCTAGTTCTGTTCTAGTTCTGTTCTAGTTCTGTTCTAGTTCTGCTCTAGTTCGATAACAAAACGGTTAACAGTGCGTGAGTAGATTCGTTAACAGACAATGAAATCGTTAACAGAATCAATTGAACAATTTCTTGAATAAAATCTTTAACAGAATAGTTAACACCATGAATAACGGTTTTGTTAACAGAATCAATAATAAAACTTGAATAAAATTATTAACATGACTTCTAACAGAATAGTTAACATAGTTAATAGAATCTTGAACAGAAACGGGTTGTAAAAGACATTTACGATAAACATTTGAGTGTTTTTTCAAATCTGGTCACCTTCTTTAATCTATCATAATCTTTAATTGAAAGACTATACATATGAACGTTACCTCTAGAAGTACAGTAAATTCAGAGAAGTAGCTCAGGAAAGAAATATCCTGAAATTTTGAGCAGATATGATTTTAAAAATCCATTTTATCTTTAAAGAGATCCTTAACGTTTTTTTTTAATTTTTTTAAATTTCTTGGAAGTACTTATGTGGACTTCACTGTCAAAGTTTCATTTGTGTATATTTTAAGTATTATATGGGATATCATGCTTTAAACTGCCAAAAGCCATATATAAGCATTTAGTTAGTTGCCATTTTCTGCTTAAACTTAAGCAAAAAAATAATAAGGATATGGCAAAAGTTGGGAAAATTCTTGTAGTTTTCAGTCATACTTTATGTACATGATGATGAGAAGGGGAAAACTAACAATTTCCAAAAGGTTTAGGTTAAGCCAACACAACCTGTTTGTTCTAGGTATGTAAAAGTAGATATTTTGAAAAGGTTTTTAAAAGAAAAAGAAACTTGAAATTTTTTTTCTTCTGTTTTTAAAAGAAAACTATTTCCCGTTTGGGCTTAACTATTTGACCTGCTTATGGTGTTAATAAATTATGTATAGATTATAATATCTAAGGAAAAAAAAATATAATGTTTTCAATTCATTTATGCCAGAGAATTACTAAGAGAAGCTCAGCTCATGGTTTTCTACAAAGAGAAAAAAATTTTCGATTATAATTAAAATTTATGATCATCATTTTTTAGTAGAGATGAGCTTTTCTAGCTTTTGAAGTGAATTTCCTCTACCAAACGAATAATGTGGGAAAATGTGTTTTGGAGTCTAAGAGTTTGTAATTTAATAATGTTTCTTTTTTTCATCTTCTGCTTAATGTTATGGAAACTGCACACAATTTATTTGAATTTACATATGTTTAATGATGACTTTTTTATGAACATTTGCGGGTTTTGCATTGGAGTATTAAGTACTCGTACTTTATTTATTAAAATATTTAATTGTTTAACTTAATGTGTATCTAGTGGATGTTAATCATTGTTGTTCTATATATACAAATTTTTTGTATTTAATTAAAGTTTTGTAACTTTTCAAGCAATTAGTGACAGTATAAACATTAATTTCCTGATTAAAAAAAAATATGAGTCATTTTATCTTAAATGAAAAAGGGAGTGAGACTTTTAAAGATAAGCTTACAATTAAGCTTAAGCCTTGTTTCCGGTATAAGATTAAAACTAGGGTTTGTAAAAATAAATTTACATAGTTTGTGTAATAAAACTAATAAAGTTATAAATTAATATTTTATAAACAATTTTTGAACTTGAATTTTTTTTTTTAATTTTTTGAATTTTGTGGTAAATTTTTTAAAGTTCGTGTGATATAAACTTAACTTTTTTCTTATTATTACAAAACTTGGACTGTTTAGTTTGAAATCCAGAAGAAAATTTGAAAAAATCTTTAATTTTACATAAGTTATAAGCTTTTTAGTTAAAATAGATTTTAAAAAAATTTTCAGATTTTTTTTGTTCTTAAAAATTTGTTTGGTTTTATTTTGAGCTTTATAAGACTAAAATAGTTATAAATTAATATATTAATAACAATTGTTAAAATTGAACATTTTTTTTTGCGAAAATTTATTTCTTTTGAATTTTTCGAATTTCGTGCCAAATTTTGAAAAGTTTATGTAAAAAAAATTTATTTGTTTTTTATTATAACAAGACTTGGACTGTTTACTTTAATAATAAACAGAAATTTTGAAAAAATCTTTAATTTTACATAAGTTATAAGCTTTTTAGCAAAAATAGATTTTCAAAAAATTTCCAAATTTTTTTTTGGTTTTCAAAAATTTGTTTAGTTTTATTTTGAGCTTTATAAGACTAAAATAGTTATAAATTAATGTATTAATAACAATTGTTAAAATTGAACAATTTTTTTGCGAAAATTTATTTCTTTTAAATTTTTCGAAATTCGTGCCAAATTTTTGAAAAGTTTATGTGATCAAAATTTATTTGTTTCTTTTTTATAACAAGACTTAGACTGTTTACTTTAATAATAAAAAGAAATTTTGAAAAAATCTTTAATTTTACATAAGTTATAAGCTTTTGGTAAAAATAGATTTTCAAAAAATTTCCAAAATGTTTTTTTTGATTCTCAAAAATTTGTTTCGTTTTATTTTGAGCTTTATAAGGCTAATATAGTTATAAATTAATATATTATTGACAATTGTTAAACTTGAAATTTTTTTTGAGAAAATTTATTTCTTTTAAATTTTTCGAATTTCGTGCCAAATTTCGAAAAGTTTGTGTGATAAAAATTTATTTGTTTCTTTATTATAACAAGATTGGACTGTTTACTTTAATAATCAAGAGAAAATTTGGAAAAACCTTTAATTTTACATAAGTTATAAGCTTTTTGGTAAAAATAGATTTTCGAAAAATTTATTTTGTTTTCTTTTTTTAGTTTTCAAAAATTTTTTCTTGAGCTTTTTTCTCGTGATCATTTTTAAATCATTTAATTTATTAGTCATTAATTATAAAGTTTATAAACTCTTTCTTTAAAAAAATATGTTAATTTTAAAAAATTTTACACATTTTCACATCATTTATCATGATCAAGCAAATCGGACAAAAAGAACTTAATTTTGGTTTCAGAAAACAAAAAAAGTTTAACAAAATAAAATTAAATCATTAAATCTAAAAGATTTAAAGTCATAAATAATAAAAAACAGATGTTTTTTTTTTTAATTTTTTTTTGTTGAGAAAAAGACACAAGAATTTTGAAAAAGATTTAAAATGGGCAAGAATTTTTTGAGGCGGCAAAAGATCAGAAAAAGTTGGTTTAATTGATTTGTTAAAAGAAGCTTAAAGAGCTTAAGACAAATAAAAGCCCACGCCAAAAAGTTTTTAAGCAGAAATTAAAGAAAATTATTAAAAAGCTTAAGAATATTTATACAAAATTTTAATGCAAGAAAAAAGCTTTTTTTAAGCTTTCAAATTTTTAATGTTTTTAGATGAGAAAAAAATGTAATTATGCGGGTGTTAAGTTAACAATTTAATTTAATTATTTCAAACTATTTGTGAAAAGGCTTGTTTTTTAGTTCAAACAAAGAAATCTCTATAAATTACTTGAATCTACTCAAATCATCTGTTTAACTATACCCGAAAAATTTTAGGGCTTGGCCTTGCGTATCCCCTTCATTCGTTTGAACAAATCTCTGATTTTTACAATTAAATTAAACTAATTTTTTTTCTATTTTCTAAATTAATGATCTACATTGTCATAATGTTACAAAATTCATGTTCAAAAGCGAGATTTAACATAATACAAACTCTACAAATTTCACAATATTAAATACTACCCATTGTAATTTTTTTTTGGTTTTTTGATACAATATTTTTGTTTCAAGTATTTGCGTCATGGCTCATAAACGCACAGCGTAAAGCTACATCACTTCAAAAAAAATGAAATGAACATTTTTTCACAGCATGTGTTGATTTTAAAATACGTATAACTTTCAGGGCAAGAAGATGGGAACAAATCATATATCATCGATTTTTGAAATCTCAATAACAAAATGAAAATTAAGCTTTACATTACAAAAATGTTGGGTTTACAAAAATTGGGCCAATTTGAGTCCTAATTTGGAATATAAATAGAAAACAATTTTTGAATTTTGTATATCGACGGAAAGCTTTTAATTTTCTCTATCCAAAAGTATCAAAACTTTTTGACTCAAGTACAAGAGACATAATTTTGAAACCCTCAAACAAGTGCTTAAATCTTTTTCTTACTGAAATAACGAATTGAAATTTTAAAATTCATTCAAAATCTTGTAAAATCAGAATTTTTATAGGTATCATAAATTTTTCTTCCGATTTCGAAAGTAGATATCTCAGCTATTATATAATATGGAAATTCTTAAAAATCTATCAAAAATACTTATAAAAAATAAGTTAAAAAATCGTAAAATTCAAATACTTCCAAAAAAAAAAGAACGATTTAATATATCTAAAACCTTTCTTTGGTTTTGGAAAGTAGATACCACATAATTTGAAATAACGTCAAAAAAGTTCAAATTTTCTAAAAACCTTTCTTTGGTTTTGGAAAGTAGATACCACATAATTTGAAATAACGTTAAAAAAGTTCAAATTTTCTAAAATTTCTTTAAGAAAATGTCATGAAAGAAGGCAAAGTTTTCAAATAAAGACTTCAAAAAATATTTTAACAAATCGCACAATTTTGTAATTTATATAAAATTACAATGATTTAAGTTATCCAAAGTTCGTCTTATCCTTTGGAAAGATGATAGCCCAAGCTTTAAAATAATATACAAAAAATTTAAATTTTAAAAATTTTCTTTAAGAAAATATCATGAAAGAACGCAAAATTTTCATATAAAAAAATTTGAAGCAAAATCGCCAAATTTCATAATTTAAATAAAATAACAACGATTTAAGTTATCCAAAATTTTTCTTCTCCTTTGGAAAGTAGATATAACAAGATTTTAAGTAATATACAAAAAGTTCAAATTTTAAAAATTTACTTTAAGAAGATGTCATAAAAGATCTCGAAATTTTCAAGTAAAAAATTTTGAAGCAAAATCGCAAAATTTTTTAATTTTTATAAATTTACAACTATTCAAGTTATCCAAAATATAACTACGTTTTTGTAAAGTAGATACCACAAATTCTACAAAAAGTTAAAAAATTTTAAAATTTCTCTAAGAAAATGTCATGAAAGGAAGCAAAATTTTCAGAAAAGTCTTCAAAAAAGACAAACTAAAAAAAAGAAGCAAAATAACAAAATTTTATGCTTTCATATAAAATTTCAAGTTATCCAAAATTTGTCTTCTTCTTTGGAAAGTAAATGCAACAAAATTTGAAATAATATACAAAAAGTTCAAATTTTAAAAATTTTCTTTAAAAAAATATCACGAAAAAACGAACAAATTTGAAATAAAAAATTTTGGAGATAAATCGTAAAATTGCATAATTTTTATAAATTTACAACGATTTAAGTTATCCAAAATGTTTCTTCTCCTTTGGAAAGTAGATACCATAAGATTTGAAATAATATACAAAAAGTTCAATATTTAAAAATTTTCTTTAAGAAAATATCATGAAAGAACGCGAAATTTCAAAAAAAAAAAAAAAATAAACTAAATCGCAAAATTTTATAATTTATATAAAATTACAATTATTTAAGTTATCCAAAATGTTTCTTCTCCTTTGGAAAGTAGATATCCCAGGATTTAAAATAATGTACAAAAAGTTCAATATTTAAAAATTTTCTTTAAAAAAATATCATGAAAGAACGAACAAATTTCGAAAAAAAAACATTTTGAAGCAAAATCGCACAATTTTATAATTTATATAAAATAACTACGATTTAAGTTATTCAAAATTGTTCTTCGTTTTAAGAAAGTAGATACCCCAAAATTTAAAATAATGTACAAAAAGTTCAAATTTTAAAAATTTTCTTTAAGAAAATATCATTAAAGAAAGAAAAATTTTCAAATGAAGACTTCTTTTACAAAAAATTATAAAATTATATAAAATTAGCCTTTCAATCGAGATTTCACTGTATTTCATTGTATAGCCTTAATCTTGCTTTTTTTGTCATAAAAATTAAACATAAATATTTAATTATTTTTCATCTTTTTTTTTCTATTTTTTCATTATTATTATTAACAAAAACATCATCCAAAATTTTATTACCGAAAGTGTTATGATCTTATTCGTATGATTAATTAGTTTTTGAGACTTTTTTTGGTCTTTGTTATAAATAAAATGAAGATCATCTAATTTTGTTGCTATTTTTTTTTTGAAATTAATAAAAATTTTGATGTGTAATTTTCAATGATGAACTCTCTAGCTTTGAAATGAGTTATCACAAAACAACAGCCAAATTATAATAAAAAAAAATTGTTTAAAATTTTTGGGGGTTTGGTTATTTAATAACACCATGAAAATATCGTATAGAATAAAATATAATTAACAATGTTATAAATAATGGAGAAGAAACGGGTTATGATCTTAACAAGAACCACCCAGCGAGAAATTGAAACCGAGCTTAAACTAATTATCTTATATCTTACAAAATAATGGATGAAAAAATTAGTTTGTAAAATTGTTGAAGAAAAAAATTTTTGAAGTTGTGTTTTTAAAAAACCACCAAAATTCGAATTCTAAGGGGACTTTTTTGAAATTGGGTTTGTTAAAAGCTTACAGTGTTTTAATTAATCTACCAAAATTTGAAGTCTTGAATTTAAATAATTCTAAAGTTATACAATTTTGAATGAAACATGAACAAAATAAAAAATGTTATAAATAATGAAGAGAAACGGGTGTTCTTGTTATAACAAGAACACCCAAAGAGAAATTGAAATAAAATTAAAACTCATTATCAAATGTCTTTAATGTGAGGCATAAAAGCAAAGTTTTTAAAATTTTATTTAAAAAAGTTAAAAAATTTTGTTTTTGAAAAATCCCCAAAATTCGAATTCTTAAGGGAATTAATTCAAACTCTATTTATTTAACTATCGTAATGTTTTACTTAAGCCGTCAAAATTTAAAGATTTATATCCTTTTTATATTAAAGTTATAGCATTTTTAATAAATAATGATCAAAACAAATTTCAACACAAAAAAAAAAAAAAAAATTTTGTTCAAGAAATTTCAATCTTTGCTTGGTTTAAATTTTTCAGTGGGTTGTTTTTTAAGCTTATCTCTCTCTATTTTTTTTTTTTTGACTTTTTGCAGATTTCTAATTATTTTACAAGTTTAGACTTTTTTTGAAAAAATTCAAAATTTTGTTTTAAAAAAATCACCAAAATTTTAAAACTTGACGGAATTTTGAAATTGGTTATATTTAACTATTATATTGTTTAATCTGGACTATTTAAATTTGATGGGTTAAGTCCTATTACTTTTTAAGTTATAAGATTTTTAATAAAATATGATCAAAATGAATTTCAAAAATTACAAAAATTTTTTAAAAAAATTTTAATTTGTTGTTAACAAATTTTTATAGGTTTATATTTTTTACTGGATTAACTTTCCTTAAGCTTATCTCAATATATCTTTTTTTTCTTTTTGCAGATTTTTTTTTAATATAACACATTTCGATTTTTTTTTTGAAAAAATATTTCAAATTTTGTTTTTAAAAAATCACCAAAATTTTAAAATTTGATAGAATTTTCTGAAATTTGTTTTATTAAAGTATTAAAATGTTTAACTTAAACTGTAAAAATATGAAGACTAAGATCCACTTTTAATTTTAGAAGTCCCGATTTTTTTGAAAAACAAAATATCAAAATTTTGTTTTTAAAAAATTACCAAAATTTTAAAACTTAATGAAATTCTCTGAAATTTGTTTGATTTCACTAATATAATGTTCTACATAAACTGTATAAATTTGAATATTTTTGACGTATTAATATTAAAGTTATATCATTGTTAATAAAATAGCATCAAACGAATTTCCAAAAAAATAAAAAGTTTTTGAGCATTTTTTTATTGGTTTAAATTTTTCACTAGGTAATTTTTCTTGAGCTAAACTCGAACTATCTTTTTTGGCTTTTTTCAAATTTTTTATAAATTTTTTAATTTCTGACTTTTTTGTAAAAAAAATAAAAATTTTGTTTTTGAAAAATCATCAAAATTTTAAAACTTGATAGAATTTTCTGGAATTTGTTTGATTTAACTATCATAATGTTTTATTTAAACTATATCAATTTGAAGACTTAAATCTAGTTAATCTCAATGTTATATAACTTTGAATGAAATAGGATCAAAATAAATTTCAAAAAAAAAAAAATTTTTAACAATTTTTTTTTTGTTTGCTTTAAATTATTCACTGGGTTATTTTTCTTAATTTTATCTCAATCTATCTTTTTTGCCTTTTTTTCAAATTTCTTATTAATTTTACAAGTGCCGGTTCAATAACATTTAAAAAGTTTTAATAAAAAAAAAGCTTTTAACCCTCATTTTTTGACAAGAAAGAAGAAAGAAAATTAAAGAAATTTTAGCACATAAATGCAAAGTTTGTATAAAATTTGCATAATTTACCAACTTACTGAGAATTATATTGAATAATTGTTTCTTTGATGTTTAACATACCTAAAAAAAGAGAGAAAAAAATAAAAGAAATTATTAGTAAAAATGGATTTTGAATTTTTAACATTGTTTTAAATTTAAAATTTTTGACAAATAATGAAATTTATAAACAATAATTTTTGAGTCATCTTAGAGCTTTTTATGTCTACTTTCGCAAATAGAGGAATTTAAAGATTTCTGGTACTAATATTTTAAGTTTTTTATTCCTTTAAATTTAAGATTTTTTGAAATTTTAAAAAACCTTAAATTTTAGCTTTGATTTCCTAAAAAAAATCTGATTTTTCAACAATTTATGATTCATTTCATTTATGACTTCTCTAACTATTTATTTTAAGAAATCCCAACTAATTGACTTGTTTAGAAAACAATGAAAAATTTGTGCTTTGTTTCAAAGAAACATGCAATCTCTGGCTTTAAAATAGACCATTTTTTCTTACATTTAAGCCCTGAAATACTCAAGAAAATTAAATATCAGCATGAGTTGAGGGTTTTGTTTCCATATATACAAAAAAAAAACTAACATATTTCTTAAAATATTTTTTGCTTACAAAAATAAAATTTCCTAAGATGTCGTGACAAAATGACATTTAGATTTTTACAGGCCACCTTTTTTTTCTGTTTGATTTTTTGCATGAACACAACTAATAACCTACAACAAGTTGTGGTAGTCATGGGTTTGTTATTATTGAACTTATACTAAAAGTGGTATAGGGGCAGGGAAACCCCATGGTCTCAAGAAATAATTTTACATAAAACAACAATAGTTTTGAATAAATTTGAGAAAAACAAAAAAAAAAACTTGAATAAAAGTAAAACCCACACAAAGAAGTTATTATATACATTACAAAGGAAACGGATATCAAATGTATTTGTTATAAAAACAATAAAAAAATGAAAGCAAAAAAAGTGCAAGTGCTGTAAGAGACATTAAACTAAAGTACCTTAAAAGCCTAAGTTCAAATTAAAGGAACTACATCAGAAATAATTGAATTTTTTATCAAATTAAAATAAAACGTTTTGATAAGTCTTAAAGACCCTGAACTGTATGTTAAAGCTCTTTGAAGTTCCTTAAAATCCATTCCAGAAAAGCCTTGAATTTTCTTATTTTCTTTTAAAAATTTCTCTCAGTGTTTCTTTTATTGAGTTTTGGTATAGATGTAAAACTTATTATATTAAATGTTCTTGACATTCGTTTAAGCTCCATTTGCTAAAATTTCGAGACCGGAAATTACCCAAAAATGGCAACAAATTATTAGTGCCAAAAATGAAGCAAGAAAAAAAAACTACAGAAAATGTCTCGAAAAATAATCAATATTTTCTTTTAAGAGCTAAAGTTATTAAAGGGCAAAATAGAGGAGAAAATTTGGCAAATAAAATTTTATTTCAAAAGAAAATTTTTTGAACAAATTTTTTAAAAAAGAAAAAAAGAAAAATTCTTAAAATTATTGAGGACTTGAAAAGCTTTCAGATAATATATAAATCTTTGAAATTTTTTTAAAAATTTTTGAGGTTTTCTTGTTATGTCTTCACTTATAAAAAATAACAAAATTTCCAAAATTTTGTTTCTCATATATTTTTAGAAGTTTTTGAAAAAACTAAATTTTTTTTCAGAAATTTTAAAAATATTTAAATATTTTGAAAATTTGTAAATTTTTTTTGTAAATTTTTCAAAAACCTCTAAAAATATATGAGAAACAAAATTTTTGAAAAATTTTTTGAGAAATTTTCAAAATATTTAAATATTTGGAAAATTTCTCCCAAAAATTTTTAAGTTTTTCAAAAACCTCTAAAAAATATGAGAAAAAAAATTTTCAAAATATTTTTACTTTTTATGATTGAAGACATCCTAAGCTTTTAAATGTTTCCTAAATCATAAAAATTTCTTAATCTTTTGTTAACATCTTAGGTCT
Source organism: Stomorhina lunata (assembly GCA_933228675.1). Classification (NCBI taxonomy): domain Eukaryota; kingdom Metazoa; phylum Arthropoda; class Insecta; order Diptera; family Rhiniidae; genus Stomorhina; species Stomorhina lunata. The sequence continues at coordinate 117,363,131 of OW121742.1, read as the reverse complement.
TTAAATTTGCCACTAACGAAATTTTCTGTCAAAAATTGCAAATTTTTCAAAAACCCCTTAAAATATGTTAGAAATAAAATTTTCTAAATAGTTTTATATTTTCAATCCCGAACATTTTAAGCTTTCAAATGACACCTAAATCATTAAAATTTCGGGAATTTTTCTTAATACTTTAAGTCTTTAAATTTGATAATTTCTAATTTTTTTTAAATTTCTGCCAAAAATTGCAAATTTTTCAAAAATCCCTTAAAATATGTTAAAAATAAAATATTTGAAATATTTTTATATTTTCAATTAAGAACATGTTGGGCTTTTAAATGACACCAAAATCTTTAAAATTTCGGGAATTTTTTTTAACACTTTAAGTCTAAGTTTGATAATTTCAATTTTTTTTTTAAATATCTCAAAAAATTGCAAATTTTTTAAAAACCTCTTAGAATATGATAATAATAAAATTTTCAAAATACTTTTATATTTTATGATGCAAAACATTGTAAGCTTTCAGATGATATCTTAATCATCAAAATTTCGGGAATTTCTTTTAACACTTTAAGTCTTTCAATTTGATACTTTCAAAATTTTTTTAAAAATTTCTAAAAAAATTGCTAATTTTTCGAAAACCTCTTAAAATATTTTAGAAATTAATTTTTCAAAATGTTTTCATATTTTCAATTCTCAACATTTTAGGCCTTCAAATGATACCTAAATCATCAAAATTTCGGGAATTTTTTTTAACACTCTAAGTCTTTCAATTTGATACTTTTAAAATTTTTTTCAAAATTTCTCAAAAAATTGCAAATTTTTCAAAAACCTCTTAAAAAGTGTAAGAGGTATAATTTTCAAAATATTTTCATATTTTCAATCCAAAACATTTTAGGCTTTCAAATAATACTTAAAGCATTCAAATCTCGGGAATTTTTCTTAACACTTTAAGTCTTTAAATTTGATACTTCCTAATTTTTTTTTTAAAATTACTCAAAAAATTGCAAATTAGGTTAGAAATAAAAATTTGTAAAAACATTTTACGATTCTTAACACCTTAGGCTTTCTAATGATGTCTAAGTCATAAAAATTTCGGAAAATTTTCTTAACATTTTTAATCCTTGAATTTTCTACTTCCTAAATTTTGTTTGAAAATTTTCAGAAATTTAAAATTTAAATTTTTAAGTTAAATACATTTTTTTTAATTTAAGTCCATTTAGGCTTTCAAATGATATATAAAACTTTGAAATATTTTTAATAGTTATTAGTTTTCTTGCTATGAAAATTTTAAAATTTTTTGAAATTTTCTCAAAAAATTTGTAAATTTTTTAAAAATCTAAAAAAATATGTTTGAAATAAAATTTTTAAAATATTTAAATTTTTTATGATTGAAGATATCCCAAGCTTTTAAATGATATATAAATTCTGATAAAGTTTGATTATTTAATGCTTTTATCGTTATGAGAATTTAAAATTCTGTTGAAACTTTCTAAAAAAATTAAAGTTTTTTGAAAAGCTTTTTAAATATGTTAAGAATAAAGTTATTAAAATATTTTTGAATTTAATAATCCAGGATATCCTAGGAACTCAAATTTTATCTAAATTATAAAAATTCCGGGAATTTGTCTTAACATTTTTAGTCCTTGAATTTGTTACTTCTTTAAGTTTTTGATATATAAGAAAAACAAAAAAATTTGCAAATTTTTAAAAAATTTAAAAAAATATCTTAGAAACAAAAGTAAAAAAATATTTATAATTTTAATCATTGTAGACATCCTAACCTTTCCAATGATATATAAATTAAAGAAATCCTTGAAAATTTTCCTAATTTTTTCAGACTTTGAATTAGCTTTTTCTTTTACTTTTGTCAAAAATAAAATTTTGATTTGCTTCATTAATTCCTCTCGTTAAGGCAAAAATAATTTAACTTTTTTTCTTTATATTCTGGAAAAATATAATTCTCCTGTCATATTTTAATGACACCTTTTGATCTGTTTTTAATTTCCGCCAAAAATTATGTTGACTTTTGTAACATTTTGCTTTCAATTCCCGCCCTCTTGAAGAAAATATGTTTATTAAAACAAATATGTCTGTATATTTTGGTTATTATAACAAAATTTGTTTTAAAACAAAAACATTTTTGTGAATAAAATTTATATATCTTTTATTTCTCTGTCTCAGATTTTTTTTGTGTTTTGTAAATTTTGAGAATTCATTAAATTGTCAAAATATTGACATTAACAAAATCATCAGCATTCATTCAGTGACACAGGCAAACCGACATAGAGACACATGCAAAGTCTTTACCAAAGACATCAAAAACCAAAATCATTTACAATTTTAGTTAAAGCCAAAGGCATATGTTTTTAAGATTTTGCTTCTTTTTTTTTTTGCTTTAATATTATTTTTTCCCCAGCCACTTAAAATTTTGAAAAAAAAAAGATTTGAATATGAAGTTTTTTTTTCTTTTATATCTTTTTCTATAGACAAACACATTTTGCTTTTAGATTTACATAGAAAATCTTTCAAGATTTTAAATAAAACCAACAAAAATAAATATAAACGTCAAAAAGAATGTCATTACACTGCAAACAGGTTGATTTACATTTCACAATATTCAACGGTGAAAGGACATTAGGGCTT